>CM053568.1:80602968-80861489 GCA_028646485.1 Cryptoprocta ferox | reverse complement strand
GGCAATGCTTTAAGTGAAACGGCTATGAATTGTCCCAAACTAAGAAAAGTTCTGAAACCTCACACTGAATTGCCAGAGTCCTGCATATGATGTACAAATCTGGTAGATGCATCCTATGAAGAGCAGAACACTCAAGTGAACACTAGTCGAAGATCCAGTAGAGAAAACATACAAAGGAATGATCATTAGAATAGGAGACATCAGCAAAACAGACACCAGGAAAAAAAATTTGTCTGATCATCATAATCACCTGAGAAGCACATGAGCATACAATAATATGATTTAGCTCCAATGCTTTGGGTGGTGGTCAGGAATATCCATTTAAAAAACATTCTGGGGGCGCCTGGGTGGCTCAGTCGGTTAAGCGTCCGGCTTCGGCTCAGGTCATGATCTTATGGTTCGTGGGTTCAAGCCCCGCGTCGGGCTCTGTGCTGACAGCTCAGAGCCTGGAGCCTGCTTTGGATTCTGTGTCTCCCTCTCTCTGATCCTCCCCTACTCGCGCTGTCTCTCTGTGTCTCTCAAAAATAAATAATAAACATTAATAAAAAAAATTTTTTTAAATAAAAGTAAAAAAATAAAAAACATTCTGGGGTGATCAAGTAGATTTAAAACCCTTTTATTCCTGAGCACACACCTACGTTCATATTATCACACTGATCTCAAGGGTGTGCGAGTGAAATTTCCACCCCCTCTAAAACCATGGAGAGGTTTGATCCAAAACCAAGGATAATTTCTACCCCCGCCCCCCGCCCCGGCTGCCGAATCTCCAGGAGATTCATGCTAAATGGTGCAAGATGACCTCCAAAGAACTAGCAGGGATAAGGGCAAACATCTCTGACCTTACACTTTCTCACATTCCGAATTCTGTCTCCTCCAGCACATGTATGATCAGTATCAGAGGACAATTCACTCTGCATCAGACCTCTACAATCCCGAGAGCGTGTGTGAGGAGGACCAACAGCCCACACTGAGAGCATTAGGTGACACTCAATTCCTATCATACTCGGTATTTCATATTACATACAAAAGACACCTTAAGACACTAAGAGCAGCAATTTAGCCTAGGTTGCCTTTATGGACATCTGTTTTCAGATACTGGTTGTTTAACTGTAATAAAGGCTAATTCTACATTAAAGTAATACTCAGAGATGTTCATTCCAGCATTATATATATGTAGGTAGAAACCTGGAAGACTCCAGAAGGGATGGAGGGCAGTGAGGTTTTGTCACATATGTAGTCATTTGTTTGCTTTTTGGCTTGAACTCCTTATACTTTGCTTCTCCCCTTTCCATAGACAATGCTTACGTAAATAATAGTATCTCCCCCTGACAGAACTATGCTGGTAGAAAAATGGTATTTTGAACAGGTAGTTCACAGCAAGAATAAGAAAGTACCATAAACACAAATATTTAACTTCATTAGTAATAAAGAAAATAAAATTCCATTTTCTTCTATTAGATTAATTTGTGGGGGGGGGGCACTATTTTTAGCTGTTAGTAGTATAAATTGGTATATACTTCCTGGATAGAAATTTGGTGACATTTTAAGACAAACTCTTAAAAATTTACATAGATTTTTTTTCTTGCTGACCAATTCTAGGTAAAGGGTGTATATTTTTAAAAATTGAATAAGCATAAATTGTTCATATTAAAATTTGGAAACTATTTTTTCATTAAAAAATTTTTTTCTACTGTTTATTTTTGAGGGAGAGAGAGAGAGCATGAGGGGTGTTGGGAAGGGCAGAGAGAGAGAGAGCATGAGGGGTGTTGGGAGGGGCAGAGAGAGAGAGAGGGAGACACAGAATCCAAAGCAGGCTCCGAACTCTGAGCTGTCAGCAGAGCCTGACACGGGGCTCAAACTTACATACCTTGAGATCATGACCTGAGCTGAAATCAGCCACCCAACCAACTGAGCCACCCTGGTGCCCCTGGAAACAACTTAAGTGTCCAAAAATAGGAATTATGCCAATAAGATCTGGTCCTATACAATGAATAGTTAGGAAAGATACTCATAATACACAGGTAATAATTTAAAAGTTGCACAATTGAAGGTAAAATAAAGCAATAACTTTATAGTTAAGATAATGATTATCTCTGGGGGGTGGGATTGTATGGGTGCTTTTTCCTTTTTCTATAGTATTTAGGTTTTAAAATGACATTTTACTTTTTTTTAATGAGGAGAAAATTTTCAAAAAAATTTAAGCAATATGAGATAATGCCAATTATGGCAAAAATGAAGGTTGCCTTATGATTATAACTATACAGAAATGTGTAGATGGAAGGAAATTGGGGATGGGAGGCAAAGAAAAATCTCTCGTAACAGTGGTTTTCTTTGGCCAGGGGAATGTGGGGCAAATGTTTTCTGCTTTTATGACTTTATAATACTTCATAATTTATTACCAATTTTATCCTTAAAAGAACTAGAAGGAAATTTCATAATCAGGAGTTTTCCCATTATATTTCATTTTAGACACCGCTTTGCCCTAGTAAGCAGCCATTCTGAGTCCTAACACCAACTTTCTGGGCTCCATCCAGGCCACTCTATTAGCTAAGTTTGCATAGAATATTACTACTGAGTTTATGATTTCAATCAAAGGAGGCTGGGATATTTGTCTAGAATCTTCTCCCGAGTCTTATCAGGAAGCTGGGTGAGATTAGAACCTGTTTGTTTCCGCTCAGTATTCTGTCTGGGTCTCCGGAGGGGTGGAGAGCAATGAGATCTTGGCACTACTGTCGGAGACCCATGTTGTAATACACTTGCTTTCTGGTGTCAATTCCTCACACGTATGCTTTGCCTCCCCGCTTTCAAGCAGAGGGTCCTTTCCTGCACCTGTCTGGATGTCAGCAAAGTGGCCTGCTGGCCCCAAAAGCTTTGTGTATGAATTACTGTGTGTGGTTTCTGCACACTGAAACTTGGCTCACATACACACCCCTCCCCCCACACATAGGACATACTCCATTAGAAGCCATCCCGATTCTTGGTGTGGATACTGGCCAAAACCAGACTTCAAAGAATCACTTCATTTCCCTCTGCCAGGATACCACATTCCCTTCCCCTTTTCAGCTTCCAGGCCCTTCTCCAGACCTGTCTCCACATACCACCTGAATGAACTGATCTCACACCTCCATGGCCCTAGAATCTTCTGTGGCATCCCATCACATTCAAGATAACGTATGCATTCTATACATGGAAAGCACAGTCCTTCACGATGTGTCTTCAACGACCTACTCAGTTTTCCCCTTCATCGAGCATTTCCAGCCTTCTACTATTGCTCTAACCCACAGTCTATGGACTTGACCCATTTCCTCATTTATCTCTGCTTTTCTACATGCTATTCCATAGTCTTCTCCACTTTGTCCTTCCTTCATTATCTTTTCATTCTTCAAAAGTCAATTTGAGTGTCATTCCCATGGGGAAGCCTTCCCGACTCTCACTGCCCCTGTCTCCCTCCTCTGTCCCAGGTGCTCTGGCACATGACCCCTACAGGTGCAGCTCAGCTCTGTCCTTCACTGGATTGTGAGGTCCTTGCAAATAAGGACTGATTTTTCCCGTGGTCTTATTCCACTGGAAATAATTCCAGTGTCTAGCCTACTTTCATAGTTCCTAGTGAATAGCAAATGCTCAAAAATATATCAGGCATTTCCACTTCTGACATAATCCCAACAAATGCAAGACATGTACAAGAACGTTCACAACAGCATTGATGGAGTTAGTTGTAAACCAGAAAGAACCCAAAGGCCTGCTCACCATAGAGTAAGTAAATCACAGAATTTTAAATAAATAAATCCTATGCAACAATGAGAAGGAATGAATGAACGTTGTGAATTCATCTTGCAAACATAATGTTGAGTGAAAGCCTTTACAGAAAGAATACTAAATGATCTATAAGTCCATTTATGTTCAAAAAGCAGGTAAAAGTCCGTGGTGGTCTTAGAAATCATAGGAGTAGTTACCCTTGAAGGTACAGGGTAACTGACAGGGGCATCTGGGATCCCAGTAATGTCCTGCTCCTTGATCTGTATGCTGGCTGCATGGACATTTTCATACCGAAAAAATCCATCCAGCTGTGTGTATATATCTATCTCACACCCTAATAAAAATTTAAATTTAGGAAAGTTCCCTTTGTGAAACAGGGAGTGTATGTTTGCTTCCAGTGAATTACCAGCTTGATTCGTGCTCTTTTCCCCACTCAGGATGCTGTCACGTGGCAGAAAGGAAAAAAAAAGTTTTTAAATGAAAATGTCTTCCTCTGTTGGGTCTAGCATTTGCTTTAAGAAACGTGATGCTCATTGGTGTCAAGCAGGTATTCATTTTGGTAGTTGGGCTTCTGAACTTGAATTTTGGCAAGCTCAAATATTTTTGGAATGCATCAGGGTATAAATAAATAACTATAATTGGCATTTCATTCACTCTTTGTATCTTCATCCTGTTGTATTTAAGGTTTCTGTCACCAACAAGTATAGGCTTAGTGGCCTGCACACACCAGTCACACCTTCCGTATACTTTATTGATTCACATTTGACTGCTAGATTTCAAAATTGGTTTTCTTCTTGATACAAAGATAAATTGTGTAAATCAATCTTCCTTCCCCTCCAGATTTTAAAGAGTCTATAAATACCCAGACTAGGGGACACGTTTAAAAATAGATTTTCTTCTCTTTCAACAAACGCATAAATGTATAGAAAAGGAGCCTGATGACCCTGGATCTTTGCAATGGCTGAGGCCATCTTGGGTGTTCTCTGGGGCCTGCACATGGGAGCCCATCCACCTATCCCTGCAGGGACCCCCTGAGTTTCTCTCTCACGTTCTGAAATAAAAGGCTTTCGGTGTCTGCACAGATGGGAATTCTGCTGCCACCTTCTCATTTCACATTTCCTGCATTTTATTTCCTGAGCACTCAACTGCCCAAAATAGAATCATGGTTTTTTGAGTCATAGGAATTGAGTTGGGGGAATGTCCAGGGTTTCTGAAATTCCCTCTACCACACCCTGAGGTAGTTTTCCTCTTGGCTACAGGGTAGATCTTTCAGAGTAGAGCGAGGATTTTTCCTTCAGGAGGTGGTTGTGGAGGGCTCACCACATGCCAGGGCATTAATGCTCAAGGAAGACACAAGAGGCACAGAAAACAGGGCCTTTGCATGCTTTGCCACCTCATAGCCCCCTTCGCCAACTCTCTACTTTCTTGAGGTCTCTTTCTCACTGGATATCACCCTCTTCTCTGCCTTTTTAAACCGAGTTTCCAAAAGGATCAACCCCCTTGCTTCTCTCTGCCCAGTTGAATTATCTCCATCCTTCCAAACCTAGTTTAAATCCCATCTCCTCTGGGAAGCCTTCCTGGATGACTTCACCTGGAAGTGATTTCACACTTGTCTCAATTTTTAGAGCCCCTGCTAATATTAACTGAATACTTATGGGCCAGACTTTATTCTTAGCACTTTACATATACAGAGTCAGAATCCTTACTTTGACTCAATAAAATAGGTTTTGTTGTTATTCCCATTTTACAGATAAGGATTCTGAGGCCCATAGTGATATCATAGCTCCCTAATTAGGTAAAAAGTTCTGTTTACCAGCTCTGACTTAGTGACTTGTCCCTTTCACAGCACAAGGATCAGAGGCTTACAGTTGCTAATTGTTCTCCTCATACTTGTCCACTGTGCTGTGGGCTGAACTTAAGACCATGAGGAAAAGATTTTTGAAAATCATTTCTATGCATCGTATATGCTACCCTTTCCATTTCTGTCAACATGGGGGACTGCACAGAGGAGGTGGGATTAATAAACACACACACACACACACACACACACACACAATAATAAAAACAAGTCCTTATTTGGTAAGTGTCGTGTACCAGGCACCATGGTAAGTCATGTACATTCAGTATCTCTCCTAATCCCAGCTCTTCTTCCCGAGAAGGATGAAAGAGAGGTTATAAAAGCTTGCAGTAAAATCAAATAAGTAGATTAAGCAAAGGGAATACAAATATAGGAAAATCCTGAGTTCTGTCATCCCCCAAGAACGCATGCCTTAAAGACCCTCCTTTGGAAGTGAGCCACAAATTTGGTTCTAGGCTTTCCAGTTTTTGTGACAAAGAAGGATACATAACAATTACAATACCCCCATTGCCTCTAAGATAAAGACCAACCCTCTGTTCAAATGAAACACACATAAATGTCTCATCAAACCATCTCCAATTAGAATTCTCAGCACAAGCCCATCTCTTCTCACTGAAAAATACGATAGTAATATCCATGCGAGGAGGCGGCCCAACTTTTGGGTCCAGGTATACAGTTTAGTTTGATTTAACTTCAATTATCTAAGAGATGGATGGACTGCGCATGTTTCAGGAGATTCCCTACTAATGTTATGTCTCACAACTGGGTTCCTTCCTATCTGCTCTGGACGATTACCTTTCCACCTTGAACTAAAAGCTGAAGAGGTATTGTGGTATAACCCCTTTGAGTATCTGACAGAACCCACATGTCCAGGAATAGCCTCTGGGAAACCCAGTCTTACAGACAACATGGAGCTTTAAAAACGGAATTATCAATGGGAAAAATGAAATTCAGACTCCTTTGTGTGATTTATGATGCTTTTCCCAATCCAACTTCAGCCAGCTTTTCCAGACCTGATTTATTACTTCCCTTTTAGCATCTTCATGCTTCACCCAACTAAACTCCATCAAGTTTCATGAAGACACTCTCTGTACTCACTGAGACCCCAGAGATGCTTCCTCAACACCCTTTCCTGTTTACTCTATCTTGTCTGCCCACTGGGTCTTGAAGGATGTCACCTTTTCTGGGAATCCTCCCAATTCCACCTAAGAATTAATCTTACCCTTTACTAGATTCCAGTAACATTTTGCTTCTACCAGATCTTAATATCTCTTCTGGTAGCTTCTCTGATTTTTTTTCCTGCCACATTGTGAACTCCTCCAGGGTAGAAATGTGTCTTATTTATCTTTGTATCCCAGCATCGGGGACATTGTCTGACCTGGATTTATTACACCAAATATTTATTGAGTGCATCCTGTACAGACAAACAAGTTGGGACAGTTCTCATCCTGTGATGTTAGGTGAAAAACAACAAGAATAACACATGAGTTAATCCACACATGACCTAAATATGTTTCCATTATTTTCTGAAGCCACCCAGATCTGTGGAAATGGATTACTCAGTATGGCCTGATATAGAAAAGGGAGGCCCAGTACAGAGTTAGTTTGAATCACTTACTGATTCTACTGAACTCTATTTCCTAACTTGGTATTTCCCAGATTTGGAAAGCTCCAAAGAATGTATGTGACCTCTTCTTCCAAGTGTCTGCTCGTGTTTGTGCAACCTCTGTCAAGCCAAAGGACTCTGCAAAATTATGTTTGGCATGTGGATACATCACTTTACCCGCCAGTAAAACATGCATCCTCCCACCCCCCCCTTACAAGTAAAACAGAGCAACTGTCCCAGGGGACGTTGGTGATTTTTTTTTTTTTTTTTTTTTTTTTTTTTTTTTTTTTTTTTTTTTTTTTTTTTTTTTTTACAGCAGAGGTAAGAGAAGGGTCAGGAAAGAAAAAGATATCTACTCCTCCTTCATTTCCTGACATAAATAGAAAATTTAAGAACTAAGTTACCCAATTTCGTTGTCATTCAAAAGACCTATTTAGGTGGAGGCTACAGTAAGTATTGTTTGAATCTGACCTCAGTTCAGGACTTTGAGAGTTTTTAATCAGCCATCCATCACAAAAAAGCCATATAATGGACATTCATGGCCACAGGAACACTGCCCAAATCTAAGAATATTTCCATAAATTCCGTTAGAAAAATGTGCTGTGCAATGAAAGCATTCTGAATACAGAAACTGTAAACTCGTACCTGAAAAGTTACTTTATATTGTATTGTTTATAGCTATACATTGAACAACCTAGAAAAGAAAAAGAGTTTTTGCTTTTTTGGGTATAGATTCAAAGTCGAATGACACTACTAACTTTTGTTAGGAAATAAGTTATTTTACTTTATAGACGAGTTTCCACATGATAGAATAAGTGCAGGACTTCATAAATTTGGCATTGTTTTTTCTACTATTCAAAAGTTCTCCAAACTTACATCAAGTGTTAATTGTGGGGGTGCCCTGATGGCTCAATTGGTTAAGCATTTGACTCTTGATTTCCCTTCAGGTCATGATGTCACAGTTGTGAGATTGAGCCCATGTCAGGCTCCAGATTGGATGTGAAGGCTGCTTAAGATTCTCTCTCTCCCTCTCTTTCTGCCCCTCCCCAACTCGTGAGCACACATACACACTCTCTCTAAAAAAAAAAAAAAGAGTTAATTGTGTGACAGACTCTGTAGTTGGCACTAGAGAAAGAAAGATCACTAAAATCTTTATCCATGTGTAGCATATATATCACAGGGAAAACAAACCATCTATCATTTCAATATATTATGATATAAATTCTTAGATATAGGTGTTCATGAGTGCTCTGGAATCTCAGGGTAAAGTCCAAGATGAGAGGTCATGGGAAGGCTTCCCAGAAGTGCTGAGTCTTGGTAGATGAAAAACATGGACACCATGCATGAGATGGAGATGACGGTGGATCTCCTTACAATGAAACGAGAGCAGGAGAAACCAAGGACAGGATCTGGAATATTCCACAAATTAGGGGGTAAGTGAAGGAAGGGGAGACTTTGAAGGGGATCAAGCAGTGAGGAGAGAGGTAGCAGTAGAACCAGGAGAGAATAGTGCCACAGAAGCTTGTTGTGCAAGAGATCACAGACAGTATCTCAGGGAGGCAGGCACTAGTCCACAGTAGCATGCAGAGAAAAGAGAATATGGGAGCGCTGTTCTCAAGCTGACATGGGCACCAAGAGTATGAGTGGAGGAGTTGACCATGAGTAAGAGGGAAGAGCTCCAGTCTTCCAAGACAGTGGGGAAAGACCCAAGAAAGGGAGCAGGGGTAGGTAAATATACGGGTGGGAGCTCCAGAGGTTAACATAGTTCAAAGGCAGATGGCTTTCATTTTTTTATTCATAGTAGGTAACAAAATATCATCTGCTGATGGTGAGGACATAGGGACTGGGGAAATGGCTGGAGGGAAATTGTAGTTTGGGAACATCAGAGAAAGAAGGAGAAGACAAGAATATTACTGAGAGCTGGAGAGAGCACTGGGTTTGAGATGCCTCTGATTCACATGGTTGTGGTTTCCTCCATTTGAAAGCAGATGCCCAGGAATTGAAGCAGGGAATAATAGCAAATGTGTACTGAGTATTTACTATCTATCAGACACTATTTTTAGCGATTTTATATTGTGTGGTAGGCAGAGTAACAACCTCTCCCAAATGTCAAATCCTAATTCCTGGTACCTGTGCACGTGGTACATTATAGATGGCAAAGAGGAGTTAAGGTTGCAGATGAAGTTAAGATTGCTGGTCAACTAACCTTAAAATAGGGAGAATAGGGGGCCCCTGGGTGGCTCAGGCGGTTAACCATTCGATTGTTGATTTCGGCTCAGTTCATGGGATTCTCTCTCTCCCCTTCTCTCTGCCCCTACCCTGCTTGTGCATGCTCTCTAATACATACATACATACATACATCTTTAAAAAGAAATAAAATAAGGAGAGTATACTGGGTTCTCTGGGTGGGCCCAATATAAAAAGAGTCCTAATAGGCAGAAAAGGGAAGCACAAGAGAAATCACAATGACACAGTGTGAGGATTGAACCTGCCATGGCTGGCACTGAAGGAGGAGGAAGGGACCATGAGCCAAAGAATGCAGGTAATCTCTAGGAGCTATAAAAAGTAAAGAAATGGATATTCTCTTGGAACCTCCTAGAAGGAATGCAGCCCTGCGAACATCTTGCTTTTAGAGCCTCAGGAGAATGTGCCAGACTTCTGACCTACGGAAATGTCAGGTAACAAATTTGTATAATTTTATTTTGTAAATCTGTGATACCTTGTTACAGCAGCAGGACAAAACTAAAAGGCATGCATGTTTTATTTGAATCCTCACAACAGTATTTTATGAGGCGGGAAACTGAGTTGATCCTGGTTTTTGCCGTGGATGTCCGAAGAGAGGTGGGGACAAATCTTAAGGAAGGAATGTTACCATTTTATAAGGCATCGGCCTCAAGGAGAGCCTTGTAGTATTTTTTAGGCAAGAAATAATGGACCACTTCTGAAAGCACAGAGAGTTCAAAAGGGATCCTGATAATGTGGGGGTTCTCAGATTCTTCCATCTAGATGGCCTCATGCCATCCCTATCAGTTTTCTGCTTTACTGTATGAGATTTGATGAGGCTGTGTATCAAGCCTTCTCTTCAATTCGATTCACAGTTAGGTCCTGGGCCTGATTTTCAGCCCAATCTGCCTTCTGCCAGTAGTAGTGGAGGGTGTCTTTAAGGCCACAAGAGAGGACTTTAGGGTTGCACATTATGCCTTGAATTAGTTGGTTACGTTGAGCCCGCCAAGTCAACGGCCTCTATAATTACTAGTGGTACCACACCTTTCAAGTGTTAGTGAGTTTGCAAATGCCAGTATCCCAAGCCATTTGACCCCAGGTAAGATTCTTAGTAGCTGTGATGTTTGGCCAGTCTGGGGATAACCCCACTCTACTTCTCTCCTACAAGGGCCATCTTTTCCAGTTAGGACAGTATCCAATTCCAGAAGCACCTGCTACATCTTAGAATTAAAATAATTTTACTTCAAAGTCAAGACAAAATGCCACGGAATACAGAAGCCACACTCCTCGAGATGACTATTTGCTTGTGTTTTACAAATTAAATGATAAATGTACTTAACTCAAAGGTCCCCAACAGCTTCCCGTGGTCAGTGAAGCTGAGGAAGATGACCCAGCACTGCCATTACTATGTTATGTTCTACTTTTGCCTTCCTCATCATGACTCCTCATTTTTTAAGGAATGCTGATTTCTCCTTCAGTTTGCCATAATTTATTTTTTCCTCATTTTTACTGTACTAGAATTTTGTCAGGGCTCATGGATAAATTAAGTGATAGGAAAGAATACAGTAAATCCATGGGTAGTCTTACCACAAATTTTCAAGAGGCCAGGTACAATGACTTTTGTATTCTTTATCCATCTTTTCCCTCATCTCCCTGTTCTTAAAAGAGCTGGACGGGCTTGGGATTTACAATTAGAAGGCCAAGATGTCATTCCCAGGTTGGGTGGTTGGTGCTTCTGTCTGCCTAAACAGGTGCTCCCTGAGCCCCATCTTCTTCACGTCTTAAATAGGGATAATCAGAAAACCCAGCTGGTATCCTTCTACACCTCTCATTGCTCATGGTTCTCCATTCACACTACATTGAGTTTCTACAACATGCCAACTCCCTTGCAGGGATTCTGTTCTTCCTTTTCCTCTGCCTAATATACTCTTCCTGCTAATATACCCTCTCTAATAGGTGACTTCTCATACTTAGATCTCAGCTTAAATGTTACTTTACTTAAATCCTAGGGTGCCCTTCCTTGACTGTTCTAAGTAGATCACCTCATAAAATTCACCATCCCTGACCACTATTTCCTTGATCACACATATAACATTCTCTCTTTTATTTATGTGCATATAATATATTCAGCTATAATGATAGCCTTTAAAATGCTAGTTCAAGGCTTTGCACAAAATACTCTTAATAAACACTTCTTAATTCAACAAACAGGTGAATCTACTACATTGACCTTGAATGTATTAATTCATTATATATGGGAAATACTTTAATTATAAAGTATGTTTATCTGTATAAAATACTAGATGCAAATAATATTTTATAAGGTTCAAAATTGTTCCTTATTAGATCAATTATTAGATGCTATGCCAAAAATAGCAGTACATCTATGAACTTTACAGATTTTTTATTGTACAGGGTTTTAAATGCTCACATCTGTAATTCTTGCAATGTTTTCTGGAAGTGTGCCAGTTATTTTATCCTAAATAAATGGATTATGTGCGAAATTTGAGTTGGGAAAGAATGACACATTTTTAGGGCTCTAAATGTGTAAATGATTACATATTAGGTGAGGAATTGCTTTCTCTTTTGCCCACCAGCTAAACTGTGCAAATTCCTTTGATGCTGGAGTTGAGGGAGAAAGGGCATAAATATACCTCTGAAATGGCAGTCACAGAAGTGCCCCTCAGCTCTGAGTTCTGCCTTAATTGAGCATTGGATATGCATGAGAATAAGCTACTTGCCAGTGTCACATGATTTATATCCATAATCAGAAAAATAGGAGGCTTAAAGTTCAGGTGCAGATTGACATTCTCTAGCCTGCACAAAGTGGATCATGACCTTTCAAAGCCATGAGCAATCACTTAATGTCCATTTCTTCTCAGCCACCTGGAACATCACATCAAGAAGCATCTTTGGAAAGCTAAGATTTTGAATTGCAAAGTGATACCCAAATCATCCAGCTATTAAGCATAGAGCTGGGCAAGGAGAAATTAATCGAGCAGTGGGTTTTTAAAAAAGAAATGTGGCTTCCATCTTTTATACATAAGGTGAAGCAAACAAGTTGAAAGCTTTTTTTTCCCAGAAACAAAATCCTTTGTAACTATGATCCTTTGAACAGTTTAATGCTAGTAAGTCGTGGAGTCAACACTGGAAATACACAAAACGGGCATGCTGACCCCTGAGTGCATGACATTTCTAGGATTAGTTGCAAGTCCACATACATGCGACAGCGTGCTGGATCTCACCGGCACAGTGTCTGCCTCTAGTCCTTTATTTAGTGGTTTTTCCAAACTACAGCTTCCTAGGTTATTTCCATAGGAATGTAAAAAGCAGATTATAATTCAAGGACTCAATAACTGGCTGGATGCCCTTGGAGTCTCATGACCTTCATTTCACATAGGTCCAGACAGAAAAGAACACTACTGGCTGTCATATGTTCAGTACCTGCAACATACTACGATCTATTACATCATTCAGCCCTCTAACACCATGATAGAGTTTTTTAAATGTTGGCTACAAGGAAACTGAAACAAATCTTCAATGAGCACAAACTAATAAGTACCAGAGCATGCACACAAACCTCTCTCAAATAGGCTCCAAGGCTCATGCTCTTTCCACTATACTATCTGATCTTCACTTGATCTCTACTGGATGTCAACCTATTCATCTCATCAATGTTATGACCAGTGTTTGCCAGGAGGGGAGATTGGGTCAGTGGCCTCCAAAGAATGTTCCCTGGTTTTTTCATTTCAATTCAGCTCCCTGGAGAGTTTCCTCTCTGGCTCAGACCTTGACCTTGTCAATCAAGGTGCAATGTCTTTAGGAAAAGCCCAACTGAGTTTGCTCCCATCAATGCCAAAGATCAGGAGCAGAAGTTGGTTTTACCTGGACACTATACCTTGCAACGTTCTGTGGCAGGAGCTCTCATCAGCAGGCAGTTGTTCTTAGAAATGATGGCTCTCAGTAATGGCTCTAAATTGCCTCCTTGCCATCCCTGGCCTTTATTCCTAACAATGGGACCCCTTGGCAGCCAATAATCCTTCTAACAACTATTGACAAACCATCAGCATAGTCCTTTACTGGTCTTCCAGTCTCACACAGCTTTGACTACCAATAGGTGATTATGAATAAAGTCACACAGATCTTTGGAGAAATTTTAACCATTCCTATGCAAATTTCCACTCCGATTCATACTTTTGTCTGCCCCCTCAGCCCTGTTCAACTTTGCTTGAGGCCAGGAAGTACTCACCCTTCTCTGCATCTGCAAAGGAGACTATTCTCCAAGGAGCCAAAAATAAGGAACCACTTATTCTTTTCTGGAAATACCTGGATTCAGGTTATACAAAGATGTAATGCTATAAAAATCTCAGACTCCCTTCTTGGGGGATACAGAAACATCTAAACAAAGCAAGACCTCGGAGGAAGAGTCCAAGAAATACTTTAGTAATTCCAGGGAGATTAATCAAATGCAATACTATTAGAAACCAAATCTAAAGCAAGCCATATATGGAACATTTTTCTTTCCCATCTGCTTTCTGTGATAATTTGATATCTCTTGAAAGAAAGCTTCATCTGAATGAATGGTCTCTCTGGCTATCAACCCATTTCTCTTCTGCCCTTTACTGTTTATTTTCTAGAGTAGAGATAAACCTGTTCAATAAGCCCCTTTCCTCGTCTTATTGCAATGTGGTTCCATTCATCAAAACTCTAATATTCCTGGATTCTAGTGTAGGCAATTCCAATGACCTTTGAAAGTCCTCATTTTCCTTGCCATCTTTTTAGAACTTTCCAGGAGAGAAACTAAGAGCTGCCCCCACAAAAGCCAGTACCAATTTATGAGTCCTATAAGGGAGCCATCTTGGAAGGAAATCCTCCAGCACCTCAGCTCATCACCAGCAACCACCAACTACTCCCCAGCTAACACTGCATGGAGCATAGATAAGACTTACCCCAATGAGCCCTGCCCAAATTAAAGATATATGAGAAAAAAATGTATTGCTATTTTAAGCCCATTTTAAGTAAAACAAAGGACTTCAATCCTAAAGTGCTAGACCCTCCCCTGAACCCTTCTATATCCATCTACCACTGAACTAGGCTGTATTGTGTTACAAGTTATTTTTTAACATGCTTAGATATTATCCTCTTGGAGACAGGTATCTTGTACTACATTTTTTGAGTTCTCTGTGTATTCTCACAGTGACGTTTTAGACAGTAAATACTCTATAAATATTTCCTGGTTAATTAAATCAAAGACTATGTGTTCTATGAGATAAAATAGCTTTTTATTGTGCCAGCTCTGCAAACATGAGAGATGGCGCAGAGAAGACATATTGAAACCCACCCAGACTCTGGGTAGATAAGTGCACTGACACTTAAGATACTAAAATATTTGTATCATAGAAAATGCATATAACCACCCATTCTTCAATCTTCTAAAGTGCTTATTTAATGCTCTTTTGGAATTGGTATCCAAATCTTGGAATTTATTTAAAAAGTCAACCTACAGGGGCACCTGGGTGGCTCAGTTGGTTAGGCATCTGACTTCAGCTCAGATCATGATCTCGCAGTTCATGGGTTCAAGCCCCACATCGGGCTCTGTGCTGACAGCTCAGAGCCTGGAGACTGCTTCAGATTCTGTGTCTCCATCTCTCTCTGCCCCTCCCCTGCTCATGCTCTGTCTCTCACTGTCTCTCCAAAATCTGAATAAACATTAAAAAAATAAAATAAAAGTCAACCTACATTAAAGCCTTATCACTCAATGTATCATTTTTTTGATTAATGAGTAATAACAGAAATGAATCAAGTTTGCAGTTAATGAGCTACAAATAATCTATCTGTAAATAATCACCACTAATAGACAAATTAATTAGACTTCAGGTTTCTTTTTGTTTTTACACTACTTTGTTTACTTTACATACATTATATAATACATTTCATCTAAAGATCATTAGAGAGACATAACTTCTGGAATGGCAGTATGAGGAGCTCTGCAAACTCGCTTCCTAAGAAAACAACTTTAACTAGTAAAAACTAAAACACCAACAACTGTTTAAAATCTCTATGCAATGCCGAAGAGAATACAGTAAATGAAGAAACATTTATTCAACAAAATCTAATAAATCTTGGTAAGAACAGTGAGAGCCTATGTCACTTAAGTCATGATCCACTCTATCTTTTGCCCTTCCCCCCCAGCTCAGTATGCTTGAAGTTCTCTTTCAGAGAGGAGTCCTTCTCCCTCAAGCTACCAGTCAAGTGCTTTGTCTCCCTGGGATGGACAAGTGCCAACATTTCTCATCCTCTCCAGCTGCCTGTTGTGGAAGCTAATTTCTAGGCAAGTGTGACCAAGAGGTCAGGGGCTCCCTTCCTCCCTCAAGCCCCACTCTTAGTCTCACTGGTTCTACTCCAGGCAACGATGACTGATAATACTGGAGCCAATTACCATCACCACAGTTTGCTCATACAGAGAGTGTTCCACACTGGGAGAGGCAAGCTGGGAAGACCAGAGGCTACTGCCCAGTGCCCTGCTCATTAGAGGAAAAATGGTACTCCAAGAGAAGTGGGTCACTGTCCCTGTTCCCACATCCAAAGCAGTTTAACCCTGGGATTTTTGCATAGAGAGAGGCAAAAAGAAGAAAAGATGTGTAGGAACTCTTATCAGACCAACTAAATTTATTTGAAATAGAATGTAGGTAAGTTTAATCCTAAGAGATTCTCAAAGAACAATGAAGATTTTGGTGTAGACAATTAAGAGGAGATTGATAGCTCTAGGAAAGCAACAAGGAAAAACTATAAGCTAGCTAGGTTATCAGAGAGAAACAGGTAAAGAGATAACTGCTAAGATGAGTCCTTCTGGAGTCAGAAGAAACCTCCAAGACTAGCTCTATAAAAGGGCCCAAATGTACTTGGATCAGACTGGGGAGCACTATATGTATTAGGACATGATCAAAAGCCATAGAGAAATCAGCCAGCAGTAAGTGGAGCCTCACTAAGCTGAGTGTGATACCAACAGACAAAGGATTTAGCAGAGAGATCAGGAAAATAGACAGCCTGCTACAGAGAACCCTGCTAAAACTAGTCATCCAAAGGTGACTGTGCCCATGCCCAAAGCTGCAAGTTCTCAAGAATGACATCAGAGGCCTTATGCTGCATGCGAAATAGATTTCTCTAAAGTACTCCAGCCAAGTTACTAAACAAATAAACAAGCAAATAACAACCACAAATCTGAGAGATGAGAAACCAGTATCCAGAGTTGCTACAATATATTATCACAAATGTTCAATTTTCAGTAACAAAAAATTGAGACATGCAAAGATGCAGGACAGTGTGACCAAGATGGGGGGTGGGGGCAAGCAGGCAACAAAAATTGCTTCTAAAAGGGCCCAAATGTCAGACCTAAAACAAGTTTACAGCAGCCACTATACTATGTTTAAACAACTAATGAGAACGATGCTTTCAAAAGTTAAGGAAAGTATGATCATAATGTGTCATCAAATTAGAAATAATAATAGAGACAGAAATTATCAAAATAAACCAAATGGAAATTCTGGAGTTGAAAATCAACTAAAATATAACATTGACTAAAAAGACTCAAAAGCAGATTTGAACCGGTAGAAGAAAGAATCAAAGATCTTGAAGATAGGTTGATATAGGTTACATAATCCAAGTAACAGTGATACTGAATAGTACCTTAGAGAAATGTAGAACATCACTAAGAGCTGCAATATATGCATAATGAGACTAGGAGAATGACAGGAAGGGGAGAAGGGAGTAAAAACAAAATTAATAAAATAGTGGCTAAAAAGTCCCAAATTTTATTTTTTCAAAAAGTAATCTAGATATCCAAGAAACTCAGCATACTTCAAGAAGGATAAATGCAAAAAGATACACCACCAGACACTTCCTAACTAAAATGGTATCCAAGAAAAATGTTGAAAGCAGTGAGAAAAAGAACTCATCAAGTACAAGAGAACCCCAAAAGATTAACAGCTGACTTCCTATCAGAAAAGAGACTGGAAGGCAGTGGGATGACATATTTAAGTCCTGAATTTTCAAAAATAGGTCAGCCAAGAAACTTATATACAGAAAAACAATGTTTCAAAAATGAAAGCAAAATCAAGACCTTCCCAGATAAATGAAACTGAGAGAATTTGTTGTTATCATAGTATCTTATAAGAAATACTAAGGAAAGTTCAGACTGAAAGTAAGTGACCACAGACAGTAATATAAATCTATGTGAAAAAAAAGAGCACTGATAGAGATAACATAATTATAAAACACAATATAAATGCATATTTCTTCTTCTTTCCCTTAGCTTATTTAAAAAGCAGCTGTGTCAAGGTGCCTGCCTGGCTTAGGTGGTAGAGCATGTGATCTTGATCTTGGAGGTGTAAGTTCAAGCCCCATGTTGGGTGTGGAGATTACTTAAAAATAAAATTTTGGGGCACCTGGGTAGCTTAGTCAGTTAAGCGTCTGACTTCAGCTCAGGTCGTGATCTCACGGTTTATGGGTTCAAGCCCTGAGTCGGGCTTCGTGCTGACAGCTTGGAGCCTGGAGCCTGCTTTGACTTCTGTCTCCTCTCTGCCCTTCCCTGCTCTCACTCTTGCTCCCTCTCTCTCTCTCTTTGAAAAAAATAAAATAAAATCTTAATAAAAATAAAATAGAAAAAGCAGCGTGTCAAACATAAGCATATAATTGTTTTTGGGGGTCTATAATATAGAAATGCAATATATTTGATAATAGCAAAAAGAAGGTGGGAGCAAAGCTATAATGTAGTAAGGAAATGACATCATATGCTAACTTAAAGCAGGAACAATGACAAATCAAACAGTTGATAAAACTCTACAAATGTGTACTTGCTCTCCTTTTCTCTCTCAGCTTCTTAAAAAGACATCAATTATATAAAGCAATAATTACAACATGTATTTTGCGGTTGTTACATAGATGTGGTATGTCTAACAATAGCAGCACAAAAAAGGGGCAGGAACAACAGAGCTATAGAGGAGCATCTTTTCTGTTTTCACTGGAAGTCAGTATAAATATGATATAGAGTCTGAAAATTGAGATACAGATGGTAAGTCCTAGAGCAACCAAAAAGAAAATAACTCAAAAATACATAGAGTGTAATGTCACATTAGAAAAAAAAATTTGAATGCAAAAGAAAGAAGTAAAAGAATAGAGGAGCAAAATATTGTGGATTGAATTCTGTCCTCCTAAAATTTATATGGTGAATTCCTAATCGCCATTACCTCAGAATATTACTTTATTTGGAGGTAGGGACATTACAGAGGGAATACAGCTAAAATGAAGTTATTAGGGTGGGCCTTAATCCAATACAACTAGTGTCCTTATAAGAAGGGAAATTTTGGACACACACACAGAGGGAAGATGATGTGAGTAGACACAGGGTGAAGACGGCTATGTTAAAGCCAAGGAGAGAGGGCTGGAATGGACCCTTCCCTCACAACTCTCAGAAAGAACCAACCCTGTTGATAACTTGATCTCAGAACTTAAGGCCTCCATTTGAGAGACATCAAACTTTTTTCATTTAAGCCCTCCAGTTTGTGGTACTTTGTTGTAACTGCCTTAGAAAACTAATGTCTATGTAGAAAACAAAAAGTAAAATGGCAGATGTAAATCTAACTATCAATAGTGACATTAAGTATGAATTTATTAAACATTCCAGTCAAAAAGCAGAGACTGTCAAACTGAATAAAAAGACAAGTCCCAAGTATATGCTATCTGTAGGAGATACCTTTTAGATTCAAAGATACAAATAAATTGTAAGTAAAAGGATGAAAAAAAATCTGTCTTACCAAGAGTAACCATAAGAAAACTGGAGTAGCTATAGTATCAATAGTCAAAAGAGGCTTTAAAAGAAAAAATGTTAATAAAGCTAAAGAAAGGCTGGTGAAAGATCTAGGTTTGGGCCCCTTCCAGGGTAGGTGAGTAGATCTTAAATGACAAATACACTCTAACATTCTAATCTCTCCAAATCTTTGAATCCCTTCTTCTACATTAAAGCAAGGAATATCTAGCATTTCCAAGTCACTCATGGTGAGTCACATTTTGGTCCATGTTTCATCATCCTGAGAAGAAAAAATCTCAACGCTTCCCTTCTAATATGAGGAATAAGACAAGGATGAGTGTTCATACCACTTCCATTCAACATAATAGTGTAGGACAATTAGTTTAATTCTATCCAGGACAATTACACAATAAAATGAGATAAAAAAGTCATCACATTGTAAAGGAAGAAGTAAAACTATCTCTGTTTGCACAGGACATCATCATGTATGCAGAAAATACTAAGGAATTCACAAAAATCTATTAGAACTAGCAAAGGTGTTCAGCAAGGTTGCAGGGCTCTAAGATCAATACACAAAAATCAATTGTGTTTCTACACAATAGTAATGAATAAACAAAAAATGCATTTAAAAACATAACTTCATTTACAACGGCATTAGAAAGAATAAAACAGGAATAAGTTTCACAAGAGAGTGCAAAAATTATATTCTGAATACTACAAAATGCTGCTGAAAGGAATTAAAGACCTAATGACACAAAGTATCCCATGTTCATACATTGGAAGACTTAATATTGTTAGTATAGCAACACTCTTCAAATTGATCTGTAAACCCTATCAAATTGAAACTGGCTTTTTAAATAGAAACGGACAAGCTGATCCTAAAGCTTATATGGAAATTCAAGGGACATTAGAATAGCCAAAACAATCTTGAAAAAAAACAAAAGTGGAAGACTTACACTTTCCAATTTTAAAATTAACTACAAAGTTATAATACTCAGAAGTGTGATACCAGCATAAAGACAAACATACAGAGCACGTGAATAGAATTAAGAGTCCAGATTTTACTCCCACACTTCTGGTCCATTGATTTCAACAAAGGCAACAGGATAGTCAATGGAGGAAGGACTAGTCTTTTCAACAAATGATGCTGGGACAACAGGATCATCTTAAGCAAAAGAAGTTGGATGCCATAACTCACACTATATATAAAAGTGTAACAATGTAAATATAAGAGCTAGAAGTAGAGAATACTTAGAAAAAATTATAGGCGTAAATTTTCATGACCTTGGACTACGCAATGGTTTTTTAAATATGACTAAAAGCTCAAGCAACAACAAAAAGTGGATAAAATGGACTTCATCAAAATGTAAAACTTGTGCTACAACATTAAGAAAGTTAAAAGACAAGCTGTACAAGAGGAGAAAATATTTACAAAGTATATATTTGATGAGTGATAAAGGACTCTTAGAACTCAATAATATTAAAAAAAAACAGTTAAAGAATAGTCAAAGGATATGAATAGACATTTTCCTAACAAGATTTATAAATGGCCAGTAAGAACATATATAGACACTTGACATCAGCAGTCACCAGGGAAATGGAAATTAAAATTGCAATGAAGTATCACTTCATATCCTCAAGGATGGCTAGGATAAAAAAGGCAAAACAAGTGTTGGTGAAATTAGAACCCTCATACACTGCTCATGGGAATGCAACATGGCACAATTGTTTTGGAAAATAGTCTGGCAGTTTCTAAAAAGGTTAAACAGTAGTTGTATTGTCCAGAGATTTGATTCCTAGGCATATAGTCGGGAAAAATGAAAACATATGTTCACATAATAATTTGCACATGAATGTTCATAGCATCATTCATAATATCCAAAAAAGTTTAATGAACCCAAGTGTCCATAAACTGATGAATGAATAAAATGTGGTATATCCATATCAGGGAATATATTCAGCCACAAACAAGAATGAACGACTATACCTGCTACAACATGGATGAACCTTGACAACATTTTGCCAAATGAAAGAAGCGAGTCACAAAATATCATAGATTGATTTTCTTCATATGAAATATCCAGTTAAGGCAAATCTGGAGAGACAGAAGTACTTCTGTGGTTGCCTAGGGGTTGGGGCCTTGGGGGAAAATGGGGAGACTGCTCCTGGGTCTGCGGTTTCCTTTAGAAGTAATATAAATATTCTAAAATTGATTATGGGAGCACCCGGCTGGTTTGATTGGTACAGCATGCCGCTCTTTATCTCGAGGTCCTAAGTTCAAGCCCCACATTGGATGAGGAGCCTACTTAAAAAATAAAATTGATTCTGATTATGCAACTTGGTGAATATACAAAAAAATCATTGAATTCTGTACTTTAAAGAGAGCTAAGTTGTATGGTTATATGAATTATATCTCAGTAAACTGTTATACATAAAAGATCATTGTAACATGTTTAACTTCTATAAATATTTTCATTCCTTATTTTAAATTATTAAAATGCCCCAGAAACAAGCTCACAATTTCCTACTGCTTTGGGCTTCTCTGAAAAGGTGGTTCTGGATGTATAGACTGTTTTTAGTCTCAAACAGAAGTAATTCTTTGGATGAAGAGTTTAAGTCAGAATGTGGTAAATCTTCTCCCTTCTCTGTCTTTCTGGTAAAATGGGGACTAGCTCAGGGCTTGGCCACTACAAGTGGTCAAATAAGTAATCACTGAATTTTAGTGCCAAAAGTGGGTCTAGTGACCAGCTAAGAAGTACCCCATGAACAAATTTTTATCTTACTATGGATTCTCCCAAAGCAAATGCTGAGATAAGAGCTTGGGTTTAGGTAGTTTACTTAAGTGGTAATTCCAGGAAGAACTAGTGAATAAGTGGAGAAAGACACAAAAGGAAGAAAAACCAATAAAAGATAGGATGAAACATCAGTTTCCTAAAGTGGGCAATTGGGGCTCAATCCCACTGGGGACACTCTGTGAAGATATATATATACAATGTGCCTCAAAAGTGCCCCATAGGAGTATAGGGAGACCGAGGCATACATCCACCAGCTCACATGTCCTTCTAGTTGGGGACTGGTCTGAAGGAGTTAACTCTCCAACACTTCTGGGCTGTGTCTGCCTGCCATAGAAGAAAGAAATCCTTCAGACTTAGAAAAAGAGAAAGGCAGATGCTTTGAGGGGAAAGCCGTCAGTTTTCTGGAAGTTTCTACAGCCAGGAGTGAGCTTAGGTGGGCTGTGGAGTTGAAAGGTAGACAAACAACATCAACTACAGTCTCTTGTGACAAGAAACATTAAGAGGGATGGGATTTCTACCACTGCTCTGGCTCAAAAGGGACTTTCCAACTCATCCTTCCTGCCCCATCTTGATTAGGAGGTGAATTTCCCTTCAGTTTCATCACTCCACAAGTAAGTGGAGTGGGGCTAATGAACATCTAGGACCTCCACCAGTGGATTGTCTACAAGAAATGTGTCCATGTGGAACAGTGGAGGGGTCTTGGCAGAGTCTCAAGGGCAGCAACAAACCTCACTTCCATTCAGGGGCTCTACTGTCCAGAGACTGGTCCATAACAAGAGAAAAGAGACATCTACGTGCAAAGCCAATTTTCTCATAGCTTCTTGGCACATGAAAGATACCTACCTTCTTAACAAGGTTCTCAGCTTCTCCTTCTCTTCACCTTATTGAGGCTTAGTTACTGAGAGAACTCATCCTGCTGACTTCAGTCCAAGCCTCTCTGTACTATAACCCCACTGATTCGTGGTAAAACATTAATTTTGGAAATTACTAATGTTAATTCCACCTCTCAAGGTTAGAAAAAGTCGATATAAAGAAAGCCAAATAAGGTTCCTTACCAAAGGATTTCCCAGATCCTTCAGTGTGCCTATGAACCTTGACTATCCTCCAGGACAAGTTTCAAGTTCACAGTATTTCTTAAAACTATTCTCCCAGAAAAGATTTTCCCATAGAATTTCATGGAAATCGTGTTCTACAGAACACACTTGGAGCAACACTGGTGTAGCCCAGTCCATTTGTTTTACTGATGAGAAAACTGGAGTCCAGGAAGGAAAAGTGCCTCGCATAGTCATGCTAGAAGGTACTGATAGAGCCACAACTTGAACCCACAATTTTCATCTCTCAGTTAGCTGCCCTGTTCTCAGTGACAGTACAATGAATGGGTAGTGGCTTCACCTGTGATGGAAAGCTCGTGAGTTGTCCTTTCCCTGTTGTTTATGTCTTAGAAGAGTGTCATCCTCCATCAATATCTGAACCAGAGAAATGGTGTCATTTCTATGTGTCATTCCTATGATCAGCAACTGTCAACTAGCAGAAGCTAAATATGACAAGTTTTCACTAAGGATGTATAAATGAGGTTTTTAAGCAGCAAGAATACTTTCTCCCCTCTCTCTTGCCCCCTCTACCAGATGAATGCTAAGAACACTGGGACCCTAGAGAACGGCAAAGCCATACAATAGGAAGAGGTCTGCTTTCTTGATCCTGCATGTGGAGGGAAGCCACTGGCTTACCTGCAAAGAGCCCCACATGAGCAAGAAAGAAACTTCCATGGTGATAAACCACTGAAAGTTCTGAGTTTGATACAGCAGTTCACATTGTCCTAGTTAATAGACTGAAAGACTATATATACACATATATGTGTATATACATACACATATATATGTGTGGGTATGTGTGGGTGTATATATATATATATATATATACACACACACATATGTGTGTGTGTGTGTGTGTGTGTGTATGGCAAAAGAAGAGATGAAGGATGTCAAAAAGCATGGGAGGGTGGATTCAGAAATTTGGGGACACAAAGCCATTCCATCTCAATTAGAAAGAACCTGGCACAAAACAAATCAGCCCTTATTCTCAGGGACCAAGGGACTGGCAAAGACATAGCCACTCTGAGCTGTGCCCTCCCTCACCACACCTTCATTCCATCTTGATCACATCACCTTACTAATGTTCTTCATATTATCATCCATTTTTCCCCACCCCCACTGCCAGAACTCCAGGCTGAGTCATCTTCATCTTTTGGCTGGATTATTCCAAATACTCTCTAAGGGATTTTCTGTACACTGTCCTACTCCCTTGCCCCTCATTAAACCATTTTCCATGCTATGTTCAGAATCACCTTCAAAACACACCAATCACATGACAACCTACATTTTACCCACCCACAGCTCCCCACCCCCACCCCAGCCCACGACGGCTTGAATCCCTTCAATTTATTCCCGACGTGATTGCAATGAGGATGTAACTCTTTTGTGGGATATATGGTCCTTTTTTTCAGCTCTCATCGTCCTGTATTTGGACCCCGTTCCCCAGCCATTCAGAACTTCCTTTGGCTCCTTGATTGAGTCTCGCCTCTCTTTCCTCTTAGCCTCTTAGCTCCCATGTCCTGAAATGTACCGCTCCTTTCTGTCCTTCCCAATTAAGGCCTCATCTCCTTTACAACAGTTTGACTCTAACTCAACTGAGCTGTCACCTTTTGGGGAAGGCTTCATTAATAATCTCAGACTGTGTTAGCTTTTTATTTTCCACTTGTCCTTAGTACCCTGCCCATGCCCCAACACAGGACATTCATGCTCTAATTGTATGCCTTTTAATATATTCCTCTGGAACAATCCTGGAGGGCACAAACATCTCATTCACCATTGGATCTGACCCTGCCTGGGGGCTTGGAGCAAACCAGGTGCTCACAAATTATTTCCTTTAGAGATGGATGAGGGGAGTGGATGGTTGGAATGGATGCCCATTTTGTATAAGCCAAAGAAAAGCTTTACTTAAGGCAGGCAGTGTTGCTTAACTATTAGTGAATATAGGATTGCATTTTTTTCCTATTCATTCTCCTCCATAAAATGTCTTTTAACATAGGATATTCTGAAGTTGCCATGTTTGCCTGTTTTCAAGGATTTGATTAATTGGTTTTGTTGATTTATTAATGTTAGTGGAGAACCCAGCACATCTCATCCTCTGCCAGCCAGGACTACAAAGAAATCTGGCTGGTTGGTCAAAAGGAATGAAGCATGCATAAGGTTAAGATCTTGGCTCTGAACTCAGGATGTCTGTGTTAAGTCCTGCCATAAGATTTACCATAGCCAGGTGACCTCGGGCAATGAAATAATGTTTCTACAATCCTTAGCAGAGTGTCTGGTACGTATTAAGAGCTTAACAGCTGGTAGCAATAGTTACTAATGTATTTGCTACAGAAACTAGTATTAATTTTATCATTATTCTGCTCTACTATTGT
Source organism: Cryptoprocta ferox (assembly GCA_028646485.1). Taxonomy (NCBI): domain Eukaryota; kingdom Metazoa; phylum Chordata; class Mammalia; order Carnivora; family Eupleridae; genus Cryptoprocta; species Cryptoprocta ferox. Next base: position 80,835,983 of record CM053568.1, on the reverse strand, counting down.
CCTTAGATCATGAAGGAGACATCAGTGGGGGGTGGGGGGTGTACACTGTGTGCAGGAAAAGTAACCAACCAAGACCAACCCCATGAGATCATCAGGGAAGACCTAATTCTCCTCATTGGACTGACAAGAAAAGCCACAGTCAGCAGGTCGAGGAGACCTGCTCCTAGTCACGTAGCCAGTCAGGGCAGGGTTGAGACTCAAACCAGAACTCCTGATTCCAAAGCCAGTTCTCTTTCCACCACACTGCACTGCCTATGGGCATTAGCATTTCCAGGTCCTACAGGCTTCCAAATTTCTAAGATCAAACAGGACTTTGGATTCCAAATTAGCACACCATGACTGACTCTTCCCCTCTCTCCATTCCTAGGTGCTTGAGATTGTGAGCTTCCAGAGCATTCTGCCCAAGCTGCAGCACTCATGGATGTGGGTCCTCTACTCAGGGTCCCTTCTGCCAAGAGGACAGACTGGCTCCCACAGAGACCACAGTGTCCTTTTATAATGTAACTGCTTCATCTCCTCTAAGACTAGGCTGGGAATGCCAGCTACCCCCTGCACTCCAAAAGCCAGAGATGCTGGGTAGATGTGTACCACTAAGACTAAACACACTTGCCACTTGAATGAACATTAAGGTGTGCCGAGTCTCTGAAATCTGGTTCTCAGTGCAAACTGCCAAAGAAGGTAATACACGCAGTCCTCGGAAAGTCACAGATTGTCCAAGCTTGATAGGACCTGGGGCTTTATCTTCGTCTCAACTCTTTATTTTGTAGAGAAAATCTGGGTGTAGAAAAGGGTAGGAACAAATACTAGGCGTTGGTGGGGGTGGGAGTGGGGGTGGTGTTCTGAGTTTCATTCCAGTGTCCTTTCCATCACACCAATACACATTTTTCTGGAGCATCACTGTAATGACATGGCACTTATGGAGACTGCCTGCCTCAGTTGTTGAAACCTGCTTAGGGCATTTACCATCACTGTAGTGAGCCATTTTGACTTAGGTCCTCTTTAGTGATCTGGAACACCTTCTCAGGATGGGATGATCATTGGGTGGTGGGGGGGAGCATCTTAGTCTGGGAATTTGTGTAACGGGAACCCTAAGAGAGGCCAAATAGACGTGGCCAAATCGTGTGGATGATTCTAGAGGTGTCAAGAGTGTTGCTCATTGCTGAGTTTTCAGCATAGAGAGAAATGCTCTAGGAAGATGAGACATTCATTACGATCTGTGAGTCAAGCCAAAAGGCCAGATTAGGGACGTGGCCATCAGCCATTCAGTTGCCACAGGTAGCTTTTGAATGGGATTGGAGAATCCCCAGGCATCTACCCTACCCATAGTCTAGTGCCCTCCATAGGTGGGAGGGAAAGTTTAATTTTTTTAAATGTTTTATTTCTGAGAAAGAGAAAGACACAGAATACAAGTAGGGGAGGGGTAGAGAGAGGAAGAGACACAGAATCCAAAGCAGGCTCCAGGCTCTGAGCTGTCAGCACACAGCGTGATGCAGGGCTTGAACTCCTGAACTGCAAGATCCTGCCCTGAGCTGAAGTCAGATGCTTAACCAACTCAGCCACCCAGGTGTCCCTGGGAGGGAAATTTTAAAGGAATCAACCTGTGTTCATTACTCCCTGGAAACTCTGATGTCTTTGAGATCCTATGGAAACACAGGAGGTCCCTGAACCAGGATTTGCTCCAATCAGACAGGCAGACACAGGACATCAGACATGCCCTCTGTTCTTCACAGTGTCCCAGTCACAAATCAGGGACAGGCAACTCTCTATAGTATGGCAGTGCCATGCCAGAGCACTAAAGGACGTCTATCCATAGCAGACAACCGTTCCCAACAATGGAGAGCTGCAAGCAGATCTGAAGGGGGAAATCTCTGTCTCTTAATTCCATCCCATCTAAGTCAGGAGGAGACAGCATTATTTTTTTTATTTTTTTTTATTTTTTTTTTTTAGTCTTAAACCCTCATTCTCGTTTTTGGTACAGGTGTATGGAAGAGTCTGAATAAACATCTGACAAGTGACGAGGTAAATAAATGAATAAAGGAAAGAATAAAGTGAGTGTTTGAGTTAATGAGTAAGTAAGAAAACTATCCAGGCAGAGAATGACTGTGGAGATATACAAAGGAATTGCAAAACCTTCATAATGCATGCATAAATTTACATGATTCTATGCTGGAGAAAGAAGTTTATCTGTTTATACAATTCCTATCGGTACCGCATTTCCTCCTTCTTTACTCTCCTAAACTGTGTATAACAAGAAACCTTTAACTATTTTGTTCTCTGAACATTTGGGCAGAGTTAAAATAACTTTTGGTGTTGGTTCTTTTATTTCGCTAGCCAGCCAAACACTTGTTCCCCATCCAGAGCCCGAATGAGCTATTCTCTTAAACTCTCTCTCTCTTGCCGGTTGCCACCACCTGGCCTTGTCACCGCAGCATTCCTTAACACCCTGGTAGGGAAAAGGCAAACTGGAGGCAGACAGCCCTGGGCCTGGAGTCCTAAGTCCACCATCTGATGAAGTGGTTTTGGGCAGGTTACCAATCTCTGGGTCATAATGGAACATGCCCTGTGAGTATCATTATAAGTAGTCATGCAAGGCGAGTACACCGTAGCATGTCTATCACACGATGAGTGCTCAATAAAATTTAGTTCCAGCTACTGTTATTATATTGTATTGATAGATGGGATTCTATTAGGTTCCATTACGTCATATTACATGTCCTGCTGTATTGCATTTACTGCTCTGCCTGGTGTTGTATACTATCATATTACATATAGCACTAGTAAATTGACACTGCCTCGCAGAACCAGTGCCTCTGGGCGTGTTGGCCCAAGTCACACCCTTCAAAAATATCTCCTCTCAGCGCTTCTCCACTTTCTTCCCCAGACTCAAGACCACTCCTTAGTTCCCTGTTACGTGCCTCTAGGAAGTAGAATGCAGTGCTCTTCACAAAGAAAAACTACTTGTCCTTCCTCTCAGACTTTTCAGCTGGATCTGTGGCCAGGCGAATCCCAGCTGTCCTGCAAGGCTTTCTCCATCTTCCCACTCAGAAGTCACTGGGGTTCAGAATCCTGAAAGGAGCTCTGTGTCTGCGGAAGAAAACCCGCTTCGATCTCCTCTGTTGATCTGACTTTCACCCTTCCCCTCTGGCATTCCAAGCTCCCACTCAACAAACTGCATTTTTAAGAGTTGGTGGAGACAGTGAAAGGTTGATGTTAGGAGAGCTCAAGAATGGGGCAAAGCGGAGTCTGACAGCACTCAGGCCAGGCCAGTGTCCGTGAAGGGCCAGGGTTTGCCAGGAGCCTTGGACTGTAGGTCTTACTCTGGGGAAGGGATTTAGAGCTGAAGACAGGGCATCAAATCAGAGAAAATAGGTATGTTGACCTGGCACAACTCTAAGCTTAAGCCGGGGGCACACACAGTCGGTTACTTTCTCTTCTGTAGGTCATGAAATCCCCATTTCTAAGGGGTGGAAACATGCTCAAAGAAGAGAGAAACTTTTCTCCACCTGAGAGACTGCAACGTAATTGGTTTATGCCAAACATGGCAATTCCATTCCTTTTTGCCCATCACTGACTTGGGAGCAGGCATGTGACCCAATTCTGACCAATGAGACTAAAGAAACAATCTGTTGATGGTTTCTTCTCACAAGATTTATGTTTCCTGTTACAAAGAATAACAGCAAGTTCCCTCCTGCCTGATTTGAATGTAATTGCATGGGAACATGGTACGTGGAGCTATGGCAACCATTCTGTGATCATGAAGCAACAAGCCAAAGGGCACAGGATCAAACAGTGAAAAGAGAGAACATGGGGTTTTAGATGGCATCATTAAACTGCTGACCCAATCTGAAACTACTGACTTCTAGACTTTGATAATTTGTGAGGTGATTGAAATTGTCTATTGTTTTAGCCACTGTTTCTTTTCTGCTACTTGTAACCAAACACATCTTACATGATACAAACACTATCCCACTTGTGTTATCATTTTTCTATTTCACATCTGTGGATTCAGTGTCTAATTTTTATACTTTTAACATTGGATATGATCCTAGCACTTGGGAAGAGTCAATAAATGTTTGTTGAAGAGATGTTTTGGCGATAATAACTTCTGAAACGTGTGCATGCCCTCAAGAGTGCATTCATATGCATACAATGGAATTTTACACAGCCATAAAAATGAGATCTTGCCATTTGCGACAGCATGGACGGACATAGAGGCCGTTACGCTAAGTGAAATAAGTCGGAAAAATAAATATCATATGATTTCACTCATATATGAAATCTAACAAAAAATGAATAAACAAAAAGCAGAAAGAGACCCAAAAAAGCAGATAATCAACTGATAGTTGCCAGAGGGGAGGGGGAGAGGGAGAAAATGGGTGAAGGGGAGTGGGAGATATGGGCTTCCAGTTATAGGATGAATAAGTCATGGGGATGAAAGGCACAGCCTAGGGAATATAGTCAATGGTACTGTGACAACATTCTATGTTGACAGATGGTAGCCACACTGGTGGTGAGCATAAGGCATAAACTTGTTGAATCTCTATGCTGTACACCTGAGACTGATTTAACATTGTCTGTCGACTATACTCAAAAAATTAAAACAAACAAACTTCTGAAGTTGGTGAAGCATAAGATTAGGATTCAATTTTAGGTTTTATAGAATTCTTGCTTCCCTCCCTGCTAGGGACTTCTTTATTTCTGTCTGACCCTTCACTGGAGTCAAAGACTGGTAGAGAAGAACTATGAACAATGACTGGTAATGTGGCTACCACTGAAAAGTATTTCCTGAGAATTCTCAGCAGTTCTTTCCAGTCACAGTTAAACTGAACTCTGCAGGGATCAAGGTTTCTGAACTTAAATCAGCATACAAAGTCAATGGAATATTTAAATTGGCATTGTCCTAGAAAATTCAGGACATGTGTTTTATACATTTAGTAAGTACTTAGTCAACACCTCGTAACTGCCAGGCATTTTAAGATACAATGGGATGTAAAAATGAATGACCGCAGAGCCCCTAACCTTGCAAATCTGACAGTGACAAGAAAGGACATTACAACCTAACCAGAGGTATTTGCAAAGTATCACATCCAGCCCTCAGCATATCACTGAGTATGCATGCCACTCTCAGTGCTACCAGTGAGTTAATTAAGAAAACCAAATTCCTAGGCACATGCCTTTGACAAAATGGTGCCCCTGAAAACTTCCCAAGCATAGTCCTCCCCAGCTGAGTTTCTTATGGGGAGGTGGCTTTCCTGCTGTCATCACCCAAAGTCCCCAACATTTACCACCTATTCTCCAGAGGCACCCCTTGTCCAGAATACACCCTCTGCATGGTTTACACAGAGTAGTTATTTCACAGGGGAAATAGGTTTGATAATTGTGTGAAGATTTGGGGTGGGGGGGTGTTTGTTTAGGAGAAGGGGATTGTAAGCAGTGCCTTGCTTCCCTACGAATCAGCAAATGTAAAGAAAAAACAAGTCAGATCCCATTCTCCAATGTAGCTGTGATGTCTGAACAAGGCTAGAGCTCTTGTGTCAGTATCTCTGCTCCATTAGCCTCAAGAGCACCTTTCAGTTCCACATGGACCTTCAGTGTACAAATTCCCCACTGCTCGACCTTTTGTAGACATTGCCAGGAGCTGGTTTTTCTATTGCTCTTTCCTAACTGTAAGCCTTCCCAGCCACCCTTACATACCTTTCTCCATCCCTTCTCCTACTGTCTAGGCATCAAGCTCTTAGGGATGTCCTGGCCTTCTCCTGGTTGACCAGCTACATTTTTGTCTTCTTGGAGAAACACTGATTCCAGAGCCTGACAGCCTAGAAACTTCCCTGAACTTCTCCACTCGAGATTCAAGTTACTCTTACTCCCTTTCTCTCAGTTACTGCTTCTGTAAAACAGATTCACCACCTTTCCCTCCAGAGTCCCCACCACTGGCTTCCAAGTTGCCAACTTGGATCACTGACTCCCTGTCCACTCCTCTCCTACTCTAAGTGTTTGCCATCCAGATTCATCGTGGGGGAACCGCAAAGCAGAACCACCACTGTATTTAAGATTCATTTCTGCATCTGGGTTTATGCACCTTGTGAAAAGTCAAACTGTGTACTTATTATTTGTGTATTTTTTTCTGTACATGTTAGACTTTTTGCATTTATGTTAAATCCGCTTTGCCAGACAGAGCTTACTTCCTCATTCAGCTCCTTTTCTCTCCTGCTTTCACAGATTCAAAAGGATTACACATGTATACACAGTTATTTTAGAAAGAGTGCATAAAATAGAACAGCAAAAGAACAAAAATTAAAACCCATCTATGGTCATTCCCAGCACCCAGCTATTTTAGGTGTGAATCATTTTTCAAAGAAAAAAATCCCATGTTAATACTATTTTCTAACCTTTTTAATCTAATCCAAATTCCAGGATATTATTTTTAATGGCTGTGTTATACTCCATTAAACCGGTGTAGCACAATTATTTAACCAAACCCTATTGTAAGGCACTTAGGTGGTTCCAATGTTTAGCAGCGTGGCTCTGAACAGCTTTGGGGCTAAATCATTGCACTGCACTGGGGTTTCATTCAAATTGCATTTCAATTATTCATGTCATTCATTCCAATGCAGTTTATATTTCTTGGCCTGTGCAGGAGTTCAGAATTGCTTTATTAGGCACTACACCTTCTGGGCTTTCCTTCTGAAAGATCTGTATTTCACTGAGACAAATGATAAGCTTGATACAGCCGTTTTTAGACATAGGATGGGAAGGAACAGGGGCACTTAGGGGCATATACCCCCTCCGTAAGAGTGAGCAAGGATGGGAGTATCACACTCTAAGACCCCTGAATCACCAGGGACTGATGTAGTCCAGAAGCCCTGTTCCAGCTCAGAGTGATATTTGTTTCCTGAGTGTTATTTGCAATATTTTCATGGTGCTAATGACTATAAATTGTTAATGGCTGTGAAAAGCTAATTGTTGCACAAGGTGTTTCTGCTTTCCCCACGTGCCAGGAGAGCTCACAGCCATGGTTAAACAGAGATCTCATTAGTGTCTCAGTCACAGTCCTCAAGGGGAGCCCATCCTCGCAGCCTGGCAAATAACCAAGCCTCCTCTGCAGACCCAGAGCCCCGAGTCTTCGGCCTGGCCAGCAACAACAAAACAAGGCAGCAAAGATGTAGGAAGCACTTTCCAAGAGGAGACAGAGGAAACGGGATGGTGTGTACCACGCTCTGGCTGCAGAGCCCGACAAATGGAAAGGACGTAGGCATGTCTCCCAAAATAACAATGTGGTAGCTGGCTGGATCAGGCTCCCTGCTGAATGCCTCCTGGCTTTTTTCTTTTCATCATACCCACTTTTCAGAGGAACACACTGAGGCTCAGAGACTGAATAATTTCCCCCAAATCCTTTAGCTGATTACAAACCTGGATGTGCCTCTGGGCCTTTTTACTCTCGAGGCCAGATTCTTCACCACTGCCTAATATTATGTCCTGGAAACCAGTGGGCTAGCCTTCGAACGTGCTGAAGCATGTGCGTGTGTGCGCGCCTTAAGAATTTGAACCTTGAATTTAATTCATCATATTCCATGATTACTCAAGAAAAGTGGTTTGGTTAAAAAATCAAAAGCAAGCTCACATGGCTCATGAATGTTTTTTCATATAACCTATGGTGAGGTGTCTCCCTGTTTCCACTCAAGTCCGGTATGCTCAGCTCTCCATTTAAAACAATCTACTCCACTGATAACCTATTATTTTCCCGTCCCTTGACTTAACCCGAACAATCTGATACGGCAAACATAGGCACTGTAATGCTTATGTGAATTAACTGTCCTCCAGGTTTTGCAAACCCTCTCTCTGTTTCTCGATGGGCTCAGTGATTCAGCTGGACACCTGAGTTTTAGAACCACCTTCCCCCAGCCCCAAATTTTAAAAACATACCCTCTAACAATCCACTTTCCTTTTCCTGGGCTGGCAATTGGCTGCTTTTTGCTGGTAATTTCACATGCAAAATTGTGCTTTCTGTGCTGTGCAACGAAAACATTAAGCCAACCACAACAGAAATCGAAAGGGAAGCCATGCTTTGAACCACCAAGATGATGGCTCGTTCAAGTTCATTCTACATCCTCTTTGAGAAAATAAAGACGAGAGGCCAGTCGATTTGCTAACCCAGGACAGAGGGAAGAATGTTGAAAAGCAAAACACTGCCATTTGCAGTTGTGGGAGAAGTTGCCTGGGCAACACAGACACTCAAGAGATGAAGGGCTGGCCGCACCTGCCATCCTCAGTGTTTCCCCTGCCTCATTAGCTTAACAGAGAGTGGTTGCCTTCATTGCCGTGACTACTAAAAGGGCCAAGAACTGGTGTTGAAGTTAATGTTAAACTCGCAACCATCTCGATTCAATAATAAGATTTGGTGTGAGCCAAAAAATTAACGCCAACGGAGGAGTCTGTAGGATTCCCACTGCCTCGGGAAGTGACACGTGCTGACAGCAGCTGATAAACTATTTTGGACACAATTATTCCAGGCAGGGAGATGATTTAGGGCAGGGAGAGAACTGGATGCAAAGGCTGTGACCTCAAAGTTCAGAGCAAGTGAGGCTGCTGAAGCGGTAAGAAAATGGTCCCATGAGAGCGTCAGTCACCCTCCCCCACCACCCCCAACCACAGCTCCCAGGTGCTAGCAGGTCTCAGTCCAGGATGGGTTACTCAGCTCAGGTGGAATACACAATAGCTCCTACCATCCTGTGTTTTCACCACGGGCTCAGGCAAAATGACAACAGCCTCTTTCCCCAAGTTGCTGAGCTGACAATTGTCCACAGCTGTCACCCACTGGTTGGTTAGCTAGGATGATCAAGTGAGAAGGTCCCTCTCTTGCTTGTATCTGGGAAAGTGACAGCCTTCCTCCGTCAGCTGAGTTCACAGCCAGGGTAGGAGCGATGGGTTTGCAAATGATTTCATGAAACTGGGTACATCCTTGTGGTTGCTTTTTGCTGGAGTTTGGGACAAGGCCAAACACATTCATGATTCCCAGAAGAAAACCCTCTCTCTCTGTGTAAATAAGAATCATTTAGGAGACAAGGCAAAGCCATCTACTCCCCAGATTTTATTCTCCTGAATTTCTTTGTTAAAGTCTGTACTTCCCATCATTTGCCTAAGCCAGCGACTAAGCAAAAGTCTCCAACACCTCCCCTTCCCTTCACCAGAGATTTCAATTTCCTAGGCCAGTAGCTCCTACACCTCCTTAATATTCTGCTCCTTTCTCTTCTCCATTCTCACGTGTTCTGACCTGCTTCAGGACGCCATATTGTTCTTGCTTGAATCACTCACTGCAACAGGGATCCAGAGGTCTCCCTGCTCCCCAGGCTTGTTAGCTTCTAAGCTATAGCATTATGATCATTTTTTAGTCCACATCTGATCAGGTCACTTCACTGCTAAAACTATTTGCAGATTCTCCTAAGCTCTAAGGCTAAAATTCAAACTCTTTAAATTCGTATACGCAAGCTAGAAAGAGACCACCTTTTGTCCACCTTGTTTCAGAAGGGTGGAGAAGGCCCTGAACATAGAGAGGTCTAGCATTGCCCTCCATGCAGGCAGAACAAGGGAGGGTTACTTGGGCACCAGCTGAGTGGTTAGATGGAAGGACTGGTTCTACAGGGCCAAAGCCAGAGTGAGAAGCTTCACTCCTAGCATGGTTGCCAAATGGAATATTGGATGACCAGGTTAATTTGAATGTCAGGAAAACACTATTTTTTTTAAGTTGAAGTACGTTCTATGCAGTATTTGTTTCTCTAAAGTTCAAATTCAGCTGGACATCCTGTATTTGTATTTGCCAATTCTGTCAACCCTACTCCACAGCACTACATGTAGGGTGGAAAGTGAGTGTGAAGGAGACCTCCCAAGACAGTCAGGAGTAGAAATCTAAGGGTCAGCATAAGGAAAAGGACTGTCAGTTAAATATAGCTGGCTGAACATTACAAATCTATCTCAATTCTCTCCAGGAAAATTTACACAATGACAGTAAGAGAATAAAGAAGAAAATCCCTAAGTTATGAAGGCAAAGAGAATAGGGCATGACAGTAGAGGACAGATTTTGAAAAACTGGAGGAGATAGACAGTAATAGATGGTAACTGACTTCATAGTGGATAAAGCCTGCAGGGGGAGAAACCGATTAAAGCTGCAAATATCTGGAAATGCCAGGAATTAGGGGCACCCAGGGGCCTCAGAAGGCATTGAGGGTGGGGAAGGCTTAGTGTGCCTAGAAGCGATTAGTACCCAGACACCTTCCCTGCCCCAAACTCAGAGGAACTGGCAGATATACCAGAGGACAGGAAGATGACAGGCTCTGGAGTTGAACACATCAGGCACAGAAAAGCATGGAAGAACTGCTGAAAACACAATACTTAAGTCCACACAGTGAATGCTAAGGTGTCCCCTCCCTTCCTCCGGATTGCCAATACCTTAGCTTAAGGGAAAACATCCACTGATATTTGCAAGAAATACACAGGAAATTTACTGAATCCCTGACTGATCACTTTACCATGCTACCCACCATCAGCCAGCCCTGTCTTTGTGGATAGATCACTCATTCTGCTTCTTCTTCGCCAGGGATAGACCACCAGGGGTGACTGATATTTAAAGAAACTTTCTAAAATGGGCGAGAGACCCCAAAATTAACAGGAAAAGATAAAAGGTACTGGGACCAAAGAAAGGGCCTATGAGAAACATTCGGGAAAATTTTAACTAGCTATCTCAGAGAAATAAGAGAATGTTCTGGGTGAAGGAAACAATGAGATATTATTTAAAAAAAAAACATTCAGAGCAAGGAATAATAAATAAAAAATAAAAAATGGGGTAACAGAAAACCTTCAGTAAGATGATCAGAAAACAAAGTTAAAGAAACCTCAGAAAGTGGAACAAATGATCAAAGAGATGAAAAATAGGAAAGAGGGCTGAAAACTAGATGAGCAGTTTATATTAGACCTTTACCCAACAGAAATGTCAGGAAGAGAGAAGGGAGAAAATGGAGAAGGGCAAATTATTTAAAACAAACAAAATAAGAACATAAATCTCAATTTTAAAAGGGCCAATCAAGTGTTTTAAAAAAATTGAATTTTTAATTTAGCTGAATTAAAGTCATGACTTAAAAACAACTTAACAGTGGGAGGGGGCCAAGACGGCAGAACAGCATGGAAAAGTTTTTTTTGTTTGTCTCTCATCCATGAAATGCAGCCAGATCAACACCAAACCATCTTTCATACCTAGAAAACTGATCTGAGGATTAACACAACAATCTGCATAACCTGAACCACAGACCTCAGCACACACGCAACACAGAGAGGTGAACTGGGGGAGAGAGAAGCCATGGAGGGCAGGGAGATATTATTGCTTATGGAGAGAGGACAGAGACTTGGTGTGATTTGCCATAATCCCTGAAATGCTGCCGCTACATGATTGCGTGAACTTTTTCTGGGGCGGGCTGGCACCTGACTGCAGTCTCTGGGCATTGGCAGCGGCATGGTCTCACGAACATTCCTAGGGGTGCACCAACACCCAGCCATTGCTCAGCGAGAACTTCCCTCCAAGGGTCAGAACAGATCAAAGCTGCAGCCCCTCAGAAGCGAGGGATTGGGGAACACAGCCCCATCTGAGATAAAACTCAGGAGGGAGGTGCAGCCTGGTAGCCTGAGGGCTTGGTCATGGACAGTGTAGAAGCAGGGAGTGGACTGAAGTTGGAGACAAAGGAGGGTGCTTGATTGCCAGTAGGGGAGAAGACAGAGTTCTGATACTAGAGACTGGGTAGCTGGGTGACGCCATTTTCATCCCTCCCACACATGCGCATACATACCTACATACGCCACAACAATCCACCCCAGTAAGTTAAGCAGCACCATTTAGTGGAGTATGGAGTTGTTACACTAAGCCCTGCCCAGCTGGGCCAACCACGCTCTTGAATACCACAAGTCTCTCTGCCTGCTTAGTTTATGGACTATAAAGTGCTTCGTAGTTTGCTTCTAGGGGAAACTGCATTTAATTTCAATCGTATTTCATTCTGTTCTCTGGTCCATCTATTCAATTTTTTTCCTTTTTTTATTCTTCAATACAGAAAGAGAAAAAAATTATTTTTTCATTTTTATTAAAAATGTTTTTATTTTTTCTGCTATATTTTTTACTTTTTTGTAAATTTTTAAAATTCTATTTTACTTCCATCATTTAATTTTATTCTATTTTATTGTATTTATGTTTTCAAATTTTCAAACATTTTCCTTTTTTTTTTCCTTATCTTTCCCTTTTTTTCCTCTAATCTGTCAAGCTTGTTTCAACAACCAGACCAAGACATACCTAGGATCTAACATCCTTTCATTGATTTTTGTGTTGTTTTTAATTGTTTCTTTTTACTTTATTAATTCCTTTTCTTCCTTCAAAATTACAAAATGAAGGACTTCACCCCAAAAGAAAGAACAGGAAGAAATGATAGCCAGGGACCTAATCAACACAGACACAAGCAAGATGTCTGAACTAGAATTTAAAATCATGATAATAAGAATACTAGCTGAGGTTGAAAATAGATTAGAATCCCTTTCTGTGGTCCAAACGTGAGAGCACCCAAATATACAAATCAATTAATCACAAACATGAAGAAACTCATTGACAATAATACCATATTAGTAGGGGACTTCAACACCCCACTTACAGCAATGGACAGATCATCTAAATAGAAAATCAACAAGGAAACAATGGCTTTGAGTGACACACTGGACTGGACAGACTTAACAGGTATATTCAGAAGATTTCATCCTAAAGCAGCAGAATACACATTTTTCTCCAGTGCACATGGAACATTCCCCAGGAAAGATCACATACTGGGACACAAATCAGCCCTCAACAAGTACAAAAAGATCGAGATTATACTATGCATATATTCAGACCACAATGCTATGAAACTCAAAATCAACTGCAAGAAAAAATTTGAAAAAATTTGGAGACTAAAGAACATCCTACTAAAGAATGAATGGGCTAACCAATAAGTTAAAGAGGAAATTAAAAAAATACATGGAAGCCAATGAAAATGATAACACCAGAGCCCCAAACCTCTGGGACACAGCAAAGGTAGTCCTAAGAGGGAAGTATATAGCAACCCAGGCCTTCCTCAAGAAGGAAGAAAGGTCTCAGATACACAACCTAACTTTACACCTTAAAGAGCTGGAAAACGAACAGCAAATAAATCCTAAAACCAGCAGAAGACAGGAAATAATGAAGATTAGAACAGAAATCAATGCTATGAAAACAAACAAGCAAAAGATCCAAAGAAACAAAACAAAGCAAAAACAACAACAACAACAACAATAACAACAACACAATAAAACAGAGCAATGAAACCAGGAGCTGGTTCTTTGAGAGTATTAACTAAATTGATACCCCCCCCCCGGCCAGTTTGATCAAAAAGAAAAAGGAAATGAGCCAAATAAATAAAATCAAGAATGAAAAAGGAGCGATCACAACTAACACAGCACAAATACAAACAATAAGAGAATATTATGAGCAATTATAGGCCAATAAAATGGGCAATATGGAAGAAATGGACAAATTCCTAGACACATAAACTACCAGAACTGAAACAGTAAAGAAATCAAATTAGTAATCAAAAATCTCTCTAAAAACAAGAGTCCAAGGCTGGATGGCTTTCCAGGGGAATTCTACCAAACATTTAAAGAAGAGTTAATACTTATTCTTTTGAAGCTGTTCCAAAAACTAGAAATGGAAGGAAAACTTCCAAACTCATTCTATGAAGCCAGCATTACCTTGATTCCAAAACCAGACAATAACCCCATAAAAAGGAGAACTACAAATTTCTCTGATAAACATGGATGCAAAAATCTCAACAAGATACTAGCCAACGGATCCAACAATACAATTTATATCTGGGATGCAGGGCTGGTTAACTATCTGCAAAACAATCAATGTGATACAGCACATCAATAAAAGAAAGGACAAGAACCACGTGATCTTCTCAATAGATGCAGAAAAAGAATTTGGCAAAATACACCATCTTTTCTTAATAAAAACCCTGATGAAAGTAGGGGTAGAAGGATCATACCATATATGAAAGACCCACAGCTAATATCATCCTCAAAGGGGAAAAATGAGAGCTTTCCCCCTAAGATCAGGAACATGACAGGATGTCCACTCTCACCACTGTTATTCAACATAGTATTGGAAGTCTTAGCGTCAGCAATCAGACAACACAAAGGAATAAAAGGCGTCCAAATTGTCCAGGAGGAAGTCAAACTTTCACTGTTTGCAGATGATATGATACTCTATATGGAAAACCCAAAATATTCCACCAAAAACCCTCTAGGACTGATCCATGAATTCAGCAAAGTCATAGGATATAAAATCAATGCACAGAAATCAGTTGCATTTCTATACACCAATAATGAAGCAAAAGAAAGATAAATCAAGCAATCAATGCCATTTACAATTGTACCAAAATCCATACCTAGGAATAAATACCTAGGAATAAACCTAACCAAAGAGGTGAAAAATCTATACACTGAAAACTATAGAAAGCTTATAAAAGAAATTGAAGAAGACACCAAAAATAATGAAAAAATATTCGATGCTCCTGGATAGGAAGAACAAATATTGTTAAAAATGTTTATACTACCCAAAGCAATCTACATATTCAATGCAACCCCTATCAAAATAACACCAGCATTCTTCACAGAGCTAGAACAAACAATCCTAAAATTTGTATGGAACCAGAAAAGATCCCAAATAGCCAAAGCAATCTTGAAAAAGAAAACTGAAGCTGGAGGCATCACAATCCCAGACTTCAAGAAGTATTACAAAGCTGTAATCATCAAGACAGTATGGTATTGGCACAAAAACACTCAAATCAATGGAACAGAATAGAGAACCCAGAAATGGAACCACAAACATATGGTCAACTAATCTTTGACAAAGCAGGAGAAACTATCCAATGGAATAAAGACAGTCTCTTCAGCAAATGGTGCTGAGAAAACTGAAAGCAATATTCAGGAAAATGAACCTGGACTACTTTCTTACACCATATACTTACAGAAAAATAAACTTAAAATGGATGAAATACCTAAACATAAGACAGGAAGCTATCAAAATCCTAGATGAGAAAGTAGGCAAAAACCTCGTTGACCTCTGCCATAGCAACTTCTTACTGTCTCCAGAGGCAAGGGAAACAAAAGCAAAAATGAACTATTGGGACCTTATTGAAATACAAAGCTTCTGCACAGCAAAGGAAACAATCAGAGAAACTAAAAGGCAACTGACAGAATGGGAGAAGATATTTGCAAATGACCTATCAGATAAAGGGTTAGTATCCAAAATCTATAAAGAACTTATCAAACTCAACACCCCAAAAACAGATAATCCAGTGAAGAAATGGGCAAAAAACATGAAATGGACACTTATCCAAAGACATCCAGATAGCTAACAAACACATGAAAATATGCTCAATATCACTCACCATGAGGGAAATACAAATCAAAACTGCAATGAGATGCCACCTCACACCTGTCAGAATGGCTAACATTAACAACTCAGGCAACAGCGGATGTTAGCGAGGATACAAAGAGGATCTCTTTTGCACTGCTGGTGGTAATGCAAACTGGTGCAGCCACTCTGAAAAAAAGTATGGAGGTTTCAAAAAATTATAAATAGAACTCCCCTATGACCCAGCAATTGCACTACTAGGTATTTATCCAAGAGATACAGGTGTGCAGTTTCGAAGGCACACGTGCACCCCAATATATATATAGCAGCGCTATCGACAATAGCCAAAGTATGGAAAGAGCCCAAATGTCCATCGATGGATGAATAAAGAAGTTGTGGTATGTATATATATATACACACACACACAATGGAGTATTACTCAGCAATCAAAAAGAATGAAATCTTGCCATTTGCAACCACTTGGATGGAACTAGAGGGTGTTATGTTAAGCAAAATTAGTCAGAGAAAGACAAGTATCATATGACTTCACTCATATGATGACTTTAAGACACAAAACAGATGAGGGGTGACTGGGTGGCTCAGTTGGTTAAGTGTCCGACTTTGGCTCAGGTCGTGATCTCAAGGTTTGTGGCTTCGAGTCCTGCATCAGGCTCTTTGCTGACCGCTAGCTCAGAGCCTGGAGCCTGCTTCGGATTCTGTATCTCCCTCTCTGACCCTCCCCTGCTCACAATGCCTCTCTCTCTCAAAAATAAATAAAACATTTTAAAAAGTTTAAAAAAAAGATACAAAACAGATGAACAGAAGGGAAGGGAAGCAAAAATAATATAAAAACAGGGAGGAGGACAAAACATAAGAGACTCTTAAATATAGAGACCAAACAGAGGATTGCTGGAGGGACTGTGGGGGGCGGGAATGGGCTAAATGGGTAAGGGGCATTAAGGAATCTACTCCTGAAATCATTGTTGACTATATGCTAACTAACTTGGATGTAAATTTTAAAAATTAATAAATTAATTAAAATAAATGAGAGCAGGAATCAAAAAAGAACAACCACAACAAACAACTAAATATATAAAGGTACAGTATCATTGATACCAGGGGCAAAGAGATGATCCTAAAAACTGGGGCCAATGGCAGAGGAAAAGGTCACATGCAAAAAGTATGAACAATCAGGAGCTCTTTGGTTACTCGGTCAGTTAAGCATATGACGCTTGATTTCGGCTCAGGTCATCATTTCATGGTTCATGAGATCAAGCCCCTCAGCACAGAGCCTGCTTGGCATTCTCTCTCTCCCTCTCTCCCTGCCCCTCCCCAGCACATCCTCTCTCTCCCTCAAAAATAAATAAATACACATAAAAAATTGAAAAAAAAATGAAGAATCAGAAATGGATCTAACTCTACACACAGTGAAAGCCAAGAATAATTGGGCGTGCCCTAAGAATTCTGAAGGAAACTTCCCATCACAAACTGTTATCTCCTGCCAAAGTATCAATCTGCAAAGGAAAGATAAAGCTGTGTTCAGATATGCAAGGTAGCAATGGAATTAGGTCCGAAATGCAAAAGGGAGGCACCACAAACAGACAACTAGCTGGTGTTGAGGCTCCTCACTTGGATGTAAGAACTGTGAGGTGTGTCGTTGCATTGAGCTGCCCAAAGCTCTAGAGCGCTCTCCTCCTTTGTTCACACTCCTTCCCCCTTCATGTCCCCAGTCGGACCACATCATTACCTGGTGAGCATGGGAATAAACATCCCCTGACTCTTGAAATCATTACTTCCCCTTGACTTTCGGTCCTCTGTGTCCCCACCCTGACAGACATAGACCCCTTTACATGCTGGCCCTTCCCAACAAGATGTCAGTTCTTGGAGTGTATTCATTTCAGGGGAACGAAGCAGTAGCTCGCAGTGAAGTCCTGAGTAAATATTTGATGGATGGATATATCGATGTATAGCCTTCAGGGAAATATATCATTAGTCAATTAATAGCCACAGGGAGAAGACTCTTCGTATCAAATGTGGATGCTCAAAAGAAAAAAAAAGGAAAAAGAAGAATTTCATCCTGAATCTCCCCTGAGGGACAAAATGCCTCTATTTCCCCATTCATTCATTCAGCAAGTATTTACTGAGTACACTGTCTTTCCCTTTACTACAGTTTATACGGTATACTGGATAATGTCTTCTGTCATGTCATGCCTTTATTTTAGTTGAACAAAAAGAACAGAAAAGCAAGTATGTATTAAATCAGTAATAGAGGACCTACATAATGACAGAAGAGACGTCAGAGAAGAGGGAGAGGGAGACAGGGAGAGAGAGAGGGAGACAGGGAGAGAGAGAGAGAGGGAGGGAGAGAGAGAGAGAGGGAGAGAGAGAGAGGGAGGGAGAGAATCCCAAGCAGACTCTATGCTGTTATTACAGAGCCCAATGCAGGTCTGGAATCCACAAACTGTGAGATCATGACCTGATCTTAAATCAAGAGTCAGGCACTTAACTGACTGAGCCACCCAGGTATCCTGGACTAGTGCACTTTTAAAAGAGACCACGGAGACTGCCTTTGCCCCTTCTGCCATGTGAGAACACAGGGAAAAGAGCAGTCTATGAACCAGGAAGCCCTGACCAAATACCAAATCTGCTGATGCCATGATTGTGGACTTCCCAGCCCGCAGAACCGTGAGATATAAACTTCTGTTGTATGTAAGCCACTCAAGTCTCTGGGATTTGTTATACTGGCAGTATATGGTATTTGTATATGGAATTGTTACAGCAGCCCCAACTGACAAAGACACACATACTGGAGACCCCGGAATGCCACACTAAAAGGGTTCCAGTCTGTAATGGGAGCCATATGTGAAGGCTTCTCCAAACTTCAATTCCTTTATAATTAACCATACAGAACAAGCACATTCCCACAACCTCCTGTACACGTTTCCAATAGCAAACCCATTGCAGTAAATGATGATGATCTGGTTACATAGCTGCCTTCCCCCAGAGACTGGGAGATCTTGAAAGGCAAGGCTGTCATCTTTACCATGACAGCTTGGCACCATGCCATGAGCTTAGTAGAGGCCCAGGGTATACTTGTTGAAGGGAGAGAGAGTGAGAGGCTGAGAGGGGTGGATGCCACTCAGTGCCCAGAGAGATATCTGATGCCCTTTCTGTGCCGTCTCCTTCTGAGGCTGCCTCCCCTGGTTACCGAGACTCCTCCCTCAGGCTAGTGCTATGAAAATTCTAGCCCTGGAGAGAAACACAGACATTTAATGCCTCTACCCCACTAAGATGTCAGCCCAGAATCAAAACCCAAAGTAACCTCACAAGTCTCTGTGCCCATGCTATCCTTTGTAGATCATACTACTTCTGATTCTGAGAACAGTTGCCTGTCCTGTCACATGCCTCCGTGCAATTAGCTCTTCCAATCTTGCACAACAGCTTAAGAAGGTTCATGTACCTTTAACCCACCCACTTTTTGGCCCAGAAGAGCGGGCTCTCCCTTCGGCCTAAATATATATGACTTCTCAATAGTTCAGGCTTCAGCCTTAACTCCTGGCTTGGCGAATTCTGCTGATTTAGCATTTATCAGTTCCTGATCCCTCACACAAAGGCCATTTAGCATTTGGAGCCAAGTATCTGCCTTCTATATCCGAAGCCATTTGCTCTGACCCACTCAGAGTACTGCCTACTTCTCGGAAGTGACAGGAGCTACATAAAAATTCACGCTGTGCTGGGGAGGTGACCAGATGAATTTTCTGCATCTCTAATTTCTGTAATTACCACTTGGGGAATATGATCTACATTCAGTTTTATTCCTAGAAGCTATGCCACAGAAGTCTTTTGAAAAACCCCCCAAAGATTACTTCATTACCTTGTTTTCCCTTACATAATAAACACAGAGCTTCAAGCAGTTACAGCTTTGTGAGTTTCATCCTGAAATGGCGCCACAGCCAAATGTAATTAAGATGAAGGAACTCCGTTTTGTTTCTCCCTCACCCTCAGCTCGGAATCACTCTGTGTTTCTTCCCCTATGAATCAGGAAACAGCTGGTAAACCAGTTCATCCTTTTTATTTCTTTTAGCTCATGTTCAAGCTGGGAAGGCCTTCTAAGCGTAATCTCTTCCTAAATAAATAGTTCTCTGGATTTACACTTGCAATAATTTACTGAGCAGTTACTTTGGGGGGGTGGGGAGTGTTTCTTAGAAAGAGAAAATGACATGTGGTTTTTGCCCTTGAGCAGCCCAGGAGGGAAGGCAGACATAAATGGGAAATTAGAATGTTGTGTTTTAAGTGTCATGCAGAACTATCCACACTGTGTTGGGGAAACCCAGTTGACAAAACCTTGCTACATCTAGGGGATATGAGAGAAGCTTTTCCAGAGGAAGTAATATTTCATCTGGGTGTCGGCACAAGGGATTGCTGGGCAAGAATGGGCTTTTCATGCCAAGCAAATAGTTCAGGCATTTGTACAAAGGTATCAAATCACTGGGGATACATGTGAAAAAATTTAGTGATAATCAGCTAATGGAAAAATGATGTTACCCATTTCAGTGGGTAATGGGGGATGAGAGTGCCTTCCCTTGGCTCTTTAGTCCCTCAGTTATCCGGCTCCCCTTAGAACAAAGGGCTTAATGCTTTAGTTCTATGTTTTGAAATTCACATTTGTCAAGGTTGTGGTTTGCAAGGTGCTCATAACCATTTTCCTGGGCAAACATCAGCTTCTGCTAGTTGTCCTGGTGTAATTGATAATGGTGTCCCCTCTTGTTCTCAAACATCTCTATGTCTAGAAATAAATGATTTGGCTCTTTCACCTATTTGAGGAAAAAAATCCATAAAGTATATGTGTGACCAAGAGATGAGGACACTGTCTCAGGAGATCCAATCATCTTGTTTCACAGAACAAGAATGGCCTCATATCTTCTGAAAGTCAACCACCTTTTCTGAGATAGATTACTTGTAGGGAATGGAATGGATTCAATAAATGCCCAAGTGTTTCCCAAGCACATAATTCTCCAGAGATGTTTCCTTATTCTTTTGAACTAAAAGACAAAACCTTACCTCTTCTCTTACCTAGCATCATTTCTCACAGGCCAATACAAACAACATCTAGTGCTTTTAGGAAATACTGTACCAGGGGACTCGCTGAAAGAAAGTCTTTTGTATTGCTTTTTCCAATGAGCTTTGTACCAAACAAAACGATTTTCATTTGTGACTAAGTCAAATATAATTCTCCCTCTCTTCAGCTGGGAAGGTGGATGGAATATATTGGGGATTCATGACCGACCTCCCAGAAGATCAGAGACCCCATCTTTGCAGTGTCACCGGTGGGTTTAAAGGGCTCTGGTTCTAAAATTTGACTCAACAATTTACATTTGTTGTGCCAGGACTTGTGCTAGGATATGGGAAAGACAATGAAAAGTAAGCTATCCCACTTACTCTTGAATCCATCAGGAAAGGTTGGGTTTTGCTGTAGTAACACACAGCCCGAAACTCTCTGACAACAAAGGTTTATTTCTCACCCAGACTCCATGTCAATTATAATTCAGATAGAAATTCTGCATAGATCTCAGATTGGAGCCTACACCAAAGCACTAGCACTATGTGGCACATTGTTTCTATGAGAGAGGAAGAAGAATGTGGTGAAGCGCACGTTAACTCTTATAGCTTCCACCAAGAAAGAATATCATCTACCAGTCACATGGCCACAGTTAAGTTAAAGAGAGAGGAGAATAACAATCCTACCATATGCTTCCAAGACAAAAGAGAGGAAATAATTGTGAACAGATTTAATGACTATGATAGCCAACAAAGAGGTTACTCTCTTGGGAAACGAAGATAGACAAGGCACTCAGTCACACTGTCCAAAGTTTGCTAAGAGACTTGTATAGAGATTGGCTTGTGGTTGAAACTCTTAAGATAACATTTTCTGGTCTTAAGGAATCAGTAGCAGGTAAAGACCACAGGAACTTAACATGAATGTACATACATCAGAGTCAATATGAATACCAGAAATGTAGTTTCCAATATACAAGGGACTTTGGACACCACGTAGATCCTTGTTTTATTGGCATGGTATTTACAATTCCAGCATCGTTATGAATTGAATGTGGATTTCTCCATTCCCCTTCCAAATACAAATATGTGTAAGAGCAAGATTAAAAACAACAGTTTAGTGAATGTAATTGAGCTTGATAAAAAAATGGAAATAGATTTAAAAAAAAAGTATATGTCTATAATGATGAGTTCAGAAGTTAATGGTGAGACACCCAAAGTGATAATAAACTAGGATATGGGTCCTATCAGAAAGACATACAATTGCGTAGAATAGTAACATACATGCAAAGATAGGAGACATAGTCTAGAGCTCAAGTGGAGTAGGAAACCTTGCACCAAACCTTGCACCTTGCATAAAGCAAGGATACCAAACAGTTATCCCCTTCACAGCAGGAAGATTAGAAAAACTCTATACTCTGGCCTAGGAAAGTGGTAGGGAATCTCTTCTCCTGACCTTGAGATTGAATTAAAAGTTTCCTGTTACACATTAAAAAAAAAAACAAACTCAAATATACATACACCACATACTACACAGGTGTGATATCCTAATATAGATTGCCCATGTGGTATGAAAATCCTAAGAGTTGAGTTAATGTGTGAATTGGTCCTGATATAATAAAACCCAACATGGGGTCCTGGTTGAAGAAAATTCACATTTCATCTGAAAGAAAATATTTTTTGTTTAGTGCATATGGATTTTCTAAGGAGAAAAGGGGGGGAAAAGCTGATGCACTCAACATAAAACTTGTAAACCTATAAACCTACTACCGTAGGAAGAAGTGATAACAAAATGAAGTGAAATTTGTATTCCACCTAAAAACTGAGGTAATAAGTTTCAAGAAATTATAAAATAAACATGTTCCTAATGATAACAACAAAGTTAAAGGAAAACAAAAACAATGAAAGAAGAGAATACTATAAAGAGAGACTAAGCAGAACCAAAAAGAACTTGTGGAAATACTAACAGTTTAAAAACCCAAATAAATGGCCAAATAAAAAACAAAGAGAAGATGGCAGATTAAAATCCAAATATATCAGTAATTGTACTAAATGTAAATGAACAAAATATTTCAATTGTAAAAGACCAAGCTGAGCAGATTAGATATTTAAAATCTCAGCCTCATTATCTGCTATACATTGATCATAAAGACATAGGGTTTGAAAATAACAGAAAAATATATACATGCAAACACCAATGAGAAGAAGTCCAATGGCATAATTCCTGACAAACTACACTCTAAACAGGAAATATTAAAGAGAAAAATGGGTATTTTGTAATTATAAGGAGGTCAATCAATCCTTTATAAATATTTGTGCATTTACTAACGTAACTTCAAGAAAATAAAGCAAAAAGGTAACAGAATTCACTTCATTTATTCAATGAATAAATTCAATGAATAAATGAATTATTCACTTCATTATTTAAAAAAAGAAAGTAACCAGGTATTTTCAAGGTTGTGGAGAAATTACAACACTTATGCACCACTGGGAGGAATGTAAAATAGTGCAGTTACTATAAAAAACAGCATAGCAAAAATTAAAATTTTGCTAGATTATATGGCGTTACCATATAATCTAGGAATACTATTTCCAGGTGTAAAGCCCAAAGAAATGAAAGCAATGTTTCAGAGATATTTGTACATCCATGTTCACTGTAGTATTCACAAAAGTTAGAAGTAATTCAAGTGTCCATTGACAGACAAATAGATAAAATGTGGTATGTACATACAATGGGAAGAAGAAGGAAATTCTGACATATGTTACAACCCTGATGAATCTTCAAGACATGATAAGTGAAATAAGCCAGTCACAGAAAGACTGGCATTGTACAATTCCATTTATATAAAGTACTTCAAGGAGTCAAATCCAGAGAGACAAAAAGTAGAATAATGGTTGCCAAGGGCTAGGGGAAGGGGGAAATTGAGAGTTATTGTTTAATGGATATAGAGTTTCGGTTTTGCTCCAGAGATTGGTTGCACAGCAGTGTGAATATATTTAACACTCCTGAACTGTATGTTTAAAAATGGTTAAGATGGAGAATTTTGTTATGTAGATTTTATAAAAATTTAAACATTTTTATAAACAACTGAATACAGTAGATAATTTCACCGTGAAATCTCTCTTATATTATCTGTTGCTATATAACAAATTGTCCCAAGATGTAGCAGCTTAAAATAGTAATTATTTATCATCTCAGTTTCAGTAGATCATGAATGCTGGTGTGCTTAGGGTTCTCTGACTTAACATCTCTCATAGGGCGATATTGCCTGAAGGTCCAGCTGGGGGAAAATCTACTTCCAATGTGATTATTGGCAGGATTCAGTTCCTCACCAGCTGTTGGGCTTAAGGTTTCTGTTCCTATCTGGTTGCTGACCAGAAGAATCCTCTTTTTAGTTCCCTGCCATGAGGACTCCTCCATAGGGTAAACTTATGTTTGACCATGAAGCAAGGAGTGATATATTTTAACAATTGAAAAAAAGAGTATATTTTCTTACCACAGTGAAAGTTAGAAATCAATAACAAAAGGTAACTCGAATATTCCCAAATGTTTTGAAATTGAGCAATATACTTCTAAATACCACATAGGACAAAGGGGAAAAACCCAATGAGTTTTAGAAAATATACTAAATGCATTATGATGAAAATAGAGCATATCAAAACTTGTGGAGTGTAGCTAAAATAGTGCTGTAATATAATTTAAAGACAAAGAAAAAATCTTTAACAGCTAAATTACCATTGCAAGGTAAAAGTGGAACTTCTCTTTCTGGTAATAGATTTGGCTTGGTATCTGGGCTAACTCTTCTGTTGGCAATTAAAATAAATGATAATATACAGAAAATATGCTTTTTGAAAATGTCTAAGAGGCAAAAAGGGAAAAAGATTTTATCAGTACTAAATCTTAATAAAGGTGGAGACCCATAGATGCAAGAGGAACATGGAAGTTGCTTCTGCCTGGAGGGCATTCGTCAAATCTAATAAACTTCGGTATAAGTATTCATGGGATCCTATGTATAAGGGATAGAAGATAAATCCAAGACCTTTCCAAGGTAGTAAATCTAAGAGGTAAATCTCCCATAAAGCTGGACTACACCCCCAAAGAGCTATACTTTCAATATAGGAGCAGCCAGCAAGTAAACTACCTCATGTCCATATACAGCCACAGTTCAAATCACCAAGAAAATCCAAAATAATCTCCAACCATTAGCCTTTTAAAAATATCATTATTAAAGAAACCTAAACTGGTAGTACTCATGGGTATATGGCAAGGAAAAGCCAATTTGGTCCAGAGGAGTGCATCTTTACCACAGTTCTCAAAGAATTTCCAGAAATAATTTCTCCAAGGAAAATCTACAATGAATGCAAAAGGGTTTTAACAACACAAGAAAATGATGCTTCATGAACAAAAATATTAACAGAAAAAGAACTCGAGTGTTTCATATATTGGTATTATCACAAACAGAATTTTAATAATTATGTCTACTATTCTTTTTTTTTTAAATATTTTATTTATTTTTGAGAGAGAGAGAGAGAGAGAGAGACAGCGTGAGCAGGGGAGGGTCAGAGAGAGGGAGACACAGATTCCGAAGACAGGCTCCAGGCTCTGAGCTAGCCATCAGCACAGAGCCTGACACGGGGCTTGAACCCACAAACCATGAGGTCATGACCTGAGCCGAAGCCGGACGTTCAACAGACTGAGCCACCCAGGTGCCCCATGTCTACTATTCTTTACATCATAAAAGGCATGGTTTGAAATATCTACAGGAAACAAGAAGAATATAACCAAGTAGGTATTTTTTACCCCCAAAGATTCCAGAAATAAAAAATAGAATAACTTAAATTTGAAATATCAGATTTGATAGCAAATTAATTTAACTGCAGAGTTAATGAACTTGAATTCTCAAAAAATTTATCTATGATGCAACATGGAGTACGAAATGGAAAAGTAAAAGTGAACTTAGAGGAAAGAATAGTAAGTTCTAAAATATATATTTATAATTAGACTTCATGGAAATAAGAAAAAAGAGCATTTGGTAGTGGCAATATTTAAAAGTTTAACAACAGGATACTTGTCACAATTTTTAGATTTTCTTTTTGTCTTTAGTGTCTTACAATTTTTCTATTCTGTATCTTTGTATAGATTTCTTTCTGTGTACCCTGTTTGGGATTCAGTGGGATTCATAGGAAACAAAAAACAAACAAACAAACAAACAAAAAACACCCATCAACAGCCACAGGAAAATTATATAGTATCCTCTAGGAGTAAAGGACTAACAATTGATATCTTAACAGTACAAATGAATACTAGAATATAGTGGAGTGGTTTTTTTTTTTTTTAAGGAAAAAATTTTCTAATGTTTATTTGAGAGAGAGAGAGAGACAGAGACAGACAGACAGACAAAGTACAAGCAGAAGAGGGGCAGAAAGAGATGGAGACACAGAATCTGTAGCAGGCTCCAGGCTCTGAGCTGCCAGCACAGCACCCCACTGGGGCTTGAACTCTCAAATTGTGAGATCATGACCTGAGGCAAAGTCGGAAGCTCAACCGACTGAGCCACCCAGCCTACTGGAGTGATCTCTTTAAGGTGCTGAGAAATAATAATGTCCAACCTAGAATTCCATACCAATCCAAATATTTTCCAACAGTAAGATAAAATGCAGTATCTTCAAGAAACAAAGACTGAGTAAGTATGCCATTACCGATATTCCCTATAGGATATTTTAAAGGCTGGTCATTGGACTGAAAAGAAAGTGATCTAAAATGGAAAGTTTGAGGTGCGAGAAGGGAAGAAGAGATAGATATATGTGGGAAATCTAAACAAATATTGACTATAAATGGCATTTCACTTAGAGGATGGTGGTAGCTAATAGAGTTAAAAAGGTCTAAGAACTTGTAAGGGAGATGGTGATGGTATTGATTAAATACAGATTTGATAAGCTAAATCTGGATGTTGTTATCTGTAGGTTAACCATTAAACGAATAGAAATACAATGTGTAACTTTCAAACGAGAGACAAAAAAGAGTAAGAAAAAAATACTTAAAGCAAAAGGAAATGGAGACAAAAAGTAACAAAGTGGAGAACACAAAATACGATAGTACATAATAAATCCAAACATGAATATTTGTGTTAACTGTCAATGAACCAAGAACTCTACTTAAAAGATGAAGATTATCATACTGAATTTATAAAAAGAAATCCAAGGACAAATTTTTTGTACAATACCTAAAATAAAAGGATATATAAAGGTTAAAAAGTTAAAAAATAAAGATATATCATGCTAACAGAAGTCAGAAAAAAATGTATATGTGTTTTAATATCGGGAAAAATGAACCTAAAGGCAAAAAGAATTGATTTATGCTTTAGATTTATGCTATCGTTGCATAATAAAAGTTCAATTTACCAAGAAGATATAACATTTTAGAACATATATGTAAGTAGTAACACAGTCTCAAAATATATGAAGTAAAAAATAAAAGAATTGCAAGAAGAAATAAGCAAATCCACAATTACACTAGGAGATATTAACACACCTCTATCAAGAACTAATGGGACGCAAATAAATAAAAAACCAAAGCTGTAAGTATTCAGAATATTTGAACAACATGATTAACAAATTTGACTTAATGGATACTTATAGAATGGTGTGCTAAAAATTGCAGAATTTTTATTTCAAGCAAGCATGGAATATTCACAAAAATTAGCCATATACTGGACATCTCTTCACAAATTTCAACAGATCAAAACTGTATTCTCTAACTATAGTGAAATAAAGCTAGTAGACAGTAACAAAAAGATACCTGGAAATTCTTCTACATGTTTGGAAATTTAAAAATACCTCTCTCAGTAGCCCAGGGGTCAAAGTAGAAATCTTAACAGATATTAAAAACATTTTCAGCTTAACCATAACAAAATGGGATGCAATTTCAGAGGCACTTAGAAATTTATAGCTTTGAATCCTTGTAGTAGAAAAGAAGTTAGGTTAAAAATTAATGAACAAAGCATCCTTCTCAAGATATTAGGGGGGAAAAAACCCATAAAACAAACCTAAAGAAAGTAGAAGGAAATCATAAAGAAAGAATTTAATAAAATAGAACAGGCACAAAATAGAGAGGATTAATAAATCCAAATATTGGTTTATTGAAAAGCTAATAGACAAGCCTCTAGCAAGACCAATCTAGCAAAAGAGAAATAAGGCACAGCCAATATCAAAATGAAAGAGGCTACCACTGCAGATGCTGCAGATATTAAAAAGGTAAGTTATTCTAAACTTTGTGTGAATAATTTAGAAAGTTTTGATGAAATTCAAAGAAATATACATAATTTACTAAAACTGTCTTTGACCTGGGAGGCAAGCTCAGACCAATACACTATTTCTCAAGCCCAATTCTAAATTCCCCGAGGAGAAATTTAATCGGCCCTCTCTTTAGTCCAGCAACCATACCAGACACAATTAAAACCTGAGCGTTGGATTAAGTTGCAAAACACATCTGCCAGGGGTCAATACTGGGGGGAGGGGGGAGAATAAAAGGAGAGTTCTCAGAGAAATGGGGTCATTGTGGAGGGCAGACATCCCACAGGAAATATCCAAGTATTCACGACTTACCTATATCTATCTATCTAAACACATTACCAGTTTTCACTCATTTATTTCCCATCCATGGACTTTTTTAGGGCAGTTCTTAGCAAAGTATCTAGAAGAGGGTGGAGATCCGTCTACTTTCACTGAAAAAAAAAATGCTTCAGCGAATGCACTTAATCTTTGAGATTGGAGATTTTTATCTCTAAAATGGGAATAACAATACTTTATACCTGAAGGAAAGAACTTGGACCACTAATACTGAGATTCTTTTTTTTAGATCTATGATCACATCTGAAACTTCCATATATTTCTATGTGATATATATACATTTCAGCAACATTTATTTTTTTAAAGGTTTATTATTAAAACTTATTTTTAATTGTGTTTTTTCAGCTACATGTAGGTAGAGCTGACAAAAATTGTATATATTTAGGTGTACAAAGTGATGATTTCAATTGGTATACATTGTAAAATGATTACCATGATCAAGTTAATTAACATGTCCATGACTTCACCATAACTTTTGGTTTTGTTCTTATTTTGGGGGATGAGAACACTTAAGATCTACTCTCTTAGCAACTTTCCAGTATATGATACAGTATATTACATTGGATCCTAGAACTTAGTCATCTTTTAACTGGAAGTTTGGATCCTTTGACCAACATGTAAAAACATATTTTACTGGACACACGTACCTTGAAGATTGAACTGAATTGAGCTGCATTGCAGTGGCATTTTCTAAGCTGTTGGGGGTGTGACCAATGCTGGCCTCCACTCTGATCTCTCATTCCTTGGGCACAGTCTTTAAGATGTGCTCACTCTACCTAGGAAGGACTGACTTTTCTAGAAGAATAAAATTCTGTTTTCTTTGTGCACCTTCTATTCCTTTGTCCCTTTTTACTAGTTTGTGGAAAAATCTGATTCTCCCATCGCAATAAAGTTCACAGATATTAGATCCTCTCAATCATTATCCTTCTGTCATGCAAATCTGATGATGATATTTTCCTTTTGAAAACACTTTGTGGTTTTACTCCTTAAATGTTACTCCACAGACTTGGGTGGTTTGAGAAATATCACATTTTTAAAAATCCAATTAAATCCAATTCTAAGCCCCTATTGTTACAGCTGGCAGGAAATTCAATCAGTGTACTTACCGGAGGTTCTCCTCTTTCCCTAGGGTAGCCCCAGAAGACAGCAAGTGAGAAGTCCAACCTCTATTCTCTTCCCAGCAGAGGGACTCTCTCTCCCCCTCCCTCCCCACCGAGGATAATGAGCATAATCTCATCCAAGACATGAATCTTTGAACAAAAAAGAATGCACTTCTTCCAATAGCTTCTCCTTGGGCCCTGCCAATGCCCCAGAGTAAGGAAAGAGAAAAGCTCGGGCTACCTTCTGGAAAGAAGAGTGGGGTGGGGTAGAGTAGTTTTAAAAGGCAAATGCAAATTAATAATCACAAGAAGTTATCTTGCCACACCCTCCAATACTTTTTTTCTTACAGAATAGAGTTCAAATTGTAGCCAGACTTCTAAGGCCTTCATAACCTGGATTCTGTCTACTTTTCTGATCTTTCTCTCCCTCTCTCCCTCTCCAACCCTGCAGAACTACTAACAATTCCATATTCTTCTAAGCCAGTTTCACATTTAAGCAACTAATGTGGCCCCTATTTCCCTAGGAAATACTATTCATTCATCTACAAAGATTCAACATAAGGATTATCCCTCTGAGGAGACTTTTCCAGACTTCCCCAGGCAGGAATGATCACTCTCTACTGGAGACCCCACCGTACCTTCTAATGTTTCAGTACACTTTTTAATATAGATGCCTGTCTTCCTCTACTCCCCGCTAAGTCCTTGAGGAGAGCAATCATGTCTATTTACTTCTCCACCCCAGTATCTGGCCCATGCTTGGCTTATAGTTAGTGCTCCATAATTTAACAGAAATGGAGAACCAAAAACAAACACAATAGAGAACCAGCACGGTTGGACCTACAACATGGTCCTAGACACCTCTGAGGTGTTGTGTGTCTGTGTACACATTGTATCACGATCTCCTTCATATAAAATGTTCCTACGTTGGAGACACATTCCAACTATGGTTATGCCAGGATCTATTTTTTTCTTTCACCATGTTTGGCCTTAAAATACTTGCCATTTATGATTTGAGTTTTCAGCCTACGTTCCCTGGAACTACCGTTGGAGTTCTGATCAAGAGTCTAGACCAGAGGTTTCCAACTAGTAAGCCAATCATTGGAATAGAAGCAGCCTACAATATATATATTCTTTAGGTGTGGGTTTGAATGTTCTTCACAGAGTCACATCTGCTCATCTTTTTAAGGCATTTAAGTCTATATCCCCTGATCGAAGCCAACTTTTCATACAAGCCAGTTGGTCACTAAATTCTTCCCATGCTCAAGCCAAGACTTAGTCTAGGGGCCAGCTGACCATTTTACTGTGGGTGCGTGCCTCTGGATACATGTGTGTTTAGATGGAAAATAGTGCAGGGAGTAGAGGCAGAGAACAGGACAAGATGCAAGAGAAGAAACAAAAGAAAATGGAAACGGTCAGTTCTGCTTCCACCTTGTGGTTAGCCCACCTTTGTTCTAGAGCACATTTGCTTCCTGTTGACAATGCACCTGTCCAAGTGGCAATTTGCCAATACCAGAGGGTCATCCGAGCTTCCAATCCACCTGGGTGGCTTATAGCCACCTACATACAGTAAGTGCTTTAATAAATTCAATTCTGCCTAGTTTAACAAGTAATTATTTGAACTTATGCTGGGTTGGGCTACATCTCTAGAGCTACAGGGATGATATAGACAGCATCTGTGCTCTTAGGGAGCACACTGTTTAGTGAAGACAGACATGAGGACAGATCCTATGAAATAAGATAGAACTATGCAGAGGGTCATGTGGGGATTCACAAGAGGGGCATTTGGCCCAATATGGAAATTCAGGATAGACTTTCCAGAGGAGGTACTATGTAAGGCAGGAAAAAAAGGCAGCCCGGTCCCATGGTGGGGATGGGGGTTGCCTAAGAGAATAGGGTAAAGAATAGATTATACAAGATATAACATGTTAAGAATTTAAACTTTAATCCAAAGTCAATGGGGATCCCTGGAAGATTTAAGTAGGGAAATGAAGGAATTAAGCCTGAATTTTAAAAAGCTGGTCTGTTTCTCTAAGTAGATACCTTAAACTATGCGAAGACATTTTAATAAGTGCAAGATTAAATGTTTGTATGCTCTTGTCTGTCAGTGCTTGTGTAAATATACACGCATGTATGCTTCCAGAAAATTTGAAATGTTCTTTGTCTTCCCTTATTTCATTTGCTTTCTTGTTCCAGACACTGAGATAAAGTCACTTGGCCAAAGACAATCAAAAGCTTCCAAAAGAAAAATAAAACCTAAGGCACTTAACTTTCAAGTTGGCAAGTCAATAGGTCATTTGGAAATTTACCAGATCTTACCGGAAATGTGTTCTAATTCTTTCTATACTCAGTTCTCATGCCAATTCTGCTCCAAATTTTTAAAAAGATTTAGGGTCTATCATTGTGGGTTTTTGTCACCATAGTAAAAGTACCTTTATATATATTTTTTTAATGGATGCCAGTTCTGGCAAATTGATTCAGCATCTGTTTTCCATTAAGGTTTACACGAGTGATGAACAAACAGGATCTCAATGAGGAAAAATTACAGGGCTTATTTACAAGGATGTCACGTTTTAGCTTACCTCCAAGCTGTGGTTTTTTACCTCCACTGCTGGTAGTTCTGAGTTTGAGGACATCCTGGCTTTCCCCAAACCCCAAATTCAAGCAGCTAAATACTGCTTGTAAGAGAATTTCCCAGTGGGTTACTCTCTGTAAACCATGAGGATAAATCAGTATGAGTATGTGTGTTTCCAGGGCAGGATCTTTCTTTGCAATGGGAGACCAGGGAAAGGAGCCTCATTTTATCTTTGGTTCCCAAACCCCAAGAGGGCCAAGGCATATGATTTGTTAATGCCAGAGGCTCTTTCTTTACAAGCATTTTTAATACTCTTTGGGTTGGGTACCTTTCCCTTTGTAAGAATTTTCAGAGTATAATTATCAGACTAGAGAAGTTTGTCCTCTAAGCTTTCCTACCCTTCACTTTGGCCCTGCTAGGCACTGTCTTTTGCTCCCTGGTTACCCCCAAACTGCTCCCAGGTCTGTCCTAAGCAACCCTTGATGATCCAAAGTAGGTATTGCCTTTTTCTCTCCCAGTTCAAATTTCGAAGTTGGTTGAAAAATGTATTTCCGCTAACCTATTAATGGCTAGTGGTGTTTTTATATGATTCCTCCTAGAGATAGTCATATTTTTTTACTAGGACCGGACTGCCCTCATTTAAAGAAATAAATCTGCAAAGACTCTGGCAAAAGTCATTTATTTTCCAAAGCAATTTAATTTCATTCCTTCATTTGGCAAATAGCTATGGTATTAAGTTACTACTGTGACAAAGGCACTTTACTAGGAGTTGATGGAACAGCTCCCAGATGGAACAGACATAGATCTTGTTTTTAAGCAGCTTACAGTTGAATAAGTAGCATAGAGTTTCAGACTGGAGGCACCAAGCTAGTGGGGGTCTTGGTAAATGCTGCAGCTGAGCATGTGAATGAAAGCCCGCACTTCATAGGTGCTCGGTGAGATCTTTTGGAGAAATAGATAAGGGAGAGATGACGAGACCAGAGACCAGTCAAGCTTCTGATTCTTCTGCAATCTTGCAGGGAGAGGTGGAGGCAAAGAGTCCATTTTAGAACTAGAAGTTCAATATGACCCTGGTAAAGGCAAAAACACCTTGCTTAGCTAGTGCTACTGAAAAGTAAAGGTGGGAGAGACTACATGTTAGACAAAAAGGAAACATCAGGGGTGCCTGGGTGGCTGAGTCATTTGAGCAACTGACTCTGGATTTCTGCTCAGGTCATGATCCCAGGGTTGTGGGATTGAGCTCCACACTCAGCTTGAGTGTGCCCTCTCTTTCTCTCTAAAATAAATTAATTAAAATTAAAATTAAAAAAAAAGAAACTTCAAGGTCTATAGCTGGAAGATGGAAAGGAAAGTGTACTGAAGTCCTTGAAACCTTAACTGGAAATGCAGAGTTTTTGGCTAATAGCCAAGATGAGGAGTCTAAGAACAGCTAGTGATCAAGTGCATCAGGATGGGAATAAACTGAGCAAAGAAATGTTGATGTTTAGCTAGATTTTTTTAAATTCAGCTGATTTTTAAATTTCTATTAAATTGGTAGCATTCACAGGGGCACCTGGGTAGCTCAGTCTGTTAAGGGTCCAACTTCGGCTCAGGTCATGATTTCACAGCTTGTGAGTTCAAGCCCCGCATCAGGCTCTATGCTGACAGCTCAGAGTCTGGAGCCTGCTTCGCATTCTGTCTCCCTCTCTCTAGGCCTCTCCCCTGCTCATGCTCTGTCTCTCTTTGTCTTTCAAAAATAAACAAACCTTAAAAAAAAAAAAAAAGGTAGCATTCACAATATATGGTGAAAAACTATGTAGCTATTGAAATCATGGATACATTATGACTAACAACATATATGTGCATTGAATCATGTAGAATATACCAAAATATTAATAATGATTATCCCTAGGAAGTAGAATTATGGGTGATTCTTAGATAATGAGTGTTTAAATAAGGAGTTTTATTTTTTTAAACATATTTATTCATCTTTGAGAGACAGAGCACAAGTGGGGGAGGGGAAGAGAGGGAGAGGGAGACACAGGATCCGAAGCAGGCTCCAAGCTCCAAGCTGTCAGCATAGAGCCAAATGTAGGACTTAACCCATGCACCCTGAGATCAAGATCTGAGCTGAAGTCAGACACTTAACTGACCGAGCCACCCAGGCACCCCTAAACTTCATCTTAAGTAATGACCTATAATGTTTAATGCCAGAAAAAAAATTAAAAAATATATTAATTATTTAATGTACCTTAAACACTTTAGTGATCGGGTGAGTGAAGATATATGGGTTTATGCAGAATGCAGTATGGAACTTTCAAGGTAATTCCGGGTGCTTAAAGAGGCTTAAAAAGACATCTGCTTTTTAAATGTCCGTGAAAACAAACATCTTGCTCTCAAGTAAAAAATTCTACTTCTGACCTACCTGCAAGTGTAATTACATACTCTCTGCTTTCACCTGATTAAAAGACAAACCAACAAAACACCTAAACAATACCTTTAAGAGATGAAAAGATGGCAAAGGTCCCATTCTCTGAAATGCTCCTGGATTCAGGGGGTCCAGGGGGAGATAGGAAGAAGGAATTGAGCTTAAGGTGCCAACTATGATAATTGTAGTTTTGAAAGTTACCCCTCTTTCTCAAGAAGTAGAGCCGAACGTAGATGTCTTAGGTAAGTAGCCCAAGCTACACTGAGGTTTTAACAGGTCTATCAAGATTTGTTGGCGATATTTAACCTTCTCTGCTGAAATAAAAATATGGTAAAAATTCCATTGTGATGGACACAAAAACAAACAATGAATATAACTTTAGGGACAGATTTCTAGGTAATTTTTATTTTATTTGCTCAGCTATAGCTCCTGCTTTTTAACTGTATTTTTACTCTGAACACATATGACTGTACACCAACCAAAAGAGGGATAACACTCAATCAGATCAAAATTAAAGCAAACCAAGTATGTGGGACGAGAGAAAGACCACCGGAAAATACACCCACTATTCCCAGAGGCTGGCTTTGTGACATATAATACACGATGGATATAGGTTTCCACTCCTTTCTACTCTGGCTGTTCTCCACACTTTCTAAAATGGATATTCAATCCACAGAGCATGATCCCACTTTGTACAGAGTACAGTTGCACAACTATATAACATATAGTTTTTGTATATGACCTATAGAAGAAATCTGTCCACCTATCCAGTTCTACTGTTCCAGCTTTGGCTCTCAGCTTTTTAGCCCTTTACACAATTTCAAATGCATCTTAAAAATAAATATTTCTTTCCTATGGAATTTTCCCCACTTTAGTTGTATATTTGAAAATTGGTAAGCCATGAAGAGGTCATTTGAAATCAGATTTCTCTTCAATTCATATATCTGTCATTCAGGTGGTGATTGGACCTATTCATATTTAAAAGCTGTCAATCTGGCAAAAATTTTCATTTGTGAAAACCAGACTGATGGATGAATGGCACCATTTATCCCATTTATTGGGGTTTACTTGGAGCAAACCAACATCTCCAGAGATCAAAGGGTTTATAATCCAAGTACTAGAAAATTCTGCATAACATTTTCATTTATTGGCTTTTTAAAAATAACAATTCTGTCCATTAAGCCACTAGGAAATGGAGTTCACAGTACTGTTTTAGTACAGTTGCCATGTTCCCAAGGGGATGCCAGCCTCTACATTACACAATCACTGGATACGGGCTACCAGTGGCCCGAGTGTCAAGAGCTGGCCAGGTAACATAGATGGTAATGGTTGGTAAGGAAATTGCTCTTTCTTCATTATTTCACCCATTTGTTCTGCTCATTTTTCTTTCTCTTTCTCCATTTAGCACCCTCTTCCTCTTCTTTTCTCCTATTCACAATTTTCTCTTTCTTTTCTCAAGCATTGAGTTGTGTCTACCACACCTCTCACACACAAATAAGTAAGAAATATTGGAGTTCCTAGCCCCTAGTACCTCAGAATGTGACCTTATTTGGAGATAGGGTCTATCAGAAGCATTGAAGTTAAAATCACGTTAGGGTGGGCCCTAATTTAATACAACTAGTGTCCTCATAAAAGGAGACATTGGGACCCAAGGAAAAGGATGTTAAGACACAAGAAGAATGCCATCTTTTGTCAAGGAATGCCAGAGGCTACCAGAAGCAAGGAGAGGGACATAGAACAGAACCTTCCCTCACAGCCCTCTGAAGAAACCAACCCTGCTGATCCCTCGATTTCAGACTTCTAACCTCCCAAACCATCAAACCACACCTTTTGGTTGTTCAAGCTGCCAAGTTTGTAGTAGTTTGTTTCAGCAGGTCTAAGAAACAAATATATCTGACTCCTGACCCAAGCTCTTGATTTCTCATGCTCCATGCCCCCTGTTTTTTTTCCCCCCGATTTCTTTCCTCTAACCTTTCTCATCCCAGGACCACCTTTATCTCTGTCCTCTGCTTTGGGTGCACTGGCTAGTCAGATATGTGGTCAGTATCTTCACTGAAATAATCCAGACCCTAGCGAACCTCCAAAGAAGAGAAAATCTTGTTTGGAGAACCCCTGTATTGGTCATTGTATTTTAGGATACTTTATACATTAGCCATTACAAGAGCCAGCATGTCTGCTTTATTTCCAAAATTTTGACTCCATGTAGTGTCTAGTGCCCATCCAAACTCACATTTGGACAAGTACCTTCTAAGTAAGAACTGAGTGCATGCAGAACATTATTTTTGTCAAACAGAATTGAATTCTGTACTCTGTATGTACATTAATGATTAGTCATTGTCTGTGATAATCAAGCACCTCTGTGCTGTTTTACTTTCTGCTCATTTAATAATTAAATAGACTTTTTCATGATGACAGGAATTGATTTTTATCTTGGCAGTCGGAATTGCATATGAGATCACTTTGATGTAGAAACCTGTCAAGACTATAGATGAAAGAAATCCAAAGCAACATATCAGACAACCTAGAAAGCAGTACTTTCCAAGAAGTACTGTGTTCCAAGTTATCAGTCTTGATTTTAGAAGCCAAATTCCCAGTCAGGATTAGCTTGAATTACTCCAGTGACCCAGAGGATAAATTTAACCTGGTTTTCTTTGGTGGACCAGAGGGAGGAACATTAGTAGGCTGTTATCTCTGAAAATGATACATCATGTCCTAAGATCCTGCAACTTGTTCAGTCTTTATTTTGAAGGTCACTTATGCTTAATACCCAAATGTTTTGGAGGAATTTTAACCATTTGAGGGCAGCTATTTCTCCATACAACACAAGCACATGTGGACCCACTGTCCCTGAAGGCCACCTCAGAGCTTCTTGCCAAGTGCCATCTATTTGTTGGCACTGCTGTCATACTTGTCCGAAGGGATTATTTATCACGAAACCTAGCAGAAAGGGTTCACATCATCACTGCTAGTATATAAACTAATTTTAAATGCAGTTCTGGGTTATATTTTGTCAGGTCTTTCTACCAAGCCTGCCTCACTGTTGAACAAACGGTTTATGATTGTCCGAGTGAGGCTCTGTTGCTTACTTCCCACCGAATACCACTTACACAGGCCAGGGCTTCATGATCAGACAGACCTTGGTTCTGGGTCATAGTTTTCTGGTCACACTCACTTAACCTGAGTCCCAAATTGCCTTTCTGTGTGTAACTCAGGAGGATGGGGAATGATATACAGAATTACACTACTTTCTCAAGTAGGCAGATCAAAGTAAGGGAAAGACATTCATCTCGGGGCTTCTGTAGGTCCTTTGTACTGGCACAGAAATCAATGGCTCTTTTGTTTAGATTTTTTTTTTTTAATATGTAGTGGTTCTCAAAGAATTGTTTCCCGACCAATGGCATCCTCACTACTCGGGAACTGGGAACGTGTAAGAAATGCAACGTGTCATCCACATCTATAGACTCAAAATCCAGCAAGGTGTGTCACAGTAAGACTCGGGGGGCCTCAGATACATACTTACATTTGGGAACCATCAGTGTAGGTAAAAGAAGGCCTGGAGGCAAATATCGATGTGGAAGCTCACAAGAAAGAAATGACGGTCTAAAGAAAGACTGAGAGGAATCTGGAGTTCCTGGGTATAGGCTGGGAGAGGAATGTATGAAGACTGGAGCCAGCAGGGTGGTGGGAAGCCAAGTGGTTGCATGAGGACCCACCCCACCCCCCACACCAATGATGCAGTGGCTGAAAGAGATCAAGAGCAGGGCTGCCTTATACACTATTGGCTCATTTGCTATGCAATGTGATTTTGCACCCTCTCCCTCTGACCTATAAAGATTTAGTAAAATTTCTCCTGCATGCAGTAACTCCACATTAGTAGGGCCTTGGACACTTGGAGATATCTATCCACAGACAGACACACACACACACATACACACACACACATACACACACACACACACACACACACCAATATGGGATAAAGAAATCAATGGATAAAAAACCGGGCAAAAAATATCAGTGAAGGTAGGAAATCAGAATCAGAGGGGATTATATTCTAGGGAAGGGCTTCCTAACCTCGGCATTTTTAAAATTTTTATTTTTTTAATGTTTTATTTTTGAAAGAGAGTGTGAGTAGGGGAGGGGTCGAGACATACACACACACACACACACACACACACACAGAATGTGAAGCAGGCTCTAGGCTGAGCTGTCAACACAGGGCTCAAACCCACCAACCCTGAGATCATGACCTGAGCCGAAGTCGGGCGCTTAACCGACTGAGCCACCCAGGCACTCCTGTTTTTATCTTTTAAATGTTTATTTTTGAGAGAAAGAGCAAGCAGGGCAGAGAGAGAGGGAGACAGAGGATCTGAAAAGGCTCTGCATGGTCAGCACAGAGCCTGATGCGGGTCTCAAACTCACTCAGGAATTGTGAGATCGAGACCTGAGCTGAGCTGAGTTGAAGTTGGAAGCTTAATCAACTGAGACACCCAGGTGCTCCAGCACCACTGACATTTTAGACTGGTTAATTCTTTTTGTGGGGGCTCTAGCCACTAGATGCCAATAACACCCCTAATTCAAGTTGTGACCACAATCCTGTTTTCAGCCATTGCCAAGTGGAGGGGGAGGGGAATCACTTCCTTTGAAAACCACTGTTCTGAAGTCTTCTGGAGGCACTGGATTTTCTAAAGGACATGTAATGAGTGAGGCATTTGGGATGTGGAGAGTCAATTTTATCTGAATTATAAGCAACTAGGTTATTCTAGCTAACATCTGGGTGGCCAGTAAAATGGTGGTAAATCTCTTACAGAGCATTGTGAACACTCAACTAGTATTTGTTCAGTATTAGCAGAGTGGTTGGAATTTGATAGACATAGTGTCTCTTTCCCAGACCTATTATAAATATATTTGGAGATGCTGACCCATGGTGATCATAGAGATTTGTACATTGTTGGTTACTGCTGGTCAATAACTGTGAAAGGTCTGAAACTTTACCCTATTTGTAAGCTAACAAGTTAACCTATTTCAGTTTCATGGATGCAGAGGGAAGACATAAAACCCTGGGGTCAGAGACAAAGGACCATTTATTACTCGCAGAAATAGCAGCAGCCAGACCATTAAACATTTCCTTGAGCTGGTTTTTCCAATTCCTCCTTCTCACAGGGCAGCACAGAGTGGGCTAGATGATACTTCCACACACATTGGGTTGCCTTATAAGAAACCCTGAGTTTAGGAACCCTGAATCTTTTATACTAGACTGTAAGCCTGTCTGGCCTGTGCTCTGGATGTAGACACGGTCTTCCTAGGCTGTTCACTATAACAGACAGGTTTCCTTTAAAGATAGTCTTGACCAAAACCCATCAGTGCGTCTACTCACAAGCTGCACCGAAACATCAAAGACTCTTTCCAACACTGTTCTAGAAGCTCTTTGGGGACTGAGACCATGTTTCTTCATCTCTGTAACCCCAGAGTCCAGTATCCAGGAAGTCAATGATTAGTACATTTTAACTAAAAATGAGTAACAAAAAAGTATGGAAGGAATTTAAGGAGTTGCGTTTGGTCCACTCAGATACTCTATCCAGTTGACAGTAGTAACTAGTTTTCCAAGCACTGTTAGAACAAATTGCCACAAGCTTTGTATCTTAACACAATTTTTAGAATTCTGGAGGTCAGAGGTCTGAAATGGATTTTGTAGGCTCAAGTTACAGGGAGGGCAGATCTGCATTTCTTTGGGAAGTTCTAGGGGAGAATCCATTTCTTACCCTTTCCAGCATCTTGAGGCCTCCATCCCTTGGCTTGTGACCCCTTTTGTCATCTTTAAAACCAGAGCGTAGTAATTTCCAATCTTACTCTGATCTTCCAGTCTCCCTCTTTCTCTTATAAGGACTCTTTCATTACATTCAGAACACTCAGATAATCCAGGAAAATCTCCCCACCTCAAAATCTTGAGCTTCGTTACAGCTGCAAAATCTCTTTTGTCATGTAAAGTAACACTTTCAGTCTCTAGAAGTCAGGATATGAAAATCTCTATTTATCCTTTTGTAGACAAAATCAGGTTTTTATCCCCTCAGTAGGACTTCCTTGAGGTATAAAGCACAGTCATTCTGGTTTGGAAATCTGAAATGAACTTTTTCCTTCACGCTATTTTTTTCTTCTTATAATTTACATTTGGAACACGTGTAAAAATAATTTTTCACACGTCCTCTGTTGAGCACCCAAAGTATGCTAAGGAAAAGTGCTCTCCAAGAAATAGTAGGCAGCCTACTATTTTTACTTGTGATGTTTACTTGTGATTTCCATATTATGTATAGAGAAGATTATGTATATTTCCTGTTCATCCATAAATTCCTTCCCTAGGAGATAATTTTTATGAACAGCAACAAGAATTTCTTTCAAGTCTTGTTAAGAGTGGTTAATGTCTTAATTAGACCCTGAGAAAAAAATTTGGGGGAACTCACTATATGCTAGCAGCTCTACCAAGCCCCTAATCCCACCGTCTCAGCTAACCCTCGAACATATTGGGTAGGTATCATAACCATAGTTTTATAGGCTTACATTTTAGTTGTTGTCCAAGGTCTAATACATTAAGAGTGGGTAAGCCTTCTAGTTCTACAGCCTTAAAGCTTAACTCCTGAGCTAATCTTCTTTCTTGGGTCTGAATCATTTTTGTGAAGTAGGACACACATACCAAAAATTTTTTAATTTTTTATGAATATTTAATGTTTATTTATTTTGGAGAATGAGAGATAGAGTGTGAGTGGGGGGAGAGGCAGAGAGAAAGGGAGACACAGAATCGGAAATAGGCTGCATGCTATGAGCTGTCAGCACAGAGCCTGACATGGGGCTCAAACTCATGAACCACGAGATCAGGACCTGAGCCAAAGTCGGAAGCTTAACCGACTGAGCTAGCCAGGCACCCCTCAAAGTTTTATCAGTACTCTTCCAGGCCCAAATATACACATATTGGAGTCTACTTTCAGGCTATCATTGTAGACTCAAGTAGTTGTGACAAAAGCCATCTGGCCTATGGAGCCTAAAATAATTACTATCTACCCTTTTATAGATAAAGTCTGCTGATCTATGACCTAGATCGAAGACAAGGGCATGGCCAGCATTTTCAAAGACTCCTCTATGCCTTTCCCATTCACAACCCAGTCTCTAACCACTACCTTGCCTTCTGTCTTTTTTTTTTAGTTAATAGTTTCAGAACCCAAATATTCAAGTGTATAATCAGTTTTGCCTGCTTTTGAACTCTTTAAGAAGCTTACCATGATATTTTTTTTTATCTTGCTTCTTTTGTTCAAGATTGATTTGTGAGATTCATGTTGTGGCATTTAGCTGTAGTTTGTTCATTATCAAATTATACTCCTATTGTATGGATAAAACAATCTATTCCTTCTATTTATGACAATGTGGGTTATTTCAGTATAATGAGTGATGGTACTACGGACATTCTTAGGGACATTTCCTGATCATGTATATGGGTATATATGTATCACATATGCTGGGTCATTACACATTATTTCCAGTTTTAATACATCATTCCCAATTACTTCCCAAAGGGTTTGTACCAATTTACCCTCTAAAGCGTAACCAGCTGGTCCCAGTCCCCATTGACATTACAAGTACCTGAGAGTCTTCTCTCAGGTGTGTGTGACACACACACACACACACACACACACACACACACACCTGAAACAGTCCAGGCTCCAAGCTGTCAGCACAGAGCCTGACACGGGGCTTGAACTCGGGAACTGTGAGGTCATGACCTAGGCTGAAGTCGGACGTGCAACAGACTGAGCCACCCAGGTGCCCCTTCTTTGCCAGTTTTTTTAAGGATACCTCCAATGTAAAATTAGCTCATTGTTGTTTAACTTGTATTTCCCTAACAACAGGTGAGATAAAGGACTTTTTTCAGGTTTACTGACCACTTGGATTTCCTTGTTCTGTGAAATGCTTCAAGTTTTCTGCCCTTTTTCCTGTTGTTTCTGATTTTCTTCATGATTTGTAGTTCATTATACATTCTGGATCCTAGTCCTTTACAAGTTATATGCTATGTAAATATCTCCTCACACTCTAGGGCTTTCCTTTTCAATCTTTTTATGTTGTCTTTCAATGAAAAGAAGTTCTTAAACTTGGCCATGTTAAAAAGAAAAAACCTCCATCTTCTCTTTTCTGGATAATGTCTATTTGCCTTAAATTCTTCCTCATCCTTGAGATACTCTCATTTTTTTTAAAGCTTTTTAATTTTGCCTTTCACATGAGATCTTTAATTCAACTAGAATTCTTTTTGTGACATAGGGATCCAATTATTTTCCCCCCTCATGTTGCTACCATTGTTTCCAAAACCACGTATTCAATATATTTTACACTTTTCCTCAGGACCTCACTTTCATATACATAGGGGCCATATACGCATAGATGTGTTTTCTGGGTTATCTTTACTGTCCCATTGGTATGTTTGTGTATTTTCACACCTAATGTTATATGTCTTCATTATAAAATAGGTTGTGAAAACTGGTAAAAAAAAAAAAATTCTTCCTACCTGGTTCTTCAAGAGCATGTATGGCATATTCACAAACCATGTAAGTTTCTATCTAAACATATAAAGAATTCCTACAGTTCAATAGCAAAAAGGCAAATAACCTAATTTAAAAATAGGCAAAGGACCTAAATAGACATTTTCCCAAAGAAGACATACTAATGGCCAATAAGTATGGAACATGGAGAAAAGTATATGAAAGATGCTCAACATTACTAATCATAGGGAAACATAAACCAAAGCCACAAGGAGCTATTGCTTCACACCTGTTTGTCAAGCAATTATCAAATATTGGTGAGATTGTAGTACAAGGAAAACTTTATATATTTTGTCTGGAATGTAAAATGGTACAACTCTAGCACTTTTAATCAACAGAGTATTGGAATCCTAGCCACAGGGGTCACAAAAGAAAAAGAAATAAATGGCATCCAAATTAGTAAGGAAGAAGTTAAACTGCCACTATTTGCAGATGACATGATACTATACATAAAAAACCCTAAAGAGTTAACCAAAATATGCTTACAATAAATGAATTTCATGCACTTGCTGGATACAAAAATTAAGAGGCAGAAATTTGTTTTTGTACACTAAAAACAAAGTAGCAGAAAAATTAACAATTCCATTCATAATTGCACCACAAAGAATAAAATTCCTGGAAATAAACTTAATCAAGGAGGTGAAAGACCTGTACTCTGAAGACTATAAAACATTGAAGATGATGCAAACTCATGGAAATATTTTTCCTGCTCATTGGGATAGTTAATACTGTTAAAATGTCCATACTACCCAAAGTAATCTTCAGATTTCATGTAATCTATATCAAAATACCA
Organism: Cryptoprocta ferox; assembly: GCA_028646485.1. Classification (NCBI taxonomy): domain Eukaryota; kingdom Metazoa; phylum Chordata; class Mammalia; order Carnivora; family Eupleridae; genus Cryptoprocta; species Cryptoprocta ferox. The sequence continues at coordinate 80,792,394 of CM053568.1, read as the reverse complement.
ACAGCGTTTATCACAGAACAGGAACAGATAATACTAAAGTTTGAATGGAACCACAGAAGACCCCAAATAGCCAAAGCAATCTTGAGAAAGAAGAACAAAGCTGGAAGCATCAAAATCCCAGATTTCAAGACACATTACAAAGCTATCATGAACAGAACACCACAGTACTGGCACAGAAAGAGACACATACATCAGTGGAACAGAATCGACAGTGCAGAATCAACTCATGCTTATATGGTCAGTCTACAAAAGAGGCGCAGACACACGAGGGGAAAAGACAGTCTCTTTAATAAGTGATGCTGGGAATAGGATAGCTCCATGGATAAGAATGAAACTAGCTGACTTTTACATAAAAATTAACTCAAAATGGATTAAAGTCCTAAATAAGAGCCTAAAACTATGAATCTTCTAGAAGAAAGCATAGGCAGTTATTGCTTGGACATCAGCATTAGCAACATTTCAGGGGGGAAGTCTCCTCAAGCAAGAGCAGCAGAAGTAAAAATAAGCTATCGGGACTACATCAAAATAAACAGCTTCTGCACAGCAAAGGAAACCCCTGACAAAACAAAAAGTCCACCTCCTGAATGGGGGAAGATATTAACAAACGACATCTCCAGTAAGGGGGTTAATATCCAAACGATATCAAGAACTTAAACAACTCAACACCAAAAACTTATTCAATTAAAAGATAGAGAACCAGAATAGACATTTTCCCCCCCTCCCCAAAATAAAAGACATACAGGTGACCAAAAGACACATGAAAAGATACCCAACGTTACTAACTATAGGGAAATACAAATCAAAACCACAGTGAGGTATCACCTTACACTTGTCAGAATGGCCAGACTCTTGTCAGAAAACAAGAAGTAACAAGAGTTGGCAAGGATGTGGAGAAAAAGACCCCTCATGTACTGCTGGTGGGAATGTAAACTGATACAGCCACTGTGGAAAATAGAATGGAGACTCCTCCAAATACAGTAAATAGAAACATTATCTAGTCCAGTAATACCACTATTTACCTAATGAAAACACTAATTTGAAAAGATAAATGCACTCCCATATTTACTGCCAGCACTATTTTCAATAACCAAGATACGGAAGCAACCTTAGGGTCCACAGATACATAAATGGATAAAGTTTTGGTACGTGTACATATACCTACATAAAATAGAATGTTACTCAGCCATAAAAAGAATGACATCTTGACATTTGTGACACCATGAATGGTCCTAGTGAGTATTACGCTGAGTGAAACAAGTCACACAGAGGAACAGAAATACCATAAGGTTTCAGTTGTATGTGTAAGCTTAAAAAAAGAAAAAAGAAAAAACCACCCAGACACACAAACAAGCAAAAAGCAGAAACAAACCCATAAATGCAGAGAACCAACTGGTGGTTGCCAGCTTGAGGGGAGGGGATGAGAAGATGGAAAAAATGGGTAAAGGGGCGTGGCAGGTATAGGCCTCCAATTATGGAATAAATAAATTAGAGAGATGAAAGGCACAAGGTAGGGAATATAGTCAATGATGCTGTAAAAGCATTGTATGGTGACAGACAGTAGCTACACTTGTAGTGAGCACAGCATCATGTATACCGTTGTCAAATTCTTATGTTGTACACCTCAAACACCATGGGTCCATACTTCAATAAAAGTAAAAATAAAAACATAAAAAGTTATAGTCATTATCAAAATTACGATAATTCTTCCAAGAATTAAGAATGAACTACCCCATAATCCAGCCATCTCACTCCTGGGTATACATCTGAAGGAACTGAAAGCACTATCTGAAAGAGGTAGCTGCATAACCATGTTCATTGCAGCATTATTAATAATAGCCAAGACACGGAAATAGCTTAAGTGTCAGTCAGCAGATGAATGGATGAAGAAGATGTGGTGTACTTATAAACACAACAGAAAATTATTCAGCCACAGGAAAGATATACTGTCCTTTGCAGCATCACATTTGGAACTTGAGACTAAGTGAAGAAAGTCAGAGAAAGATGAATACTATAGGAGATCACTCATATGTAGAAACTATATAAAAGCTAAAGTCCTAAAAACAAGAATAGAATGGTGGTTACCAGTGGCTGGGGGTAAAAAATTGGGGAGATTTTTTTAAGGGTACCCATTTATAACTAGGGCATAAATTCCAGAGCTCTAATGCACAGCATTGTCAACAGTCAACACAATGTATTATAAATGTCAAAGTTGCTACAAAACTAGATTCTTAAATGTTCCTACAAGAAAAGAAATGATCATTATGTGACAAAACTTTTGTCTCTGGTTTTCTTTAGTTTCTCCACATTATATTTAAGCACAGAGTTCTTTTATTATCATTCTTGGATTTGTTGGGCTTTTTGAAATTGTAGAGAGGTGTCATCATTTGAGGAAATTGTCCACTATTAAATCTAAAGGTCATCTGTCCCCATTATTCCTTCTCTCCTAGGCCTGATGAAGCACAGGTCAAACTTTCTTTCACTTTACCCTTCACATTTCTCTTTCATATGCATTTTTTTTTCCTGTACTGCATTTTGGATAATTTCCTCACAGCTATGTTTTTTCAGCTCTGATTTTTCACCCATCAATTGACGTTTTATTTTTGTTTGCTCTATCAACAGTTCTTTGGAAAAATCTATTTGTGTTTTTTTCCCCTAACATAATAGGTCCATTTTTGTACTTCAATGTTCTTTGTAGAAATTTCTACAAGGTTTATCTTTTAATTTAAAGGTTGTAATCATAGTTCCTTTATAATCAAGCTTTTAAAATTACCATATTTAAAATCACTGTATCATTATGGAGCTGTTTCATTCACTTTATTTCCTGATTGTCACTTACAGTGCTTTAGTACCTTAATGTTCAGTTATTTTCAACCGCAGAACATTAATTGCCCCTAAGTTTTTTCTATGGAGATTTTTTTGAAGCCTAGAATGAATGTGCCTTCTTTTAAAGTGGATTTGTTTTTACTTCTGCTAGTACTATTGGTCAATCATCTTAAAGCAAGTTCATGACTGGAGGTGCCATGGATCAACCTAGGAGCATAAACTCAGCATGCCAATCTGTGCCTAGATGGACTGTGGCCACAACATTTTGTCAAGACCTTCTCTTTTCTTTCCTCCTGTTGGGCATCAGGCATTATGGCCTGGAATTCTCTGGCAGATACTTCTGGTTCACATTTTTCCAGAGTGTTTTCCTTTTGGGGTCCAACAGAGATGTAGCCTGAACTTCTGACTCCCTTGATTTGGGAGGTTTTTCAAAAGGACCAGACTGGTCAAATGCCAGAAAATAAAAGTGGCTTTGATTCCCGGGCTCTTAATTTTTCAAGTTCGATTTTCACTTATACCAGGTCCAGGGTAATTCCATTAGGTATTATAATCTGCTTAAGGCTTTAAAGGATTTTTTAAAAACCTGTTATTATCTAAATTTTTGATCCAAGTCACTTAATTTCCCATTCTCAGAACTTGAAAACTAAGATTGTGTATATGCATTTTTTAGAGATGTCCCATGCAATACGGTTAGGAGAGACTCTTTGAAATGCTGTATCCTATGAGGGATAGTGTTATTTTGGAACCTATTTGTCAGGCTTGAAATCCATTGGGCCACCTTCACCCACAAAGGCTGCATTTCCATCAGAATGTGGCTTGCTGAGGAATCCTACTTTTGTCCCTTTCCTTGGATAGAGCTCATCAACATCCTACAGTGAAAATAATCTGGTGAGTTCCAACTCCCTTGAAGGAATCTGACTTCCTTGCACCTAGCCCAGGGTTTTGAGTCTCTGCTACAGGTAACTTGGATCTCTCTGAAACTTCTAAGTTGATGCAGCACCTTAACCAAGGTCTTCTAACTTGACCCTCACCACATCCTCATGGGCTAAGCAAGACAGGAAGAAGTACTGATCTTCCACGGAGGGGAGGTGAATGACGGTCAAGAGTCAGGACATCAGTCTCCTGATTCAGTATTCCTTACCCTCAACGCTCTCCATATTCAGAACTCTGGCATGGAAGAGTCTCAAGGTGCAATGTGTAAAGCTAGACTGCCTAATACGTGTTGCAGGGTCGCTAAATGACGTGTAGGAATGAACATGTGCTTACACTAACAGCCCAATTCCACACAAGCTACATGGTCCTCCATCTTCAAACATGATTTTATTGCTATTGCCTCAGCACCGAGTTAAATGAAGATTACAGTTTTAAGAGTCTGTTTCCTTCCCTCTCCTTTTCACTTTTTCTGCTCCACCCCCTTCAAATTTCCTGTCCTTTTTTTGGTCCTTTATTTTTTCTTCCCTCTATGGACAGCTTTCTGTCAATGTTCCTATTGGGAGGGAAGGGAGGAAAAGGGGAGGTTCATTTCACTGGAGTTGGGTGTCCAGATTCAAAATCTGGTGTTTGAGCAAAAACTAAAACTCAACTCAAGCCAGTATGAACTTAGTGTAGCCCAACTCTCCCCGGGCTTATGAATATAGGACACTTTAAAAGTTAAATCTGAAAGTTCCTAACTCCAATACTCTGACCACTACTTCCATCCCCACAGAGAACCTCCTGCCCATAACCTGGAAAAGCACCCAGGCTTACCCAATACTTATCACTTGACCTGTCCTTCACTCCATCCTGATCTCAATCATGCTTCCCTTCTCTGGCTGCCTCCTCTCTGCCCCTCTGGATGCTTGTGTTTAATTCTCAAGACATCAATAATTCATTCAAAAAAGACTTGAGAACAATAAGAAATCGCTTCCTCCTTCCATGTTATGGAGTTTGAGCAAAAACTAAAGGACTCTAAAGGAGTTCTCCAGAAAAGCTGCTGGGGCCCAAGCTTACTACACAGCTTAATAACAGAGTCATTTGAGTTTATACACCCACAGAGGGCATGGTCAGAGAGGATCTTACCACCAACTACCAAGCTTTACTCTGTCCCACTCACCTCATGCTCAAACTAGAAGATTCCTTCCTCCTAGTTAACTCTCTCAGGGACCTAACCTTTTCCTCAGAGTCTTCTGAAGCCCTCCATACCTAACCCTGCCCAGGCCATTGGGCATGCCAGATAGCTTAGGGTGAAGCTCACTTTTAGATGTGGTAGGAAGTGCTTCCAGAGGGCTCCTCGGTGCCCATGATAATCCAAAAAACAAGTAGACAAGCAGGCAGTAGGGATGAGGTCACATCTTTATGGCTGTTGGATCTCAATCTTGAGTTAAGACTAAATGGCAGCTCTGGCATATCCTGAGGACGTTCGCAAAAGCCACTCTCCCCTTCTTTGAAGATGAAGTCTAAGTTCTTGTTCTTAATTTTTAAAATGTTTCATTTTATTTGAGAGTACACATGAGCAGGGGCAAGGGCAGAGAGAGAGAAACAGAGGATCTGAAGTGGGCTCTGCACTGACAACAGCAAGCCTGACACAGGGCTGAAACTCACAAACCATGAGATCATGATCTGGGCTGAAGTCAGACACTCAACCAACTGAGCCACCAAGGCACCCCTGAAATCTAAGTTCTAGCCAAGGTGACAATATAGGGTGCCTCAAAGTTGTATACTGCCTTCGTGTACATAGGTGTGCACCTATGATGGGGGTCCAGCCAATGACATGTAACTGGGGGTGGGTGGGACTTCAGGAAACTTTTCAACTGGGAGGAGCCAGCTCACCAGGTACATTCCCGCCCTTCTCCCTTCCTCCTCTTTGCTTCCTGGAATTAGATAGGATGGCAGAGGTTCTAAAAACATTTTTTATACTGCGAAATGAACTTAAAGATTAAAGATAAACACAAAATAAGGATGGCGGCTTGAAAGTTAAGAAGGAATCTTACGGAGACACCTGGGTGGCTCAGTCCATTAAGCATCCAGCTCTTGATTTTGGCTCAGGTCATGATCTCAATGTTGGTGATCTCCAGCCCCACCTTGAGCTCTGGGCTGACAGTGTGGAGCCTACTTGGGACTCTGTCTTCTTCTGTCTCTTTGCCCCTTGCACACATGCACATCCTCTCTCAAAAGTAAGAAGAAGAAAAAAAGAAATAAGAACAAGAAAAAAAAAAGAAAAAAAGAAAAAAGGAAAACAAAAGGAAGGAACAAGAAAGAATGGAGGAACCCTAGGGGCACCTGGGTGGCTCAGTTGGTTAATCATCAAACTCTTGATCTTAGCTCCAGTCTTGATCTCAGGGTCCTGAATCCAAGCCCCACATTGGGCTCCTCCATGCTAGGTGTGAAAAGAGAAGGAACCTTATTTCCAGTGATGAGAAATTAAAAAATAACCCTTGATTGGCTACTTTGACTTTTATTACCAGAGAGGACTTAAGAAAAGAGAAGGAACCTTATTTCCAGTGATGAGAAATTAAAAAATAACCCTTGATTGGCTACTTTGACTTTTATTACCAGAGAGGGATTAAAAAAGAAAAAAAAATCCCTCCATGGACTGATTCTTATTTTCAGTTTTCTGTTATTATATAATTTTTCCTAGCTCTGGCTGATGAAGCCCTCTGGTTATTAGGTTTGGAGCAACTTTTCCTGGGGTCCTAGGCCTGCTCTCCCATGCTTATCTCGGTGTCCTTGAACGATTTAGTCAAGCTCTCTGTGCCTGCTTAATTTCAAATAAGAAATGGATAATTAGAGTACCTATCTCAAAGTAATTACAAGGATCAAGTAAGGTAATATCATGAAGCTCTCAGAAGTGTCCTTGGAACACAGTCTTCATTAAATATTATCACATTACCTCTAAAAGAATAACCGGTCCCTATGTTGACTCAGTCTGATGTTACTCTATGTGCAGTTTCATTTAAATGCTCATTTCACTCCTCTTGTGTTCCAGATAAGGCAGGTCCCTGCTAGTAACTTTACTTCCCCCTCACACGTAGAGAGGCAAGAGGTGTGTATCTGTATACTCCTTTTCTCCTTGCTTTCTGACACCAGAGAAATTGTCTCATTTTAATAAAATTTATACACCCCGTACTTGGTCATCAAGCTCAAGGTCAGATGACAATTCTGACAAGCTCACATTTTCTTCATGGAGGATTTAAATTGTCCTACAAATTTTCTATCAGTCACTTGCACCGGGCATGAAAATATAGCCATCTCTGAGACAAGGCACAGGAAGGGGGAGGCAGTTACAAAGCTCTCTAGATGAATGTCACCATTTGGCAAAGCAACAGAAGAGGCCCACTTCAATCCAAGGGCAGAAAACATCAAGCGGAAATCAGTCCAGATGCCCCTCTCACGCTCCCCTCGGACATAAAAATAGGAATAGTTGAAATTGAAAATGACGTGGGAAGAATGAGGCACCATTTGTGGGAGACACAAAAAAACACGAAGCACATGGATGCTATTTGTTGCCGCTCCATTATTTAGCATCTGCTGTTGACCCTTTGTCATTTGCATCCTTTTGTGTCGGGCCACCTCAGAGATTTCCCGTTTTCTGACACAGATGAGGAGTTCCAAACCCAGGCTGAATAGGCCATTTGCTGACCATTTGTTTCTCTAGCGAGGGTGAATGCATGGGGCTTGTTTGCAGCAGATGACTGCACACTGCCTTCCTTCTACCTCGGTAATGGGGAGCCTGCAAGATAATGGCCAGCCCTTGGGGGCAGCCCCACGAAGCCTGCAAGCCAGGTGCATGGGAAGGAGAAGGCAGGTTTCAGTTCATCGAAGGTGTTGGTTCAGATCTTCCTGAGCTTGCTTCTTTGAGCAAGGCAGGAACAGAATGAAAACGAATCAATGAGAAGAAACCCATCAATGGAAAACAAGGACCACGTTTACCATTCTACCTGAGCATCGTAGAGATGATGGCCGCATCGACCTGGCTAAGTGGGGATGTTAGGCAGAGTTCAAAGGAACAAACTCCTCATGCACAGGCAGCCAGAAGGCAGAGTTCACTCAGTCCTGAACCAAATGCTCATTTTTGCAGTCTGAATGGCCTGGCAGCTTAGCAGGAGGAGGATGGGCACAGAAATCAATCCATCTCTAAGCCTGCAAAAAACCCCAGGAAACTACTTTGTGCTCAAGGAGGTTGGTGCCTTTAAAAAGAGCTGCCCAAGTACGTTTGACATGCAGAGGTCAGTGGAAGGCATGATTTAATAGATGGCAAGTGAGGGGAAAATTCAAACAGCAATTATGTTTTCCTGCCAGATTTCATACTCTTCTGAGTCTTACCCTTGCTGTCTTCCTGGTGCTTTTGATAATTATTTAATTAGTCTGCAACCTAAGTAGATGCTGTTTGAACTACCTTTTGGGGTTATACGAAGAGTTACAGATTATATAGCTCTCAGATGAATAAATACACCTAACTTTTTTCCTTCTCTCTGATCATGGAAAAGCAAGACTTTGGGTTTATTGATGGACAAAAGGAGAGAAATTAGGCAATTTCCTGTATCATTTAACACACAAATTTGTGTGTGTGTGTGTGTGTGTGTGTGTGTGTGTGTGTAGTCAGTCAGGTACCTAATGACAAAGCAGCAGCTTTGTAAATAACACCTGTGTTCCAGATAGTTTAGGGTAGGAGCAAGGGGGAGAGAACACCACTTTTTCTTATTTTTCAAGTAATATAGAAGAAAAAATATATAAATCTTACATCTAAAATTAAGCATACCATATAAGCACCTGTTCTTGATCCTGGATTCGGTGGTTCAGGAATATTGAGGTGATTTCTAGAACTTTGGATCTGAACCCTTTACAGCTGGATCCAAGAATAGAAAACATGCGCTTTCTAAAAATCACATCTGTATGTTGCTATCAAATGAGAAATGCTGCTAATGCCATATAAAGCTAGTATGATGCTGTTTAAGTTTTTTTATTACTAGCCCATTCAGTAAGGGTCACATAAAGAGCCTTATATAATCCCAAAGCAGCAATATATAAATGCCATGAACAATAGGATTTCAAATCAGCTCCTCTGGACTCCAGCAGAGCTCAGCAAACCAACCACTAGCAGATCATATCCCTTGTTAGGCACTGGAGTGGTCTTTAGGGAGGTTTCTATGTTGTGGGATCCTTACTCAGTTATCCTTCTATCAGAGTACTATCCTAGGTCCTTCTGGAAAATCCAGTGTCTTTGAAAGATGAAGGGGATAAACTCACTGCACAACATTTTGAAACATCAAGCACAAATGGGAGTTGTAGATGAAGCCCCAGGATAGAGAAATGCTCACCGCCGTCCCCTCTGCAACTTCAACTATCCCGCCGTCCCCTCTGCAACTTCAACTATCCCAGACAAACCTATCATCTTGGTCCTCTGTGTACCCTTCTCTGTGGCACAAATCTCACTGTATTGTCCATGGGTCCTCCACAGACTGGAAGAACTTAAGGAACCAGGTTTGGGCTTGGTGTCCTCCAGTAATACAGCTGCAGACACAGCAGGTGCTCAATTAACATTTGTTGAAGAAATGACATTATGCCGAACACTTCTATCCTCCCCAAGTATTGCCTCTACTCAACATAACCTTCTTTTAAACAATTCCCCCATACATTCCTTGGAAGCGATGAGCCCAGGGAACTGTGTAGCCATCTTCTTTCCCCCTATGGCAACCAATGTTCAGTGGTTTTAACAAGATCCATTCTGTTTTTACCAAATCTTCCTCTTCCAGGCCATTATTACTGTTTGATTCTTCATAACCACCAGGACCAGTGACCTATACAAGAGCCTGTGTCCTTTGCTTTGGCCAATTGGAATGTAATTCAACTGGTCAGAGTACGGAAAAGGAAAAGCTATCTAGCATCCCTAGAATTAACCTTCTACTTACAACATGCTCGTTAGGATTAGGTCAGATAAAATCTGGACGGAGAAATTCTTCCTGATCAACATATGTATTTTTCACAAATTTGATTAGAATGTTACAGGTATGGAGAGTATTGTGACCCATGAGGTTCTGACAGGCAGTTGAGTTTGCCACCCTGTTTTGGTACAGCCATCTTTAATAGACTTTTTTTTAATTAGGATATTAAACAGAGGTTAGTACTAAAGCCCAAGGTCACCTGTCTGTTTAAAGCTGTTGTAGAAAGCATTCTGAAATGGCTGTCAGTGGTCCCTACCTCTTGTTGACCATTCCTTGTCCAAGTTATGTCCTTTGTGTGACAGTTCGATCTCGTTAACTTCCTTCTAAGATGAAGAATAGAAAACATTCCCTTTCTGAAATCACATCTCTATATTGCTATCCAGTGAGAAATATTCCGGATCTCAGTTCCCAGAATAGGTTCTAGGAGACTGTCTTTTGTCTTTCTTACTCTCTCTTGCTGGCTTTCTCTTGCCTATTGACTTCCTGGCTCATTCGCTTTGATGAGCCAAGTTCCCAGGTTCCAGAGTTAAAGGCAGCAAGCAACTAAGGGTGACACCTGACCAATAGCAAGCAAGACACTGAGGTCCCCACTCCAACAGCTTGTGAGAACCTGAATCCCTCCAACAATCACTAAAAGGGCTTGGCATTAGATGCTACTGCCCTCAATCAAGCCTTGAGATGTGGCCCAACCCAAACCTTGATTATAACCTTCTAAAAGATCCTGGGCTAATGCCTTGATTGCAGTGATCGAGAAACCCAGAAGCCAAAGACCTAGCTAAGCCACACCTCGATTCCCGACCTACAGAAACTGTTACTGTTTTAAGCCACTAAGTCTGTAGTCCCTCATTATGCTGTTAAAAATGTTCTGGTGTCGGGGTGCCTGGGTGGCTCAGTTGGTTAAGCGTCCAGGTCTTGGTTTTGGCTCAGGTCATGATCTCACAGTTTGGTGAGATTGAGCCATCCATGCAGGAGGCTCACTGCTGACAGGGCAGGCCTTGCTTGGGATTCTCTTCCCTCTCTTTCTGCCCTCCCCTGCTTGCATGTATGCACGTGCTCTCACTCTCGCTCTCTCTAGCTCTCACAACATTTTTTAAAAAGTATTATTCTGAAAAAGTGTTCTGTGGGTGCCCAAGGGGCTCAGTCAGTCAAGCGTCCGACCTCAGCTCAGGTCACAATCTCTTGGTCTGTGGGTGCTAGTCCCGCATCAGGCTCTGTGCTGACAGCTCGGTGCCTGGAACCTGCTTCAGATTCTGTGTCTCCCTCTCTCTCTCTGCCCCTCTCCCGCACGTGCTCTGTCTCTGTCCCTCCCAAAAATAAACATAAAAATCATCTAAAAAATATTCTGTTACCAAATCTAGTGTTTGAGGGGTGGGTATTCCCCACACCAACAAGCAATTCTCTGAGGCTTCCCCACACAGCACCAAGTAATTATCCAGATCATCAGCTGAGTGTCTTTTAACTTAACTCAATTCTGACTATCTACCCACAAATACCGTCTGATTCCACAGATTAAGGGCTCAGTCCTGCAGGAGTGCCCTCCATCCCCCACTTTCAATGCCAGTCAGAAGCCAAAGTTTTTACTTGCGCTTCCACCCAATCTGTCATTTGAAGACTCCAGTTACCCCCTCCAACCAAACTCAACTCCTCAATGTTACCTGTACTTCCAACCAGACTGGCTATGTATCACGGGTTCTCATGGCCGCCTCCTCAGGTTTAGTTAGTTTGCTAGGATGGCTCGCACAACTCAAACTGTTTTACTTACTAGATCACCAGTTTATTAGAGAAAGATGTAACTCAAGAACCACTAGATGGGAGAGTTGCATAGAGCTAGGTATATGGCAGAGAGATCAGAGCTTCCCTGTCCTCTGTTTGCCATTCTCCCAGCATCTCCCATGCTTTCACCAACATGGAAGATCTAGACTCTGTTCATTTGGATTTTTGATGGAGGCTTGAGTACACTAGCACAACTGATTAAATTACAGTTGATTCAACCCGTAGCTCCCACTCCTCCCCTGGGTTGGGGGTATAACTGCAAGTTCCAACCCTCCCATCACATGGTTGGGACCCCAGAAAAACCAGTCTCCATCCTCAGGTGGGTTCCAAAAGTCAATCTCTTTAACCTAACAAGAACACTTTTATGTTTCTTCTTGCTTAGGAATTTCCAGAGGTTTTTAGAGTTTTATGCCAGAAACAGACATGAAGACCAAATAATTAATTCTTACTAGACATCATAGCACCATGGCAGCCATAGAGAAATAATGGTGGAGTAAGAAATAGAATCTTCACCTCTTCCCTTCCACTTACTACTCCATATGGTATAGGCACTGGCAGCCTTGATCCCCTGTCATCAGCCAGCAGACGTCCACGCTCTCAAGCTCAGGATACTAAGAGTTGTCCTCCATTTTTGGCTAGACGAGAAATTTCACAAGCATTAAAATAGCTGCAATTGATCAAAAATTAAACAGAGCAAGACAGAATATAAAAAGGAACAAGTCACTAGAGTGTTTTGCTTGCAATTATTTCTCTATTTAGGGAGGTTTGGTTCTTTAAAGTTACCTTCACACGAAGTTTGTCCACACTTGAGACATAAGAAAAAAAAATGAAAAAAAAAAAAAATCCCAGTCTTCCTGACCTCACTGTCCCTGGCAGAGCAGGAGCCCTCCCAGCCCAGGAGCGAGTGGTGGGTAGGTAAGGTCCAAGGGGAGCCACCCAGCCGATCATCAGCCTTTACCAGACCCCAGGTCTGTCTCACAAAGTAGAAGAGTGGGGCCCTGGTCCCCACATCAGGAACACCCTCTACTCTCCTGCCTGGATCATCCATCATGACTCCCTTTCATGGCCTTGGCTTGGGGCCAGCCCTTCTGTCCCACCATCTTTGGAGACTGTGAACAATTCCCTGCCTTCATTTATATTGCTTCTGTGAAGTATAACTTCATTATGTTCCTCCAGAGTCTTCCTTTTCTAGGTTATATAAATTTAGCTCTTCACCCTCCTTCACGGCATGCCCTCCAATCCTCTTGCTAGTTGATTAATTTTTCTTCATGTCTTACACATTTGCACAGGTATAGTATACACCCTTCTGCAGGGTAAAGGGCTGTGCAGAACAAGATGAAAGACCTTTTCTGGAAAGTGAAATTCACCATAAGAAGGGGGAAAACACCCAGTTTCTTGCATCTGATTGTAAATTAATGGAAACTTGTTTGGGAAAAGCCCACAAAAAGGTCATTTGGAAAAGGTTATAGTTTTTGAAAATTGTATTCAGGTTCTTCCTCAAGATAGAGAGTTCCAATTAAGATCATCCTATAAGATGGTTTCAGCATGTGCCACAGGGCCAGGGCCAAGAGATTTATCTTCCTCTCTCCCTCCTCACTCTTACCCCCATGCTCTGGTCTCTCCCTAGTCTCTATTCTTGCACCCACATGGATCTCCACAAGATCCAAGGCAGAAAGAGAAACAGAGGAGCCACCTTCCCTAGAGGTGAAGTCAAGGACACCTCTAACAGCTGCCCCTGGATAATCCTCTATTTGCCAAGTTGTTCAGAGGACATACACCCTATCTATCCCACCTTGCAAGCTTTCCAGGCCCCGTGTAACTGCATCTGCATGGTGTATTATTGCACTATGGAAAAAATCCCTGAAGCACAATCAGTCAGTCTTTGTTTTGCTTCCCTTCCTTTCTCCTTGCTCCTTCATCCATTTTACGGAATTGGAAATGAAAATTCTCCTGCCATCCAGGATTTAAGTGCAGTCACTTCTCACATTAGGGGGCTCAGGAGAATGACCATCTTCTTTCTAGACTTTCCCTCTTATGTTAAGGCAGCAATCTGTGCTTCATTCTTCCAAAGTGTGATTGGACTCAGGAGGAAATCTAGGGCACAGTATGTTTTTTTTTTTTTAAACAAAGTTTCATGGTTACACATTTACTTCAGAATATAACAACCTTTAGAGTTTTTGTTTTGTGCTATCAAAATATGGTTAGCCCAGAACAGTCACCTGATGAAGCCACCCTGTGGGTGACGCAACAATGGAAACTACACCATTATTTTCATTATGCATCTTTTGGCTCTTATACTATTACTTGCATTTTGTGCCTTCTCTATTTAAATGAGGTCATGTTTATCTTTGCAGGAACCAAAGTTTATTCTAGAAAATGCCCAACTGCATTATTCTAGGTCCATAATGGCTTAGCATGATGAATAGGTTCTCTGGGTTTACCTCATTCCATTTTGAGCACGTCCTCATGTTAAGCAGCTGGTCTCAGCTGGGCTGGCTATCAGGTAACCAGAAGGGATAGAGGCAGGTGGTGGTTCAAGATATCAGGGTTGACATGCATTGTGCATGGCCCAAGTTTAAGCAGAAGGAAAGGAGGGGCACATAAAGGTTGTTAGGGACTGAATTTTATCCCCCTAGAATTGCTAAGTCCTAACCCCCAATAATTTTGGGTGTGACTGTGTTTGGAGAGAGGCTTTTTTAAAGAGGTAATTAAGTTAAAATGGAGTCGTTGGAGTGAGCCCGAATCCAATCTGGACTGGTATCTTTTTAAGAGGTTAGCACACACAAAGAACACCGGGGATGTACAAGCACAGAGAGAAGACTGTGTGAAGACACATTGAGAAGGTAGCCATCTGTAAGCCACAGAGAGAGGTCTCAGGAGAAACCAGACCTGTCAACACCCTGATCTTGGACTTCCATTTTCTCATAGTACTGGGAGCTAAGTTTCTGTTGGTTAAGCCTCTCAGTCTGTGGTGTTTTATTATGGCAGCCCTAACAGACTAATAGAATGTCAAGGTAAGGAAATAAATAAAACGAACAAGCTGAGGAGGTAGGAATTGGTGGAGACAGAACAGGAATCCTGTCATTGGAAGATATCAGATGCAGCCCAGAAGACACCTGACATCAGGCTGATGGTCAAGTTCCTCTGACCATTTCCTCCAACTCTTCAGCTTATAGAGCTGGCTCTTTCTCAGAAGACCCAGAGGCCATGACCAGTAAAAATGACCAAGTCTATCACAGGCTTTGCCCATCTCGTGTAGGACAAAATGGATCCTGTCTTTTCTTTATGGGCAGGAGAAGGGGACTTGTCTGACCAAGAATCAAGTGCTTAGGGAAGCATAGAGGGCCAATGAACAAACTAGGTCCCCTTCCACATTAGGGGGAAACCCCACCTATCACAATGTGGATGCAGTGTTGCTACGGGCTCCACAGATGAGGTCTGTGGTAGGTAAAGCAACACACTCCTCCAAAGATACCCACAAACTAACCCCCCTAACCTGTGACTCAGAAAGCTCACATGGCCAAGAGACTTTATAGGTGTGAGGGGATAAACCTGGAAGGGGATGAACATGGAAATGAGCAGATTCTCCTAGATTATTTGGGTAGACCCAAAGGAACCATAAACGTCCTTCTAAGAGACAGTAGGGACACAGAAGGAAAAGGTAATGTGGCTATGCTACCACAGATTGGAGCAATGCACTCTGAAGGTGGGGCCACAGGTCACAAGCCGGGGAATACCGGGAGCTTCTAGAAGCTGGGAAAGCCAAGGAAGAGCTTCTTCTCCAGAGTCTCCAGAAGGAATGAACCCTGTCTATACCTGACGTTAGCCGTGTGATACTGATTTTGGAATTCTGACTTCCAGAACTTCAGTAAATCTGTGTTCTTTTAAGCAGCTATGTTTGCAGGAATTTTGTCATAAGAGCCGTGTTTGACTAATACGCTATCTGTAGCACCCTCTCTTCCATCCCTACCCCCACACTTTTCCCTTGCCATTTCCTTCTTGCCCTTCCCCACTGCCTGCCAATCCTGTTTCAGCAGGGCTGCCCTAGGGGGAGTGCCCTGTGATCCTGATAGCCTATGAGTTCTTATGCTGGTCACAACAACTCTGTAGGATACTGCTGGCCCAACAGTCCAAGTTTCACACAACAGCTACACTTTGTGCTCCACCTGTCCCAACAGCCTGGCAACTTCAAAGCATACAATAAAAAAAAAAAAAAAAAAAAAAAAAAAAAGGAAAGAAAAAAAAATTGCCTTCAGCCTGAAATTACACACACACACACACACACACACACACACACACACACGTATATGTTTATCTCTTTGCAATGGCCTTTAGATGCTATGGGCTCCAAACTTATGACTGTGTGAAGTACAATTATTCCCATTTCCCAGATGAAAAAAAAAAAAAAAAAAAAAAGGACACACCGGAGAGACAACACAGAGACCATGTCCAAGATCACAGAAACTAAGGCCCATCTAATTTCCAAGAGTCACAAAGACAAGTGCTTGTGAGGTCAACGTTCTCCTTAGAGAATTCTCTCATATTTACACTTCATCCACTAAATGAAGCAGAGCAGGAATCTTACTATGGCCACAGTAATTTTACAGGATTTGCTGTATATGGCTCTGATGAGCACAGCAGTTTGGTTTAATGAGATCTGGAGTCCGAGGCCTCACTGAATACCAGCTCTAGCTCTGAGATATTGAGGAGTATAGCAGGATGATAGTTAAAATTATACATAACCTTCAACTCCGCACTCCCTCCCATCCCTTAGAATATAGTCCTTAGAAATTAAAGGACCAATCGCATGAAACTACACTTATAAGGATGATTACGATGTATTTATTTATAGTGAAATGGAAAAGGGAGAAAAGTAGATGCCTATCATAGGGGGATTGACTGGTTAAGTGGAAAATATACAAACCATGGAGTATTATGCAGCAATTACAACAATGAGCTACATCTACAGGAGGAAAGTTCGGAAGAACTCTACAAGGTATTATATCGTGTGAAAGATAAACCACTGATAAGTATATACAGCAAACTCCTATGTTTTAAGCCAGCCACAAAGCACCCATGCTTGAGATTATGTAAGCAAGGAAATAAAAATATTAAATGATACCAGACAAAAAAAAAATCCATTAATTTTTAGAAATTACAACGGCAGTAAAATAGCATTAGATAAATAACTCTCTAACAAGATAAAATCCTATCATAATCCCAAAGCTAGTATTATGCCTAATGGGAAGCACTAGAAACATTACCATTAAAGTCAGAAATAGAATTTAATGCTGTGCTAGAAGTAATGGCCAACACAACTAGGTAACAGAAAGTTATTATCCTAATTCTAAAAATTGGAAAGGAGCAGGAGGAATTATTTGCAGATGGTTTGGCTGTATACTTGGCAAATGAAAACTACAATGGAAAAGCAACCATAACCAATAAGAAATTCATAAACACTTGAGGGGTATAAAATAGATCCATTAGTTTTCACATATACTACACACACACACACACACACACACACACACCCACCCAACCACACTGATAAGGCTAAATGAGTATAGTCACCAAGTCAGGAATTAAAGCAATACTGTAGAGGGATCACAACAAGAGCAATGTCAGAATACTCCTCAAGATTAAAAAAAAAAAAAAAAAAAGACTATTTTTGAGAGAAAGAAAGAATGAGTGGGGGAGGGGCAAAGAATAAGAGAATCCCAAGCAGGCTCTGCACTGTCAGCACAGAGCCCCACATGGGGCTCGAACCCACAAACCACAAGATAACCTGAGCTGAAACCAAGAATCAGACGCCCAGCACTCCTATTTAAAAAAAAAAAAAAAGAGAGAGAGAGAGAGAGAGAGAGAGAGACTTAAAAATGACAACATGTACTATGACTAAGGGGTGAATTTTTCATAACCTAATTTCTATGTTCAATATACCCCAATATTCACTAGTTTAAAAAAAAAAAGTGCCACAACTAGAGAATGGGATACCAAACCTCATATGGAAACAGGAGCTCAAATACCCAGAAAACTCAGAACCAACCATTTGGAGGGAAGTGGCAGGGGTGGGGAATTAGTCACACTAGATGTTACAACGTATTAAAAACCTTTAGTTATTATAACAGAATAGTAATGTACCAATAGACTGAATAGAATGGAATACAAAGTCCAAAAACGGCATATACAGATCCATCAAGGAGGCATCTCAAATCCATCACGAAATGATTCAATCAAGGGTACATGATTGGAGAACTACCTAGAAATATGTCAAACTAGATGCATGCTTCACCCCTACCATGGGATTATTTCCAAATGGATACAGGATTTCTATGCCAACACTGAAGTCAAAATTCAGACCAAAACATAGGAAAATTTTTTTTAACACTGGAGAGGTCATGATCTAATGAGAACTCCCATTTAGCTGAGACTAAAAACTGGTAAACTTACCTCAAAAATAATTTCTCCATGGAAAACACCTACTTAAGGTCAAAAGACTGAACCTAGGACAAAGTACTTCCAACTCCCATCACAAAAAGCTAACTCCCTAATATACAAAAGGGCACCCAACAGAAGAAAAAAAGTGGACCACGGTAAGGCACAGATACTGCACTAAGAAGAAAATACAAGTATTTTTCAAACATGAAAAGATACTAAACTTCATCTTAGGATAAATAATTCAAACCACCTTGGATATCTGGGTAGCTCAGTCAGTTGAGCATCTGACTTTGGCTCAGATCATGATCTCGCCGTTCCTGAGTTCAAGTTCCACATCGGACTTGCTGCTGCCCGCTTCAGATCGTCTATCCCTCTTTTTTCTGCCCCTCACCCTACCCTACAAGTGTATTTTCCTACACTTGAAAATAACAAAAAATAATTCAAACTACGTGGACTTGTCGATTTTCATCCAATTGGCAAACAAGCTGAAAATTTGATCAAAACTGTTAGCAAGGCTACAGGCAAACAGACACGTTCAATTCCGCTTGCAAGAGGGCAAGCTGGCACAGACCATGGAAGGCAGTTGGGGAGAATCTACCAGAATTCCAAGTGCCTGTCTTTACCTTCGATTCAGCGATCCACCCCACAGACACAGTAGCACTTGGAGATAACGAACTGGGACAGGTGAGGATAAAAAACTCAAATATCGCCGAATCAAGAACTGGTTAATTATGGAATTCATTTTTAGAAGGAAAATGGAAACAATGCAGCTCCTTAGAATGAATTAATGTCTCATGCTAGGGTTTGTCAAGATCTATAAAATATAGTCAAGTTGGGGGTGGGGGAGGCAAGACCTAAGGTCATGTGCACATGCTGCCCCGAGTGTGAAAAGGCACTTTTATTTTGAGGAAAAAAAAAAACCTGGACATGGGAGTAGGTCCCTTTCAGTTCTGATTCCACCCCCAAGTAGCTGTGTGACTTTGGCCAAAATGTTTAACCCTTGACACCTGACCTCTGAAATGCAGCTACCGCTACCTCCTGGGTTGTTTTGACAGTTTGCCACGACCAGGCCTTCAAGGGTTGGGCCCAGAGTAAACCCCCAATAAACAACACTTTATTCCCTCACAGGGCTGCTCTGGAAAGGACAGAAAATAAATGGCTAATGCTACCAGGGCAGAGCAGGTGCTCAATGAATATTCATGCCTTCCCCTCTCCCTCCACCTCCTGTACGGCCTACCTCATGATAGGCCTCATTGCTGGCAAGGATTTTCCACGTCTCAACAAAGTTCCAGAGTCATCTTTTTTGACAGTGTGCCATCATAAAGACAAGGAAACCAAGAAGCTGGAAATAATGATAAATTACTTGCTTCAGATACCCTTCACCCTTCTTACAGAGAACTTCCCTCATGATTGTCAACTGCCCAACCGGGTTCCTGAGCAGCTTGGCTAGAAATGGAATTAAACACAGCTGAGGAATCCCAGTGACCAAATCCTGATGCAAGTGATCAGGTATGTTCAAAAGTTTTGGATTTCCAACCTGCTAAAATTTAGAAGATATGCAAAATTAGTTAACCCATGCTTTTCAGCCTCCTTTCTCCTCCCCCTGACCCCACCCCACTTCAGCGTTACCATTTGAGTTGAACGATCTTCAATTCAATCTAAAGGACAGATCATACCTCAGAGTAGGAGACCTGATCGCTAACTTAGTATTTATTAAGTACCGGCCAAGTGCAGAACAAGATGTTGGTCTCTGTCTGTGGTATGAAGAAAGTGAATACAAGTTTTAGCTCTGCATGGAAAAACGAGCTGAGGAATACTTTCCAGCAGGAAAATCAAGGGTCATTCATTGCAGTTGCATTAACTTAAGATTTTTCTATGAACAGAGATTATAAAACGGTTTATAAAAAAGAGACAGGAAAGCCTAACTTCCTTTGGAGACAGAGCTACCAAATTCTTGCCAGTTATAGGTAAGTAACTCATGTTGACTTTTTGATCATTCTTTGTGTAGGAGAACAATGGCTTTTTTTTTTTTGGGGGGGGTCACACAAGAACCGATGACTGACTGCCTCTCCTCGCCCTGCAGATGGGGCTGAGAGGTGGCAGGGTCAGAGCCCAGCAAAGTCCCCTTTGTGCTGCTGCAGCATCCTGGCCTTGGGGTTGAGCCTCAGGGTCAGTTTGATGTCACTGTCAGGTTTCAGGGTGTAGAAAGGGATCCTGCGGGCCAGGTCCTGGGCTCCAGGGAAACCCTGTTTGTCATCCTCTGGGGTCATCTTGGCATTGCACATGAGGTATGCCTGGGGAGGCCAGCAAATGCTTTCAGGGGGCACTTGCAAGTACTGAGCCCCAGTGTTCTGGCCAACGTATTTTTCTAGCATCTTCAGCAGGCTGAGCATCACAGAACCCAGGTGGGTCACACATAGGCCATCCGTGGGCATGTCACCTGGGGACAAGCCCAGCAGGTAGCTCGTTGCACCCGGGGCTTTCTGGGACAGTAGGAGAAGAGGCCCCCGAACTAGCAGGACAGCCACATGCTGGCCATACCAACTCCCATGTCCCAGAAATACTCTTCCACGTGCCCTTTGCCAACACAGTGGCCTGCTGACAGTCCCCCAGCTTTCAGCATCTTCATATTCTCCAGCCCACGCAGACCGCTTGGCCGGCAGCTTTCCCCGTGGGACCTGGGGCTCCTGGCTGCAGTTTCCCCAGTAGTCCATCAAGATGAAGGCTTGTGGGCCCCAGTCAGGGCCCAATCCGGCCTCATCCTCCTGGTCTCCCTGCACCACTTCTGCACCGTGCACCTGCCCTATGCCCAGGGGCGTACATCATCGCTTCCAACTCACGTATTCCAGGAACATTGGGGCCACTGAGCCTCCCTGAGCACCTATGGCTCCAAACACCACCACTTTCCTGTCTGCCACATGAGCTGAAGGGGAAAGGGTGGTTCCCCGAGGCCTGGGGGCTGTGGGACCCACAGGGTCGGCAATGAGGGCCTGGGCGACCCCGCATGCACACTGTGTGGACCTGATGGCCAGCAGCTGGGAGACCAGGGCTCTGTGACTCTCAGCCCCAAAGCCTTATCCCTCAGCCAACCCCCCAGGAACTTGGCCCCCCCTGCCTCGCTCATCTCCATGCCCGAGCTACCCTCCCCCGCACCCCCAGTGGGGGAAACCGATTTTTAAATCATTCCCATTTGTTTAATAAGGGAGCTCTTCTGAGAGTGTTTACCATGCAGTACTTTGTAGGCAGAGTTTAATTAACATTTGAAGCTGTAAATCTCTTTCCAATACATACTCTAATTCAAGTCTCGTTTGGCAGCTGCAGGGAGAGGGCAGTCAGGAGCGAGGAAAGGTGGCAGGCACGGTCACACACTCCCACACCCCTGCAACACGGGCATCTGCTCCCGCTGCACTGATGGTGCCAGGGAGGCAGAGGACACCAGGCTATCTCCTTGCGCAGTGTACAACCACACTCCAATCTACTTGCTGCAGGGCACTGGCCCTTTGGCCCTCTCCCCCCGCAATACCTGGCTCTCACTCGCATTTCACAGCAGCTACTAGTGAGAACAAAGGCCAAGGCTAACCATGCCCTTGGCACAGAGAGCACTGGGGACTGGCCACAGAGCAACCCAGCTCCTCGCCGTGGCCATCTTCGCGCAGGGAACGGACAGATAGGCTGTGATTTTCGATTTCACACCCTTAGAAAGCGTGGCAACTGAGGGGAGGCATGCTGCTTTCCAGGCCTTTGAAAAGGATCACTCAGTAAGA
Source organism: Cryptoprocta ferox (assembly GCA_028646485.1). Taxonomy (NCBI): domain Eukaryota; kingdom Metazoa; phylum Chordata; class Mammalia; order Carnivora; family Eupleridae; genus Cryptoprocta; species Cryptoprocta ferox. The sequence goes on along the minus strand of CM053568.1, from coordinate 80,770,676 downwards.
GGGTATTTCTGGAGTCTGGAACCACCTGCATTTACACAATTTCACTGCATTTCATGCCCCAGATTCCGGGGCCTGCCTTGGCCACCTCCCCTCTGGGCCGGCGCATGGTGTGCGCTTGCTAAGCTACCTTTCTGCAGCCTCAGGTCTTCCCAGGAGCTCCTTACTTCTTTGGACAAAGTTGTAGCCATTGAAGTTTTGTTGCCAACTTCTGTTTCCTATCCTGACTGGTTTTTCACTCAGACATCAATCATTTTAGAAATCCCAGGGCAACTTGGGATTGCAATTTCCAGGTTGAACTTAAGACAGTTTCGTATGAAGTCCTTGTGAGATCATTGACTATGAGGGGTTATTAACAATCCACTTACTACCAGCAATGTAATCCCATTGCTTTCTGACCACAGACAGGCACACTCACCATCTTACTCTGAGGGCCTGCTCTACGGCCACTTCTGAAACCAACGGTTTTAGCCCACATTCCTTAGAAAATAGAGTCAGAGCCAAAGATCATGCACCAATACTTTTTGGATCCCAGCGTAGTGACAATAAAGCAAAATAGAGCTGAGGCACACAAGAGAAGCAGCAATGAAATGGGGTAGGTCACCACCTGGACCACTATTTGGAATGTGGCCAATCACACGGCAGGGTACCTGCTTACCCATGTGGACACCTCCATATAGGTGATCCTGGGGGAAAGCCCATTGTAGGGATGCAAGAAAATTGATCTGCTGTCTCCTTACCCTCACCCATAAGTAAAAAAAAAAAAAAAAATTACGCCACAGGTTGACTTGTGTGGTCTTTGTCTTTCCAGCAGGTACTTGGGGAAACTCGGTCAGGTGGTTCAGCATCTCTAAGTGCCAACAGGAGCCAAAGTGTCCGTAGTTGGCTTTACTGGTGGAGGACAACCAACATGGCAGGGGTCACAGGGAGTCAACTGGCCCTAAAAGTAGCTTGGGTGGAGCCATGTAGCTTAAGGATCAGCAGACTGATGAGCCCCTAAGAATCCAAAGAGGTACCAAAGCTAGGTCTCACTAAGAAGCTGGGTGCTTTCATTTGTTCAGACGTTTATTACACTCCTACACACTCTAGAGGATCTTGAGATTACAATTAAAGTGTTCATTGCCAAATAACTTTGTCTACTGAAGATAACCAAAATAAACACTTGGTATGGTATTTAGGACTATAACATGAGTTTAAAAAAAAAAAAAAAAAGCCATAGCTCTCAAGAGGAAGAAATCCAACCGCATAGGAGAAATTGGCAAAAGGTGTTCCCAAAGGAAACCATCGTTAACTGCATTCTGTCTTGTCCAATCAAAGTCTCCAATTATAAAGGAAACTCAAGAGCTCATCTGGTGAGCCTCTTACTTCAATCAACCAAGCTTTTCTTATCCTGAGACCCAAGAGATGTTAGTCCCACCCAATCCCCACCCACCCCAGTCTACACCACATACTCTGGTGTTACTAAGCACTTGCACTTTCCAGATCAAAGATGTTACAGGCCTCAGAACTTTTGTCAATCGAATTTCCCACCCCAAATGCCCTTCTGTGTCAGCCAGGACAGACTGATGTTGTGGTACCCACTGCCGCAAATTTCATGGCTTTCAAACAAGACTTATTTCTGCTCATTGTAGTCATTCAAGAACCCTGACAGATGGAAGTTTCGTCTTAACGTATGTTCCCCCAGTTTCTTCAGCAGTAAAGAAGGAAAATGATAAATCACATACTGGCATTTAAAGCTTCTACCCAGAAGCAACACTCATTACTTTCACATTTCATTGGCCCAAGCACAAGGTGCGCCCAGAACTTAAATTCAAGAGTTGGGGGTGTCCTATTCTATGGTGTGCCAAAGAAAAGAATCAGGAATTTAATGAGTAATCAATCAGGAAGTCCGTGAGGAGTATTAATGACTCACCTTTTCAAAACTTGACCCACAAAATTCCTACTCAAGATCCTAGATTCAGGTCAGGTATCACCCATTCAGAGAGGCCTCCCCACTCCATCACCCCGACCTCCAGGCTGGTTAAGGAGACCTCAGAGGCACCCCAGACACTTACCTCAACCATTGCACTACCAACACTGCATAGACATGATCCCCTGCTTGCCTGTCTCCCACAGAGCACTGAGCATTCCCCTGTGAGAGCAGCCCCTTCTCCTTTACCCCATGCACTCACCACCCAGCACAGCGCCTGCTCGATAATAGACACTCCATGCGTGTTCACTGAACAAAATTGACACGACAGGACAAAAAAATAAAGCTTCCTTCTTATAAGAATCCACTGTGCTAGAGTGAGTGAAGCATTACGCAGTGTTATAAGCATTTTTCATTGCCAGTCTCTCCTCTCCCACTGTTTGTCATATTAAAGTGACACATTCAGGTGATAAAAAGAACTCCCCTTGGGCAGAAGCTAAATATAAACATTCTAAGAAACGTTTGCCTTCCTCTGCTTTGCTAGTCGAGTAAACCTTGCAGAAATCCTCAAGTTTTGCATTTTCCCCCCTCCCTAAGCAGAGTTCAGCAAGGAGGTAGGGCCTGGATCGTCAAAGCACCTCATTTCCCAAGTTCTTTACGAAAACGTAAATCAGGTCATAAGCAAAAGTCATTTGGAAATCTGATTTCTCTGTGGGCTTGACTATTCTTCTCTGCCAAGTGGGAGAATCCCATGAGCGCCAGGGCTGCCTTGTCTGTGCCATTAGGAAGGAAAATTTGTACTTACGCATTTCCACAAGCTGAGGTCAGAAAACTCAGGCCAAGTCCACTGCAGGGCTGAACAGAGCCAAGGACAACTTCATGGTGCCGCCCGGCGAGGGGTGAAAGAGCACCAACATCTCACTGCATTGAACCCGGCTTCTTCGCAAGCAGGCAGAGGGGCCACTCCGTAGCCCTTTTGTGCAAGAGGTGATCCGCGTACCAGCAGCATTGGCATCACCTGGGGCCTGGGTGGAAGTTCAGAATCTCAGCTCCCTACCTACACCTGCTGAATCAGAACCCACAATTTCAGCAAGATTCCCAAGTGACTCTTCTATACCTTAAACTTTGAGAAGCCCTGAGCCAGGCTCTGAACACACTTTCCGAAGGAGTCCAGAAAGCATAAGGACAGCTGTGCCCATCACTGTCCGCACCTGTCACTTGGAAAGAGGTAAACACTCTTTGACCCATGAGCAGAGCACTACCTTTATTCATTGCTGAGGAGATCGAAGAGGGGATGCAAGGTGAAGAGAGATCCCGGTGTCTCCAAGGAGCTTGGGGCCAGGCTGTCGGTGAACAGCTCTCTTTACAAGTATGTGTAGTGGCCCGCCAGGTTGCGAAGATGGACTGCCAACTTACAGTGGGGCGACTCAAGACAGCCAGACATACTGCAAACCATTTCCAAAGGCCCCACAGGCTTCCAGGCTCTGACACTACAAGCTGCAGCTGGTGTCTCATCCACAGCCTTCCAGAAGGGAAGAGGAGGGGCAGGCAGGGGAACATAGAAATCCGTGAGCTGCTGAAAACTTCAAGCCATTATTCTCCCCACACAAAGGCCGGGACTCTTGTGTCCTTGTTTATCCTTTCACCTGACTGCTCTTTGTCTGATTTTTACACTCTCTCCTTCCTGCCTGCCCTCCCTCTTCACCACCCTTCACAGCTCTTGAGTTTCAGTAACTTGACTGTTCTGTGATATGATCGTGTCTAATCCATCATTTTGCCCTTTCTTGCTCGACTATTTTAATCAATGCCATTCCATCTACCCTGAGATGAAGGCATTTCTCTGATGGCTCCTGTTCTCTTTCTCTTATTGTGTGGTGTTATCTCTTTCTCTTATTGTGTGGTGTTATCACGGCAAAGAGTACGTATCGTGTTCTTCTGCAAAATGACCGACGCACATAGTTATGTGAAAGAAACTTGCATGCAAGGCCAGGCATGGGTACAAATCTTGCTTCATGGATTATCTCTGTTCTCCCCTGTATCATCAATCCCCACCCTCCCATCGCCAATGGCAACTGGACTGCAGCCTACAATGTGTTCAAATCTCCTCCATCTCCAAACAAAACTTTTCTCAATATTCTTCTCCCTTAAGCACACCTGACCCCACTTCCATTCTTCCTTGTCACAGGTGCCCTGAACTATCTTCTCTGCCTCCGCGTCTCATTCTTTTGAGCTAGCGGCTAATGAAACTTTCTACAACCTAAGTTATTCCTGCAGTCCCCTGCTGGAAATCTAGTGATGCCTCTCTCGATTAATTCCAGATAGAAATCGAGAACAGACGTTGCCCCTTGCCCTTGGTAAGAGAGACTTGCCTTATTTCAAGTCATTCTTTACCTGCTGAAATTGTATGCCCAACCACATGGTGCCTCCTGGTGATTTCGGACCACAGTCATGGTTTTCCTTGCTCCCTACCTATTTTCCTATGTACCTGGATTTTCCCTATTAGTATCTGATGAGGTCTGCTTAACTCTTAAGACCTAGCTCGGGTCACCTCCGTTAGTGGGACCTTAAGCCTTGCCTCATCTTCTCATTCCAATGTCTTAGCCACACCTCTATCTCGTTCATTGTCATGTGAATATGTACATTTCTGCGGCGTGAGCTTCTTGGATACTTGGGTGTTTATTCTATTTTCTTTATATCCCAGCCTCTAATAGAATGCCTGACATGTGCACAAATGTTCATTAAATTACATTCCACATGGACTCCAATTTCTTTTCTGCTTATTGCATACTGTGGTTTCAGATTCATAAGATGTCAAGAATTCAATCCGGAGAGGCACGTCCAGAGACACAGCCACCAGAAAGCATGCCAAGTCTTCAGGGAGGCGTGCAGTTCTGGATGGGCTCCAGCCTCCTGCGAGAAATCGGGTCATGGAGGATCACCAGGCCTCTTAGCCATGACTTCCCTGTCCCCATCTGCTTCGGATTTGATCTGCTGAAAAAGCAACGTCCCTAAGCTCCTCAGCGGGCAGAGATTCCCCTGGATGATTGGATTATTTGGGAAGAGGAAATGCTGGACCCATCCCTGTTTCAAAGACCCACTGAAAATCAGAACAGGCTGGAGTGGGCAGTAGTCGGGGCTCAGCACTTGGGGAATTCCTGGAGAATCATGGATGATTCTCGCTTAAAACTTCATGTTTGCTTTATGGAGCAGAGGAATAGATGCAGGCTGTGGGGAGCCCCTTACAAAACCCTGCTTTGGTCTCCTTGCTCTGTATTGGCCGACGCGGCTGCCTAACTTCATGTGAATCTGTAGGCATTCATGCCCTAACTGTACTGAGCGTAGCTGTCCAGAGCCATGCTGGAAACAGAGCTGAGAATCCGAAGGGGGAGAATCGTCTAATGTGTTTTACTTGAAAAACGGCTTCAGTAGGCACCACAGCTGCCCAAGGCCAGGGTGGGCCACAGTGAGCACGTAGCACGTGCCTGAGTCCAAAGTGGGTATGTGGGACTTTTCAAACTTTGTGATGCTCTAATCAACTATGTCTCTTGGCTAGACGTTAGTGGAACTTTCCTGCTTCCAGAAGGAGATACGCTTTCTTCCAACATCTCATGCTGAAATGACATCATCATGAAATAACCGTGAAACGAACAAAAAGTTTGCTAAAAATTGCTTGGTGTTTGGGGCACCTGGGTGGCTCAGTCGGTTGAGCGGTTGAGCGTCCGGCTTCGGCTCAGGTCATGATCTCGCGGTTCGTGGGTTTGAGCCCCGCGTTGGGCTCTGTGCTGACAGCTCAGAGCCAGGAGCCTGTCTTCGGATTCTGTGTCTCCTTCTCTCTCTGACCATCCCCTGCTCATGCTCTCTCTCTCTCTCTCTCAAAAGTAAATAAACATTAAAACAATTAAAAATATATATAAACATTTTAAAAATAAATAAAAATAAATTACTCGGTGTGTGAGCAAGCATGCTGCAATCATTGTGTCATCTATGTAAAGAACTGCAGTGCATTTTTTTTTAAAGTATTGAAATACTTGTATTTTTTCCTGGAGCAATAGACACATATATTTAAATCTGAAATCTGATTTTTTTACAACCTGAGATATACTGAGAGTTATTTGCTGCATTAAAATTTCAAATCCAACAAAACTGCACTCACTTAGAAAGCGTTCATCTATGCCTCCGTAATCCTCAGGAGGAGAATGAAAATAACAATCGAGCAAGTCAGGCTTCCACTGCAAAGAATACCTCTTACTCCAGTTCAAAGATTTTCTGAAAAAGTGGAAAATAAACATGAGAAAACTGAAGTTGATGCAAGTAAGTCTGCATAAGATATTCCACACACACGTGATGAAACCGGAAGAGTCAAAGGCATGCTGGTAATGATGTCTTTGAAAAAGCTATAGCTTGCTGTCGATAAAAAGACAGTGCTTTGTACAGAAGAAAAAGCTTTTCAAAAGCACCGTCTCAGAATTGTCAACAAGAGATGACATTATGTGAAAATGTTAAGTCAGAGGAAAATATTTGGAGTCAGTTTTTAAGTAACTTTACTGTTATCCGGGCTACAAAGTATCAAAGAGTATCAATAGTTACAAAATTTATACCAAAGTAGACTCTCATCATGACACTAATGATATATATCATATGTATATCATATATAAAATAATATATATAATATATACATTTAATTTATTTAAATTCAAGTTAGTTAACAGTGTAGTGACACTGTATATTTTCAATGTAGACTTTTTAGTAATACTTAATTTGTAAATTTTCATGGTTGAGAAAGTTTTTCCTTTTATATAGCATTTTTGAGTATGACTCTATTTTATTAATTATATTGCTAAAAAGTGATTTAGGTATATCAATGTATTTTTAATAGGCATACTTTAAAAAATTTACATTTTTACTTGTTTTAGAGTCCATTTAATTTAATAGTTACATATTAATAGTTACATATTAAATATTTGGTTTTACTTTTTATTTCATGAACCTTGAATGCATTAAAAAACATAAAATGCCAGGATCAATACTGGTATTTCAATGTCATGCAAAATAAGTCCCCAGTTACTGATACTGGTATTTTACTTTGGTACCGTAATCACCAAATAACAAAACAAAAACCCCATAATGACACGCGCGCGCGCACACACACACACACACACTCTAGAGGGGCCCTTCGGGACTTAGGGTTTCTGCATCTTTCTCCCTCATATTTCACTTTTAACCATTTGATTATGGTTAAAAAGCTCATACAGCGTATCAAAATTAGGGCTATCGCTCCAATCTGGGTAAAACCATTAAGTTAGATTCTCTTGTGTCACAATGACATAGAAATTTTCAGATATTAGGAGATAAAAGCTGACAGAAAAAATCACACTGTTTATTTTGGTTCTTAATAATGTGGAGCAGGCTGGTGATGGCTTTCCTCCGTCACTGCCTCAGTGCCTTTGAGCCAATCAGCTCTCTCTATGGCTCCAGGGGTGCTGATCTCTGAGAGGGTTTCCCTTCCCACAGCCAGCTCTGCAGGAGGGCCCTGGGCCCCATTCCAAGAGGGGCATGTGTTCCTGATTCCTTCTCAAGCTCTCCTGGGGGGGTCCTCAGGGGCCTGTGAATATCCAATGAGAACCCTCTCAATGCATTTAGATTAGATTTTTCTTTATTCTCCAACAATAACATTAAAGGCAGAAAGTATAGTTTCTAAACAAAGAGGGAGACTGTTTATAGGGCATTTGCTGGTGTTATAAGTTTTCTCCTCTGGTTTCAGGTTCTTAGCCTGTCCTGGGGAGAGGGAACTTGCTCAAAAGTCAGCAGCACCTGGGCGGCTCAGTCAGTTAAGCCTCTGACTCTTGGTTTTAGCTCAGGTCATGATCTCACGGTTTCGTGAGTTCAAGCCCTACATCGGGCTCTGTGCTGGCAGCTGGGAGCCTGTTTGGGATTCTCCCTCTCTCTCTCTCTCTCTCTCTCTCTCTCTCTCTCTCTCTGCTCTTCCCCCACTCACGCTGTCTGTCTCTCTCATAATAAATAAATGGACTTTAAAAATTAAAAAAAAAAAAAAAACAGTCAACAAGTGCTTCGGCCAAGTTGAAGCCCCGGTCTAGCTGCCGGAGGGCTTGTGTTCTGCCCAGGCCATCAGTGGTTCCTGAGCTGCCCGAATAACCAGACCCTCTGGAGGGCTGAGCCCCAGCCCCAGAGGTGGGGTGGGGGCCCACACCTTTGTGTTTCTAATAAGATCCCAGGCGAGGCTGGTGCTGCTGGTCCTCAGACCACACTTGGAAGCCCTCTGTCCCACCCCAGCGGTCCCCCAACCCAAGGGGGAGCTTGTTATGAGAGCCCCAAGTGCCAGCCACCCCCAGGTGATTCTGAAGTAGGTGACCCACGGGTGACTTTTGGAGGAAATTACACCTTGCTAGCGGTAGCTACTGGGAAGTACACGGTAATTCCAAACAGCATGGCCAACATACAGGGATAAATACAAGTTAAAAATAATTAGAAGTGCAAGGCGCAGAATAGATAATGTTGAATGGGTGGTGGTAGGAACTAAAGGTGACATTAGTGCAAAGGAGGTGTCTGAGCCAGAACTAGCTACATAATCTGCAGGGTCCAAGGCAACAGCGAAAACCTGCGGTCCTTTGTGCCAAAATCAGGAAAAGTGTGACGTTAGTGGAACTAAAAGGTAAAACTTTCTCCTTTCTCTCTCAGTCTCTCAACTTGACATGGTGTCTTTTAGTTGTTATTAAATGACATTCTAAGTAAAGAAAAGTTTAAAAATTAGATTATTTGCATGGATTTTACTGTTCATCTTTGAATTGTGCAATGGCCAGGATTCTTTTTTCATTTTTAATGTTTATTTATTATTATTTTGAGAGAGACAGAGAGAGAGAGTGTCAGAGGGGCAGAGAGGGAAGGAGACACAGAGCAGGCTCCAGGCTCTGAGCTGTCAGCACAGAGCGGACGGGAGGCTGGAACTCACGAACCACGAGGTCATGACCTGAGCCATCCGGGCGCCCCTGGATTTCATTCTTACCAGAACAGTGGAAACACTGCCCAAAACAAACTGAACTCTTATGTTCTCACTTCTTGCTACGTGTTTGTTCTACCTTCGGCTTGTCAATGAGGAAGGAAAGGACTAGAGGAAAACGAACTCTCTTACCTTTTCCTGTCACGTATCATTTCAGCCGAACTGGTTGGCTAATATAATACCGTTGGGCGTCCTGAAATGGTGGCCTGAGTTTGCGAAGTCACATGGATAAGGAAGGGTATGATAGGATTCCTTCATTGTTCTTGGTTTTTAGACAAACCTGCCTTCTTTCTGAGTTGAAATAAATTCTGTTAGAACAGAGCATCTGGCATCTCGGGCTCCCAGCGCCCCCACTCCATTGCGGGGCTCTTACCTTGTACTCACCTTGAACTCTCTTGCATCGTGGGCCGACCAGATTTCTGTGCTCATGAAACGCCTAGAACACAATAAGCAAGGAAGGGAGACACGCATGCTGCATGCCTCGTGTGCATACTCCACGGTTCCATCCGGCTTCACGTGCAAAACACAAGTTCAAAGGCAGAAGTGTTAAGTACTTCAAGACAGTTAACAGCAAAGCCTGAAACCAACCCCGGGGCCCTTCTGACCACGGAGCCCTGAGCGTAGATGGCCACAAAGCCGGCTCCAATTTGGGTACTTGAATGAGGAATCATAACATGGGAAGTTATAAGGCAAGTCCAGGCCGAGAGAATGAGGTCGGATGGACAGAGGGAGGTACACATTCAGGACCATGAAAATGGGGAAATCGTGCTCTATGGCAAGACAGAGGTCCTTCTGTTGGACCTATGTCACTACAGAAGGGACAGGGCTCTAGCTGACTCGGAATAGTTTATTCTCTTTTTTTTAATTATTTTTGTTTTTTTAATCTTTATTTTTGAGAGAGAGAGAGAGAGAAACAGGCAGAGTGTGAGCATGGGAGGAACAGAAAAAGAGGGAGACACAGAATCTGAAGCAGGCTCCAGGCTCCAAGCTGTCAGCACAGGGCCCGACACAGGGCTCGAACCCACTAACCACAAGATTATGACCTGAGCATCAGTTGGACACTTAACCAACTGAGCCACTCAGGTGCCCCGGAATAGTTTATTCTCTTGAGAAAGGTGTCCCCAATGATAAAACAAGGCAGGTTTTTTTTTTTTTACCCTTTCTTCTATTAAATAAAAACTTAAATTCACACTTAAGAATAAAAATAAATGTAAAATTTTATTATTATTTTTTTCTCAAAAGCAAGAAACCTTCTCATGAAAAGTTATATATGTTATTGATTGGTGTAATAAAAGCATCAGAAGATAATTTTCACCTTTTGATGGCCTAGAGGACATTTTAGTTTCTCTAATGAAATTATAAGGAAATATTTCCACTTGTTTGTTAGTTTTTTATATGAAACCATGTTTATTAAATCATATTGTTATTACTTTCTCTCTCCCTTTGGTTATTACTGTGAAATACTGAGGCAAAATGTCCAGCATGTTGGGGATTGTTTAGTAACAAAGATAATATTTTATGAAAGAATAATATATCTTTGCTTCTCAAATAACTATCATGTGAGATAAAATGAGACCTCATATCTACTTGTGTTATCCAAATTAGCAGAAGATTCTTATCAGAGAACCATTATCTAACTTTATATAAAATACATTTGGGACGCCTGGGTGGCTCAGTCAGTTAAGCGCCCGACTTCGACTCAGGTCATGATCTCGCTGTTCGTGGGTTCGAGTCCCTCATCAGGTTCTGCGCTGACATCTCAGAGCCTGGAGCCTGTTTCAGATTCTGTGTCTCTCTCTCTCTGCCCCTCCCTTATTCGCACTCTGTCTCTCTCTGTCTCAAAATTAAATAAATATTAAAAATGATTTTAAAAAATTAATAAAATACATTCACTTTTTGTCTTGAGATTAGATATTGCATGTTGCAGATCAAAATAATATTATAAGAGTTCATTATTTAATTTTTAAATATAAATTTAAAATGTTATATCCACTACTATGTAACTTGTTAATTTGTCTTTTAAGGTACATAGTTAACATGTCGAGGTTCAAAACCGACTTCTTCGTGTTTTTTTTTTAATGTTTATTTATTTTTGAGAAAGAGAGAGAGAGAGACAGAGAGTAAGCAGGGGAGGGGTAGAGAAAGAGAGGGAGACACAGAATCCAAAGCAGGTTCCAGGCTCTGAGCTGTCAGCACAGAGTCCAACACGGGGCTCGCACTCACCAACCGCAAGATCAGACCTGAGCCGAAGTTGGACGCTTAAATGAGTGAACCACCCAGGTGCCCCAAAACCAACTTCTAATACTTGGGATGAAAGTATATTTTATAAACTTAAAACTTTTAACCTTAAATTGAAATGATATAAAGAATATATTAGTACTTTCTATTGTAAAAATGCAACCAGTACAGAAAAATAGCAATCCTCCCTGACACCCTTCCAGAGGTAACAATTATTAGCAGTGTGATAGATATGATTGAAATTATCTTATTTGTGTTTATGTCATAACAAACATACGGAAGTACGTTTTTCTTCATATGAGTGATGTCACTTTGTGCTCATTGTTCTGAAGCTTGCTTTAATTTAAATGATCAATGTCAGAGAATTCTGAGCTGGTACATATGTATGCATGTAACATATTCTTTTTGACCGCTGCTAGTATTTCTTAGATATTTGCTTGTTCATTTATTCCCCCCCTAATGACATGTTGGTGGTTTCCAATTTTTCACCTTACGTAGAATGTTATATTGAACGACTTTGCCAGTGTGTCTTTGTTTACCTACAAATGTGTTTTTAGGGACAAAAAGGGGAAATGGAACTGTTAGGTCATAAGAGATGTATTTAAAATTTTGATTAATCCTCTCAAACTGCTCTCCAAAAAGACTTTGTCACTTATACCCATGTCCCAGTGTCCATGCCAAAGAGTGTTATTTTGAATCCCTTAAATTGTTTGGAAATCCAGTGTATGAAAACTGGCATGGCGTCTCTTATGAATGCAAAGAGAGTCTAATGTAACATAATAATATAAACATAAAAAGTATAATAAAATATAAAAAAATAATAAAATCAAGTGTATAAACAGAGGAGAAAATCATATAATTCATGCTTCAAATGCATTTGATAAACTACAATTCTCTCTCTGTGACAGTCAATTTTTTCTGTCCATTAGCCCACGGGATCCAAATATTTGGTCAGACATTATGCTAGGTGTTTCTGTGAAAGTATGGGGCTTCAAGAGAGAAAGACAGACGTCCTAACAGGAAGTGGGAATTGTGGTGACAGCCTGCCTTTGGACCCCAGCTACAGCATCACCTCTTCCCAGGTCTCCAGCCTGCCAGCCTCACCTTAAAAATCTCTTTTCCCTGAAATTCTTTTTCTTCTCTCCATAGAGACACACACATGCACGCATCTAGACAATCATACTGAGACCCACAGAAAGTCACACTACACATAGAGACAAATAGAGAAAATAAAGCACACACCGAGACATACGTCCCATAGCCACACATGCTCGCATACGCACACAGGCAAATATACATAAACTGTATGTAAACAGGAGAAGGGAATAGCTGGGTTTCATTTCTGGTTTTGCCACTTACCATGAACATGTCCTTGAAAATCATCATTGAGTTACAGTTTCGAGCTTTATAATAAGAATCATAAAAAATAATAGCATCCTACGCTGGCAGATAGTATCTAAATAATTACTCATTGATGCATTACTACAGAGCACATGGTAAGTTTTAAGTGCTTGCTTTCTAAGAAGCAGATGTCTACATAATCACATTTCCTTCATTCATTCACTGGCTTTTCATTATTCCTTATTAAAATATCATATTCACAAAGGACTCCATGTGTGTGTTTTAATGAGACGGTCTAACAATATTCTTTACTTTTTTAATTTAATTAATTTAATTTTTTTTCTTTTGAAAGAGAGAGAGCACATGAGCATGGGAGGAGCAGAGAGAGGGAGAGAGAAAATCTCAAGCAGCCTCCACAAGCTCAACGTGGGGTTTGATTTCATGACCCTGAGATCATGACCTAAGTGGAAATCAAGAGTCAAATGCTTAACTGACGGAAGCACCCAGGCACCCAAGAACATTCTTTTTCTATTTTTGAGTTGGTAAGAGCAAGTGTTAGTGTCCTCAGTTTTGGTTTTGAGTATGTGCAGTATTTTTTTTCCAAGAAAAAATATACCACTATTAATATGAAGGCTTAAAAAATAAACCATAGATATCTCAGTCCAAAACAACATCCAGGCTCTGACTTGAGGGCACCTTAGTTAATGCCCCAGAATTCTAGAAGTCGGGCCCAATCACTCCACAGCTCACAAGGAAACAGCTGATAGAGTTGTTCACATAAAAAGTCATAACTTCTGAGTGATGAAAAGACACCACTGACTAAGTTAAAAAGACAAGGGACAAACAGGGATATTTGCAACATGTGTAACAAACAAAAGTTATGTACCCAGCATCTATAAAGAGCTCCTACAAATTGATATGAAAAAGATAAATATCCCAATTAATGGACTAGGGATATGAACAAGCAATTTACACAAGAAAAGCAAAAATCCAATAAGCGCAAGAAAAGATATTTAACCTTACTAGTATTCAGAGAAATGCAAATTAAAGCCATAATGAGCTGTCTTTTTCTATCCCTGTCACATTTGAGCAAACTTAAAAGCTTCTGATGAGGATTGAGGAAGACTGCACTCTTGTACCCTGTCGGTGAGTGGGTAAAGGTGGGCAAACCTGTTGTGTTTTTAAATGTATATATGCCCTTTGACCCATCATTCTACTTTAGGATTCCATTTTGCAGAAATACTCATCAATCAGTGCAAATATTTTTGTCAGGTATTAATCGCACCATAGTTTGTATATAGCAATAGTGCTGGAAAACTTTTATCAACGAAGGAGAATCTAAATAAATTTTGTTCACTTATAACATGGAATATTATGCTGACCTTAAAAAGAAAGAGATGAACATGAAAGGACCTCCCAAGCACCTTCTTGGTTAAGAAAGCAGTTATTGTACCCATGTATAAATGACACACAGAATATATATATATATATATATATATATATATATAATGGTGTATAAACGCACAGAACAAAATTAGAAGAATACACATGACGGGGCCCCTGGGTGGCTCATTCGGTTAAGGGTCCAACTTCTGCTCAGGTCATGATCTCACAGTTTGTGGGTTGGAGCCCCATGTTCAACTCTGTGCGGACAGCTCAGAGCCTGGAGCCTGCTTGGGATTCCATGTCTCCCTCTCTCTCTGCTCCTCCCCCACCTCTGCTCTGTCTCTCTCACTCTCTCTCTCTCAAAATTAAATAAACATTAAAAAAATTAGAAGAACACACGACATTATTAGAATGAAGGACATGGCATTGCAATATCTGACAATTTTGACCAGTAAAAATGGCAATATGGTAAGGTTTTTTTTGTTGTTAAAGTTTATTCATTTTTGAGAGACCGAGCATGAGTGGGAGAGGCGCAGAGAGAGGGAGACACAGAATCAGAAGCAGGCTCCAGGCTCTGCGCTGTCAGCACAGAGCCTGATGTGGGGCTTGAACTCATGAACCATGAGATCATGACCTGAGCTGAAGCCGGACCTTAACCGACTGAGCCACTCAGGAGCCCCGATAACCTTTAAGTTAATATTAATAATGGCTATATCTGAGGAATGGAGTAGGATATGCAAGGTATGTTTAAAAGGGGGAATACTAGTATTTTTAAAATCTTTATAGCAAGTATGGATTTACATATCATGAATTATCATTTTTAATTCTTAAAAATCAAAGTCAGGTTTAGCATATTCATTATGATTAATAAGCATGTGCCTTGTAGTGTGTGTCTGTATGATTAATAAGGGTGTGCCTAGTGTGGCATGGTGTAATGTGTCTGTGTGTGATTCAGAAATAATCCTATTATCATTATTATAAGGTTTACTACGTGCCAGGACTGTCCTAAGAATTTCACATATATATTAATTATGTCACTTAATCTTCACAATAATCTGAGAAGGTATTAGACCCATTTTCCGATGAGGAAAGAACTACCAGATACCAATAACCCTCTCAAGGCCACATCTTAGAGAGATGAACATGCCCAAGGTCATAGGACTAGTAGTATGCAGTGGAGCTGGGATTTGAACTTGAGCAGTCTAAGCCTAGAACAATGATTATAATCTCTGTGTACCGAAGAATTTAGACCATGCACCTCTTCCCTACGCTGCGGCCCGAGTTTGAAATAACAGCTTCAATGGGGCAATCACGTAGACCTGCCAATGTCTCTTCTGCCATTGAGATGATAGTTTTAGTCTTTACCAATCAGGACCCTTTTTACAGTGTTTTCTTCTTGGATCCCATGTTTTAAACGATTCTTCCAACCTGTGTGTGATCAGTCATAAATAAATCCCACCTACTTTATTATTTATCTCTGTTTTCGTCAGCCTCCTGGCAGGAAATAGACAACGCACTGGAATATTTAAAGATGTTTTTAAATGAAAGGATCATTTACAGAAATAGGTTTAAGGTAGTTGGTTTCCAACCTAGGGATGACTGCATCCCAGGTGACATGTGGCAATATCTGGAGATATTTTTAGCTCTCACAACTAAGGTAGCTGCTACTGGTACCTTGTGGGCGGAGGTTAGGAATGTTGCTAAACATTCTACCTAAAATTCCCAGGACAGTCCCTCCACGAGAAGGAATTACCTGGCCCAAATATCAATAGTGTTGAGGTTGAAAATCCTGGTTTAAGGTAAGAGAGGAGAGATAATGAGGTGCTGAGAACCCAGCCATCAGGAAGCCATCAACCTTCTGGGCCTGAAGGGGAGGACAGGAAACAGACATGAGAACCCCACATGGGGAACACAATGCTGACTAACAGAAGTTTTGGTCACAGAGGGAAGCATCCATTTCCAGAACAATACAAAGAAGGCAAGGGTGTGAGAAGGGATGAATACGTAGTTTTCTCCTTCTACCCTCTGATCTTCTGCTGGTACTTTTCATTGGCCAAATTGACTAAAATCCAGAGAGCAAGCAGTCTATTGAGGTTGGCCTCTTAGGACAAGAGCAGGAAAGAAGGGAGGAGAATGGAATTCAGGCACCAGGAAACAGGAGAAAAAAGGGAAACCAACAAGATACAATTAACAGTCCCAATTTTTAATAAGGATCCATAATTACCAAGTGTCATGGGCTGAAAGTTTGTGTCCCCCCCCAAAATATATATGTTGAAACCCTAATCGCCAATGTGATATTAGGAGGTAGGACATTTGGGAGGTGACTGGGTTTAGATGAGACCACAAGGGTGGTGACCCCATGATGGTTTTAGTACCGTAAGAGCAAGAGACTAGAGCTTTCTCTCTCTTTCTCTCTGTCTCTCTCTCCCCCATGTGAGTATGCAGCAGGAGCCCACTCTGCAAGCTAGGTAAAGAGCTGAGTCTGCTGGCACCTTGATTTTGAACTTCTCACCCTTCAGAATCATGAGAAACACATTTCTATTGTTTAAGCCACCCAGTCTATGATGTTTTCTTATAGCAGCGGAAGTAGACTAAGATACCAAGGAAATGATAAAATCAATTAAACCCTGGCCAGTCTATGAGGCTAATAAGCAAGTTGTTCATAAGCAAACTGGGCCAGAGCCACCGCCCTGCCCTGCATTGGGGACGCTGTTCCTTTTTGATACACCCTAGAAGCATGCTCCTCAGTCACTGTCATTCCCTAATTCTGGCTCCAAGAACTCTGTCAAAGCCACTGATCATTTATGTTTCCCAAATCCTGCTGTCAAGAATCAATCGGCCCTACTGATGTGGACATTAAGTGTCTATAATTCGCACCAAAAGCAAAAGGAACTTGTGGGTCAGAGAATTACTCCTGGCTCCTTTAGAACTTTAAACATTCCGCAAATAACTCATCACCACCTTCATGAACAGGCTGGGAGCTTTTGAAAAGGTGCGAGTGTCCACTCATTTCAGACATCCCAGAGCTTTCTGCCAGGTGCCTCATCAAACCGGAAACACGTCCTGAGCTGTTGGGGGTAAGACTATCTTTCTCCACGTATAACGGGGTGGGGTACTTCTAACACCACACTTGTGTTCTGTGTTCAATACTTAGAATAGTTCTGACTCTTAAGAACTTGGGCTTCCTCACAGTATGGAAAAGATCTGATGGATAGATCAACTTAGAGGCTTAGTTAGTACCTCAGGGCTCGAGACAAAGAGAACAGAGGAAACTCAGGTGATAGGACATTTCTTAAAGGGAGTGCCCTTCTATTGCATCCTGGTTGATGTGGAGAATTTGTGGGTGACAGGAAGTGTTTCTCTATGCTAGAGAAGAGATATAATGATACTAGAAGAGCTTCTGTGTACAAGATGTTTGATCTGTCCTCCACTATCAGAAGAAGCAATGCAACCTAATGGTTCAGAGCCCAAGTCTGGAAACTTCTCAGCCTCAAAGTCTTGTCCCACCACTTACTAGCTGTGGAGCATTAGTGCCTCGGTGCCTCAATTATCTCATCTACTTTGTGTTTGTTATTCCTATTACTTATAACAGCCCCGTGTCAGCTAAACTGGGAGGAGGCACACCCACTTTGCCAACACCTACTTAAAGCTCAGGATTCCTGAGGAGAAGAGAGAATACTATCTTCTTCTACTTCCTACAGTTGGGAAGAAGGAAGCCTAGGGGGCACCTGGGTGGCTCAGTCAGTTAAGCGTCCAACTTTTGATTTCAGCTAAGGGCATGATCTCATAGTCTGTAAGTTCGAGCTCCACGTCGGCCTCTGTGCTGACAACACTGGAGCCTGCACAGGATTCCCCTCTCCTTTTGCCTCTCCTGCTGCACACACACACTCTCTCTCTCTCTCTCTCTCTCTCTCTCTCTCTCTCTCTCAAATAAATAAATAAACTTTAAAAAAGGAAGAAGGCTAGATCTCTCACTGAATCTCACCTGTCTCTGAATTCTGTGCACTTTCCTCTCTGACCACTCCGCCTCTTTCTTTATGCGCAACAAATATGTGCTGTGTTGGGTGCCATAGAAGAGGGACACGGCTTCATTCTATTTCTTTTTCTGCTCTCTGGCTGAAACAAGCAATTTCATTGCAGAAAATTGTATTGCTGTGTTACCCACCTCAATGTTGATAATGGACATCTCAATCACCCCATAGCAAGTAGGTTTAGATATGACCTAGGCTCTATTCTTTTCTTCTCTTAAAATGATTTTTCTACCTTAGAGTTGCTACCATTTCACAAATCTGCCAAATAATAATAACAGCAAAAACAACTACCACCACTTACTAAACACCGTGTGTGGTAAACACTTTACATGCATTCTTTCATTGAATCATTGTGACACATTATTATCCTAGTTTAACTGCTGTCAGAGCAGGGACAGAAGGACTATACTTCTTGCCCAAGATCACACAGCAGTCAGCTCAGTACCTGGAATGTGGTCCCAGGTATGTCTGAATCCCTATACTCTTTTTCTTCTCAGTTCATGATGTGCTTCTTAGAATGTTCTATAAGCAGATTAAGAATGATGCCTATTGGAGCAGCTGGGTGGCTCAGTCGGTTAAGTGTCCAACTCTTGGTTTTGGCTCAGGTCATGATCTCACGATTGGTGAGTTCGAGCCCCATATTGGGATTGGGATTCTCTCTCTCTCTCCCTCTCTGTCTGCCCCTCCTCCACTTGCTCTCTCTCTCTCTCAAAATAAATAAATAATTTTAAAAAAATAAAAAAAAAGAATGATGGCTATTGATGTCATCAGCCGTAGAGACCTCAAACTTTGTTTCATATTATGAGATTATTTCTCACAGTAAAATCTGCTCTTCTTGTAAACTAAAGTTTGCGTAGAGATGGTGGGCGAGCCCAGATTAAAAATGACCTACTCTCTCCCATAAAACTTTTTCATCTCCCACTCTTCCTATGATGGACAACTGACTGAAGCATGCAGTTTAAAACAAGCAAAATGCTTGTTTTGAATATTGAGGAAATGTGTTCAAATACAGACAGAAGTACATGATTATTTGCCCTTGGGATCCGAAGCTTCCCATTAACATTAGCGTGATGTCATAGGATCTCTTGATTGCAATAGAGATAAAAATATATGAAAAGAAATTTAACATAGCATCATCTTTTCAGACTGGAAAGCAACGTAGTTTAAAATGCTTTCTTTAAGAAATACAGTATATTCTCTATCAATCAAGTTGGGCTAGGCTATACCACAGGGAGAAAAAGACTTCAGGGGCTTAAATAACAAAGGTTTATTTCTCTCTGGTGTTATATGTCCATCCCAGCTCGAGGGCATCCTGACTCCAGCACCCAAACTGGACAGAGCAGCCATAATCTGGAAGGTCATCAGTTTTCCTGGCAAAGGGAAAGAAAGCCCCAGACATTTCATGGCAGGAGTCGAATGCTCTGGACCAGGAGGGCATGCTGCTCCTTACAACTCCTTAGCTAGAGTGATCCCTGGACTTCCTCCATCATAAGGAAGACAAGAAGTGACAGAAGGGAAGTGTTGGGGAAAGTGGTGACCAGCAACAATGACCATCACAGTTACCTAAGTCTAGAAACCCTGGATTCATCACTACATGACTGGGCTGGTTTGGGGATACACAAACCCTAAACTGAACCAGCCGAGCACATATTCCAAAGTGAAACAATCGAACAGTGCAGATGCTGGGTGGAAAATAGATAGGATATAAAAGAAAGCATGAGAAATGTTCATGTCAAAGTAGCCTACGGTGCATTGTTTTTAAAAAGAATTAAAGTTGATTATAAGTTTGATAACCGACATATCAAAACATTTTATTCAATATTATATGTTTTATGATGATTCACACACACACCTATATAACTTATTTATTTATTGCAATTTATGGGAAACTGAGGCAGCTATGCAGATAATTTAAAAGTAAAGGCATCCTGTGTCCATTATCTGTACATTTGAGATGAACGGGCTTTTTTGTTTGTTTTTAAGTTTTTAAGACAATTTTTAAGAGCAGTTTCAGGATGACAACAAAATTGGGAGGGAGATACAGAGATTTCCCATATACTCCTACCCCACATACACTTAGCTTCCCCCATTATCAGCATCGCTTCCAGAATGGTATGTTCTTTACCCAGGATGAACCTACAAAGACACATCATAATCACCCAAAGTCCATAGTGTACATAAGGAATTATTCTTGGTGTTGTACAGTCTTTGGGTTTGGGCAGATGTGTAATGATGTATATCTGCCATTATTATATGATACTGAGGATTTTCACCGCCCTCAAGATTCTCTGTGTTCTGGCCTATCCCTTCCCCCGTTGCCCACCACTAATCTCGTTATTG
Organism: Cryptoprocta ferox; assembly: GCA_028646485.1. Lineage (NCBI taxonomy): Eukaryota > Metazoa > Chordata > Mammalia > Carnivora > Eupleridae > Cryptoprocta > Cryptoprocta ferox. The sequence continues at coordinate 80,750,419 of CM053568.1, read as the reverse complement.
TCTCCAAAGTTTTACCTTTTCCCAAATATATAGTTGGAATCCTACAGTACGGAGTATTTTCAGATTGGCTTTTTTCACTAAGTAATATGCATTTAAGGTTCCGCCATGTCTTTTCATGGCTTGCTAGCTCATTTGTTTCTAGAGCTGAATGAATCCTATGTTATTGTCTGGATGGACCACCGTTTATTTATCTGTTCCCCTACTGATGGACATCTTGTTGCTTCCACATTTTGGCAATTATGTATAAAGCTGCTGTAAACATTCACATGCAAGTTTTGGTGTGGACCTGGTTTTCATCTCCTTTGGGTAAATACCAAAGAGCATGATTGTTGAATCGTATGGTAAGAGTAGCATTAGTTTTATGAGAAAGTGCCAAACTGTCTTCCAAAGTGGCTGTTCCACTAGCAACGAGTGAATGTTCTTTTTGCTCTAGTTTCTTGTCGGTATTTGGCATTGTCAGTGTTCTGGATTTTGGCCATCCTAATAGGGGTGTAGTGGTATCTCACTGTCTCATTTGAATTTCCCTGATGATGCACGATTGGAAGCAATGAAAGTTTTTAGAGCCATAATGACTCCAACTACTGCTTCAAATTCCCCAAAGTCAGTCTGTGGAAGCAGACATAGCAGATTAGTAATTTCTTGATGTGACTTAGAGAAGTTAGTAAATGAAATCTAGAACCTGAAAAAAACAATGGCTTATGAAACAATACCCTGTTCTTGGGACCAGGTCTCCTACACAATTAAGAAGTTTGGCCAAAACTTTCAGACACCACCAAAGGCCAATTTCCAACGTTGAGCCTTCTGAATGTTAAAGTAAATTGAAAAAATGTCAAAAGAAGGTAATAAAATTGCCATAAATATTGCCCTTTTTAGAAATTGACACAATGGTGCCTGCTACATTTTAAAAGATTACAGGATTTCTATGTGTTTCTGTGTGACCACACCACAGACAGTGTGGTCAGAACAGGACCCATTAGGGGTGCCTGGGGGGCTCAGTCGGTTAAGCATCCGACTCGGCCCAGGTCATGATCTCACCACTCATGGGTTCAAGCCCTGCATCGAGCTCTGTGCTGGCAGCTCAGAGCCTGGAGCCTGCTTCAGATTCTGTGTCTCCCTCTCTCTCTGCCCCTCCTCCACTCACACTCTGTCTCTTTCTCTCAAAAATAAATAAACGTTAAAATTTTTTAAAAAAAAAAGAACAGGATCTGTTAGAGCCTTAGAAAGGTCATCCACCAAGCCTACTAGCTCTACCTGTGGCTTTGTGTCCAGAGACCTCAAACACCTTCATGAACATGAGGACCTTCTTGCACATCCTGCCCATGAGACACCTTATCTGCAATGAGCTCTACTGGGGCCGTTAGTGACACTAGGAGTGAACTGGATTCACTTTTAGATCTGAGAGGCCAGCATCCTTCATCTTCTGGAAGGAGACTCCTCAGGCCCAGTTGAGTGGCTGAAACCAACTGCATGGGGAGATGAGAGGTGCAAGCTGAGAGGATCCCATTCCCCCTGCTGTGGCCTGTGAGGCTGCTGGTCATGCAAGCTCTCTCTCGTCAGGAGAGGAAACAGATATGATTCTGGGGACACAAGGGATTTTGAAAGAACATGAATAGGAGGCTGCCTCCTCAGACTCTGAAATTGGGAAGAATGGAGGGTTAGGCTGAGAAGTTGGGGTGTCCGTAAGCTAGCCCCAGGGCCCTTCCACCGTCCCAGTGGCTGTTCTATAACATGTACCTCCCAAGTTTCCAGGTATTCAACCTTCTTTTGTCACCTAGTAGGGCCCTGTCATTGTGGTTGTTACCATAGCATAACCTTTCCTGTCCTGACCAACACAAAAATATATTTATTTCTGAAAGCAAAGAGCTGCGTACCTACCTAAAAAACCCTCACCTGGGTGTGGGTGTGTGGGGGGGTTATTAAACAATGCAACGTAAGGCACAAGGCAAGGGTTCAAATCACACCAGAAATTCTGTTGCTGTGGAATGTCTTGCAAATCAGTCAGCATCGCTGAGCACTGTTATCTTCATTTCTACAAAGATGGTCTTGTGAAGGACCCACCTCAGAGAAATGCTGTGAGAACCAGGGGAGAACACCTACGTGAAAAACATACTGTGAATTAAGAAACCACTACCATCCCATCCAGCATTCTCCGGAATCACAGCATCAAAACGCCCTTAGCCATTTAGTCACAGCCCGGGGGGTCCCTGGGGTGAAGCGAAGCCTGGTTTGAAACCCACCCCTTCAAACCTAAGTGGACAAGTGAGCCATTCAGAAGACCCCTTCCAGACTACAGCACCCTCAAGTGCCAGGTCCTTGATTCACCCCCTCCTGGCATCCAGCCCCATGTCTGGCTCACAGATGGTGACACTTGGTGTTAAGTGCATTAGCAGGGGTTGAAAGAGTCTGAAAGGCAAGCGACCATTATCACCTGCACACTCTGAAGAGTGTGATCCCGTGAGGAAGGCTGTTTGGAAACAAGCCTGAGGTTCCTGGTATGGACCTGAGTCAGGAACCAGAACAAGCAAAAGGTAGCCCCAGGGTTGGGATGGAGAAGGTGAGAGAGGCGACTCCCCACTTCCCCAGATGGCTGGACTGAGGAATGTTACAGCTATTGAATACTGAATATTGATCATGTGCACAATCTCGCTCATTTCGGAGAAGTAAGCGCACCCCAGGTGTGTGAATGAAGAGGTCCCATGCGCCCCTCAGCCTGGCATTGCCTCACTTTTCAAACAAAGTGTTTCCATTTTAAAACTGTATTTTCAGATTGCCAGAATGTTAATAATTAAAGCTCGAGGATGGGAACATGGGAGCTCATCACAGTGTTCTCTCTAGTTTGGGGCGTGTGCAAAATTGTGCACAAGACATTCAAAAACCAGTTGCAGAGTTTTCTAACTAGCCTCTACTAGTTGAACCAAGTTTCTGAGCGGTCCAACATAGCGCAGGTGACCTCCGGGCCATAGATAGCCCAAGGCAGTTCCAAATCCTCCAATTCACAGGCATCACAGCAGTGTAGCATTTTCTCTGGCCACCTTCCCTGTCCCCCTCTCCGCACCCCAGTCCTGAACGATACAATAGGCAAATGAAAATGAAGTTGTAGATGATCTTTTCAGACCCTCATGGAGAGTCACTTCACACACAAGGGCAGCATTGGGATGCTGGGGAACATGTGGACGCACATCTCGCATGAAACACTCATTTCCCTACCTGAAGGATCTAAACTTTGGCTTTGTCAAAATGCCACCTTACGACAAGCCAGGGACTTTGGGGCCTCCTGTAAATGCATCCACAGGAAGCAGAGAATGCAAAGTTCAGTCCTCTAATTCAGATGTGCACAGAATGTGATCTTCTTTATTTTTCTACAACGAAACCTGATTTATTTCAAGTCCTTCTTATGCTAGAATAGCATAAACTGAATCACAATCTATATGGGGATTTCCCCTTCGCTGGGACCATGTGTGAATTAGCAATAAGGGGAGCAGTCAATGGTATCATTGGGAAAATAGCATCATTTGTGGGTAGGCATCTCTGCTGAGACATTCCGGTCCCATCAGGACTCGATTTGCTCATCAGAGCAATTACTGGGCTGTCCCTCAGCTACTGGCAAAGCTCTGCTGAAGGGCAAGAGGCAGTCTGGGACTCTGGCACCTGTGAGGTGAGGCTGCATAGGACACCCTGTGCTTCTCTACGGCCTGGCCTTTCCCCTAGGGTGCTACCTAATTAGGGCAGACAGGTTCAAAGTCTCTTTGTTCTCAGGTTTCCTCAATGAACTAAAGATTCTCTCACCCCTAGACCAGTGACAAGAAGAGCACAATGCACCCTAACCTCCCCCCGGCTCCCAACACATAACACACACCTGTTCCTGGTTTCTCCTCTTTCTAACCCTTCCCAGCGGATTCCCAGAATCTTGAGTTAGTCTTGAGGTAAGATGCCTTCCCCTAACTTTTACCAGGTATTAGTCCAAATCTATTGTTTATGCCTAAAGGACTCTCAAGGCTAGGCCTTTGAAACTCAAAGCTTTTTTTCTTTCTTTCTATTTTTTGCAATAACATCAATTCTCCACGGCAATGAACACCTCAAAGTCTGGGCTTGAAACAGAAAACGGTCATGGGGTTGTGGGGTAACAGAAAGTAACAGGGAAATTAAGACAGCTATTATTTTTTTTTTATTTTTTTAAGTTTATTTTTGAGAGAGAGAGAGCAAGCAAGCGTGCGTGCACGAGCGGGAGAGGGGCAGAGACAGAGAGAGAAGGTGACACAGAATCTGAAGCAGCTCCAGGCTCTGAGCTGTCAGCCCAGAGCCCGACATGGGGCTCAAACTCACGAACCATGAGATCATGACCTGAGCTGAAGTCAGACGCTTAACTGACTGAGCCCCCCAGGTGCCCCAAGACCACTATTAATATTTTAAAGTATGATTTTGCCGCACATATTCTCTGGTTTCCCTGACACTCAAAATTCCAGGAGCCTCTGATCACCTTCAAAGCCCTTCATCCCTTCACTATTCCTAGGGGGAATAAATGGGTTTCACGGTTGTTCTGTTCCCCTGCTAACTGCCAGCTAAGGCCAAGGGAGCTCTAGAGGCTGCCACAAAAGGCACCTGTACCACTTCCTGCTGATGCCCAAATCCATGGCACTTCTCTGCCCAGTCTGTGAAGGCTTGTCTGCATTCTTGATGTCCATAGGGATTTTAGAGAAAAGGGTTCTTTTAGCTTGTGCTCACTGTTTAACTTCCTTGGCCGAGAGCCCACGGGGCTGGTGCAGGGGGTGATGTGAGTGACAGACATGGCCCCCGTCCCCCAAAGCCATTCAATCTCTCGTTCTCTGAGCATATGGCTTCCACTATTTCCAGCCACCAGTGGGGCGAGCCTTGCCCAGCGGCTCCTGCGTTCTGTAGGCAGAGAGGCCTCTGGTGGGTCAGCCCCACACACCCTCCTGGACGTGCTCCCACAATTTGAATCCTAGGACTGAGACAGCCCAGGTTCTCAAGCTGAGACCCCAACCCTGCCCCCTACCTTCCCCAAAGTTGATATGAACGGCTGATCGATACACACAGAAGTACTGGCATTTGGCATTCCTTCCACTTCCAGGTGACAGAGGCTCAGGCGTAAGGACTGTTGTCTCTGTTCATGGATGCCATCTGGTTACTGCCACCTCCGCTCTGGACTCAGAGACGGAGGGGGACAGATCTGTGAGGACAGTCTATGCTCCAGACACTAGATACCTTCTTTCCTTATTGGGAGTGCAGGCCTTGGGTTCTCTAGCCTTCCCATTCTCTTCCTAGATAAATCCCTTGCAAAGTAATATTTAAAAACCTTTCTTTGGAAAACACGGAGCCTGATACATTAGGACAATCCAGTTCTACCTGACCTTCAAATATGGCGGTGCTCTAACCACCAGAACCTGTATGGAAAGAGGGACTTGGCAGGTGTGATTAAAATAAGAGTCTTGCATTGGGGAGATGATCTTGGATTACCGCATGGGCCTCCTGTGGTCACAGGCACTGTTATGAAAGGATGCAGGATGCATCAGAGTCAGGAGAAGGCAGTGTGGCGCTGGAAGGAGAGACTGATGTAATGGGGCCACCAGCCAAGGAACACGAATGGCCTCCAGAAGCTGGAAGGGGAGAGGAATGAATTCCCCTTGGAGTCTCCAGAAGGGGAATGAGCCCTGCAGACACCTTGATTTGAGCTCTGTGAGGCTCGTTTCAGACTTTTGGCTTCTAGAATCGGAGGATTTCTCAAACACGAAGTTTGTGGTAATTTCTTACAGGGGCAATAGTAAACAAAAACCTCCTCCTCAGCCAGGGTAACACTGACTTCAGACCCGGTCACAACCCAGGAGAATTAGCAGAATAGCGGTGTGAACTTGTATCTGGGGATTTTACACCATGGCTCTGGGGCTGCAGAAGAAACAGAGATTGTGAGAAGCTGGACACTGTGTTTGTTACCAAGGGGAGACTTGACATCAGCTTGCCTCTTGGTTGTTCATGGAATGGTAAGTTTCCCACCACATGGTGGGTGGCATCTAAACCTACAATCTGTAGACTGCCTTGAACCCTGGTTGCCACCTGCTAGCTGAATAACTTGGGGCAAGTAATTTAATTTTTATAGAATGGGGGTGGGGCGCCTGGGTGGTTCAGTCAGTTAAGCGTCCAACCCTTATTTCGGCTCAGGTCATGATCTCACACTTCGTGAGTTCAAGCCTCATGTCGAACTCTGCGCTGACAGGGCAGAGCCTGCCTGGGATTCTCTCCCTCTCTCTCTCTGCCCCTCCCCCACTTGCATGCTCTCTCATTACCTAAAAAGATAGTGTGGGAATTCAATGGGTTTATGTAACAGAAAGGATGTAACATCCTATATAGACTTTTTCACATAGAAGATATTCTTACAGACAAAAATACGGCAGAACCTATATAAGAGATTCCAATCCTTTGCATTTCCTGGTTGTTTGGATTTCACATAAATGAGAGTTTACTGAAATTTACCTTGGGTTTTCTTATAAGAAGCTCAGATCTCATCAAAAGCTTTGGACTCCACATTTAAGTTCCCTTCCAGCTCCACCATTCTATAATTCTAAATGTCAGGCTGAATGATGCTAGGAAAGCACATTTATTCTCTCGTGGCAGATAGACAGGGACCAGAAGCTCAGGAAGGAAGCTGGAGTTGCTTGGGTAGGAAGGATGGTGTGGGCCCATGGACAGACTTCCACATGAGAGTGTTTCATTCGTGCGTTCTTTATTCATGTATTCATTACGCATACAATCACTGAGTGAACACCATACATGCCCGGGGCCATGCTCAACACTGGGAAGGAAGGAATAAATGTGCCTGGGGGCCAGGAAGAGTTGCAAAAATCAGAGATGAGGTTCATGACCTCAGCAACTTCATAGTCTAGAGGAGGAGACAAATATGAAACCCACAGCAGGTCACATGTCCCAAGCTTGCTCAGTGGGGTCACATTTATACCCACATCTCACTGATTTACAAGGATGCATCTACTCACAAAGACACTCAACCCCTTTCCAAATCCCCAATACTTCTGGGGGTCTCCAGGGATTACTCGTATGTGCTCAACAGCATGTCAGGCTTGCTGGCGGCCACCACTCCCCATGGGGACTCCATAGGACTTGCACTGTGCCTGCTGCCATCAACGCTACAGGTGGGGACCCGCTGTGTTTCATCGACGTGGTTACGTTTGGAACCAACGTTTGGAACCAACCTTCATTCCAGGGCTTCCGTGGCCATCTAAATCTTCTCCCTGTCCCCAATTTCTGTGAGTTTCCATGACTCCCAATTTCCTTACCTGCTTTGTTTACCACTCACCCGCCTCCAATACCCTCCTCCACATTCTTGCTGCCAAGCTCAGCTATTTCTGCACGCCTCTCAAGCACATTGTGTCCTTCCTCCTTCCCTTCCTTGCTTCTGTGGAGTCAATTGACAGTTTGTATGACAGGACAATAGGGAGGGGACAGAGTGGGGTGCAAAGGCCAAGAGCTTGCAAAGACACCTGCTTCCACCACCCACTGGCTACAACACCCTTGTCCCTCTTCTCTCTCTTAAGCCACAGAGCAAACCCCACCCCATCCGACCCCCGACCTCCACAGGGCAGTTGTGCTCACACTTAGATGTTTGGGAGACTTGGTTCCTACTGCAAGTGTTTATCGAAGTACTTTCCTGATGAAAATTCTTGGAATCAAGAAAAAGCACTGAGTGTTACGTGTAAAATCTTTCAGGGTAAAACGAAAGAAATCCAGTCTGTAAAGTGTCTTTAATTTCATTTCCTTTTTTAAAAAAGTTTATTTATTTATTTATTTATTTATTTATTTAGAGAAAGAGAGCACGAGCAGGGGAGGGGCAGAGGGAGAGGGAGAGAGAATCCCAAGCAGACTCTGCACCATTAGTGCAGGGCCCGACACAGGGCTCGAACTCACGAACCGCAAGATCATGACCTGAGCCGAAACCAAGAGTTGGATGTTTAACCAACTGAACCACCCAGGCACCCCTCATTTCATTTCCTAAAGCCCCAGTACACACTCTTTCTGGTTCCATTTGGAAATCCAGGAGGAAGGACACACACAGCACCACAGCCTCACCAGCCAACAGGGCTGCTGCTGCCTTTGTCATTCAGGACTGGACCGGGGCTGGGCCGGTGCACCACCCCTATGGTGACAAATAGGACGCAGCAGGATGCTGCAGTTTATACCCACAGCAGGCGGCTCTTTCATCTTCAGGATTCTAAGTGTTTCAAAGTATTCGTCATGCACCAGATGTCACTAAAGGAGGCTTTTTGGGAAACAATCTGACTTAAAAAAATGAGGCTTCGATTGTTGCTAAGAGCTCAAGGGGATAAAAACATAAACACAAGCTGAGGTGGATTCACCCTGCAGCTAATACAGCACAGGCTTCAGGGCTTGTCACTCGTGCAGGTTTTTTTCCGGGCTCTGTCCCTGGAATTTCGTGCTTGTAATTTTATATTCATTTCCTTAAAGAAGAGTGCAAAATTGTCAAGTTGTGGGCTCCACAACATCAAGCACCCTGGCCCGTCACTGGTCCATAGACAGTTGCACACACATGCTCTCACTGGACCGGCCCTTGCAAAATTAGGAAATGTGAAAGCTTTGTGCCTGACATCCTTTCATTCCTTCCCCTTCAGAGCCCGTGGCCTTATGTCTTAGAATTCTCTGTGCTCCCACCGAACACGTACCACCTCCCATTTGGGGTGCTCAGCTGCCTTTCCATACCCATTGCCTAATCTAGCCATCTGCAAACTGGGGCCCCTTGGGTCACATCCAGCCCACCTCCTGTCTGGCTGGAAAAGAGTTCCAGTGGGCCACAGCAATGCTCCTTTTGTTCATGTGTTAGTTATGGCTGCTTTCTTGAGGCAGAACTGAGTAGTTCAACAGAGACTGAGCTGCCCCAGAGCCTAAAATATTTACTCTCCTGGCTCTTACAGAAAAATGTTGCCAATACTTGATCGTCACCCCTATAACTTCATAACTGATCTTGATTAACTCATTCCATCAGCCAAAGAAATAAACCAACTCATGCTCTCTCTTCTTGCTCCCCATGAAATTTAAAATAAGATCCAGCTCCTTACTGGGCCTCACAAAGCTTTATGTAGTCCATGTGTGAACCTGGCTCCCTGATCTACCGGCCTGCCCTTGGCCTTGCTCTCACCATCTTCCCATCCTGGAGACACTCCATGGGTTCCAACCTCTGGGTCTTTGCAGGTGCTGCTCACTCTTTCTGGAAGCCCTTCCCTTCCTTTCTTATGTTTTAGACCTCAACCCAAACATCGTCTCCCCAAGCAGGCAGTCTCCCATGACCACTCATCAAATATTGTCCCCTACCTTCAACCACTGTTGGTTACATGCCCTGGTTTCTTTCTTTATAGCTCTTCTAATTATCATGCGTGTTTACTTGTTTGCCATCAGTTTCCCCCGTGAGAATGTGAGCTTCCCAGGACCAGAGCCTCATCTGCATTACTCAGTGTTGGAAAGTGCCCAGAGCAGTTCCTGGCGTCCAAAAAATACGTGTTGAACAAGTGAATGAACAGAATGGTTATGCCTTAAGAGGGGGATTCTGAAAGCTGAGAAGGAATACCCCTAGTGGAAGAATTTCAGAACTGCACACACGGCTGCATGGGTGCCTTGTGGAGAGATCAGCCAGAGGCTCAATCAGATACTCCTTTTGGGAGTCTTGGGATGCAGGTTTCAGATTTAATCTATGACCAGGAAACTACCCCCAGCTGAGACGAATTTAAGGCAAGCCATACCTTTCATACTCTCACTGAGGAAAGCTCACTCACATTCGGGTACAGTCTGGGCTAGTGAACTTGATCATCACCATGAAATACCACATTAAATAGCATCTGACACTGAAGCAATAACCAGAGGCAAGACCTTCATCTTAAAACCTCCTTCTTGGTGGCGATAAGCATCTCCAGTTTCAGGCATTGGCTTGACATTAACCTGTGCTTTTTTCCAAAAATCTCTTCCTGCAGATGTTTTCACCCACACCAGCCTCATTGCAGTCAGCACGTTGTCTGTGTGCTTTACCTGCACTGCCTCCTTAATCTCCTCTCTACGTTGGGCACAACCCTCCATGTCCCCACCCACCCCCCTAGCCCATGGGCCCCCATCCTCAAGGCCAAGCTTAAACTCCACCTCCTCCATCCCAGAGGTCCCCAGAGTTAGCAATGACCTCATCTTCGCCAACCCCCTGCTGTGTTTACAGACCACCCCAAAACTAGTCAACTTAAAATGACCACGACTGTGTTTTATTTCATGATTACACGGACCAGGAATTTGGGCAGGGCCTAGCTTGGTGGTTTCTCTGCTCCATGTGCCGTGAACTGAAGTCATTCAGTGGATTCATCTGGCAAATGAGTAAGTCTGGTTCGCCACCGCTCACTCAATGTTTGGCATATTGGCAGGGAATGGTGGGAGGCTGGGTTCAGTGGGGGCTGGTGTCCAGACACCTACACATGACCTCTCGCATGTCTTCTTTTGCAGCAACTCAGAGCTCCCAGAGACTGCTCAGGGAGACCAGAAGTGGGAGTTTCTTGGGTTACAGTTTCTTCTCTGAAAAGCACTGCACTGATGAGATGGTCTCTTAGATTGCCTCCAGCCCCAAGAGTATCACACTTGAACTCTGTCACAGACAGTGTGCACTCAGCAATTAACCTCTCCTTTTCTAGGACAGCAGGAGACTTCTAGGAGCACCAGACCAATTACAATAGAATAGTTTGAGAGCTGTTCTTCTAAAGGTCTGGAAGTTATGAACAAAGCTCTAGAACAAGACTGCAAGTGTAGGGGCACCTGGGTGGCTCAGTCGGTTAAGCATCTGACTTCGGCTCAGGTCACGATCTCACAGTTCGTGGGTCTGAGCCCCGCATCGGGCTCTGTGCTGACAGCTCAGAACCTGGAGCCTGTCTTTGGATTCTGTATCTCCCTCTCTCTCTGACCCTCCCCTCCTCACACTATCTCTCTCTGTCTCTCAAAAATAAATTAAAAACATTAAAAAATTTAAAAAAAGACTGTAAGTGTATACCTACTTGACTACGTTGGCAAAAACAAACACGTAAGAGTTTCTTTAAATGTTGTAACTGGTTTAAACTTCCTCATTACCACCTTCCCTCCAGGCCCTGCTAGATAGTGGGGAATTAGGGCAGAATAAAGAGGCAGAATTTAACTGGACAATTAATAGTGTCTCCATATTAAAATTACTCTTTTGGACAAATATTCACTTATATTTAAACTCTTTAAATAGCCATTTCTCCCTTCTTTGTCTTCTTTTTCAAGATGGCTTCTGAGTGAAGGTAAAGCTTGAGGATATTTTTAATAATTGGGGCTGGGGGTGCACACGGGGCATGAGGCACTAAGAGCTGGCAGACACAGGTACCAGCCTGGGACCCATGGCCTTGAAGGTCTAATCTCAGAATTGTCATCTGTTAAAGATAGTCTCATCTGGTCTTGGGGCATGAAATAGTGTCCTTGAGGCTCATGGCCACCTTTATCATTAAATTTCATGCCCTTGGCAGTTGCCTAGACAGTTGTCTATTTCTGCCCCTCAGGCTGCTACTGGTCTGGCCCTCCTTTTAGCATCCATGTGGCTTCTCACCAGGCCACGCAGCGAGTTTCAGACCCTTTGCCCAACACACCAAGATTCAGCAGAGCTGAGAGAGTTTTCTTCAGGCTCATCTCTCTAGATACTTCCCTCCACTGTGCCACACTGTCTCCTTTGGCCTCATTTCTCCTAGACACCTGAAATGTTCACCAGGCCATGCCTAGGGACAGGGCCGCAACACAGCACAACGCCAGGGGGGCCATTCCCAAAGAACACAATGCAACGTGTGCCCCTGGAGTTACAAAACACAGAGGTTTTGCTGCGAGAAGCAGATCATCAACCTTAGTATTGGATTGACTCAAGAGCCTCCAAAAAAGGGGGAAACCATAAACACACATTTGTGTTTACAACCCTATCTTCCTCTTCCCCCAATCCCCCAAGTTCGGAGACTCCAGATTTCTCCCTGGTCATCCATGAAAACAACACTTCCCTTACATTATATCCAGAGTCTTCTCTTCTCGAGGTTCATAGAAACTTCTAGGCCAGTCTACCAGCTCTAGATCTTCATATATTAATGGGAGCTCAAGGACTTAGAAATTCATTTCTCCTCACCAAAGCCTGGCTTTGAAGTCTATTACCTTGCTAGTGACTCAAAAATCTTATTTGCTACTCAGAGATGAGAAATAACTTTATTCTTATAGTTGGCCTCCTCCCTTCCCCTGAAACTCTTAAATCCATTGTTTTAATGGCTACAGAGCCCCAGGGCAACCAACAATCATTCTAGGAGATGGAAGTACTACAGAAAAGATATTTTAAATGATTATCCCCCCTATGCATATATGTTACAAACATGATTTTCACATTTTTATAAATAGTGGCATTTCAAGGCTCCCAGGGGTAAAGAAACAGGGCGAAAATGTCTCCTTTTTGCTTATACAGGATTTATTTCTAATCACCTTCTTCCTGGGTCCATTTTCCCAACGTTTGGATTTTTTAACACTCTTACAAATGGTATATTCTCCGGGCGCCTGGGTGGCTCAGTCGGTTAAGTGTCTGACTTCAGCTCAGGTCATGATCTCACCGCTGGTGGGTTCGAGCCCTGCTTCGCATTCTCCGTCTCCCTCTCTCTCTGCCCCTCCCCCACTCACACTCTCTCTCTCAAAAATGAATAAATGTTAAAAAATTAAAAAAAAACCAAAGGGTATATTCTCCTCCTAAACTGATTATTTCTGTTATGAGCTTGCTGCATATTTTTGAGCACACTCTACTGTGAATTTCTAGATGAAGCAACCTAAATACTAAGCCTGGTGTGTTTGCCCTTTTCAGGAAAACACAGTTCCCATGAAAAGCATCCCACATTCCGGTTCTAGCTGTGCAACTGAGCAGCTGTTTGAAGAGGGGTCATTTCACCTCTCTGGGCTTCTGTTTCTTTGTCTGGAAAGTGAGGGGGTTGATGATCTCAGCAGGCCTCTGGCTATTGATCTACTCGAGCTTTTGTTTTTTGTTTTAAGTTTATTTATTCATTTTGAGAAAGAGAAAATCCCAAGCAGGCTTCCCGCTGTCAGTGCAGAGCCTGATGTGGGACTCAATCCCATGGACCGTGAGATCATGACCTGAGCTGGAGTCAGGGGTTGGATGCTTAGCCAGCTAAGCTACCCAGATGCCCCTTGATCTATGCGAGCCTTTGTAGTTGCACTCATACACGGGGCTACTCATTCTTTCAAACTCCACTTCCGGTCATCTTCTGGAAATCTTCCCGATCCTTCTCCTTAGCACTCCTTGGATCCGGGGCTTGGCAGACTAACCTTCTTCTAAGACCCCGTAATTTCCTGCATGGATAACAAGACACTGATTATGCAAGAGAAATAAGACCGCTCGTCTAACTGCACACATGGAAGAAGAGGCAGAGCTAAGGTTTGTACACAGGTGTTTCTAACTCTTCATCTTCTTTCCCGACTGCTGTGTTAATCCAGCAGCTCTTCTCACCAGTGAAAGGGAGACACGCACAACAGGCCTTTAGTTCCCAGCCTAAGATAATTTTGTATGACTTAGTCGCTGTCGGTGGGTTTCTGAGATTCACCAGAGTGCCTCAGGCTGGTCTTGAGAGGGTCTGTGTGGCTGCACACGCCGGCACACCCTCATTCTTCTTCCCCATTAGTCTTCTTCACCATTCTACATTTCCCCAAGAGGTAAGAATATGTTACTAATCCCTAATAATGCATTACTAATTAATATTAAGTTATCAGCACTGATAGGCATTAAAGTGCTATTAATCATTAATATTTATCAGTCAGAATGTAGCTGGGCAGATGGATCGATTCACTGGATAGACACCTGTGGTCATGGTCTCTCTAAAGCATTGGTTCTCACCTGGGGGTGGTGATTTTTACCCCACTTCCTACCCTCAGGACATTTGGCACTATCCACAGACACTTTTGGTGGTCACATTTAAAAAAAAATTTTTTTTTTTTTGAGAGAGAGAGAGAGAGAGACAGAGAGACAGAGTAGGAGTGGGAGAGAGGCAGAGAGATGGGGGAGACACAGAATCTGAAGCAGGCTCCAGGCTCTGAGCTGTCAGCACAGAGCCCGACACAGGGCTCAAACCCAGGGACCATGAGAACGTGACCTGAGCCAAAGTCAGACGCTTAACTGACTGAGCTGCCCAGGTGCCCCTGGTTGTCACATTTTGAAGGGGTGCTCCTGGCATCTAATGAGAAGAAGCTGATTACCCACTATGCACAGGGACACTGCCAGTTACCCATAATGCACAGCATAGCCCCCCATAGCAGGTCATCATCTGGCCCTGAATGTCAGCATCTAATGGGAAGAAGCCGATTACCCACAATGCACAGGGATGCTGCCGATTACACACAATGCACAGCACAGCCCCCACAGCAGGCAGTCATCTGGCCCCACATGTCAGTAGTGCTGAGGTTCTGTCATCAAAGCACAAAAGTTGTTGCTTTCTGTACCTTCTCGTGAGCTCAGTCCTGAAACCCTCAGATGCATGAATCACCTGGTGTCTGCTCCCAGGGCAGAATGATGTTAGCCCACCTCCACTTTTGTATTTGCTTCATGAACAAGGGTACAGACTGTAGGAGCCTTGTTCTCAGAAGGAAAATGGGTAGGAGGCAGACTAGCAAACGTGGGGACAGCTGGCCACCAGTAAGAGAGTAAATGCTGGGGCCCAGGCTGACTGATGCCAAGTAGGATGAGGCAGGCAGGAGTGCTGGGTCAACCAGGGCTGGAGGCCTGGGGGGGGAGGGAGAGGGCAGGTACCGGTGTCACAGCGAGACACAGGGAGGTCCCGCCTCAGCTCTGCACCTGGCTGCCACCCTCTGCCTCTTCAGCAGCCATACCCGGCCCCAGCTGAGAATGAGACTCTAGGAGGCCGGAGTATTAAGTTATTGTGCTGGTCTCTGCTTTGCTGTGCTCTTTTTTCTTAAAAAAAAAAAAA
This sequence comes from Cryptoprocta ferox, assembly GCA_028646485.1. Taxonomy (NCBI): domain Eukaryota; kingdom Metazoa; phylum Chordata; class Mammalia; order Carnivora; family Eupleridae; genus Cryptoprocta; species Cryptoprocta ferox. Next base: position 80,735,393 of record CM053568.1, on the reverse strand, counting down.
AAAAAAATTAGCTTTCATTCTTTTTTCCTGAAATCCCTTTTTTTCTGTGATTTTCTGAGAAAACCTGAGGCCCATTGCTATCCTCCTTTATTACTTTTCAGTACCCTAAATGAGGGCTCCTTGAGGAATAATATTATCTTTTTCATCAACCAAGACCGTGGCCCATAACAGATGCTCAAAATATGTTTGTGGGAATAAAGGATTTTCTAAGATGGAGGTAACAAAGCAAAAGCTTCTAATATTTTCTGTGCTGAATGGTCTTTCCTTTTAAAGTCACTGGGTCATATTAATAAAATGTCAACTCTACGGGCACCTGGGTGGCTCAGTTGGTTGAGCATCTGACTCTCAATTTCAGCTCAGGTCATGATCTCACATTTGGTGGGATCGAGTCCCGTGTCAGGCTCTGTGCTGACAACGCAGAGCCTGCTTGGGATTCCCTCTCTCTCCGTCTCTCTCTGCCCCTCCCCCTCTCACCTTCTCTCTCTCTCTCTCTCTCTCTCTCTCTCTCTCTCTCTTGCTCTCGCTCTCTTGCTCTGTCTCAAAATAAATGAATAAACTTAAAAAAATCAATAAAATGTCCACTCTCTAAATTAGGACAACTTACGGCTTTCACATATATGTGACACAGGGGGTGACTTGGGTCCAGAAATGCTTACTGAGCAGGTACTAGCCAGTGTTTTAGGTGCTGTAAGGGGTACGCAGATAAAGAAATCATGATTTCTGCATCAGGAAGTTAACTTCAGTGGGGGAACAATATAATTTGCAAAGAGCTAGCTAGTGCAAACAAATTTCGACAGATACTAAAATAGAAGTCTGCAGGCAAACAGTGACAGGAGCCCAGAAGAGAGATAAATTTGAAGAAATCTGATTTTACAAGGAAAACTTGGAGGTAAAGTGGCATCTGAACTGGGTACTGAAGGCTGAGTAGATATTGATTGGTCCCCTCATAAACCACTGCTGCCAAGACCTGGCTGGAATCCACTTTCCACCTGCAGGCACGATGCCCTCGCCATGACTTCTTCTCCTTTTCATGTAAATATAAGGTGTAGACAGAAAGTGCACAATTCATAAAGATTCAGTTGGATGAACTATCACAAAACAGGCAACTTGTGTAACTGGCATCCAGGTTATGCGATGGAACACTACCCTGTTTCCAAAAGCCTCTTTTTTTTTTTTAACTGTTTTAAGTTTATTTATTTTGAGAGAGAGAGAGAGAGAGAGAGAGAGAGAGAGACAGATAAGGGGAGGGGCAGAGAGAGACACACACAGAGAATCCAAAGCAGGCTCTGAGCTGTCAGCACAGAGCCCGACATGGGGCTCAAACCCATGAACTATTAGATCATGACCTGAGCCGAAGTTGGATGCTTAACCGTCTGAACCACCCAGGCTCGGATCCAGAAACCTCTTTGTGTCCCCTCTCCACACTCCTCCTCCTAACCCCCTAAAGTTCAGCACTCTTGTGTTTCAAATGCAAGAGTCATTGTGCCTGACTTCATAAAAATGCAATTATGTAGTGCGTTTTCAGCTGTGTCTTACCTGTTTGGCAAAATTTATGTTTTATGGGACTCATCCATTCTTTCCCCACATAACTAGAATGTATTCATTTTCATTGCCATATAGCATTCCACTATAAGAATATACCTCAACTTATGTATAAGATTTAGATTTAGCGACTTCAAACATTGCCATTTCTTGCATGTTATCTTTGGTGAACACACAAAGAAGTGTGTGTATACTTCCCCATTGGGTATATGCCTTGGAATTAAATTTCTGAATGCAGTTTAATTCCATGGACCTTTTGGGTTTTTTTTAAAGTTTATTTATTTATTTTGAGACAGAGAGGGAGAGAGAGAGAGAGAGAGTGTGTGTGTGTGTGTGTGTGTGAAGGTAGGCAGGGGAGGGGCAGAGAGAGAGACAGAGAAAGAATCCCAAGCATGTTCCACACTGTTAGTGTGGAGTCCAACATGGGCCTCGAACTCATGAACCATGAGATCATGACCTGAGCCGAAATCAAGAGTCGGGTGCTTAACCAACTGAACCACCCAGGTGCCCCTCCATGAACATTATGAAGAGAAGACTGAATGTATGTGAATGTCTTCATCTATTCTTAGTTGGGGTGTGAAATCCTTGCACCTGTTGTGGTAACTGAGGGCTGGCAGAGGTGGTTTCAGACCGAGAGGACTGGGGAAAGGGGTGCACAGGCGAGATGGACGCAAGGGAAAACCAAGGCTCGCCCAACCCACGTGCTGAGCACAGTCACGGGGAGGCTCTCCTCACTGCACCTGACAGGGCGAGGAAACGGGTCTGGAGTATTCGTGACTCCAGGCATTAGCCAAGCCAAGCCCCTGCCGTGTAACTTATATCAGGTTTCGTCCCTGATTTATTTGGATTTTCTTGAATTGCTAATACCATTATTCTACCCCATTCATTTCATCAGCCACCATTGGAGCTCGGTTGCCTTGAATCAGTCACAAACAGTCCCAAAGGTTTATTTGGCCTTATATTTCTTAACACAATTTATAGCATTCAAATATTGAATTGGATTTCGGACTGACATTCATCAAGCCTGCTGTAATGTGCCCTCGGCTTTTTTCTCATCATCCCTGTCATCTATCTTGGCAGTAAAAGTGCCGCTGCTTTTACCTCTGTTCCGTATGATCAGTTAAAACCACTTCCTCTTTCCTGGGCTTCTATTCCAGCAGCACTTCAAAACTCATCTACATGGACTGCTGAAATATCATTACTTCCATAAAGTTCTGTAATCAACTCATCTCTTCAAATATATTTTCCCCCAGGATATACCCCAAATTTGTCTGTCTTTACCTTTCCAAATGCCGGAGTCACTTACCTAGGCAAGGGATGTTCTCTTTTCCAAAGCAAAGATCAAGAGACTTCCGGACTCCTAAGGTTGCATGTGCTCACAGCGACAAAAGGCAGAAATACTGTGATTTGTGGAAAATCTCACCTACAGGGCTCCTTTTCCAGCCTGGGTTACTCTCCAGCAGTGAAATCCCCAGGGCTCCAGCCTGAGGGCAGTGTGCCCAGGACAGAGGAGATATGGCGGCTCCATGCGGAGCCTTCACAGATTCCATGGAAGCCAGAGAGGGGGGTGGGCGCTGGGTTCATTCAGTCCAACCCCGCTTGTTTCACAAATTGGGAATCTGAGAGCTACAGAAATGGCAACAAATGGAGTCTAAAATCCCAGTAAGTTACCAAGGAAAGTCCCAAATGTACCCTGTGGGTGTTTTAGCATCAGTCCTTCCCTGTGTCACAAAAGCTCTCATTGTACACACTCCTTGGGGAAAAGAACACAGGCTCTGAGGACAGACCACCTTGAATCTGTGCTGATTCTCTACCACCTACTGATACGCAGGCGGAGCTTTTTCTTTTCCTTCGAAATGGGGGTGTAACACTGCCTCCCTGGAAAACCAGGGCACTCACATAGCACATGAGGGCACTGTGGGACTCAGTACATGGCAGCTAAGCATCATTGCAGAGAGCCGGGGATCAGTATGAGGACACTGGACCCTTGGGAAAAGGGTTTGGGAGCTGGGAGGTGGGTGGAGCACCAGGATACACCAAGAATCCAGGGAAAACCTGGAGCTCATCTGGCATGGTCTATCAGTGCCCCGTGTAAGGTTGCAGGACCAGTTTGGAAGACTGATGACCTCAGCCAGTCAAACCACTACAACTCATACAGTTCAGTTTCCTGGAGCTCTCCAGGTCCTGCCTAGTGTCACTTACCTAATTCTTATTCCTCTCCTGTAGAGACGAATAGCTGAGGAAACAGATGCAAGAAGAAAAGATGCTGGCCAGAGTCTGTCCCCTCTTTCAGCGGGCAAACCAGATGACACTTCAGTGTCCTCCCCTCTCTCCAAGCCCTTTATTATAGGTCCTTACAGTGCATGGCATGTATATTTCATCGTTTGACTGCTTCTCGAAAACATGAGTCCTGTAGTTCTCTGACTCAGGACTCCTGGCATATTGCCGGGCATAAGGATGGTCATCCAGTAAATCATTTGTCAAGTCGTATGGCTGGAAGAGAGTTGAGAGAGAGGCTCACTCATTTTTCTGATTAAGAGATACAAAAAGAGAGCTAACAGACCATCAGCCTTGTGTACTTTTGGGCGGAAGCGTGGGCATAACAGTGTTTCCGAAGATCAAAATTCAGCCTTCCTTTCGTGCGTTATAGCCCTGCGTTCTAAGTGACCACGAGGGCAATGCAGCGTTTCTGTTTTCACTCAACCTCCCTGCTGAATCTTGCAAGCTTACATCGTTCAGTGGGTTCACCACCACCCACAGCCACTGGGGAAAACCATATCCTCTGCCTTGAAACTTTCATATGGCCTTTGTTCTCCTGCTAGGCCAGGGCCCAACTAAAGTCGAATTTCCAGTTTGGAAGCGAACATATGGCCATGTGATTTAATACATTCTTGCTGGCAGAACTGGAAAAGGCTGTCCTCAGAAATATATAGCTGCAGCTGAGACCCAAGATCTTGGTTTATCAGCAGAGAACAGTAGGGATGAAAAAAAAATCCTATATTAAGGTTCAGCGATCCCAAACTCCAAGGACTGTTGCCATAGCCGGGCGAGTTAATGCCACCATCTGCAACAGCTGAGTTTCCACTAATACCGCCGGGCCTCTTACTCATCAGGGGCATTGTGCCTCCAAAGCCATGTTGGTTTTGTAAGACTGCCTGCTGCCTGGCACTGTTTCAGCGTGTGAATATTTCCATTGAAGATTTCCCCATCTGGCGGCTGCCCAGGCAGTCATGCCCTGGTGTGCGTCGCGTTGTACTTACAAGGGGATCAGGCCACTGAGAATGTGACACCTGCCTGTGGGCAACGGGAAAAGGCTGGGCGAAGCAAAATGTCACAGGGCATGATCACAAAGAAATAAATTAAATATGTTGCATGCTGTTGGTGTGGCCAGGTGACAGAAGCCCATCTGGATGTAATCTATTCCTTGGAAACAGAGTCAGGGAGCCAAGAAGGGATAGCTGCACAGGTGTAGAAATTTGTGTCCCACATCAGTAAGCCTGCAAAGTCTGGGATTCCATGTAGTGCTACCCTATTTGGGATATTCGCCCAGCTAATGAGAACACCTTTTCAGTGATATCACAAACTTCACCTTTCCAGGCTTAGAAAGCCGACCAGTTCTAATCACACGCTGGTCTCTGCTGATGAGCAAAGTCAGAGCTGCTATCTCTTTATACTGGTGACCTCTCCTGAGTAGCTTGATTAAAATGTTTGAGGGAAGGGAAGTGGGTATAAGGTAGAAGTAGGTTTTAATTTTCTCTTGTGGTGAAAACCCATCTATTATTCCATCTCAACACAAATGGAATCATGACTTACGTCTTACAATTTTCAGAGGTGGTTTCCTGTACCTTTGACATTTCTAACATATATTAGGCAGTTAGTTACCCCCCCTCCTCTTCCAAGAGGAAGCCAGAGGAAAAAAGGGGAGTTGGGTGCCTTCCTTGGGCTTTGGGTACCAAGTGAATAGTGCTGAGGCCAATCCTTTGCCTGGAGTAAGTGTTAGATGCCTTGAACATAAGCAAAGAATAAATATACCCATGGAAGGAAGAGGGTAGGGACTATGAGGGCCCAAGAGTCACCCCCAAAAATGATCCAACCCCACACGGTGGGAATTGGGCATCAGCTGAAGATGACTGCCCATCAGAGTGGAATGTTGTAAGAATGATTCCAGATCCTTTACCTACCATATTCAAACCCGGATTAGTGAGAGGTAAGAATGTCATGGTGGAATGGCCAGTTGGCCATTTACTCTCTTGTGTAAGCCCCAGTCACTTCATCTGTACAATGGAGATAATAACAGGATCTATTCAGTGTTGTGTCGGGGTCGGCTCTCACCAGCTTGCAAGAGCAAGCTTTTGGGCTTCTCTCCCCAACTCAGAGTTCAGTGACCTCACACCAATAGGGGAGAACAACTAGGTGGGAATATTTACGCCATGGGAATTGGCACAATCTAGAGTATTTTCCTTGTTTTAAAATTTTTTTTCTAGTGTTTTATTTATTTTTGAGAGAAAGAGAGACAGCGTGAGCAGGGGAGGGGCAGAGAGAGAGGGAGATACAAAATCTGAAGCAGGCTCCAGGCTCTGAGCTGTCAGCACAGAGCCCGATGTGGGGCTCGAAGCCACGAACCGCGAGATCATGATCTGAGCTGAAGCCGGATGCTCAACTGACTGAGCCACCCAGGCGCCCCAGCATTTTCTTTTTGAAGTGCTAGCTCTTATACATTTGGGGGAACTAAAAAGCTAGTTTGTATTGAAGGGCTTCACAGCATCTTGCACATTAAGGATTGTGAATTTTTACCCTATTACATACATGCTAAGACTTTTGTTTTTATATCTCCAGAACCAGGATGTGACTTACAATCAATAGCACCTTACAGTTATAATTGGCAGCTGTTTTCCTTATTGGCTTACAAAATAATTGTTCATTTACCAATCAATGGAGAGTTAAGAGTTGATGAAACACTGTTATTATTACCAGCATCATCAGTTTTTAAAGTTTATTTATTTATTTTTGAGAGAGAGAGAGAGAGAGAGAGCACAAGAAGTGGGGGAGGCAGAGAGAGGGAGAGAGAGAATCCCAAGGAGGCTCCGGTGCTGTCAGCACAGAGTCCGATTAGGGGGCTCAAACTCAAGAACCGTGAGATCATGACTTGAGCCGAAACCAAAAGTCAGATGCTCAACTGACTGAGCCACCCAGGTGCCCCCACCAGCATCACCATTCTCACGCTAGGTCCTTTAAACAGTCCGTGTATATGATTCTCGAAATGTGGAGCACCAAAGTCCCACCAAATCTAGAGCAGCATGTGGCTGATTCCAGGGGGGCCCTGGAAGTAGACAAAACCCTCCCTGTCTTCATCCTCGCCTACAGCTGGCAGCCCCCCCTCCCCTCCCTGCTGCTCTCTCTTCCCAAATCCTCCAGCTAAGCACCGTGTCTGAACAATCCCATAGGACCCTTGGCACGCATGAGTCCTTCGGTGAACGTGACCCCTCCCTGAGCAGTTTTGCGCTGAAGCCACACAGCTCCCTAGGCACGGGGAGCTGGAGTCCCCATGGAAGGCACTCCACACATCCCAGGCTGGTCAGGAGACTTTTTTAACACCAGGGTCATCCACACAGATTGTGGCTTGCAAAACTGTCAGCTCTACAAACCCTTCCCGCCTTTGGATCCGATTGCCTGGTAGGTGACAATGGCTGAGACTCGGTACTTGTTTATTGAATAACCCAGTGAATGACTAACTGAATAACAATAATAAAGATATGCCAAACATGAGGAATTTAATACATGAAACCAAGCATTATTTAGGATGTAGTAAATGGTACTCAAGGATCTTGCTAGGGAGATGTAAATTACTTTAGCTCTTTTAAGGGACAGTTTCCTGATACGTATTAAAATTTAATAGCTGCTGGGGCGCCTGGGTGGTTCAGTCAGTTAAGCATCCGCCTTCCGCTCAGGTCATGATCTCCCCGTTGTGAGTTCAAGCCCCATGTTGGACTCTCTGCCATTAGCACAGAGCCTGGTTAGCATCCTCTGTCTCCCTCTCTCTGCCCCTCCCCCACTCTCTTGCTCTCTCTCAAAAATAAATAAATATTTTAAAAATAGTAACATTTAATATGTGCCTACCACGTAGGCCCCTTCTGGGCTGCTGGCTTCATAGAAGCACTTGGAGGAAGGGCAAACCAGAGGGCACAGGATAGTCGTGGCTTTGCCATCTCTAGTAGCAAAACCCAGAAACAGTCTAAATACGAATAAGGGATGGGTTAAATCAAGGCTTTGCTGCCCCCATAGCCATTCTCCCTGCAGCCGTGTGACAAATGAGGCCGATTTGTACATTCTGACAAGGAAAATATTAGGGGGAGAAGAAAGAATTTACCAAACACTATCAGTAAGAGGACAATGAAATAAAACCATTATGCATTTTCATAGGGGAGCCTAAATGCATAAGCAAAACTACCAATTGTTGCCTCTGCAAAGGCGGATACGGTGGGTGAGGGGCAGGTGGAGCATATGGTCAAGGCAGACTTGAGCTTTATTTTCATGCGTGCATTTAAAATTTTACAACCGAGAGGTATTCATATGTTATTTGCATAATGAAAAATGATAAATAAATAAAAGGGAAGCCTAGCCAATGGATACTCAGGCTGAGGTGCGGATCCCCACACAGCAGCCAAGGGAGCACTGTGCTGGGGAGGATCTGCTGACTGGGAAGCGTGCAAGGCCAAGCACAGCAGCGCAGAGGCCGCTCAGAGACTGCTGCTCCCCCACTGCTCTCTGGGGGCCCCGCACGCATGCGCAGATGGAAGGGGGGTGCTTACAATGGTCCTGCCTTCCTGCTGCTGTCCTCTGCTGAGGCCCCAGGAGGTGGCGGTGGAGCGGTGGGGGGTTACCCGAGATGAGGGAAGGAAGAGAACGGAGTTATGCGAGACAGAACGTGCCTACCTCATGATTATAATAAAAGCCAGGCCTTTCCGCAGCTGAGAATTGTGGGATTTTGATGGTTTCTCCCTTCTTCCTTCATCTCCTCTCCCCGGAGCCCAAGATGATCTCTGGGCTCCAAACCTTCTCACATATCAGAATTATAGAGCCCGTTGGGACCTCAAAAAGTTATCCTGGTCACCGCCCACTGCCCTGCTAGGAAGTTAGAGGTTAAGCAGGCCCCGGGAAAAAAATAATCACACACAGAGCATTCTTTTTGCTTCCTTGGAAACCAAAATATTTGTTTTTCTTTGCCAGTCCAAGTTCTTATTTCCCAACAATTTCACAGAATGGCATTCTGCTACCTTGCTTGGTCTTTAGCCATCCACGCACCATCCATTCATCCTTCCATCCACTCACATCTGTTGAGCACCAGGTACTGGATACCTGATTTTTAAGGGTAGAGAGGTTGTCAAGGAAGGCTTGGAGGAATTAATGCCCATCCACTCAAAAAAAAAAAAAAAAAAAGGGAAAGGAAAGAGCAAGGCAGGAACCTTCAGGCAAACAGGTTGGGTGTCAGAAGGGAGGAAGCAGTGTGACAGGATTTCTGAGCAAGCCCACTCCGCGCTGAAGGAGATACATGGGCTGCACCACATTTTTAGCAACTCAAACACGGCCATACTCAGAGGTTTGGGCAAGAGTACAGGAAGCAACTGTCAACTTGATGAAGTGATTTGGTGTCCCTGTGAGATCTGACAAAGCACGGGACCCTCATTCGCAGGCATTTGTACGCAAATGAAATACCAATAAAGACTGGGAGGCAGAAATGCAGTCAAGTGATTCAGGACTGGACCCCACATTCCTGGCAAAGGGAAGCCTGATTAAGACAGCGCTGGTGTTTTTCCCTTCCCAACCGCGGACAACGTCTGATGTGCTCAGGGGACATTCATCCGAGTTGAGAGTCAGGAACCAGATTTCCCCACCGTTTGAACCCTCTAGCTCCACGGCCAGCGTTTGCTCAAGAAGAACAAGGGAGACCCTAACTTTCCTTAAAATGACGTGCCACTCTTGATGCAGACGGGGCCAGGACGAACGCCCAGCAACGAATCACACTGCCTGTCAGAATATGAGGTAGGCTGGTTCTATTGGGGGAAGTGGCCTGCTGTGGATTTCTGTGGCTCCAGAACTGGTGAGCTGGTGTGGCATGGTTCTTGCGAGACACCGGAGCCTACTCTGCAGGCTGCCACACATGCTCTCCGCTTCGTGGCTGTGTTCGTAAATGGTTTGTTCATCCAACACTTGGTGGGTGATACTCAAAAGGGTGGCTGGTCAGTCATTTAAGTAAACCATTAACGAACCACACAACTGAAACTCATATCGGCTACTTTATGTCTTTAGGGTTAGGACCTAGGCCAGAATGGGGGTGAGGGAGAGCCAGGGGCGGGGCTATCAAGCTGGTGAGGATGAAGGTCATCAGGGCTGGGTTCGAATCCACCCTATCACTTTCCGGCTGGGTGACTTCAGTTCCTGTACCTCAGTTTCTTCTTCTGTAAAATGAGATAAGTACGATTTTTCTACTTCAACGTATGGTTAAGATTAAACAAGAAAGGATTAAAAGAGACAAGGGTAAGGCACTGAGCTCAAAGAAAATCGCCCATTATTACCAGGGCAAAGAGATTTCCAGGACTCGTTTTATAAGGGAGGCCCAGGGAACAGGCGTCTGTAGAATAAGGGCAGGTGCACCTGCTTGCTGTATAGATCTGAGAGCAAAGCCTCACACGCACGTCAATTTTGGGTTCCTCTAATTCTCTATTGGTTCAATCCTAGAGGGTTAGAACTTGAATCTTTCAAACATTCAAGTTATGGAAATCAACCTTTGCAGCTATCAGGTGGGAAAAAAAAAAAAAACCCCAAAAAAAAAAACAGAACCTGAAAAACAGATGCATTCTATTTGGGATGTAAATTAAGCCTTTTAAGAGGCTTTTAAGAGGTAGCTTTTCCAGGATAATTGCCCTGGAAGGACTCTGGGCCAATTTATCTTTAACCCAACCGTCACCTCGCTGTAGATACAAGTGGGGTCACTTCTAAATTGATGCCGTAATTACAGTGCCTCCGAATCCAGGAGATGGTCGAGCAAATCTTCAGTGTCCCTTGGCCCCAGTTATTGTTGCTGGGCGCTGAGGGGTGTTTCCATGTGTCCATGGGGACTGGAAACGAGGATGGCCACACATCCTTCTTCCGGTTTATCTCTCCCGCCCCACTCCACCCTCCCCAGTTGGTTGCCCAGAAGGGAATTTCATTGGTGCCCCTGCGGTCACTGCTACTCATCATGAGATGTGAGTGTCCATGCCCAGTGGTGCTGTCTGCAGTGCCCCCACGGCTGTCAGCTCTCGGGGAGCCAAAGTAGTCATGGGTGGCCCCCCAACCCTGGGGCCGTGCTTTGTGCTCTGGGCCCAGCGGCCACTCTGTGTGTGGTTCCAAGTCCTGCAAGGTCCCTCATGAAATCCATTCCGGCAGCTTCTGCTCTTGGCCAGCAACACCATGTAGGCACTTAGCTGACCCGACAGGGAAGAGAGACCAGGCCACCCCCTGCAAGGCCCTCTTCCCATTCCCCTCAGCTACCCCAGCTCCAAATATACCCCCCTCCTCCCCAAGGTCTGCAAAGAGCCCCAGGGCAGCGTCAAACAGACCCTAAGGGAGGAATGCTGCCCGGACAAACAGCTTGCTCCATTAGCTGCACTCCACACTCCGTTAGGCTGCTACCAGGGCTGCTGAAGTCATTTGCTTGGCCTTAGTGGTCAATAAACCTAAAATAAGGTTTTCATTCACCTGTTAAAAAACCCCTCAAAACAACAGAGCTCAAATAGCACCCTGATTTTGTTCCAAATTGAGACATCGTTGTTCTTCCCTGTGGGACCCTGGTTAAGGTGATTGAGGCATAAACATGATCAAAGACTTAAAAACACCCAATGGGAAATGCAGGAGATGGTTTACTGCAGGTAACTTAATATTAGAAACACTTATTGCAAGCTGATGCAAGTTAGAACACTATCAGAGTAACAGTTCCTTCAAAGGAACCGTTGGGGAGGGCTGTGATGTCTTGGTTAACATTTTTTGGTTACCTGAAGATTACTGTTAACCTTCAGTTTGTGCCTAAAATTAACTTCTTCCACTTTGGTGCATTCATCCGACAGAAGTCATCTGAATGAATTCATTTATTCTTCACTGCATATTGCTGTATTTCTACTGTGTGCCAGGCACGATTTTAGGGGTATGATAGATACATGACTGACCAAGCCGACCAGACCCTGACTTCATGGATTTTCTTTCTGTAATTGGGGGACAGAAAAAAACAAAGAAGCAAACAAAAGAGAAACATCTAATATCACTAACGCCATTAGTGATAAGGGTTGTAAGGATAAAGGGACCAGAGAGAATAGGAATACTTTAGATAGGGTCAAGAGGAGGTGATTTCCAAGCAGATCTCTCTGTGGGCAGCATGCCATAGAGAGACATGGTCTGGTAGGGGTGCATAGCAAGTGCAAAGGCCCTGAGGTGCCCCAGGTGTTTGAGGAACACAGAGCTAATGTGAGAGAAGAGTTTGGTGGGGGTGGTGATGCTAAGAAGCCATACCATGGCTAGGGTAGGTAGATCATGGGGAGGACTTGGATTTTACTCGGTGTCTTTGATGATTATTGATTATTTCTGACCTAGAATCTAAAAATATTCTGATCCTTTCTATAGTGGAGGCTATGGAGAACCACCCAAACGTAATCATTCCCTCCAGACGTGAGGGTGAAACCTCAGGCCCGTCTGCTCCAGGCCCAGGGGTTGAAGGACAAGGCCTCACCCAGGCTTACGCTCCACCCACACCAACGGCAGCCAATAGCTGGCCAGCGTGGGAATGTGGAGGCGGAGCCTCCTTGCCTCAGTTGAAATAAGAGTCAGGGTCTAATTAGCCTCAGAGCCTGCTTGTGCTTGTGGGGTGGACTGAGGTCTATGCTGCACTTGTGCTTAATCCCGCCTGCCTCGCGCCACGCCAGGGGTAGACCCCGAGAACACTGTGCGGTACACCCCAGCAGGCTAAGCCCCAAACCTGAGCCTCTCCCCTGCGGATGCAACCCGGGACAATTCTCTGCAACCGGCTCCATTATACAGATCTGTAGATGGAGAAGTCGAGGATGACTACCAGTGTCTTCCGCCGCCGGCAAGCTGACACACCAGTGAGTTCATTCCCCCCCCGTTAGGTCCCTGACTTGGCTGGCCGCTCTTCGTATCGTTTGATGCTTTTCTCTAAAAGTAGAAAACCCATAAGAAAGGGGAAGGAGGTGGAGAGTGTCCTCCTGAGTTGGGATCTGGTTTTACTCTGTTTTGGCTCTTTGATTCTCATGAGCCAATGGGTGACTTCACTCAAGGAAATGGAAAGCCTATTAACAATATTTAAGTGTGAATAGATGTCCAAAACCAACCCTGAGAAGTTTGTCGTGAGTTTGGTGGTACTGTGATGTTATTAAGAAATATGAATTTGGTTTTTGTCATTTCTAGCACAGAGTTTCTAAAACTGTCTTAATTTCCAGGGTGGTGAGAAGGCTAAAGGTGCCTTTTGTTATGTTGATGAGTGACTTTTGGAAAGCCCCAAGGTGACCCTGACTGGAGGGTTAGAACTTTGCAGGGAAAAGAAAGTGGGGGTTTGCTCCATCTCTAAGGGCTAATGATTTAAGCAACCATGTATTTGGTTTTTTTTTTTTTTACGTTTATTTTTTTTTTGAGAGGGGGAGAGGCAGAGAGAGCCGGAGACACAGAATCTGAAGCAGGCTCCAGGCTCCGAGCAATCACTCATTTGTAATGAAGCCTCCATTAAAACCAGCCAAAACACCTAGTTTGGGGAGCGCCCAGGTTGGTGAACACATGGAGATGGAGGGGGAGGGGGAGGTGGTTTGTCTGGAAAGGGCAGGGCGACTCTGCACCCTTTCCTCATCCGTTGCCCTACACCTCTCTGCATCTGCTGTTGATACATATTCTTTAATATCCTTTGTAATAAACCGGTGACTTAGTAAGTTCAAGGTTTCAGTGAGTTTCGTGAGCTTCTCTAGCAAATTAACAGAACCCAGGGAAGGTTGTTGGAACCTCCCATCCATAATGAGTCGCTCTGAAGCACACGTGTGGTGGGGGGAGGGCAGTCTTGGAGGACTGAGCTCTTACTTGTGAAGTCAGATGCTGTCTCCAGGTGGATAGTATCAGAATTGAGTTAAATTGTAGGATACCCAGCTGGTGTTCACGAACTTGTTGGTGTGGAGGACTCCACCCAACACACACACACACACACACACACACACACTTAGAGTCCTCCTACCTTCCCAGATTTCCTTTTTTCTGAAAGAAAAATAAAACCCTTATCTTGTTAAACCACCACTCTTTGACTTTTCTACTATATAAGCTTAACTTACTCTTACTTTATAAAAAGGCCTCAGGCTGTATCCCCTATTTCCTTCCTCAAACTTTTTAGAAAATGCCCAAGTCCCATCTTTTTTTTTCTCCCAAGCAAAGAGGAAATTGGAATGTGACTTCGTGTTTGAATTCTAGCAATGAAAGCCTTGAATTCTGACATTAAATTTAGCTGCAGACAGTCGACTCTCAGAGAATCAGTACTTAACACAGGTTACTTGATGAGAGATTGGACACTCTGAATGCTGGATAGAGGGGGTAGAATGCAGCGATTCCGTGAGCTGTCCCCAGGATGGAAGTTATAGGGAGCCCTACGCCTTACGCATCTGACACCCCATGTAAGAACTTTACTCTGAGTAGAAGCATTTAGGATCAGCAGATTGGCTTTGTCTCTCATTCATCAACAAGGAACGGCAAGACCATGAGCTATTTGCAGGTATCTCCCTGCTTACCTGATTGGGGAAGGAAAACCATGCAGTGTTTATAGTTCCTGTGAAGAAAGTTTCTGTTGGGTCATTATTCGATTTCCGAAGGTTCTTAGTTAAAACTCTCTCTGAGAATTTTGTACGCTTGCTCTTTGACATTTTTTCTCAAAGAGGAAGAGAAAGCTTGACTATGAGTCTCAAACAAGATAACAGATGACACAGTGGCTGTTGCCATGGGCCCTTAGTTCTGCTCCGGTTGAAATCATTAAAGGGGTCAAATCATCCATCACTCACCCACACCACACGTTCTCAGTTGCCTGGTGATGGCTGCAGGGCTCTGTGTAGGAAGAGGCCAGACCCTGCCTCACATGTCACCATCACAATGGCAGGTACATTAACTCCAGGGCAGGTGACTATTTGGACAGTTAACAAATGCCACCTGTAGGCTGACAGCTGAAGGTCGTGCAAGTGGCATGGGGCACTGGAAATTTATCTTTGTCTCAGGCTACACACAGGGGAAGGTGGAGTATCTGGGGGAAATAAAAAAGATCTCATGAAACCAACTCCTATAAACCTAAGGCTAAAAGTGTTTGGCTAATATCGCTGTAAAAAAAAAAAAAAAACACTTTGCTGATTTCCTAGTTACAGCCCTTGCCCACTTGCACACTGACCTGCGGAAGATAAATCCTTGATCTTGTATGATAAGCCTGCTGGGACTCAACCAGCAGAGTGTCCCTAAAAGCAGGCACTCGAGGGTTTCTGTCCTGTGGTACCAGCCCACGTGACTCCTCCGTCTGGTCTTTGTTGGCAGGACTGAAGCCTGAGGCAGCAGTGAGGTGACTTTGGAATAGAAGATGTTGAGCGACCAAGGGGTCAAGGAACATGACAGGCTTCGTGGTTGCCATTTGCTTTCATTGAAGCAGAATTAATTCCCTCCTGAATAGAAGGGGCAGATGGAACAAGTCTGACAGTCTAGGGTTGGTTTTCTCCATCCTTGTTGTTGTTTTAACCAAGGTCACATTCATTGCTGACCCTTCTCTGTGGAGGTGATGAGATGAGTATTCAGCAGCCCCTAAGTACGGATGAGGCAGAGCTTTCTTGTATCCCTGGTTAGCCCCATATGCACACAGACCTCTGACATTTAGGCATTTAGGACTCCCTCTTTTTTTTTTTTTTTTTAAACCCTACACATAAGGTGCAGAGTTGGGTGTGGGGAGGGTGGCGAATGTCCACGGGGAACAAATGCGGAGGGGTCCAGGAGACGTCACAGGCACACACAGGGTCAGCCCCGCCATCAAATCTCAGGGCAGGCACAGGATGTTAATAAAATGAAGTCCTTGATTACATAGTTCCTGGGCCCAGGCCATGGGGTGAGAAGGTGTATACGTAGTCTTTCTTGCAGAAGTGACTGAGGGGAGCAAGGATGCAGTGCCCAGGTAGCTTTGGAACGCTCCCTTCTGGGAAGCTCATGGAAAGACCACCTGCCCACTTTTTAAGGAGGTCCCCAATTCCTCTGAGACACTTGGTCCTTTGAGTATCTTTTCTCCAAACTCCATATTTCAGGCCAGATATTGATGGCCCAAAAGACATGGAACCCCAAAAATGGGACCTAGTACCCTGACCTTGAAGATAGGGAAGGCTTAAAACTTTCTAAGGTAGCAAGGAAAGTGGAAAAAAAAAAAAGAGGGAAAACCATTTACTCGCCATATTAGCCTTTCTGAAACTTTCACATGTGTGGCCCTATTTGGGTGCCCAGAGGACTCCAGGAAGGATTTTTCATTTATTTACCTATTTATTTTGGGGGGAGAGGAGAGGGAGAATCTTACACAGACTCCGTTTCCAGTGCAGAGCCTGATGTGGGACTAGATCTCTGGACCTTGAGATCATGACCTGAGCCAAAATTGACAGTTGGACCCTTAACGAGCCACTCCCTCCCACCCTTTCAGGCTTTTTAAATGAGCCCAGCAGTACCAGCACACCATGAGGACTATAAATAGTAAGTAACAAGGAAACAATTAAGTTTGCTCAGTGGGTATTGCTTCCTGAGAGTTGTTACTGGCATCTGAAATCCTGGGTTGAGGAATTAGAATCAACAGTTCTTTTTCCATTAAGATGTTTGCAACACAGCAGGAATATATATATTTCCTGATAGCTTTGAATCTCAGGCGAAACCTCACAAGCATGTATTGGAGATGCTGGCCAGGGTGCTCACATTCTGATTTCTGGGTAGGAAGGAAGGACTCAGTGAGGTTCTGGAATTGATAAAGCTTTTCAATGTGGCACCCTTTGACCTCTGGCACAGAGATCCACCCTGTCCAGTGAAAGCTGGAGCTGCAAGGGGGGAGGGTAAGATGAACAAGAGCCCAGAATGGGAAATGCTATTTCAGAAGCCTGTACGATGCCCTCAAGACCATAACTGCTGCCCGTGTTAGTCAATTAACATTCCCCAATGGTCCGTGAGTGCAAATGAGTAGACGCTGATGGTTCAGTAGAGTAAATCAGAAAAGCTTCCTACTATCCCTATTATAAGAAGGATATGACTTTTGAACTAACAAAGCATATCATCTTCATTTTAATCTCCTCATCAGAGACAGTATTCGTTGGTCAAATCCCGGAACTTCATTTACTATGGTAAGTCAGAACCGGAATCCCTGAAAACAAACCAAATTGATAATGTAATTCGTAATCTTGGAGGCTGGTTTTTTTGACTGTTGGGTTTGCTGCAAAATGAGAGACTAAAAACAAGAAAAATGAGAGAAGTTGAGGAAAGGAAAAAGATGAAACGTAGGGTAAATAGATTTGAAAACACACGTGCATTAAATGTAAGACTTTGCAGTGTTTTTTTCCTCCATTAAAAAGGGTCTTGTCCTTGGTTTTTAGGTTTTTACCTACATTATTTTTTTCTGCTTTCCTCTGTGTTGCATGAAGAGCAATGTATGCACATCTCAGGAATAGTACAGTGTGATCAGAAATGTACACTGCTTCAGGGGCGCCTGGGTGGCTCTGTTGGTTAAGCGTCTGACTCGATTTCAGCTCAGGTCAGGATTTCATGAATCATGTGTTTGAGCCCCAAGCTGGGCTCTGCACTGACAGCACGGAGCCTACCTGGAATTCTCTGTCTCCCTCTCTCTCTGCTTCTCCCCCATTTGCACAAGTGCCCTCTCTCTCTCTCTCTCTGTCTCTCAAAATAAGTAAACTTAAAAAAGAAATGATCCCACTTGAGATCATTCCATAAAGGATTGCTAAAAATTTTGACATATTTTGCTGGTTTTTTTTGAAACCATGGTAAGAAACCTAGAAAATAATACCTACTTGGCTCATCATGCCCATCTTTATTGTCCTAGTCACCATTATCATTACTGTTGTTGATGTTACTGATATTAGCTCACTCCAAACATACTGAGTTTAATCGCAAAGGCAGTTTTGCATTAGGTTGAAATCATAAGCTCGGGTTGGGATTTAATGCTTTTTCTGAAATGTATAAAAAAAACTTTGACCTTGAGTAAGTGAGTTAATTTCCTTGCTATAACGATGCTTGATTGGCAAACACCAGGCAACTGAAATGGGTAGAAAGCTTCCGCAGAGTCCAGGAACCTAAAAAGTGTGCAGTTTCTGACACTGTAGAAATACTTTTTTCTCCATGTGTTCTTGTTAAAAGGAGTATGAACTAAGCATTTTGGCACATTCAAATGTCTGCTTCTATTGTCCAGATCTCAATGGTGGCCGGTGGGAGACCAGTAGCCTGGGTCTTGGCTCTTATTAAAGCCCTAATGAGGAGCACCTGGGTGGCTCAGCCGGTTGAGCATCTGACTTTGGCTCAGGTCATGTTCTCTCAGTTCCTGGGCTCCAGCCTCGCATCAGGCTCTGTGCTGACAGCTCGGAGCCGAGAGCTTGTTTCAGATTCTGTGTCTCCCTCTCTTTCTCAACTGCTCTGTCTCTCTCTCAAAAATAAATAAACATTAAAAAGAAAAGTCCTGTTGAATAAGAGCTGAATCTAAATCTTAGCAGGTACACGATACCTCTCTGGGGTGATTTGCACCATGGTTCCTGCCCCACCACTGCACGCTCCAAACTTCTGTAAGTCCACTCTGAGGTAGGCACTCCTGTGGACTCCACAAGCTTGTGTTTAAAAAAATGAAAAGAAGCCATGGGGGGGTTGACATAATAAATGTAATGGCCAAGGGTGAGGGGTAGCGGGGGGAAAAATACACATTGTCTGTTGCTCCTTCTCTGGGCCTAGGTAAGAAGGGGAGATAGTGTAAAAGAGTAGCTAAAGCTGAAGCTAGGGAGTCTGGGAGACCTGGATCTGAAATTTAGCTCTTCATCCTGTTAGCTGTGTGACCTTGGACGAATTATTGGACTTGTCTGACTTTCAACTGCTGCATCTTTCAAATATGCAAAATAGTCCTACTTTCCAGGGTCATTTGGGGGAATCCTGAGATGACAAAGTATGTATCAATTAGACATACACGGACAGTAGGAAGAAAAGTAGTTGCTGCCTAATTATTGGACATACCTTGCCAATTCCCCCCATGTGACTGTGACCTCTGGTTTATTGAGTAGCCCAAGTTCTGCCCCAAGTGTGAGGGCCCATGTGGAGCCTTCCAGAGAGATCCAGTCTGCCTTGAGTAGGTTGTGTAGTAAAGAGATTACCTTCTGTGTCCTTCCCCTTTTATAAAAAACAGAGGCAGCTTGCTGTGGGCAAGATGGATACCCTTAAATCTAGGTCTACAGATTTAAAATAAATAGTCCTTCTCTTTTGGCTAAAGGATACTAAAATAACTCTGCTCACAGTGCATACTTTCTGAGCTAATCACATATTCTAGTCACTGGTGGTTCCTATCAACGGTCATGGAGCTGGCCTGTCTCCCCATTCGCTCCTGGAGTATTAATATTTCATGACAAATAATAGGGTTGGGCCATACACCAGCTTCTGGCAAAGTATAAAGCATGGAAAAGAATTAAATGAAATGGCTTGAATGCGTACAAGGAAATGTGATAAGCCCAGACCCAGTGGCCTCAGTGGTGTTTTATAGAACAGGATATATTGCACAACAATGAACTTTTATTTGTTCTTCCTTCAGTAAGCATTTTTGCATTATTATTCATTCAGCAATTCAGCTGGGTATTCAGAAGTGACAGCTTGCCAATTTTTTTTCTCCCACATTTTGGACTTGAACATCTTCATCTGAAATCAGTGCAGTAATTATCAGGGGGTGATAGTAGGGGGATGTGGGAAAGGTAGCAGCATTTTCAAGATGCTCCTGCCAAGAGGAATGTGCTAAATGTGGAGCTCTGACAGCTGAAGGGGCAGAGCTGGAATGTTGGCCAGTGAACAGCTGACAGTGTCATACAGGGCGTTGAAGGCTGACCTGCTCGGAGGTCTTCCCAGGTATGAGAGTGTGATCACACCTGTGCAAGCCAAGGTAGCCCTTTTCTCTTGCTGCATTGTCTTTGAAGGCAGCGGGGAGTCACTGAAGCCATCCAAAGGCCGTACCTAATCAATTTCAGTAGGTATTTATTCTGCCCACTATATTTATTCTGCTTTATTTCCTTCATCATACTTGGTATTAATATTATTATATTTCAGTTTATTTGCCTCATTATCAGTTTATTCAACTGGGATGTAAATTAGGCGCGCCTGGGTGGCTCAGTCTGTTGAGCGCCTGTGTTCAGCTCAGGCCGTGATCTCACGGGTACGTGAATTCGAGCCCCACATCAGGCTCTGTGCTGACAGCACAGAACCCACTTCCGATCCTCTGTCCTCCTCTCTCTTTGCACCTCCCCTGCTCATTTTTTCTGTCAAAAAAGAAATAAAACATTAAAAAAAATGTAAATGACACAAGGACAGGAACCTTGTTGGGTTTTGTTCACTGCTGCATCCCCGGCACCAAGGATAGTGCCTGGCACATAGTATGGACATGATACATATTTATTAGATTAATGAATGAATGCTAAGTGCTGAGGCACATTAAGGAATGGTAACACATTCTCCTTGATCTTGCTTTATAATCTAGTAGAAAGCAAACTGAATACTAACAGAGCCTGCAAAACAAGGTAGCACATCAGAAACTCTTGGATTTTCTTTGAAGGGTATTCCCTACAAGCGACGACTATGTGCTTCTGTGCAGAAGGCAAAGGAGTCTGTTGCCATTCCCTTTAAACATTATCCAGTGAGAATAAGCTCACATGACCCTTAGATGTGCTTTTCGGCTTGCACACTGTGCCTTACTCTGTACCTGACCCCCTTCCTTTTGATCTCACGGCTGAAATCCAGAGGCTCCCCCACCTGCCAGTGTTACCAGTTAGTCTGCTCCCTTCCCCTCCCCATTAAATATTTATGTCAGAGGATGGGTCAGTACAAATGTACCCCTGAACAAGACCTTTTCAACCATATTTCTCAACTTGTGTTGCAGAAAATAAAATCATGCGGCTGTTGATAGAAACTTTACGGGAAAATGTTTCTGTGGTCAGATAGATGTGGGACTTAGAGTTTACTGAAACTGACCTTGTGGGTGGTCCCCCAGCCTTCAGTGCACTATGAGAAGGAGCCATAGTCTGTAGTGGGTATTTCCCCCAAATTTATTTGACCATGGAAACTCGGTCTCCTAAGAATAAATATTGTCTTTTGTTGTTACTGCAACATAGTTGGGGAAACACTGGTCATGGAGTGGTTAGCCTGAATGAGGCCTTTGGAGGTTTGAAGATTGATGGGTGGATCACCACCAGTTGGCTGGGAATTAGCATGATGGGTAACATCCTAGAACCCAGACCATAAGAATTCAGGAGGAGGGAAACCAAGAAGGTTTCATGGAAGAAGTGGGATCGAGCTGGGGTTCAGATGATAAACAGGATTAAGACAGAGGAGAAGAAAAGGAAACTTGAGTTGTGGGCAATGTGAAAGACAGGGAAGTGCATGCCAATGAGTGTTCTTATTTCAAAATTTAATTTACTCAGGTCCCTGAAAATTCAGTGGGACTTTGATTAATGGTTCCAATATCCAGTCCTATTTTTCCTATTAATTCAGTGTGTTAGTGTGCATCCTCTTAAGCAGATGCTAAAATAGGATTCAATGTACAGGATTTTATTAAGGGCAATGGCTGCAGAACAGAAAATGAGCAACCAGGGGAACCAGGGGTAACTGTCTGATGGCTACGAGTTTGACCCCACATGAAGGAGAAGGGAAGAAAAGTGGGGTAGAAGCATCCTTGGCTGCTGTGAAGTCTAAGGAAGGTTAAGTAAATACTGTCAGGGAGCTCTCACATCAAAGTGGGCGGTCAGAAGAATCCTGCGTCGTCCACGACTAGCACTGCCTTAGTGTTACTGCTGTACTCATTACCCGCTAGCTGGGAGCAACCCATGGAAGGTGTGGCCGGGATCCAAATATGGCGATGGGTTCCAGAACTCACTGGCCCCTTGATCAGTGACGATCCCTGTAATTGGAATTCTGTAAGACACATTCTCCTAACTGCCACTCTCAAGAGACCGATCTTGATAAAATAAACCTACAGATGAGGAACAAACTGCCTAGAAACCCAAAGTTCTACATCTCCAATTTGGGATAAAGGCGGGACAGTATTTGATGCAAATGGCCATCAATTTAGCTTGGCAAAAAAGTCTTGCTACTTCTCACTTATTATATCTTGATATGAGAATACTTGAGTTTCTCCAGGGGGTAGGTTCAGTTATTGTGGGATCTCAAGCTTATAAATCAGATGTTAAAGATGGGGGAGACCATTCAGGAAAAGAATATAAACCACAAAAGCAAAATGACCAAGGCTCCTCCTGGGGCCTTGGAAGGAGCCCCTGCAAGTAAGAGGCCAGCTCCAGCCTCCTTGACTCAGTGATAAATCCACCCCTGCTCATCTGAAAAATACGGGTAAGAAACTTGGAGTGTATTGCAAGAGCATATTCAAAAATAATTCACTGCTGATTGATTCATGAAAATGTAAAATGCCTCACAAGTGTTTAATTATCTGAACTGTGTGTGCTTTCAACGGTAAAGAAGCAGCTGATGAGAGCTGGGGAGTGAGCCACGGAGGTTAATGCACAGAGGATGACCCCAGTCTGCTTTCTCCAGCATAGAGCTGCCCGAGCTGCTGACACAGATCCGGGAGGATGTGTTGTCAAAACCCAGCTCTGTCACAGTCCTTGGCGGGGATCACTGCATGGCCTCCGATTTTTCTGTGTCTCTTCAGGGACACAAAATAAGGAAACCAGGGGGCACATGCAGCACACAAATGATTGTTCTTTGAGTCAAGCACCACAGTGGAATGTGACAAGCTGTACAATCCTGGGGGCAGCAACTAACACACCTGTGTTGGTTTGTAAAGACCTGGGGTCGACATGAGGTTTCCCCAAATTCATTTTCTCTAGAGGATTTCAAACTACTCCAATGATGATGCTTCTCATAAAAACAGGAAAACAGTGGAAAGGGAGAAGGAATAAGGAGGAAAGAGAAGGAGTCAGGACAGCCAGAAAAGGGAAAGGAACTTGAAGGAATGGGAGACAATGGAGGAAAGAGGATTTGGAAGGTTGTAGTTAGTAGCTCAGTGAGGGCAGAGGTCTGATTGCTTCTGGATCTTTCAGCATCATTTGAAAAGAGAACATGGCCCAGAGTTAATAGATTGATACAAATCTAGTCAGGGCTAGCTCTGGTTCCGGCTGTGCCTGTGCGGTACTCTGAGCACCCATAGATCTCCATCCCCAGGGTTTTCTAGTTGGGGCCAATCCATCTGAACCTGCCATTGCTGGAATGGCCTTCCTTAGGCAAGATGATACTAGCACTCTTCCCCATTCAACATGACATGAGGCATGACTGCTTGCTATGGGAATCCAAATCTCTCCCCCAAGCATGCTCTCCCACCACATTTCCTCCATCCTACTTCATTTCTTGTGCTTGCTTTCTAACGCTTCATCAACCTCGTTTCTCACTGTTTGTATCGTTCTCTACCTAGACCCTTTGCTCCTACCAAGCAGACCCTTGTCTTACATACGCAGTCATGATATATTGTAATTCCTGCCTATTTCTGCATTGCCCAGATCCTATAAGCCTCTAAGAGATCACTTCAACAATCTATCCCAGTGGATGACATGCAGCAAAATCATCATAAATATTTCTTAGAGGAAATGCATGCATGAAAAGGATTTACTTATATGCATATACACTTCATTTTACGTAGGATTCCTACAGCTTACTGCATAATTATCTCTTCTTGAAAATCCAGTTGAAAGTTTGTCTCTACCAGAATATTGTACTGAGATCCTCATTTTTTCACACAGACACACTACTCCCACGCTCCTGATACTTGCTACCGGAGGCTCTAGGTGCTGCTTTATATTTCATCTGTTTTCCCACTGGGAAGGAACTTCTAGCAGCCCAATGATTCAAGAAAGGTTGTATATTTAAAAAATTCATCAGTTTCAAGGCATCAAGAGAGCAACAAAGAGAATCAGGATTTGAGGGGCCGAGATCCCAGAAGAAGGAGAACTCATTGATGTGACCCTAACATTTTACACTGTGTATTTCTCCTCCAGGCATATGCTAGTTTTTTTGGCCTTGTTGGGGGGGCTGAGAAGCCAGGCAAATGGTGACATCTTAGAAGTAAAGAAGCTAGCTGAGATTTTACCAATCTACTGGAACTAGGGAGAAGAAAAATCAAATTTGGGGGACCAAGGACTTGTGGTCCAGAGCTCTGAAAGAAGGGATAAGCAGAGGAGTAAGCCCAACATTTGGAAGTTTTCTTCTTTCTTTGTTTCTTTCAAAAAAAAATTTTAATGTTTTTTTTATTTTTGAGAGCAAGAGAGGAGAGACAGAACACACAAGCAGGGGAGGGGCAGAGGGAGAGACAGACAGACACAGAATCTGAAGCAGGATCCAGGCTCTGAGCTGTCAGCACAGACCCCAACGTGGGGCTCAAACCCATGGACCACGAGATCATGACCTGAGCCGAAGTCAGACACTTAAGCAACTCAGCCACCCAGGCGCCCCATGGAAGTTTTATCCCCCTCAAGGCATTTGATTATTTGATGGAAGGCTTAAAAACAAAGTTAATACCATCTAAAACTCAGAGGGGAGTTTTTAGGGGTCTCCTAATCCCAGGGAGGCAAATACTAGAGTTGAAGATACATCTTCTTAAACATTCCATGACCTCAGCTGAGAATCCTAAAGGACTATGCCCTAGGAGCAGGGGAAAATCAGAAGTAAACTGAGGATGGGGTGCCTGGGTGGCTCAGTCAGTTGAGTGTACTGCTCTTGATTTCGGCTCAGGTCATGATCTCACAGTTGGTGAGATCAAGCTCTGTGTCGGGCTCTGCGCTGACAGTACGGAGCCTGCTTGGGATTCTCTCTTTCTCACTGCCCCTGTCCCCCTTGTGCATTATCTGTCTCTCTCAAAAATAAACATTTAAAAGAGAAAGTAAACTGAGGCTTACTTGGATTGAGTGCCAATTTGGATAAGGTGAACTGCCCTAAAATTGAGCTGTCTGCAGAGGTGAGGGTAGATTCTCTCTGGAAGAAAACATCACTCAGAGGCTCTCTAATTTTTCATATACACTGTTTCTAACAAGCAGTCAAAATTGGCTAAGCCTACAAAAAAAACCCCCACAAAAACCCAAGAAATGAAAACAAAAAACTGATCCATAGGTGTATGGGATACTGGAATTACCAAATACTGGCTTGACAATGTTCAGGAAAATAGTAAGTTGGAGAATTTGACAAAGAGCTAGAATCTATTTTAAAAGTGATAAAATGAGAATTCTGTAACTGCTATTAAGATATCAGGGAGTGGATTTAACATTAATGATAAAGCTGAAGGTTAATTAAGTAAAAGTGAAGTCAGCACGAAACATCAAAGCTAAATCACAGGCAGAAAAAGGATATAGAACATAAAGAGCAGGAGACAAAACGCAGGGAAAAGGTCTCACATCCTTGGAATTAAAATCCCAGAAGGACGGGAGCGAAAGGAAAAGGATTATTTGAAGAGACAACATCTGATAATTTTCCAGGACTTTGGAGAGCGATCAAGCCACAGACCAAGTTCTGTAAACTAAATACACACAGGCCAAAATACCACGAAAACCACAAAGGGAAATCTTAAAAGCTGACAGATCAAAAGACCAGTTACCTTCGCAGGAGCAAGAATTAGAAGGAAGACGTTGCAAAAGAGGCATGAGCAGGTAAGAGACAAAAGATTGACATCTTTCAAGTTCAGAGAGAGAAATCCTGCCACTCAGGAATCTATAACCAGGAAAGTAGCCCTCGAAAATGAAAGTAAAATAAAGACCTTTTGAGTCAAAAAAAAAAAAAAAAAAAACATGTCATCCCTTGCAGAAGGCTATTTACGAGAAAGGCCAGAGGAAATAAAGGAGGAAGTAAGGTTTCCTTAAGAAAAATGAGCTCCAAAGGCATTAGAGAAATGTAGGCTGACATAAAAAAAAAAAAAAAAGAAAAAAAATAGGCAGATAATTTTAATATAGACTGTATAATGGTGGTGGGCTTTAAAACACATGTACAATCAAAGCGCATGGAACTAATTGTTAAAAATGAACACTTTTTTGTGGATGTTGTTTATTTGTGAGCGAGACAGAGCACCAGCGGGGGGGTGGGGGGGGGCAGAGAGAGAGAGGGAGACACGGAATCCGAAGCAGGCTCCATGCTGTCAGCACAAAAGCACAAAGCCTGACGCAGGGCTTGAACTCACGAAATGTGAGGTCATGATCTGAGTGGGAATCAGGCAGGGACTTGGCTGTCAAATCTGTCAGACTCAACCGCCAGAGCCACCCAGATGCCCCGAAAAATGAACAAATGCTTTAATTTCATCTTGATCTCTGCCCATCAACATGCAATACGGTGGAGGGGCCCTGGAGGGGCCGATTGAGTGCTACTTGAAATCCCTCCTTTGATATGTGAGGGAGAAGAGGGAAGACCAGAGACCTAAACCTAATGTCAGGGCTGCGCCCAGCCCTAGATCTCTCCCGTAGACCCTTACTCTTTGAACGCTGACTTGGGAGTCTGGCTTTGTGCTCCGCCCACTTCAAGACTGGGGATATTGTAGGCTCCTCTCCATTCAAACGTGTCTGAGAACAAAACCTTATGCCCCATTACAGGAACCTGACTCCAGGAGGTTCTCTGTCTTCTCCCCCACCTGAGGACCAACCCTCATCTGAGTCCTGGTATACATCCCACTGTCCTACCTTCTTCCCTAAATACCCTTCTCTACGTGGCAATGCATGGAGAGTAAGCTCAGAGGCCTGGGTTCAGGTTGCGGTTATTTCTATTGGCCCAAGCCCCTTTTCCCTCCAACACTGAGGCTTTGTTCTGGAAGAATGCCAGGTGGATGAAGGAGATCAGTCCAGCAGCCTGCTCCAGGAGCAGGTCTGCCGAGCTGTCAGAGTCCATTTTCCAAGCCATTCTTCCAAAGGTCTTGGGATGACAAACTGGTTCTGCCTTGTCGATGATTTGGTTTTTAAAGGGAAAGCCCTAGAGGCTGCAGGGAATTTCTGAAGGGGAGGGAATACTCTCACCGCCTCCCTCCCCTTTTCTAACAACATCACAAAGAGCTGGCACGGAATATGCGACACTGGATTGATTGACAGACTGTGGGTTGACTTTGTGATGTGCAATATCGGAGCAGCCCTTTTAATTTCTCAGACCCTTCTGCAGTCGTGTTTTAGTTAGTGTGGGAAACATCAAGTAAGCTGCTGGGCAGAAGAAGAAAAGAGCTAGGGTTTTGCAGTTAGCTTGATTTCAGTTTTTACTGCTTCATAGAGAAAGATCATAGACCAATCTCTCAACCTCTCTGAGCCTCAGTTTCTCTGACTATAAGTAGGAAAGCTAGTAATCCCCCCCTCCCCCAGCCAACTACATGATATGGGAGTGTGTGTGGCAGAGGGAGATCAAAGGAAATAACATGTATTAGCTTGTTTTTTAAATGGATGAGCCCAGGTGACCCTGGGTGGCTCAGTCAGTTTAACTGTCTGACTCTCAATTTCAGCTGAGGTCATGATCTCATGGTTCATTGGGTCGATGCTGACAGCATGGAGTCTGCTTGGGATTCTGTCACTCCTCTCTCTCTGCCTCTCCCTATCTCATGCTGTCTCTGTTTCAAAATAAATAAATTTGAAAAAAAGTATAAATGGATGAGTCCTGAGAACAATCTCAATTTCTGCTATTTGTCTCAAGAACATTGTGGATACTGCATACTCTGAAAACTGATGGGTAATAGATGTATGGAGAAAATGCTAAGGATGTTAAGAATTGGATGGATACTTAGCAACCTTCTGGTCACATTTCAGATGAGAAAACGGCATGAAAACCAAAGAAGTAAAGTTACTGTTTTTCCTAGTAATGAAATAAGAAAAAGAGGGGGGAAGAATATCTTTGAAATCTGTTCCAAATTCTGCGTCATCTCCTGGTGCACATGAGGCAGGATTACGTTGACACTCTTTTGTGTTCTGATGTGCTCAAGGTTCTGAGCTGAGCGAGGAGATCAGTGGGCAATCAAGGAGAGACATGAAACGTCCGAAGCATCTGTTTAATTTTTCTCTGAATTCCAAGAATCCCAAAACCAAGAATATTAAGAATCCCAAAAGCATTGAGAGACTTCTGTAAAGAATGTGGGCAGTGTAGCCGAAGAGTGTTAGGTTATTAATATTGTCTTCTGGTAGAAGCCTTAACATAACTTCGTAGACACAACTGCAGGACTCTTTCCAGGATTTGTGTGCCTCCCTGGCAGGTGCTCAAAAGCCAGAGGGAAACATGCAATTTCGGTGGACCTTGCATCATCTCTGGAGCATCTGGAAGGAAGAAATGAGGACACCTCGCATGTGATGGTACACCTTTGAGGTTAACCACGGATCTCTCAACACCTGCCATCCAGATTCTCTCTAAGGATGGCTGCATCTGATTGGGAAATTTCTCTTTTGAGTCCAGGACAATCCCTGAAGAACTGGGTTGGAGTTTTCCCAATAGTACAGTTTTGAGGGTCTACAGAAAGAAGATTGCTCTATGATCCACTTGGCACAAAACACTTTGAAAAAGTTACTTGAGCCATTGACCAAATGAGTGTTAAAAGAACACTCCCTACCTTAATCTCATTCAGTGCTGTGAGGCCTCACAAGTCTTTGAAGATGAAGTGGCCATTTGATCCTGAACTTGTAACCACCACCCCAGCATGAATCAAGGCTTTTTCCAGCAAGTCTTGTTTCCCTGCTCTGTTCAAAGGTTAAAATCAAAAAGCTCCAGTTCTCAGCAGATCCCAGAATGCTGCTGGGTTAACCCAGCCACATGTTGGCACTGGGTCAATGCCATTGTTTGGACATGGGTGTCCCCGGGTCCCATGAATCCATAATCAGTGTTTTCCTCTTAGGTGGCAAGCCCCAATCTTAAGATACATCGATTCCATGTCATCAGGGACTCAATAGAACACCTCTAGTTCAATAAAAATAACTGTCGCTGACTCAGAAACAAGAAACTGCCTGTCTCCACGGGGCAAAGTCACCAGGCAGGAGGGCCCTCCCTAAACTGTGGTGTGGTCACTGTGTTCTGTGCCAGTCAGCCACTGCCTTAAACTGTATTGTCATCTCTGATTCACTCTTTTCTTTCCATGCAGGGTGACTCAAGGCAGGTGGCAGAGGTGAAGGGCTGTGTAAAGCCATGCTACGTTTAATTGATAAAATACAGTCAGTTACTGCCAAGCCAGAGTGGGGGGAATGGATCGTGCGAGGATGCACTGAAATAGAACACTATGCAATGTGACAAGTGGTTGTGGCTGCAGACAGCTGAGGAGGGACAGTAGTGGACTGACTCGGCTGGCCTTCAGCCATTTGAGCAAAAGCATTAGGAAGTCTCTGGGACAGAAAGGCAGAATCACAAGCATTACCGTGACCCATAAATGCCAGTCAGGAGCACTGAACAGAGGCAGACCCCATACACGTGCACTTTGAGAAGAGCCACAGTGAATTATTTTAGTCAGCTGTTGAACGAATGCTAATTATGATCCTGTGCACAGTGAGGCCCATGTAGGACACTAGGTCATGCATCAAGGTGCAAGATCGTTTCTGTACCCAGGAAGCCAGACTAAATATGGGAGACAAGATGGCACAAAACTTGATACTTGTTTTGAAAAAATATATAAAGAATATATATATTTATAGATTTTCATATTTCCTTTAATATACATGTATATATTTAATATATTCTGTATAAATACACATATTTATACACACGTGCATATATACATATATTTTGTCTTGTTTTTTTACCAAATAACCTATCTGTTGCCCTCCCCATCTGCCTGCTGATGGAATCTACGCAAATGCATAAAAACTCTTGATCACTGGGGCAAAACCCAAAAATGACCACATAAACACATTGTTTTTTAAAAGTGTGAATACCGCATGCAAATGTAATTTGTGTCAAGTAGGCATACTTACAAAGGAAAGATAGGGAATCAAAAATATTTTTTAAATATTTTGAGTTAGGGGTGCCTGGGTGGCTCAGTTGGTTAAGTGTCTGACTCTTGGTTTTGGCTCAGGTCATGTTCTCATGGGTTTAGGAGTTTGAGCCCACATCGGGGTCCATGCTGACAGTGTAGAGCCTGCTTGAGATTCTCTCTCCCGCTCTTTCTGCTCCTTCCCCACTCATTCTCTCTTCTCTCTCCTCTTTCTCTCTCAAAATAAATACATAAACTTAAAATATCTTGAGTTAGAGCACTAAGATTGTACTGACTGACTTAATTAAAATTTGAACTCCCTATTTCTGAATTGAAGGGTGTCATTTGCAGCTGCTGACCCAGAGATGGCATTTCTCCATCTTCAGGCAGGGACCCTCAATAGGCACACACAGAGACAGAGGTGGCGCATGTGCTGAGGGGCTGGGGGCACCATCTTGTTCAACCCACTTGCTGGCTGGTTCCTGGGCTCCTCCTTAGGTGAACATAAATGCCTAACAAGGTTGTGTCTTACATGATACAGTGTTTTACAAAGATAATTCCATTGGTGGGGGAAGGTTGGAGGTAGGGAATACAGTCAGGAGGTTATTGTACTAGGTGCCTAACACAACTTGGTGGGGTGGAAATGGAGATACCGGAGAAGTAGAATGGGTGGAACTTGGATACTGACAGCATACGGAGTCAGGGCTAATACTGTAGAAAGAGAGTCTTCCATCTACACACCAGGCTTCTAGCTGTAATGGTCAGTTTAATGTCTAGCATGTGCTGTAGTAACAAACAACTCTCGTATCTCACCAGCTTAACATGGCAAATGCTTCTTTACCTAAGACCAGAAGTCTCCATGGCTGTGAGTGGATACACATAGTTAGGGAGGAAAAAGATAACTAGTTCTATGCCAGAAGTACTTCAGGCCTGCCAAGATAACAGATAAGGAAATGTATGTGTTTCACAGAAAAGACCAACTAATTTCAATTGCTAAAAACTGCATGGTGACCAAGATGATGTATGAGCAAGGCTGTCCAAAAAACGGTGCTTGACATTTTTTTCTCCAAGTATGTTTTGCAGACAATGATTCTGCAGAGCCCGGGTTTCGTTGTCTCTGCAGGCCACCCCTAGTTGTCTTCCTCTGTCCGGTAAAGGTCCATGGTTGTCTGAGTCACCACTCCAGCATGAACCTGGAACAACAGGATAAGAAAATAATGAAAATAAGTAAATATGTGCCTATAGCGTTTGGTTGAAAGATGTAGGGAAGGGTTGCAGAATAGCACAGTTCGCTTCCTCAGAATGAGAAGTAGCTTCAGATTTGTTATTACATAGATGATCATAGTATGCCGCTGCGTCCTATATTAAGAACACAGAATGTTAAAATTGAGAAAGGATTTCAAGTTTACCCAGTCCAACCTGTCCCATTTTATAGTTAGGGAAACCGTGACACAAATGACTTAAGTAAATTCCTGAAATTAGAGCTGACAAAACCAGGGCAGTAAAATACCCAGTTCTTCGTGTCCTGGCGCTCTGTGCGGGTCCTCACCTGTCCTGTCATGCAGGTCATCTTCAGAAAATGAGCGTGGATAAAATAACGGATGGGTAAAGTAGTCCTGTCATCTCAGGGCTCAAACAAAATTAGGGCATTATTTGTGGATCTTAGTCTCTATCGACAGGCAGGTGCTCCTGGGGATTGTCAAGAAGTCTAGAGATGGAAGAATCTGCTTGCTGATGGCAGAATGTTTTTCAGCCCACTGCGTTCTGGGAGAAAACAGCCATGGTATCACGGGTTTCTTTGTCGTGTTCATAAATGTGCCCCCAAAGCATTAAAGGAAAACAATGTGTACGGTCCATGAGCCGCTTTACTGGCAAACATACCAAGGAATGGAGATAGGGGAGTGTCAAAGACCCTGACGTGCCCAGGACGTCAGCCTATCTTCCTGTTGTATGTGGCGCCTGAATATCTCACCCAGAGCATTGTGCTGTTCTTCACCTCAAACCACCAAACACTGGATACACACCATTAGAGAATGTGCTTTGAAATTTCTTATTCTCCTCAGGGGTTGTGGGTGTGCGATGAGCTGGGGTTAAAAGCACTCCGTAGACATAATTATGACAAGGAGCTAGTCACTTAACCTCTCTGACTTTTTTTTTTTTCCAATGTATAAAATTGAGGAATTGAATTAGATGACCTTGAAGACCCTTTCTAGCGCAGACATATCAAATCTATAAACACAAAGCCACCTGCCTCACATCAGGATTAAACTCCTAATTTTGGCTCATTAACAATCTGTCCTAATCAGCCCAGAGAAGCGGATGGAACAGAGATTTATTTGAAGGGTGGGCATCAGGAAAATCCAGATTTTTTTCTTGATTCACATTCTCCTTCTCAGAAAAGATTGTCATTTTGCTGTGTGGCCACAAATACCCTTGCTCCTAATTGGCTGGCCTCCTGATACTTTGAAATCAAATGAAAAGTAGGTGAGCTGGTTCTAGAAAGATATACACACTAGCATAGAATCCACAGCTGTTTGCAAACATTCTTGGTTGTGAGAATCCTATTAAAATTCTGTACATACCCTAGTTACTAAGGCTCCCAGAAGAGATGTGACAGGAAATTTTGTCTTAATATGAAACTTGGCATCTCCCCAGGAAGACGAAGGCTATAAACTGGAGTTTTTTATTGGAGCCTTTCCTTTGGAAATATAACAGCCAGTTGTGGTGGATAATGTTCTCGGTTAATCAAGTGTGGTGGTGGTGGTTGTTTTGCAGGAAACCTTTTAGCCAGCTGATTTTTAAAAAATAAATAGAAAAATAAAGAGGCAACATTTCTGTGTGAAAGAAGATGTGGTCTCAGGGCTAACCGAAGGGGTCGTCTATGTAGAAGAAAAATCACCATAACTCATTCATTTCTTCCATCACAGATTTGTCGAGTGCAACAACTCCTGTAACAGTGAGTGCAGATACCGTAAATACAAATGGGTAGTGTGCGCGCTCCAGGACTTACTGTCTGATAGACTAGCATGCATTGGGGGTGCACCATGTACAGTGCAGGCACCGGGGATGGAAAGGGCTGGGGGGGGGGGATCCATGAGTAACTGTCCCAGCTTAGGAGAGCTGGGGGTAACACTGAGAAGTAACATGTGGATGTTGTCTTCGAGGATGGGCAGTAGCAGCTGGCAGCAGAGGTGTCCGGAGAGAGCATGTGTGCTGGACGTGTTCCGATGGCCCCTCCAGATCTCCCCCCTCACCTCTGCCATCTGCTGGGGTGATGGGACCAGCTGGCCTGCATGACCTCTATGGACCGCCTTTGTGGCCTCTGGCTTTCAGTTCTGACCAATCCGTTGTGTAACCCAGGCAGCAGCTTGGAAGAAGAGGAGAGGGGGAAGTTCCAGGGGTCTTATTCCTCTTGCTTCATTCCTGAGCAGGCTAATTGCTCATTCAGTCTGAAGTGAAACCAAAATTAAATCCAGGTGGCCTCTGTAAGACCCTCTCCTGTTGCATCCAGTAATCACTCTTGCCTAGAACGGCCCAGCACGGGGATAGCACGTTCCCACATGGCTGTGACCCTGTGTTACCTCATTAGCCCCTGATGTTCAGTTCCCTTCTGGTGTAGCCTTCAGGTGTACCCTGTGTCCCTTTGCACTTCGGGCCCTTTGCATATCAGTGTGAGTATGCGGTCTCTTCCCAGCTGGGACCCTGACTGGGACCCAGCGTTCAAGGCCGGGGGATCAGCCTGAGCAAAGACACAGGGTGAAAAACTGTAGAATCCTTGGAAGTCCCCATAGAGTTCAGAGATGCTAGAATATAAAGGGCTGTCTGTGGGGTGGAGGGGGACAGCAAAGTCCCCCAATTTTGTCAAGTAGGACAATGGGATGTAACAGGATTCAGTCTAAGTTGACAAAGATCAGCCTGGTAGTGCCATGGAGAATGACCTGGAAGGAAGAGAGACATAGGAGACTCGTGGGGGCATCTGTGACCACCCCTTGCACCTCCCCAACCAGCGCCATAGCTCTAGCTTCCTCCCACCCACATTGCTGTGGTTCTTGGTTTGGTTAGATGACGTCAACCCCTGGGCTTCTGGAACATGACCCCTTCTCTCTAGCTGTTGCTCATTTTGGGTTACCTTGCTCTCCCATATTTGGCTCACCTGGGTCACCTGAACGACCTGTGCACTGTAGTTAATCCCTTCTTTTTTTAAATATTTCAAATGCTTGTTTTTTTCTGGTTACACCTAGGAGAATGTAAGTGTCTTAATAGGCCGAGACAAGGAGATGACAAGTAGTGGCATATTCTAAGGGGGAACGCTTGCTGGCACATGGCCACAGTCTTGCCTGCAGCCAGAAAGCTATTCCTCTCTTTAATGAGGAGCCGAACAGGGCAGCGTTCCTACGGGATTCCACAGGCGGCTGCTGGGGCCAGAGAGCTGCCTGGATGATCCCACGCAAGTTTCCTGATCTCTGTGCGCCTTGTTTCCTCATGTGTAAATTGAAGATAATCGTGCCTCCCTTCTGGGATTGTTGCAAGCATTAAAATGATCTAATACAGTCTATATAAAATATTGTAAGCAGCTCCTGGTAGATCTCAAGCACCGTATAGATACTAGCTATTCTTACCTGGGTTGGGGCATGAAAGGCTGCTATCTTGCTGATCTCCAGACACCAAGTCATCCCCACATGAGGACAGTAGATTTTGGCTGTGGATGCTATAAGAGGGGAATAATTTTCCAGGGGCAACCAGTGGTTGCCATGGTTTCCAACTGGGAGAGACTCCAAGGTCAAGTCCTTGGAAATACTTGACTGCTGATAGAGCAAGGTGGTTCCTTTCTGCTCCTAATCATTTCCTCTGCACCCAGCGCAGTTTGCTCCAAAACTGAGCCTGCTTTAACACAGGGCAGCAGGAGAGAGAAATGTGAATGAGATAGAAATCAGAAAACACAGCAATCCAGCTTACTGACCACTGACCATGAAGGGCAAATATAGCCAATTCCCCAGGGGAGCCCGAGAAGGCAAGTGTCACTGGGAGAAATGAAATTTTAATAACCACAGGGGAAGAGAGCATTTTATTATAAGACTCAGGTCTGCATTGATAAAGATCACTGAGGACAACCTACATTATTTGGAATTTTAGTTCTGCTCTCTGAGCGCTTCATTTTTATTTCCCTGGAAATTCAAGTCCCAGGGCGCTGGGGAAATTGCAGTGCACAGAGCTTTGGTAAAAAGCTCCCCCCTCCCCCCACAATACTCACCACCCAATTTAACTGTTGCCCGCCTGCCTCCGGGCCCCCTGTGTGTTTCATCCTCAAATCAATGTTCCATCCTTAGGAATTAAACGCGTCTGACAGCCCACCTGAAATATTGATTAAACATTTTCCTTTATAGTGTGGCTCCAGTTGTCTCTGGAAGTCTCGCCCACAGGCAGGGGATTACTTTCAAAGAGCTGTTTTCTAGGAAAGTGGCCTCCCCCACGGCATTGGGCATTTTGAGGGCAGCCCCTTGAGCTGGGCACTAAAAGTGGGTAAGTTCATGATGGGCAAGCCGGAGAGTCATCGTATACACAGTCTTAAAAGATGCAAGTTTCTTGACTATTAGCAGGATTCTGCCTGAATCGAATGCTTGCACTCTCTCTCTCTCTCTCTCTCTCTCATCTCCTGATGATTAACGACTCCAAAAGTACCACTACACATTGACCAGTCATTCAAATGCTTTTGAAAATGCTTTTAAAGGGCAACCTAGAAAAGTTAAACCAATGTTGTTTCCTACTTATGCAGCTTTCTCTAGGAATGCTGGGGCTTAGTCACCTATTTACAAAGCTGAATTAGAGCGGTAAGAAAAAAAAATTGGTTAGGATTTGTGATTTTTAAAAAATTATTTTATTTTAATTTTTTAAGTTTATTTATTTTTGAGAGAGAGAGCAGGGGAGGGGCAGAGAGACAGAGAATCCCAAGCAGGCTCCACACCGTCACTGCAGAGCCCAGTGTGGGGCTGGAACCTGTGAACCATGAGATCGTGACCTGAAGGGTGACTGAGGCACCCAGGTACCCCTGATTTTTTTTTTAATGGCTACAAATTCGTTGTAGCGACTCCTAACAAGAGGTGAAGTCTTTTCCCTCTTCTTGAATCTGGGCTGGTCTGGAGGGTTGCTTTGGCCAATAGAAGGCCGGGAAAAGGAAGGTGTTAGACTTTGGTGCATGAAGAGGCCAGTAGCTTCTGTTCTTGCTCATGGATGTTGCCTCCATGTGAACAAGTTCAAGCTGGTCTGCTGGCGGGACCACATAGAGGAGAAATGAGGCATCCTAACCAACAGTGTACCAATCTCCAAGAATGTGAGTGAGGCCATCTTAGACCACCCAGCCCTGTCATCCACCTCGTGGCTGTACCTACACATGACCTCAAGCCAAAGCAGCAGAAGACCCGCCCCTTTGAACCCAGCCCAAATAGTTGACCTGTAGAATCATGAACAAATAATGTGACTGGTTCTTCTAAGCCATTAAATGTTGGAATGGTTGGTCACACACTAACAGATAACAGTCACAAGATTAGCGCTTGATTCATGTGAGAAATCAAGAAAATCACATCCAGTTAAAGAAAACATTCAACGAATGGAGTATTCGCACTCACTGAGAAAGTATGCAGGAAATGTAAACCATCCGACTCCTCATATATGTTCACCCTGAATATCTACCTGGATTTTAAGTATTTTTATAAAAATTATCTGTAAAACTGATAAGTTCCTACTTGTTTTTTTGGAACAGTGGAGTCCTAGGCTTGTTGATCAGACCTATTGTTTTGATCAGAAGCGTATCTAAATTCTTTCCTCCTGTGTAGCAAGAATTTACCTTTGCCCAGAGAGTGGTCTGGTCTTTGCCCTCAGCTTGTGGGAGGGGATCTTTAAGCCCTTGAAGTGTTACGCTTGATGGGAATGTCTTTGTTTGCTTGAGGGTTCCGGGTCAGCCAGACAGTAACACTATGATTTGGGGTTGGGGCTTGGAGCCACACCAACAGTGTGACTTAGGTGGGGGCTTTGGGTCCTGCAGCCTCAGTTTGATCTCATGAGGAGCTGGAAACCAAGATCAGCCAACTGGGCGGCCAACCATGCCTATGCGATGGAGCCTCTGATAAGGACTGGGTTCCAGGGCTCAGCCGAGTTTCCTCAGTTTTTAACACTTGATGAACATTGTCCCACATCAGTGCCAGGGAAATAACACTTTGCCTACGCCATGGGAGAAAATAACTAAAACCTCTGCATTTGGTACTTTTCCTGGACGTGGTCCTATGCATTTCTTCCCTTGACTGACTTGAGTCTGTACCCTTCCTCTGTAATTAGCCATAACTGTGAGTATATAAGAGCTTTCATTGAATTCTGTGGGCCTCTCTAATGACTTCTCAAAACCAAGAGTGGTTTTGGGAACCCCCTGAACTTGTTGTTAGTGTCAGAAGTGAAGCCGGTCCTGTGTGGACCCTTTCCCTAATTTTGCAGTTAGCATTTATACCTTCCTTTGAGCTACATTTCATACCTGCCTCTAGGAAACCTTCCCTGGCCATGTCACTTTCTCAGGGAAAAATCCACTCTCTGAATACTTAGAGCCTGCAGGGCTCACCTATAACTCTCTTAGGGTACTTAGACTATGGCTCCTGGTTTTGCTCTTGATCGTGTATACTTACTATATGTCCTGTACTAGGTCTTAGTGCCTTGAGGAGGGAAGTGGTACCATGAGGAAAGGTTGAGAAAAGAAGAGGCAGATTTTGTCAAGAGAAGTTGCTGTCAAGCAGGAGAAAAGAGAAAAATGCCTTGGCTATTTCTCTCTCCTCCCCATCCCCCACCATTAGAAGACTGGTATTGGAATGCCTTGGCATCATCTTTGTAGAGAAATGGAAATCTTTCCGGGGTGCCTGGGGGAATGAACGTCCTGATTGCCTATAAGTATGTTTGTCAAGTGGGAGTCATGCTAAGGAGCCCCGAATTATAATTTAGGGAAAAGTCCTAAGAACTTATAATCAATTTATTTCACATTAAACACCTTCTGTGTCCCCAACACTTAACTAAGTGCTGTGAAGAACTTCAAAGAAGTCTAAACTATAGTCTCTGCTTAGCATTTAACATTTCATTAACTCACATACTTGGCTAAGCATAGTGAAAGACATGAAAGAAACCTAATGAGTGAACTTTGTTTTCCAGGAGCTCATAGATTTGTGGGAAAGACAAGGTATACATTTGATGTGTTTAAAATGTGGTACTTGGGGGCACCTGGGTGGCTCTGTCAGTTGAGTGTCCCACTTGTGCTCAGGTCATGATCTCAAGGTTCATAAGTTCGAGCCCCACATCAGGCTCTCTGTTGTCAGCTCAGAGCCCACTTCAGATCCTCTGTCCCCCTCTCTCTCTCTCTCAAAAATAAATAAACTTTAAAAAAAAGTACAAAAAATAAGTAAAACGTGGCCCTAGGCAGGGAATGGCAAGTGCCCGAATGGTTTACACAGACTCTAACTAGCCCTTCATTGGAAGGGAAAGACAGATGTTTTTCAGTGGGATCCATTGGTGGGAAAGACTGAGATTTATACCCTTGGGATCTTGGCTCATAAACTATTGTAATTCCTGAGGAAATAAGCCTATCATAAAGTCACAAAGAGAAATTCAGGCAAACATACATATACAGGACAGCAACGCTATAAGATAGGTGAAGACACTTCTAGAGAAGTTAAAATAACCTTGAAGTACATTCAGACCTGGAAAGAATCTCAAAATGCTGAACATAGTTGCCATATGACCCAGAAATTCCATTCCTAGGTATAGACCCAAAAGAATTGGACGTGTGTGTCCACACAAGAACTTAGAAGTGTTCATGGAAACATTATTTATCAAAGCTAAAAAGTGGAACCAATCCAAATGTCTACCAAGAGATGAATGGATAAATAAATTGTATTATATCCATATAATGGAATATTATTCAACAATAAAAAGGAATTAGCACTTGATACATGCTATAACACAGATGAACCCTGAAAACCTGACGACATGAAAGAAGACCTACACAAGATGTGACATATGCAGGATGCCATTTACATAAAATATACAGAGCAGACAAATCCCTAGAGACAGAAGATTGGGAGTCATCAGGGGCTGGGAGAAGCAGAGAACATTGAGTGCCTATTTTGTAGGTGCAGATGGGGTTTCTTCTGGGAGTGTTGAAACCCAATATTAGTTAATATTAGATTATAGTGACAATTGGGCAACAGTGAAACCAAAAATCACTGAATTGTTCACTTTAAAAGAAAGGGCGAATTTTACGGTGTGTGAATTGTGTCTTAATAAAGATGTTCTAAAAATTAAAAAAGAAGGAAAATCTGGGAGGGGTAACTCTCCCAAAGTTGCTAAGAACACTGGTTCCGAAGAGTGAATTCATAAAACGGACATCTTAAGAAAAGACCTAGACAAAACAGAGGAGATTCACAGACACAAGATTCTACCCAGACCTTTGCTTCTCATTTGGTGTCATTAAGAAAATAAATAAAAAACAAGAAAGAAAACACTATAAGGTATACCTGGACTAAGAAAAAGTGGAGTGTTATGTGTCATTCTACATTGGCAACTTAGAGTCATGGAATCCTAAATGGTATATACTTTGTTTTGTTTTGTTTTAATTTTTTTTTACATTTATTTATTTTGGAGAGACAGAGCACAAGTGGGGGAGGGGCAGAGAGAGAAGGCGATAGAATCCGAAGAGGGCTTCAGGGTCCGAGCTGTCAGCACAGAGCCTGACATGGGGCTCGAACTCACAAACCATGAGATCATGACTTGAGCCAAAGTCGGACGCTCAGTCGACTGAGCCACCCAGGCACCCCCCCTAATTGGTATATACTTGGTTAAAGATGTATTAGTGTGATCTGAATAAAAAACATTTCAAAATAATTTTGAACATACAGAAAGGGTACAGCAATAGTACATAGAATACCCATTTATACTCTTTCACCCACATACACTTGCATGTAGTGTTAACATTTGCCCCACTTGCCTTATGGTTTATGCTTGCACACTCTTCTTTCTTTGAAGTCTTTTCTTTTTCTCATACCTATTTGTATCTATGTGTATACATGTGTATATATATGTTGGTAAACATCTTGGCCCTTCACCTAATATAACTGTGTTCAGTGTATATTTTTTAAGAATAAAGATACTATCTTACACAAAGGAAAGCGATCAACTTGACCAAACGTAACATTGATAAAGTTGTTTGCCGAAGTTGTGTCTGTTGTATCTATAGGGTGGAAATGCTAGATAATGGTGAAGCGGTCATCCCAACTGTATGTTCTGGGACATCCTGTAGGTAGCTTGCAACTGTCCATGGGGGGAACAAATACTACAAATCACAGCCTGTTT
Organism: Cryptoprocta ferox; assembly: GCA_028646485.1. Classification (NCBI taxonomy): domain Eukaryota; kingdom Metazoa; phylum Chordata; class Mammalia; order Carnivora; family Eupleridae; genus Cryptoprocta; species Cryptoprocta ferox. The sequence goes on along the minus strand of CM053568.1, from coordinate 80,695,261 downwards.
TGTTGATTTTCTAGCCTTCAGTGATGGAGAGAATGTTAATGGAGTTCAAAGTGTATCATGTCTGTAGCTATACATTGTAAATGGCACCAAAAAAAAAAAAAAAAAAAACGGAAGAAATATTCTTGGCAGTATTTGAAAACTGTCAGATTGAGCAAAGACTTTGCTCATGTCACTGACAAACAAGTTCTAACATGTCTTTGTTGTTTGACTTTGGTCTTAAGTGGAAAAGAAAATAACATGCAGATCAGAACTACCCGTGTTCGTGAGTAGCAAACAACTCTTTGCGAACTCAGGTAGTAAGCATGTATTCACAGCCTGATTTGGTCAGATTGTGATTCAGTTATGACCAGGGGTTGACTACGGATAGCAAGAGTTTGTCAAAACTCAACAAAAGCATTCTGTGAGAGTCGGTTGGCTAGATGGGATTTATAATTAAAAAGTATTGCGTAAAAAATCAACGAAAATAGAAAAAAACCCAAATTGCAGCCATCTTCATGCACTTCTGGAAGTGTCTACCTTTTGACCACCTTCACCCATTTTACCTGTTGGTCACCTCCTGCCCGTCATTCATTTAAAATACAGTTTGGTTTAATTTTCTTTTTCAGCTTACTTTGAATTTTACTCTTTCTCCTTTCCCATACTTGTTGGCTTAATTTCATTTTTAACTATATCCAAAAATCAAAATCATACAGAAAACGATGCGCGCAAGTGTTACTCTCTCGTACGTCTTACCTTGTTTACCTTCCCTTGTGGTTGACTCATTTCATCCCACTTCTTCATTTTCTGAACTTTTTATTCCTCCTATATAAGATACGCACGTAAGAGTAATTTTCTCATTTTTCCCTTTACAAAAGCTACCACACTCTGTGCCTATAAATATGTTTATTTGCACTTTGCTTGCTTTTACTTAATATATTTTGGAAAATATTGTCCTTTCGTGTAGACCTGCTTCGTCCCCCCGCCCCCGCCCCAGCTGCCCATTGTCCACCATAGTTGATACAACCAATCTCTTCTGTTGGGACATTTAGGTAGTTTCCAGTAGTTTGCAATTCCAGTAATGCTGCAGTGAGTAACTTGAGCAGAGAGATGTTCGAATTTACAGAAAGCACAAAGCTTTTCTGGAGAAAGCTTTATCCAAATTACCAAGCAGGGTCTGTGCACCTATTGGAGGTGTCTGCACAGTGGGGCTGTTTATAAAGGGGCAGCAGCATCCTCCGGAAACACATGATTGGCATTCCCCAAAGAGCTCCTGATGGGACCTCCCGCAGAATGGGGGTGCCTGTGAATCTTGGCATCTCCCACCTGTTCCAAAACTTATTACAGTCAAAAAGGACCAATATCCTTGAGCGTGGGAAGCTTAGCAGGCTTCTATGCAGAGGCCACACTGATCAGTGAGTCCTGTGTCTACACAAGTGACCTAGGCTCACAGTATAGACCCTCCTGGGGCATGCTCTGCACCCAGCCCAAGCTCAAGGCCAGCTGGTTCCTAGCATCACATTCTTTCCTGAACCCCATGCTCTGAGTGTGCATACCCTTGGCAGCCAAGGCCGTGGGGGACTTTGACAGGCCCCTACCTGTACTCAGTACAGACATGTTGCCTCATCTCCCTGTTGCCTGGCTCTGCCTTTCCTCACAAAATCAATCCTCTGGGAACAAAGCTGCCTCTTAAATATGTCATTAAGTGTGTCTCAGCTCCTTCCCCTCCTTGCCCCATACACATTTTCTCTGAAAGGCTTGAATCTTTCCCTAAGTGCGTGTGGGGGGAGGGAAGGGGATAATGTAAAAAATAGTCATTTCTAAGCCCTCCTGCTCAGGTGCTTGCTGGGTAACTGTGAGTGTTAAGCATCTTCGCACCGTTCTAGAAGGGGGGTGGCTGCCAGGCCATTTCCTCCCCAGCCTGCTCCCAGGCCCTCTTCTGGAAGGTCGCTGCTCAGGGCTCAGCAGCTGGGGGTCAGGCGCGCTGTACAGGTTCCCGGAGATTTGATGTGAAGACGTCAAGGGGGCGGGGTGCGGGACACTCCGGCGGCAAGAGGAGGTGCCCAGCTTTGCCTTGGCACCCTCGCCACACCTCGGCGCTCCGGCGACATCCAACATCTGTGGCTGTCCATCCGTGTCTGTCCCACAGCACAGCGACCTCCAGGAACCGGGAGGGGTGCGTGAGGGCCCTGCAAACCGGATGGGAAGCACGGGGGAGAAAGGAAGGCAGGAGCGAGGGTGGAGCCCCTTACAGGGTTAACACCTCCTGCGCACACAAAGGATGGAGGAGAGCGAGGTGAAATGAAACCCAGTGCAGTGAGGAGGGGGGAGGGGAACCCCTTCCATCCATCCTCTCTTTTTACATCAGGGGGTACATTTACATTTCAGAGTAAACCGAGCTACACCAGAGGGTAGCTGGGAGTGCGTCCCTCCTAAGGCAGCTGATGAAAGACCCTCCCATCGCCTTTGATGCCGGATGCACTTTGGAGCACGTTTTCAAATGTGCATCTGTGGCGAGTTCAACCCGGGAACCCCAGCGGAGGAGCAGCCGAGCTGGCGGAGGGGGGTGAGAGGGAAAACCTTGCCTGGAGCTCGCCGGGCCTGGAATGGAGCAGCACAAAGCAAAACCTGGAGTGGATCTGGGGAAGCGAAGTAGCAGTGCCTGGGAGCCTTGCACCCAGTCCCTTAACATAAACTCCCAGGCCGGCGGGGGCTCCGAGAGGCCCACCGTTTGAGCACACCACCCCGAGGGCTCGCCAGCGGTGGGAACCTAGGAGGGGCCGAACGTGCCGTTTGGAATAATTTAGGAGGGGGAATATTCTTCCTGCTTGGTAGTGTGAAATCACTTATTTATGGCTTCCTTTCAGGCTCGGGTTTGCAGATAATCCCCCTTTCTAAGCAGCCGAACTCATGAATGTTGATCTTGCAAATCAAGCTGACACTTGCAGCTTTTGTCCACCGGGGCATACATCAAGGCCTGCCTTCTCCCCAGCTCGTTTCCCCTCTCATGGGAATGCGTGTCCCAGCCTCCTGGGTTCCTGAAAGGAGTGCTCCGCCCCAAAACGACCTGGGGTCTCCAGCAACAATTGAGGGGCTTGTCTGCCAAGTGCCTGCCAAGCGCGCTGGGGGCCCAACTTGGAGCCTCCTGTTCAGGGCCCCAAAAGAAGCCCTCAAAAAAAAATGGCCCCAACAGGAGGAGGTCAACGGATGAGGGGCTCCTGGGCTCTAGACCGCCCTCCAGGGGGCTTAGGTATTCGTCCTTAAACACACAAGCCAGCCTAGCTGGACAAAACACAGCTCCCAGAAAGGAAGCAATGAAACAAACAATGCATTTATGTGACAAGATGGGCTGAGAGGAGGCAAAGCCAGCCAGCCTATATGGATCTGAAATAATGAGATCGGATGGGGGAGGGCAGATGTCAACTACCTCCACAGAAGCCATCAATAAAGGAGTCTTTGCTCAAAGCAAGGCAGTTCTTTGGTTTTTAGAGTGGATTCGGTGGTAACTCTGGAACGGGGTGTGACAGAATGCTCTTTTATTAATGCTAATGAACTTACATCTATAAAGAACTCTAGGCTCTAGGGAAATCGGTGCTAACTGCAGACCAAATATGTATTTGAGTGTTGGGTAATTAATGTGGCAGCCCAAGCACCCACACCCTCGCTCTTAGGAATCCAGACTCATGAATAAAGATATTCGTGCTTAATTTAAATGGTATTATGATGCCGTTTCCAAACTGGTCTCTCTAGCTGAGGCAACTCATTATGCACCGTTGACCTGTGCGATTTCTCACCGTTTGGTCAAGGGCCCTTCAGTGTTTGCATAGAGTCACAGGAAGAATATGTTAACACATATATATCTTGTGTGTTGTTTTTTTAATTATCTCGATTGCTTGATACAGAATGGATAATGGAGGTGGTCAGGATTCTTGCTCCCATGGTACCATTTCCTGCCTCCCTCCCCACCCCAGGCTGCCAAGTTACAAATCTCCCCATAGCAGTTGAAGAGAGAGATAAGTCCTCTCCCTGAGGTCCCAGCATACAAGGGCTCTGATTCTTGGCTTTTCTTAACCAACTTTTGCCACTTTTCAGTTACCTGGACTGCCATGGAGTGTGCTAGAGAGGAAACCATAAAGGATGGTTGAAGTTGGGTTTTGTGGAGAGGAAGAGAACTGATCAGAGGGATCGTTTCTCAGAAGAGATAGAACGAGTTAGAGCCCCGTCAGAGGGAAGAATATTTCCTCTAAGCACTGTTCACCATCTTCACGGCACTTAGTCTGTCCAATCCTGGACTCCAATGGTCAAGGGAATGAAGCAAATTAACTGCTTTCCTTTTGTGGGAACAGTTCGAGGGACAATTCAATTATCATCACAAACTGATCAACCTTACCTTTGCTTGGGATCCTCAGCTGCAGACTTTGTTGGATCTTGGTGGTTTTTAGTTGTTGGCTTTGACAGTGTGCCGCTTGTGGTGGGCATAGGTGGTTTGCATCTGCACATTCTCCTTCCTCTCTCTCTCTCTGATTCCGCATGGCTCTGGTGGGGCAGGTCACGTGACCATTCTGGCACATGACCAGACCAGTTCCATGCTGTCATCCGAGAACTGGGATCTTCAGCAGGAGACCCAGAACAGAGGAGATTGAGCATGGTGTCTGATGAGCACCTCCTACAGAAAGGGTCCCGCAGGGCATGATCCCTGGAGCTCTTTGATTGCTGGTAACTTCCACAGCTTACTGTTCAGCTCGTCTCCATTTTGGGACTGCTCCACCTGCCCTTGAAAAACTCTTTTAAATATTGAACTTAAATATATTTCCTCAGAACACAAGTTCTAAGGAAAGCAGCAAGCTTAGAAACCACTAAAATAAGTGGGGTGCGTGGGTGGCTTGGTTAAGCGTCTGACTTTGGCTCACGTCATGATCTCACAGCTCATGAGTTTGAACCCCGTGTCAGGCTCTGTGGTGACAGCTCAGAACCTAGAGCCTGCTTCAAATTCTGTGTCTCCCTCTCTGTCTGCCCCTCCCCTGCTCGTGCTCTGTCTCTCTCTCAAAAATAAACATTAAAAAAATGTTTAATTAAAAAAAAAGCTTGTGAAATACACATCCAGAAAAGCACATAAAAATGGATTACAAACAATTATAAAGTAAGCACCATGGACGGGATTGCCACCTAGGTCAAGAAGTAGCATACTATTGGTATAGCCCTCCCATGGGGTGCTCCCTTAATGATGACAACGACCTTGCTCTTCCCTACCCCCATTCTGACATTCTTGATAACCCTTTCTTTGCTTCACTTCGTAGTTTTATTACCTACGTGTGTGTTCCTACACATGATTGTTTAATTTTGTGAAAGGAGTTGTTTTGTCTTTGCTTAGCATTATGTTGGTCATGTTACTACGCCATGAAATAGTTTATCAATTTTATTACCATATGGTAATACATGTGTGAACCTACCAGTTACTTACCTGTTCTATCCCTACAGAACATTCACATTCTTTTTATTGGGGCCGTTACAGACAGTGCGGCTATGAGCAACATTGTATGTCTTCCAACAATACGGAAGCGCATTTCTCTGAAGGAAATCCCTAGGCATGGAATTGTTGGGTCATAGAGCATATAGATTCTCACCGTTACTAGATACCATTATCGTGTTCTGCCAAATCATTGAACTAGTTTTCCACGATGAGAGATCCTGTCGTTCTCATCTCTCCAGACTGGGTGTTTTCAGCTTTTTAAACTTTGCTCCTCTGGTGTGCCTTCGTTTTTATTGGAATCTCCTGATGACGGATGAGGTATGCATCTTTCCAAATCGTCATTGGCCATTTTATTTCCAAAAAATTATTACTATTTCATAAACACACACACACACACGTATATATGTGTGTATGAATGGTTCACATTCCTTTAAGCGATCAAAATAGTATCACATTTAGGTTTGGATTCAACCATCAGATTGAAGGAAAATTATTATATTTATTATATTTCTGGTGTCCAACTCTTACAGAATGCATTTGGTTAATTTGAGGAGCTAGTCAGAAAGTCTTATTCTTGAAATTGTTTCCTTTGGATTTTCATTTGAAGATCTAATTTTACTGAAACTCGATATTAATCTCTGCTCTTGGTAATGACTATTAACTTTATGTCTACTAAATAATTCACGTTATAACCATAGATGCTGCCATAAAACTGAACCACTATCCTTCAAAAGAGGCAATTTGCTTCTTTTATTTTAAAACAAAAATGGAGTATCCCTCAGCCCTTCCCAGGTACCACCAAAGATAGCTTTAGACAACTATATTTAGATATTCAACAGATTTCCTTCTCTCTCCTCACTCCTGACTAGTTTTGGTTGTCTACTCTCCTTCTCCTTGATCGATAAAAGGAAAATGAGGAAATGTAAGACATGATAATAAGAAACTTCTGGGTGTAAAGCATGAGGCTATGGTTTTGGATTCTCTGCTAGCCCCGGGGACCATCGAGAACAGGGATGGCAAATAGATTTCATTCCACACATCGACTGCAATTGACTACACTAATGGATGGAAGAAAGTTCAAGTCACACCTGTGCTCTTTGGGGAAGAAGGTCATGATAGTTTAGTCACAACTGCTATAGTTTGGGATGGAAAGAGGCAGGACTTAGATCCCCTGCAATAGAGAGCAGTGGTTCCCAAACTTGGCTGCCTTTTAGACTCATCTGGGGAGTTTTTACATGGACCAGCCCAGGTCCCATCCAAGACCAATGACACAAGCAACTCTGGGAATGGCCTATGCGTCAGTATCTTTAAACTCCCAGGGAGAAATTCCAATGTGCAGCCAAGTTTGGGAACCATGGATCGAGAGCAGTGTTTTCTAAACCTTCCCCCCCCCCTCCATTATCGCCCCCAACAGAAAGTAGTGATTATCTTTTCAGGATAATTTTTGTTTTTCCTAACTGCCCTCCCTCCTAGGGAATTTTACTAGCAGAGATATTCGGGTTTGTGTACTGTATGTGTATCTGTGCTTTATACATAAAAAGGGCAAGGTTTTGTCACCCCTTCCATGCCAAGAACCAGTCTTTGCCCCCTTGACAGCAATATCAGCTGGGCTGAAGAATGTGTCATCTAGAGAATAAGAATTTACTTTTTGAGATTGTTCATAACGAGAAAAACGTGACTTGGTACCATTGGCTATTCAGGAGTGTTCATTTATGAGCAAAAATGCCGTTGGAAGCAGAATAGTAGAGGTACAAAATTAAGCACGAGGCCACTGATTCACTTGGTGATGCTGTTAATAGTTTTCAGAAATAATTAAGCGATAATGTTAATTAAGCTGGGCACAATCAAATGTGCTGATCCCCTGCTGCTAGACAAGTACCGAGAAGTGAGAATGTTGACTTTTCTAGCACAAGCAAGTGCTTCTAGGGTAAATAAATCCCAATAATACAGTGATTATTTCTATTTTCCATTATTACCAAAATTGATATTGTTTCTTTGGATAGAGTTTGGTACCTTATAGTGCTGTCTGATCACTTTACTATGACTCACCAGCTTAGTAAGAGTCTTAGCATGAGTTTTAACTTACAGAGATGCACTGATTCACCTGTAACCTACAATGGTCTTTATCATTATGCATTTTCACCTTTACAACTGAATAAAATATTAATGTTTCTTCAGAGGCTCCAAATAAATACAAATTGAAAGACATAGAAGTAAGCCAAGGGGCACAAATTTAGGGCCTGGGCAGATGCCTCTTTTCTATATCCTTAAACACCCCCTTCCCCAACCTGGGCGTCTGACTCAAGAGCCACCCTGATTCTCTGTTATCTTGCCCAAGTCCTTTAATCTCTCTGTGCCTTGGTTTCATCTCCCTTCTAAAGAAATGAAAAACACCCCCCACAGGCTTCCGGTAAGAATAAATATGTAAAGCTGTTTCATAAACGTTGATAGGTGCTACCCCAGTGAAAGGAAGCAAGGATCCCTTGCGATTTAGCAAGTACTTAGTAACTGTCACCTATGTTCCAGTCACTAACTTTAACCTCTGAGCCCAGAGATGAATTAAGACGATGTCTCTGCTCTCCATGAGTTCACACCAATGGCCTTCCTGTTTTCCTGACATGTGGGTCTTGTTCCCAAAAAGGACGAGGTAAGCAAGCCATCAGATGGGAATCGAGTTGAACATTCGGGCATGCTGAGCATTGTATGTTAGCAGAGGGACTGCGGTTGAGAACTGCACTTTCTGGTTTCCAAACAAGTGGCTTATTCTCAGGGCTGCAGCGTCTGAGCAGACTTGAGTCCCAACACATCGGCTCAGTTTTGTCCCAGTCGGACTTGTCATTTGTCCACTGACACCACGTTGACCAGTGCTGGTCCTTGATTAAAGCGCAAGCCCGTTGAGGGCAGGTGCCTGTGGGCTCCTTAGTGGGTCCCCGAGTCCCTGGGTGGCTCCTCCCACTTCGCTACTGGCAGACAGAAGGACTGTTGTGATGGGGATTGAACTGATAGTAAGAGAGAAGGATCGGCAAACCTGGTGTCCTCTCACTGCCAATGTCACTCTGTAACAACTGTATCGTTGTGTGTGTGTGTGTGTGTGTGTGTGTTTAATTTAAATCCAAGTTAGTTAAGGGGCGCCTGTATAGCTCAGTCACTTAAGTGTCTAACTTTTGGTCTCGGCTCAAGTCATGACCTCATGGCTTTGTGGGTTCCAGCCTCACATGGAGCTCTGCACTGGCGGTGTGAGCCTGCTCTTGTTTCTCTCTTGCCGTCTCTGGCCCTCCGCCACTTTGCACTGTCTCTGTCTTTCTCAAAATAAACTTAAAAAATTTTAAAAAATAACTTGAAGTTAACATAGAGTGTAGTATATGTCCTAACATGTAGCGTAGTATTGGTTTCAGGAGTAGAACCCAATGATTCATCAGTTATATACAACACCCAGTGCTCGTCCCAACAAGTGCCCTCCTCCATGCCCATCCCCCAGTAAGCCCTTCCCCCCACCTAGCCTGCAACAAACCCCCAGTTTGTTCTCTGTATTGAGGAGTCTCTTATGCTTTGCTTCCTTCTCTGCTTTTATTTTTCCTTCCCTTCTCCTATGTTCATCTGTTTTGTTTCTTAAATTCCACATAGGAATGAAATCCTGTGATATTTGTCTTTTTCTGACTGACTTATTTCACTTAGCATAAGACCTTCTAGTTTCATCCTTGAACGACTGTATCATCTTAAACCCTCATCTAAAATGCCCAGTTCCCAGAGGTCCTGGTCCATCCCCAGCCCATCTGGCCACAGACCAGAGGAGCAGGGCTGGCACTAGTCTTCCTATCATCTGTGGCATTTCTTTGCTCTCCTGTTCTCACCCCTTCCTTCTTCTCTCGGAAGCCCCATGCCACAGGCCCTTGGGACTCCAGTTAAGTGACAGGTAGAAATTAAATGAGGCATTAAGCCGAACCTACTGTCAGAACCTACTGAGCCCCACAGAGCTGATGATGTCCCAGTGAGCAGCCCCTGCTGTGGGGAGAGGGGAGAGAGCCCCTCAGCCCAGCCTGGGCTCAGCACATAGTCAGTGCTGAGTGCATCTGGGGACAGAAGGCCAGCTTCAGAAAGGGGGAAGCTGAAAGTATGGCTTGAGAAGGAACCACGTAAGTCTCCCTAGACCCCGGGTAAGAGGAGTTTGCTTGGAGGCTCCCTGTAGGCAGGGGCTCCTGTGAGACATGCCAGCTGCCTTGAGGACACTTGGTACTCCTTGCAATTAAAAAGTGACATCTTTGTGTCCCACGCTCGAAATACAAGCAATGCGTTTCAGTAAATGTAAGTGGCAGGTCTCCCAATCTGTAGTCCTTCCGTGGGAGCTTCTCCAGCCCTATCCTAGTGCAGAGATGACACGGGCCAGCTGGTTAGAGGTGGAGGCATGTGTCGTGGGGAGAGGCGGGGAGCCACAGCCTCCCTGCTGGTAGTGAGAGCAGGGCAGTTCGTTTTCTTAAAAACTCACCTGGACACCAGCAGCCTGTTTTCTACTCTCAAGGTGTCATTAAAGCTCCACTTGTCCTCATTGGGCGCAAGCGCCAGATCCATGTGGCTCAGAACAAGGAGCGTGTGGTGCGGTTGTCAGCGTTGTTTTCATGTGACTTATTATTTTATGTTCTTGAGAGAGTTCCGCAAAGTACGCACAGTCCCAGACATAGGGCGCTGATGTGGCAGCTCGGCAGAGCTCAGAGAGTCTTCACATGAGAGTAGCCGGCCAGAGTGTCTTCTCTGTTTCCCTTTGCAGAGGTCCTCGTGCATTAAAGGCAATTCTGAAGAGTGCGGCTGCTTCCTTTCCTGATTTAATCATCACTGTCCCATTTTTATGGCTTAGATAAATCTGGTACAATCTTGACTGTACTTTACGTTGGCGATTGACCTAAAACACTCTAATAAATTTCTTTAGGAGATAAAAACCTCCTGGCGATGTTGCAAGTGCCTACAACAGGTATCAGCAATGCAAGATAGGGGCGCCTGGGTGGCTCAGTCGGTTAAGCATCAGACTTACGCTCATGTCATGATCTCGCAGTTGGTGGATTCGAGCCCTGTATGTGGTCCCTCACTGACAGTGCAGAGCCTGCTTGGGATTCTCTCTCTCCCTTTTTGTCTGCCCATCCTCTACTCACACACATTCTCTCTCTCTTTCTCAAAAATAAATGAATACATATTTTTTAAAAATTAAAAAAAAAATGAAAGGAACAGAGGATAGCTGCCACCCACGCTCTGCTCTTAGGCACAGTGCTCCAGGCTCCTGCTAACCCTCCTCTGAGTCCTCAGGACGGTCTTCTACCTTCTCTTCCCCCTGAGGACAGGGACAGTCACACCACTTTCCCAACCCCCACCCCTCGTCACAAGTCACAACAGAGTCTCCAGTGTTGGCACCTGAGTTTTGAAATGTTTCTCCTTTCTGTGATTGAAAAATAATGATCTATACTGTTGCCAAAACATAACCTTGATCTTCACCTCTGAACATACTGGGATTTATGGAAACTACCAAGTTAATCATGACACAGCTCTTACCCTCCATGCACAGTGGTGGTTCACAGTTCCTGTAAGACATGTCTGAACACAACAACTGTGCATCAGAGTAAGGAGCCTTTGGGTAGAGGGCGGTTTCCAGCCTGTGTGTTTCAGACTGTGGGAATATTTTAATACGTGTTAATAGGAGTTCCTTGAAATAAAGAGTTTCATCCATGGTCCAATACGTTTGGGAACCACCAAATTCCAAATGTCCTGCTTGAAGGTTCTCAATGTAAATTACCACTGAAAACACTCCGAGAGCCTCACAGTAGAGAAAGTCTTTTCCACTTTTTCTCTACTTGTACCTAGCATTGTCCAAACACCTTTGATCCCAGAATGCGGAGAGATCCAGTGCTGAGAGAGCATCACCGTAGGGCTGGAAGAATAGGACATTCTCACTAAGCGGATGTTAATAATTGGGGATAGATGTGAGTAAACCTTGTTAATTGGAGCTCAACTCTGGACTGTGCAAGCGGGTCCTGTTTGGCACTTAAAGGGTTACATAGTGAGTTTTTATTGGCTCGGTGCCTGGCACTATGCTAAATCCTTTACCTGAGCATAGCTTCATTAATTTTAATCCTTGAAAACAACCACGCAGGTAGGTCCTACACACACCCAACTTCGTAACTAAGGAAGAGAGAGTTTAATCATCCCCAGGTCACACAGTCTTTAATGAGTGGAAGAATAAATACCATACTGGAGTCCAGGTCTGCCTGTCACCGAGATCTGCGTCCTTCTCTTGAAAGCTCTGCTGCTTCCCTGTGAAAGCTCTGTGCTCTTGGGCCGCCTTGGCTGAGATTTGAACAAGCACGAGTGTGGGTCAGGAAGGTGGAAGCTGTCCCCAGACAGCTCTGGAATGGAATCCTGAAGTGACAGACCTGACTTGGCCAGTATCTCCAATGATGGCAGCCAAGCCGAGAGATGGGGTCCTTCATTCATGTGTTGTGGTCAGGGGTTGATGGTGTCCTTACTGCACTTGGGACAGAAGCAGGATTCCCAGCTGTGAACCTCAGAAGGAAGACTTGTAGACACTCAGAGCATCACAGTGTGCCAGGAGCTGAGCCAGCATCTGACAGCTCCCTGGAACTCTGAAGTATGGTCCCCAGATCAGCAGCGTCAGCTTCCTCTAAGGTACTGGACAGAAATTGGACCCTACATCAGACAGAATCTCTAAGGGTGTGGCCCAAGAAACTTTAATAAGTCCTGCAGAGGATTCTTATACATACGCTGGTCCAGATCTCTCCTTTTACAGATGATAAAACTGTGTCCTAAAGTAAAGAGTTGAATGGATTTACTCAGCTCCTACAAGTATTAGTAGAGCCAGGTGGAGTAGGTGTTTTGGTTTTACCAGCCTCATTTCCATAGTCCTTTCTTCTGGTAACAGTACCTAGGTTTTCTTTGGGGTGTCCTGCCTCATCCTCTTTTTATTCAGGTACTTTGGATGGAGCTAACCCCGTGCTCCCAGACTTCAAGGTGGGTGCATGATCGAATCTGGTCAAATGGAGTGCCACCACTGTGGCCACAGATGATTGGTTCAGGGATGGGCATCTGACTTAAGCCAAGGCAGTGTGACTCACTTATGGAAACTTAACTGGAATCTTGGGAAAGATATTCTTTCTTTCTGTTGAGATTGATAGCTGTAAGGGTGAGGTATGAATGATGTGTATGCCATGAAGCTCACCAAGTAGAAGTCTCATCAGAAAGAGCCCTACTCTGGGCTCCAGAACCTTGATTTAAACCATCAGCTAGACTCCAGTTAGTCCAGGGGCCTACTTACACAGCACTCAGAGAATATTGTGAACCCAGTATTTTGTGATGGCAGGCTTGCTGATAACATGACCCCCTCACTCTGGCTTGAGGATTACAGGGAGTTTACTAATTGTGATAATAGTCATTGAGTGATAAAAGTCAACGTGCAGACTCTGATGGGAATCTTTCAATCCTTCTTGCTAAGGAAACAGACTTCATGGTTTTAAAATTTTTTTAATGTTTATTTTTGAGAAACAGAGACAGAGGACACATAGGGGAGGGACAGAGAGAGAGGGAGACACAGAATCCAAAGCAGGCTCCAGGCTCTGAGCTGTTATGAACTGTGAGATCATGGTTTTTAATGTGCTTTTTCCCACTGCGTCCAAAGTGGTGGGACCCCTGGGGTTCTTATGTAAGCGAGTTTCAGAAGTGGCAACCTGGTTGGAAGATGAAATGAGGAAACTTCAAATTCCAATTACATGGCTGGCATGCTATGTTTATTTGGATTATGTGCTTATGTGATGTAAACTTTAGAGGCTGGATATTTACAGAAATTATTATAACCCCCCCTCCCAGAAACTCCCCCTTGGTGTCTCCAGATACGGCTGGAGGGTGAGGGAAGGGAAGGGAAGAAATTCCTGATCTTGGAAAACCTCCTTTGGATTTGGTCTGATACTGAGGGACTTTGCTCTCCTTAAATTGTGGAGACCATTTCATCCTCCAGGTAGGCCGATTGTGACAGTGGATCTATACAGAACGAGGAGAGTAACCATGCCTCGGTTCTGTGTCTAAATCATTTAGCTAAAGGTATTTTCTGTTGGTAATAAGGTTTTAGACTTTATTTTAATCAGCAGGTTTTTCCTTTGAGTGGAATCTCAGACTTCTCTCTCATGCTCTCTTTCCCTCACCAGGGCTTGGGAGAGAAAAGAGAATTCTCTGGGAAAATCAGTAACTTAAGATTCCAGTTGGTTGATTGTTGCTCTGGATTTGATTCACTAAGCTAAGCACCTTCTACGTGATCTGCAGAGGGTACAAAACTGCAAAGCACATGTGGTTTTTCACACTGGGCGGTGTGAGCGAGGTAGAGATGGTCTAGCAGGGCAGCACAGGTCTTAAACTCTGCTTTGTTTGCTGTTAATGTTCACAAACCACGAGATATGCAAAGACCACTGTCACTAAATGCTTTTTGCCTTGGGACATAAATACCTGCAGATCCCACCATCTTCCTTATATCCCAGTGGCTCAAAATAATACTTTGGTTACAATGTAAGTTCCAGGTAGACCTTCCAGTTGTTCTTGCTGGCATTTCTCTAATACCGGTGGCATTAGGGCTTGTTGGGGTCATCTCTGAAACTCTGAGCTTTCCAGATAAATTCTACAAAGGGGAGGAAGCAGGCAGGGAAATGGTAAATATCATCGATGTCAGTGAAGTTTGCACAGTTGAGTGAAAAGGACATGGCTGAGGACTAATCACACTTGCTCTCACTGGGTCTTTCGGATGTAGGGAAGTCACTTCTCCGTGTTTCTCTGAAACAAGGGAAATCTGACTTGCCCTGTGTCCTGAGGAGACATGTTTGCAAGGATATTAATTTTTCCCTTGGAGGGCAACAGAAAGACCAAGTCATCATCTACTTCTGCCTCACCCACTTGGGTTTGGTTTGTGTGCTTGCAAGTCAGAGTCTCTCCAGAAGGTTCCACTTGAAAGGGTTTCATTTTGAAAGGATTGGCCCAAACGGGAGCTCACAGCTCCTTGGTAATCCGTAGGTGAGACCGTTCTATGGCCGAGTTCCCTAAAGCCATGATGGGCAACAATCCATTCTAGATTCAACTCTGCCTGTGCTATGCTTACAGTGGCTGAGGGGCTCATGCAGAGACCTTCACACTGCATTCTAACTTGCAGGAAACTCAGTACTGCCTCATTTTCTGCTTCTCTGACCCTGACTTCTCACTTCTCTTCCTGCTCCCATTACACTTCCTCTGTCTCCACTGGAGCTTCCACTTACTAATGGTTCTCATTCCTCAAGACATTGGCTTATTCAAAACTTTGGCTTATTCATGATCCCCACTCTAGTGACATTTCTGCTTGTGGTTCCGCTCTCATCCTGTTCTTTCCATAATTTTCAAATTCAAATTCATGAAAGAAGGAAAATTTAATGGGGTCATCTGGTTCCTGTATGGGCAGAACTTTTGAGTCATAGGCCATTGTCTACCTTGCGTATGTCTTGATCCTGGATCAGATGCCAACTTCAGGTTCAAGCACATTCGTTCAAGTGGGAAGATGGAACAGGCAGAGGGCTGGCTTCATATGGAACAGAATATGTTACTCAGTCTGCCTCATACCTAGGGCTTTAACTTGACCTTACCTGAGCAACCTAGAGGCATCAGTACAGAGGAGACTGCAAAGGAGGCTGGCTAGTGCCTGCGTAGGGGTAGGAGGAACATGTTTAGAAAGTGTAGAAACTCTGCTCGAAGCAGGGACCCTCTATGTCACGAAGTATTTGCCAGGTGCTAGGAGAAGAAAAGAGTAAGATTCAGTCTTGCTCTGATGGAGTGAGTCCTACTTCCTGAGAAGGGGGAGGAGGAGCTAGAAGTGGTGATTGTAAACTACTCTTTCCCCAAAGTTTGGTGCTAGAGAGAAGAGTAGCTCCAGGTGATTGCCGTGTTTGTAGGAAGGATTAATTTCCAGTGTGTGTTGGAGAATAAAGAATGCCTGAACATGCTAGTGGATGACAAAGCCAAATAGAGGGTGAGGTCAAATGGATGGTCTCCCCATGAGATGTGTTGATGCATTCTCACATTGATTTATTGATTGATCTCATACACCTTACTGTGTACTAAGCTTGGTGCTAGGCTCTGGAACAAAATAATGCCAAACAAACAAACAAACAAATCCACTCTCCCATCCTCCCTAAACTCCTTACCCCTAAACCACTTGGAAGTATGCTTCTGCCTTATTCTTACCTTCACTCAAAGCCAAGTCTTTCAAGCTCCATCACTGATTGTTTTGTGGATAGGTCAGAGGAACTGATTTTGCAATGTTTCTGCTCTGGGCAAATCCCGAAAGAGCCTGGTGATTTGGCGCCCCCCAGGGGTACCCATTTAGCCCCATTCCTGCTCAGTGATGGATAAGGAGCCCTGAGGGGCAGAGGGAAGTGGACAGTTAAAATATCGAGCCTTAATGACAGGTTGATCATGTGCCCTGGGCTTTTCTCAAAACAAGGAGACAGGGGAAGTGGAGGCTGAAGCCTCTGGAAGCCCTCCTTGGTGTAACTGACATTGTGAATCTTAGAGTCCTGACATGAATTGAAACCTGGTTCTGCTCTGCCCTAGTCCTGTGACATTGAACTGACTTTGTATTTCCTCATCTGTGAAATGGGGCCAATGATATCTAATTTAAATACTTCGGTTAGAGTGAAATTAGGCAATGACCTACAGATGCATTTCCAAATGGCACACACAACTCAAAAAGAACCATGTTCTTAGCCCCCAAAGTCTGGAGGGTCCTTGGAGTCTCAGGGAGTCAGGAGAGTTGAGGACAAGGCACACCCCACTTGTAGGGGCCACTCCTCATCCTAGACCTAGAGCACCCCAGAAAAAATGGGGTGACTCAGAATAGGGGAGCTCCTGGGATGCCAGGTGTCAAGCAATTTAAGTATGAAAACTGAGGTCCCCAGCGTCTGTTGGTCGCCAGTGTATGCTCATTGTCAGCCTACTCTCCAGACAGACGGTTCAGTTCCCATGGATCTCAACCCAGCCTGATCCAATCAGATAAGGATGCAAGTCTCTTATTGTGCTTTTCTCCCAGTCTTTAATCATAAAGTAGACGTCAAAAACTCCCTGCCTTGGCAAGAAACCCCAGGCTTTGTGATCAGTCCCTCCCTGAAAATCGGGTCATGGTGTTTCAAAAGACAATTTTCTAAAGAAAGAGGTTTTTAAAAGAGAATGCCCAAACTTGCTGGCATTTTCACAACGATGTTATTGATCACCCACGTCAACCCTCCTAAAGAAGTGTTTGCCTACCTTCTGCGATGGCTGTTTGCAGTACGTCTTATCAAGTGGAGGGCTGGGGTGACAGTGACCTATGCAATGAAGAAATCAAACAGGGCCTCAGAAGCGTGAAGCCCCCCTCAGGGGAATTAAATCATTGCTGAGACGTAAGGCCATCTGTAGAGAGATGAGCTGTCTTCTCTTAGGCATAGATCCCTTCCATCATAAAAATCATAGAGTATTAGAGCTAAAAGACCCTCAAAGACTTGTGTCCATCATTTACAGATATGAAAATGTAGCCCTAGGCAGGTGGAGCGATTGGCCCAGGGTTAGCCAGAAAGTGAAAGAGTTAAAACTCGAACCCATGTTTTCTGACTCCCATGCACAAAGCCCTTCCCATCACATTTGTCTTGGTAGCTAATTCTATGTGTTGAGCTTCGTAGGATAAAGGCAGAAGAAAGATCCCAGCCAGGGGTATCCACACGGAGGAGCTGGAGTAGGTTGGGGGTGGCCTGTGGATGTTGGTGGTAGCGTGGGGAAGTCAAGGAGAGGCCCCTTTATTGCCCAGGGAAGGTGTGTCAGTCATCCTGGAAAAGCTGTCTGAGGCACAAGCTTATAGCAAGTCCAGAAAGAGGGAGACTGTAGCTTCAGAATGTCACTTGTGGGAGGCTTAAAGACAAATTTCTGATCAGTGACACCCTGGAAGCCAGAAGAAAACAAGGACATTGAACCTGTTCATCTGGTTCTCTCCTGTGACCCCAGCATCTGATGCAGTCATTCATTTACTCATGACATTTATGGAGCGTGTACTATGTGCCAGGCTCACCCTGGATGTTAGGGAGAAAATGAAGAGCAGATACTGCCACTGGCTTAGTCCTTAGGGATATTGTAGTTTAGTGATAGATACAGAAAATAGACAAATAAGTGTAAAATTACAATATGATAAAACCACATATTTGCAC
The DNA here is from genome assembly GCA_028646485.1 of Cryptoprocta ferox. NCBI lineage: Eukaryota > Metazoa > Chordata > Mammalia > Carnivora > Eupleridae > Cryptoprocta > Cryptoprocta ferox. The sequence continues at coordinate 80,677,582 of CM053568.1, read as the reverse complement.
ACCTACATCATGTATGTGTATGTGCATGGATCAAAATGGGAAGAAGAGAATTCATATTAAACTTACGGTGAGAAGGGGAGGGGTGAGGATCCTCATGCTGTAAGTGAGTTATAGGTGGTGTAGGCTTCTAGCATTCTGGAACAATCTGTTTCTTGGCCTTGAATGCACATGGGTGTGTTCATCATGTGAAAAATCATGAAGCTGGATTTGTTGGTGTTACAGTTCCATAAAAGGCTTACCCAGAGTACATTCATGTCTTGTGATGTGCATATAAAAAAAACTTAATTTTGCCACCATGTGAAATGCTGCAAAAAAAAAAAAAAGAGTGTATAGTACTATGAGCACATGACATAGGTCAACAGGGGAGTCCCCCTTGATAGGGGAATCAGGGAAGGCTTCCTGAGGGTTTGAGTTTTGAACTGAGACATCAGGATGAACAGGAGGTTTTGCATGAAGAGGGGAGGGGAGGGATAGAATGACAATGACAGAGGGAGCAGCTGGTGCAAATGCCCTGTGGCAGGAGGGAACTCGGTGTCAGTGAGGAATTGAATCAATGTGGGTTAGATAAGAATGTAGAAGCTAAGAGACACAACAGATGAGAAGAGGCTGGAGAAATGGAAAGGGCTGGATCATGCAGGGTCCTGTTAAATCTGTGTGTGAAGAATGTTGATGTTTGTCTTAAGTACTGTGATCAGCTGCTAAAGCGCAGGGAGTCGAAGGTGATCAGGCTTGTATTTCAAAATGGTTTTCCTGGCTTCTGTCTGGCGGGTAGATCACAGGGGGGCAGGTGTAGTAGGGGAGAGCTTCTAAGAGGCTAATGTGTTGTAGACCAAGGTGTTGGTGATGGAGGAGAAGGCAAAGAAAATTCAAGTAAAGAGACTTAAGAGGCGAGGCGTTCAGTCATAGTTTCCTTAGGACTTAGTGATGAAGCAGCAAGGATGATTGCTAGTGACGCAGGAGGGTGCTGCTGCAGAGCTGGCGTGCAATAAATGTGCACCCAATGTTGTTGAAACGGGTGGGTGCCCCTGGCCCACGTTGCTGCAGTCCCAGATGATGCTTTGGAGCTCAGGTAGTGCTCGAATGTATTTGTCATCTTTCACTTCACCCCAAAAAACTCCTTTGGGACATCTGGCATTGCTTTCACGCTGGAATATTCTACCATGTAGGTCAATAGAATTTTTGCCAGAGACTAAGCCCACGTTAAATTGGAATACAAAGCTGCAGAATGAGACCACACCTCTTAGTTTGATTTCTTTTCAATTTGGCACTCTCAGCTCCCACTTTGACTTCAAATTAGAAGCCAGGCAGCCTGTGGCTGATGGGATTCTCAGGACCTGAAAGAGGGGCTGGGTGAGAATGTTTCCAGGATGTCACAGAAAGCTCACAGAGCTGGCCTGAGGGGAAGGGACTGGAATGGGGCCATCAGTATGTGGGGACTGTGACCGTGGCTATGGGAAGAAATGGAGGCAGGGGGAGTGGTTGAAGAGAGTGGACAAGTGCAAACCAGATGTCCCCAACCTCTCCAGCCCTGGAGGTCACACTTGCTCCCCTGTGATCGCTCAGTGGCATGTGTCTGATGCCTCATCTCACTTGACCTCTGACAGTCTGGTTTTTTCCCCCCTAAAATCCTTACCCAAAGTATTTCTGGACCTTTGTGATCATGAACTCCAGTGCCACGCACCTGCCCCATTTGTCTGTGGCTGGAGCCTGTGGCTGTTCTTTATGGTGGACAAGTTTAAGGACTGTCATCCACCTGGCAGTGGGTGGGAACTGTACCCTCTACCTGAACTCAAGTGCTCGGCTATGTACCCCAGTGTTCATAGTAGCACTTTAAACAACAGCCAAATCTTGGAAAGAGCCTAAATGTCCATCAACTGACAAATGGATCAAGAAGATGTGGTTTATATATACAGTGGAATACTACATGGCAATGAGAAAGAATGAAATCTGGCCATTCGTAGCAACGTGGATGGACCTCGAGGGTGTCATGCTAAGTGAAATAAGGCAGAGAAGGACAGATACCATATGTTTTTACTCATAAGTGGAACAGGAGAAACTTAACAGAGGACTATGGGGGAGGGGAAGGGGGAAAATGGGGAGAGGGAGGGAGGTAAACCACAAGAGACTCTTGAATACTGAGAACAAACTGAGGGCTGATGGGGGGAGAGGGGAAGGGGGGTGATGGGCATGGAGGCGGGCACTTGTCGGGACGAGCACTTGGTGTTACATGGAAACCAACTTGACAATAAACTGTAACAGGAAAAAGAAAAGAAAAAATAAGTGCTCGGCTACTCGGCCATACACTGTGCCCTTTTTCCCAAGGCTGTGTCTTCATTCTCCTCAACACATTCCTTCTCCAGAGCACAGAAAAGAGAGGGCTGTCATGTTTAGAAAAATCTACTGAACATGAGGGAATACCTGGAGGAATCACAAGTGGAAAGGAAAACTTTAGATGAGATGTGAAATACAATAGGTAGTGTCTTTGGCCCAGGATTCTCTGCCAGGCCTTTCTCTCTCTGCTGAGAGCCAGGCAGGCTGCCTTGTTGCAGAGGCTAGTTCATCTTCATCTTCCTCCAGCTGGAGTGCCTCCACCGTGCCTCTCCTATCCAGAGTCACAATCTCTGAGCTCTGAAGATAGAGGAGTAAAAAGTAAAGGAAGGAGACTTTTGGCTTCTGATTCAGCACGTTAGGAGCTTGGAAGTCACCACTCTATCCTAACAATAAGTGAAAGGCTGAAAAATCAACATTTCTTCTTAGATCTGTAAGAGAAGTGGGATCACCCAGAGAATTGCTGGCCCCAAACTGGAGAGACAGACAGGCAAGCACAGAGAATCACAGTTCAGGAAGGTTGAGGCATAGGGCCATTCCTTGGCATAGAGAAACCTGAACTATAATTGAAAGATTGCCGGAGGCTCCGTGTAGACCAGCCTTAGAGTCGAAAGCTTCAGAGGGACCCAGTGACAGGCCGGTTCCCAACACTTTTATGAGTTTAACCACCAGGACTTTGAGCAGAGTCTCACAGTATGTATCAGAGAAACATTTCCTTGTGCCTCTGGCAGCACAGAATACAACACAGAATTCTGTTCTTAGTAAGGCCCGCCCTCAGAAGAAGAAAACCAGATCCTCACCTGCTGGGGTTTTATCAAAGCCTAACTTACCTGGGGGAAGGGAAACACCCAACTCTGTGTCCTGCTGTACCCATCCTGTCCCACCCGAACCTAAGGGTTGGAGGGGGATACTGAGATGCTGTCATGAAGTTCATGGTCCAGAGGGACAGATCATGAAAAGACACAGGTTTAACCAAATGCTTTTTCTCCCCTACACCTTGCCCCACCTCATGACTAAAACTCCATTTACAGCAGTTCCTTTTATCTGGTATATAATGTCCAGCTGTCAAGCACCTAAAAGGCAAAAAACAGTTTGAAGGGAGAGAAGCATCAGAAGCAAGCTCAGAGACAGCAGGGAGGCTGGAATTCTCAGACTGGGAATTTGAAACAACTGTGAGTAATAGGAGGACTCTAATGGATGAAACAGACCACAGACATGAACAGATGGACAATATAAGCAGAGAGATGGAAATTCTAAGAAAAACATCAAAAAGAAGTGCTAATAATAAAAAACAGAAACAGAAACGAATTCCTTTGATGGGCTCAATAGTAGTGGACATGGCCAAAGAAACAATCACTGAGTGTGAGTTTTCTCACCAGAAACTTCCTAGTACCATACAAGGCCACACAATGGAGAAAAGATGGTCTTTTCTTTAAGTTTATTTATTTATTTTGAGAGAGAGGGAGGATTCTCATTAACAAATGAGCAAGACCATGCAATGGAGAAAAGATGGTCTTTTTATTTTATTTATTTTGAGAGAGAGGGAAGATTCCAAGCAGGCTTTGCACTGCCAACCCAGAGCCCAATGTGGGACTTGAAACCCACAAACTGTGAGACCATGGCCTGAGCCTAAATCAAGATTCAGACGCCTAACTGACTGAGCCACCCAGGCGCCCTGAAAAGATGGCCATTTGAATGAGTGATGCTGGAACAGCTGGACATCCACATACAAAAAAATAAAATAAGTCTAGACACACACCTTACACCCCTGCAAAAATTAATTCAAAATGGATCATAAACCTAAATTTAAAATGCAAATCCAGAAAACTCCTAGAACAAAGAGAGAAAATATAGGTAATCTTGGTTTCGGTGAGGATTTTTTTTATAAACAACACCAAGGATGTGCTCCATGAAAGAAATAATTGAGAAGCTGGACTTGATTAAAATTAAAATGTTCTGTTCTGTGAAAGACCATGTGGAGAAATGGGAAGACAAGCCACAGCGCGGGAGAAATTATTTACAAAAGACACAACTGATAAAGGGCCTAAAATATATGAAGAGCTCTTAAATCTCAACAATAAAAATGGGAACAACTGGATTAAAAAATAGGCAGAAGACCTTAACCAAAGAAGATAAACAGATGGCACATAAGCGTAGGAGAATATACTTTACATCATGTGTCCTTAGGGAAACGCAACTTAAAATAGCAGTGAGATACCACTACACAACTATTAGAATGTCCAAAATCCAGAACACTGACACCACCAAATGCTGACAAGGATGTGGGGCAAAATAAAACGCTCCGTCATTGCTGGTGCGAATGCAAAATGGTACAGCCACTTTGGAAGACAGTGTAACATTTTCTTATAAAACCAAATATACTCTTAACCAGGTGATCCAGCAACTGGGCTCCTTGGTATTTACCCACAGGAGTTGAACCCTTCTGTCTGCACAGAAAACTGCACACAGATGTTAATAGCCATTTTGTTCCATGGTTGCCAAAACTTGGAAGCACCTTAAATGTTCTTCCGTAGGTGAGTGGAAAAGTAAACTGTGGTACATCCAGCACTTTATTCAGTGCTAAAAAAGAAATGAGCTGTCAAGCCATAAAAAGACACGGAAGAAACGTAAATGCATATCACTAAGTGAAAGAAGCCGATCTGAAAAGGCTACATACTGTATGATTCCAACTATATGACTATGTGTTTTTCTGGCAAAAGCAAAACTATAGCAAGAGTAAAAAGATCAGTGGTTGCCAAGGGATCCAGGGAAGGGAGTAAAGAATAGACGAAGCAGAGAGGATTTTTAGGGCAGTGAAACTATTCTGAATGATGCTATAATGGTGGATACATGTCATTATACATTTGTCAAAACTCATAGAATGTACAACACCAAGAGTGAACACTAATGTGAACTATGGACTTCAGGGGACAATGATGTGCTGGTGTAGGTTTATCAGTTATAACAAATAGAGCACTCTGGGTGCAGATGGAGATAATGGAGAAGGTTGTGTGTGGTGGGGGCAGAGGGAGATCCCTGTACCCTCTGCTCAAGTTTGCCGTGATTCCAAAACTGCCCTAAAAAATAGTCTATTCTTTGTAAAGGAAGTGTGTTTGAGAGGTGTAACCCCCCCCCCAGACAGAATTTCCCTTTGTGATGCACAGAGAACAGAGACCGTCAGTCTCCCACTCTATCATCACCTTGATTGTAGTTTTGCAAGCCTCCAAGGCTCAGAACATGATCTTCCCCATCCCTTCCGTTCCCTATCCAAGTCACCACAGCCCCCTGGCCCCCAAGATGAATTCAAGTCTTGGGTTCTAGAAAAAGATAAAGCCTGCTTTAAGTTTGAAAATCGTGGCTTCTCACCCACCTCTGTCTATCAAGCTCTTCAGAAATGATTGGTGTGCTGATGGAGTGAGAACATTCCACTCCCTGGCTTGGGAGTGGCTGGAAGCTGACGAGAGCAAGTGAGACCACTAGAAGCCTCTCCCTCAAGAGTCCTCCCTACAGAAAGACAGAACCATCTAGATGACTGTTCTGTCCCCGTTGTCCCAAGGGCCTCCGTACAGGTCATTGTCCATCACAGACAAAGAAAGAAGCAGAGGCTGTCTCCTTCCCTTCTGTAGTTGAATAGTCAGCGATAATCTTTCGAGCACTAAGGCCTTCTAGCTTGATCATCACTGTAAGACATGACGCTGGGCTCTTCCTACTCGGAACTCACATGTGAAGCGTTGAATTGATGACACACAAAATTGGAAGGATCCGTAGAGCTCAATTAGTACAATAGAGAGAGGAAACAACACGTCAAGATTACCTATATAGTTAGAGGCAGAGTTTATTCTAGCCCCTAAATTTCTACCTAGCACTTTACCCACTATGCCCCCACTGCACCCTGATGTCCTTTTTCAAGTCTTGGATTCTTGAGGATTCTAGATACATGAAATGAAAAGGATAAGCATAATTCACTTCCCTTCCAAAAGATATTATAAAGGAGTCTTTTTTTTTTTTTTTTTCTTTAGCATTGTTGATCTTTGCTATGACTGAAAGTTCCCAAACTGGAAGGCCAGCATGTGTTACTCATTTGTTCAGTTCACAGACACATCATCAGGCCCTCGGTTCCAAACAGTGGGCCACACCCTTGTAATTCCTAGCCTTCCTCCTGCATAATCCTGAATCATGTCACTGTAGCTTATACAATCTATCCTTTGATATAATAGTTGGGTTAACATGCTTCTTTGATAATCCACAGCAGTGTTAAGGATCACTGCTGAGGATACCTGCTGAAGTAGGACTATAAATTATTGACATTTGAGACCCGGCCTTTTGAGTCAGTTCCACTTTTTTTTTTTCCCCACACAGGAAAATGAACTGTTTTTTTCTCATCGATTTTGATCCCTCTTGCGATTTTTCATAGTAAACATTGAGAGACTTTGCGAATCACGCATCTAGTCATCTCTGTCTGGTCTTGTCATTAATTCCTAGAGCGGGAGATAGATGGCCTGTGGCAGCCATCCTAATTCATGGCACGGTCCTGCCACCAGCCTATAAATAATTAATGAAAGGAGACTTTGCTAGGGAAGGAAACTGTCAGGCCCGTTAGATTTAAGTCCAATTTCACTTCCCTTCCTGTTAACTTTTATTGAAATTTTTACAATGTAGAATCAACGTTCAGTAATGCAATAAAATGACACTAATTCAGATGCACGGGGGTGCTTGTGGGAGGGGAGGCCAGTTAGAATTAATGAAAGATACGGGGTTCTTTTTTTTTTTTTTGAAGTACGGATTTATTTTTTCAAAGAAACAGCATGAATTAAGCTTTGCTACCAGAGGCTTTTCCGGTGGGAGTGTCCTAGAAAGGGATGGCTTGGTTGCAAAGAAGACAGACTCCCTCTAGCTTAAGAGCCATGGGGGAGTGTGGCAGATGCTCTCAGTGCCCCCCACCCCCGTTTCTCAGCACTCACCAATCCTTGCATCCTGATAGCATCCTATGGCTAGTCCACCAGAGGGTGATCTCTGGCTGCAGGAGCCTGCGAGGTCCATGCCGGACATGTTGGGAGGTTGACCACCCTTGCAGAGGGGCCTCAAATATTGGCAGGCGGGAGTTGTTGGTAAATATGTTAGCTCCTCACTGTTCTGGTAGGACAACTCCGCTGCATGTCCTATACAGTCTCTTAGAGGTCCCCGGTGGGATTGCACCCTGCCACCCACAGCAGTAACCTTCTCATTAACGAACATCACCTTGGCTTTCTTCTCTTCCTTGCTTTTATTTTCTTTTTTTTTTAATTTTTAGTGTTTATTTGTGAGAGAGAGAGAGAGAGAGAGAGAGAGGCAGAGAGAGAGGGAGACACAGAATCTGAAACAGGCTCCAGGCTCCGAGCTGTCAGCACAGAGCCCAATGTGGGGCTTGAACTCACGAACTCTGAGATCATGACCTGAGCTGAAGTCGGATGCTCAACTGACTGAGCCACCGAGGCACCTCCTTTGCTTTCTTTTTCTACACTTCTGCTGGTGCTTTTTGGGATCACCTCCCTAATAACTTGCACTCAGATCTTTGTCTCAGGTCTACTTGTGGGAGAATCCAACCTAAGACTGCAGTAAAGGATACAAGAGATGATCTTATCAAACATTCAAGGACTAGCAACCAAAGACAGCCACATAGACAAAGAAGTCAACCGGCCCATAGTGAGTCTGCACTCCGTGTCAGTAGAGAAGGAAACTAAAATTCTCAGCACAGTGTAGATCTACAATAATTTAATGACAGTGTGATCTGTTTTGAATAGACCCTTTAAAATGGGCTGCCATATGAGATCAAGACCTGCCTTCCTCAGCCTGGCAGAGTAATAGAAGTTTGGGGGGCATCTGGGTGGCTCAGTAAGTTAGGTGTCTGATTCTTGGTTTTGGCTCAGGTCGTGATCTCATGATTCATGAGATCAAGCCCTGCAATGGGCCTCATGGAGCCTGCTTGGTAGTCTCTCTCTTCCTCCCCCACCTCTCTCTCTGCCCTTTCCCCCCACTCAAGATAAATATAAATAAACAATTTAAAAAAATAAAAGAAGAAGTTCTCTCCTCTCCTGGGGCATCTTGAGGGCCTTTGTCCCTATTGATCACATGATAATCTAAGAACAGTTCCTCACTTGCTTTGGGCAGTGCAATTCACATGATTAACCAAGTGTTGTTATTCCAATTAGGAGTCTGGGGTCTTTGTCTCCTCAAATGGGTCCCATAGGAACTAAAACTATGAAGCTTGAAATTCTTGGGTCTCTCCAGAGTCTGTCTGTCTGATCTCTTGTTCCCTGGACCTCCATGGGTGTCTGCTCCTTTCTTCTACTTTTGATTCTGTTTGCGCATTTCCTTTCCTTCTGGCATGACTCTAACTGCACCTAAATGTGGTCTTTGTGTCTTTACTTCAAATTCCCAAAACATTCAGTTGGCCTATGCACTGATCCAAATAGCTGTAGCCAAAGGGATGGCCTCCTGGACTCACCCTTCCACTGGGGGGTTTGGGTGAAGGGAAGTTCCAAAGAAAGATGGATGGGCTTCCAAGGCACCCAAAAATACAGCAACTGTAGTATTAATATTACATATCTATTAATAATCTGACTATCTATTACTATAAATGGGAATTCAAAAGTGCTTGAGGCTGCTTGAAGGTTGTTTTCTTAAACAGAATAACTTTTCCCTTCAATGTCTTCACTGCTGTGCTGAAGCGAACCAAAAATAATAGTGAGTTAGTGATCTTTAATTTTAGTTCATTTATCATGTTGCTTGTAATAACTTTCCGAGGTTGCTTAGTATTTTGGGCGAAGTCCTATTTCCTATTTGTTTTGATTGCCTACCCATATTAGCATGCCTTACATAATCCTCTGTTCATCTTAGGAGCTAAATAATAAGTGGTCAACGAATGATCATACATAGGCTAACATGTGATTCCCTGGATTGTGTCTTTTGAGATCCACTTGGGGAAACCGAAGCTCCTGGGGCAAAATGGGAGACATGGACAGGACAATTAACTTACTGTATTGTTCATTTGTAATCACTGTGAAATAGTCTTTCCCGGGGACAAATTTTAATTTGTTTCTAAAGTTGATAATCACTGAGCTGAGATGTTTTTGTGTTCCTGTTGATTCTAGCCTGATTAATAATATCTTAGATCTACATGTTCTGCACTTAATAAAGAATAACATGAGGAGGTTGAGAGGCAGCCTTGCACAGGGATTAAAAACAGGGCAGGGCTCTGGCACCACACTGTCTGCCTGACTCCTGGCTCTGCCAGTTACTATGTGACCTTGGACAAGTGGTCTAACGTTCCATGCTTGCTGTCCTCACGTGTAAAATAGAAATACAATACTCTCTACCTTGCACTCTCCTTTTGAGGATTATTTCCAGAACAGCACTTGGACCCACCCTTAGTACACACTAAGCCACAATAAAGCTATCCAGTGTTACCATTATTTAGGAAAAAAAAAAGTGGGTGAAAAGCTTCAAAGCCAACACATCACTGTTGAGTAAGCATAGATTGTCTTCTCCATGTGATTGCATATTGTCGAGAAAGATTATTCTTGAAACTTGTGAAAATGGAAAACAGTTTTGAGTGAGGTTCACTGTTAGATTCGGGGGTGGGGGAGCGCTGACAAAGAAGAAAACTAACACTCGTTGGGTGTCAAGTATGTGTCAGGCATTTGATGTGTATTACCTCATTTTCTCACATGGTCGGTTGGGATTCAGTCCACATCCGCGTGGCTCCACATCTCGCCATGCCACTCTTCCCTTCCAAGTAAAATAAAATCCCTGCCTGTTTTTATCCAGTGAACTAAGAAGGCAGGACTGTGGCTTTGAATTCACCTTCAGTCACTCACTATTTCTGTGACCTTGGGTGACCTCTCTGATGCTCTGTCTCCTCCTCTCTACCTGAGCTTTCTTTATCTTCTTTTTGGCCAAACTTACCCAAGATCAACTCTAGATGACTCACACCATTTAGTTTCTTGGTTCTGTTTCTCCAGATCCCCAGACCGTGTTTGCTGTTAGGACTCTACGCTCTTGGTTATGGCTGCTTCAACTTCCAGGCCCGTTGTGAGGCAGCCAGACCAGTGCCCGACCCATGCCTCATGAGTGAGCAGGGAGCCAAGGCCCTGGGTCTTCCCCTGAGCCACATGATTCCTCTTGCTCTTGATTTGTTTTCATTCTGTAGATCTGAAGATTTTTTTTTTTTTTTATTGTAGCTTCAAAGGAAAGACACTGAAATATCAGTGCTACTTTCAGCTTCCCACTGTTTGGGAACCGTTCCCGAGTTCTCAAATTTCAGCAGAGCAACCGCCTTTCTAAAATAACAGATCATTTTGAGGTTTCTTGCGTCCACAAGCTTGCTTCAGGGAGAGACGTTTTCATATGCCTGGGAATAACTCCACCTTTGTCCCTAAAAGTGTCACCAAATACTATGTGGTATACAGCCAGGTTAAGTGAAATAACACTGATAAGTCAAGTTACATGGAGGCTTTCCAACTCACTTTCCATCTGTCAGCTCCTGGGCTATTTAATTTCATTTGTTTGAGCATGGCTTCCAAGCAAATATCCTTACTAGTGACAGATAGGTATTAAGTAAACGAGAAAGGATGCAAATTCTGGCCATGCTCATTAGCAAAGGCTTTTCTTAAAATAGATCGAATGCCATTTCTAAGGATTTAATCAATTGGACGAAATATATCAGCGTGTTTGTCCTTCCTCTTCCCCCTTTACCTGGTCAGGACTAATGAATCACCACTCATTTAATGATGTGCATTCCCTGTTTGTATCTCATTTGAGAACCTAGTCATGCTGTTTTTCTTCTTTAATTATCTGACTCGAAAGAACATTTCAGTAGTCTTTTCAAGACCTTCTTAAGCTATTATTCCAGTTTTGAACGTACGAGTTACTCTCTCCCCTCCAGACACATAATCTCTAATCATTTTCCTCATATAAAGTTGACAATTCATTTGTCTCCTAAGCAATAAGACATGACTGCCTCTCTGCATAATGAAGAATTGCAGAGTCTGAATTTATTGTGAAGCACATAGCAAAACTAATTGCATTTAACCACAAAAGCCTAATCAACATAAAAAATTAGAATATAGACAGTCAGCGAATGCTAGTCCCAGAAAGGACTTTAGACATCATTTATTATCTGTGCAGCTTATAGATGAGAACACTCTGTCCAGAAAGATTAAGAAACTTCTGAAGGTCACAGACTAGCTCCTGGCAAAGCTGGGTCTAAAAATCCTTCTTTCCAGGGTCTTCAAACTTTTTTCTCTTAAACTAACCTACTTTCTCGTGTATTAGGAATTTTGAAAGCAAGAGCGCGGTGTTATTTTTTCATGTGCTTAAGAAGAAAGGTAATTTGCTGAAGGACATAGATCTTTTCAATCTTAGTACAAGATCAGGTCAAATGCTACCTCGATTGTACAAGATTGGCAGATCTCACCCAAAGCTGGGAGAACTTCTTTCTGTCTGAGTTCTCATATGGCATTCTTCACCTGGCATACGACACTTGACTTTTCCTATCTTGTGTCACATTTACCTATGTTCTATGAGTTACCTTCTCTACTAGAGGATGAACTGTTTAGGAACAGAATTTCTACCTTTATATCCTTGCGATTTCCTAAGTAGCCAGCACACTTGCTAATGTAGTTATGGAATATCAGTCTCCCTCTTTCTGTCTTCTTGCCCATCTCCCTCCCGTAAACTTGCAGTGCCTTGGTGCGAGAATCTCTAAAACAATGCTGAGTCTTTGAATTTGCGGGAAGAATTTTGTTTGCTTTAAACCAATAAAATGTTACACTGCAGATGACATGGAGTATGTGCAGTAAACTGAGCAAGAGTCTCTAACTTGATAATATAACAGTACTATGCTTAATTTCATTTCTTTGGGCTTTGAGTATATGGAACAGGGTGAGGTAAAGCTCAGGCTGGCGGAATATTTTAAATAATTAAGTTTACATTTTTTTTGCACTGTGGTTTTAAGAGAAATTAAAATTTACAAACTGCTTTTGCTACTGCCTCTAGAATTAGCAATAAAGCTAAGATTTCACTGCAGCCACTTACAGGAAAGTCAACTGTTGGGCAATATTGTTTTAAAGATCTGTTCTAGCCTTTTCGTGTCTTCATCCATTCACATGGTCAAGAAATATTTACTGAATACTGGCCATGTACCAGTCTGATAGTGGACAAGCTGGGCACTGTGGATACAGTGGTGAATAAGAAAGAAGTGGTTCCCTTTCCTCAGGACACCCATTGAATGATGGGTAAGACAAGTAAGCTAGTGGGAAGTTACACTTATGTGTGGGAGCTTTGAAGAGTGAAGCACAGGCTTTGATGAAGCACACAGAAGCAGCCCATATACTCAGTCACGGGGAGAGCAGAGCAGACTTCCTGGAGAAAGTGACATCCCAGGCCGAGCAATGAAGGGCAAGTGGGAGTTAGCCAGATTGACATGGGTAGTCTTGGGGAGAATGTTCCAGATGGAGAGAACCCACATGTACGTAGTCACACAGGTAAGAGAGAGCTCAGTGGGGAGAAGAAGTCCAGGAGGTCTAGGTTTGGGGGTGCCAACTCAATCACAATAGGGTGGTTATAAAAGGATGCAGTGGGCCGTCATGACCTTTCAAGAAAGGGCACTTGTGATTCGGCTCCGATACTTACTGCCAGGCAGAAGCACAACCCTATAAAGTTAGATTTACGCCTCGACAACAGAAGCTTGGGGTCTAGGTTTTTATGAGAAATCTAGCTATTTTTAAACATTGGTAATGACTCCAGGAGAGTGTGGTCCAAATAAAATGGTCAGCCTAGTGGATCCATCCTGAGGCCACCAGTTTATAAGCTCTGATCTAGAGCAATGGTTTTGAAAGTGTGGTCCAGAGACCACCATCCCCACCACCTGTGAAGGTGTCAGAAATGCAAATTCTCAGGCCTGCCTTTCCTTAATGCATCAAAAACTCTGAGGGTAAAGCTAGCAGTCGGTTTGCTATTTAACAAGCCCTCCAGGTGATTCTGATGCAGTTGAGTCTGAGACCCTTTGGTTTTGAGCTGTGCTATGCTGTCCAATGTAGTGACCACACAGGATAATAAGCACTTGACACATGGCTAGTCCACACTGAGACATAGTCCACTTGTAAGATACATACTGATTTTCAAAACTTCTGTATAAAGTAAAATATCTCTAACTTTTTATACTGATGACATGTTGACATAACATTTTAGAAATGCATTGGGTTAAATACAACATACGATTAAAATTAACTTCACCTGTTTCTTTTCACTACTAGGAAATAGAAAATTATATATGTTAGATTTCCACTGCTTGGGGCTAGTCTAGGGTGTAGTTTGTGGGGCGGGGAATGTGGGTTAGTGAGGCTGAAGCAGGTAAGCAGAAACAAGCCTTGTAGGACTTTGTCATTATGCCAAAGCCCTGTCCTTGGCTCCTGGAAAACCTTGATATGGTTTGAGCTGATGAGAAGTGTGATTAGATTGATGTTTTCGATGAACACTGACCAGAGGATGGCTCCTACAGTGGAGAAGTGCCGGACTATACACACACAGATCCCATGGAGGAATCCAGTGGGGGAAAGGCTGGGCTGGCATTGACAATAGGTGTGATCGATTTGATATATATTTTTTGGTGCGTGTTACTCAGCTGGGCGGAGGAGAAGGGTTCACCCAAAGATGAATAATATAATCTGTATAATCTGTGTCCTCTAAGGAGCATACAGGCCAGTACAGAAAAGAGACACTGACAGGCAGGCTTGAGTTCTAGCTAAGTTGGAGTCCTAGTTAAGTTGTAGTTGGAGTACTAGTTAAGAGAAAGAAAGAGACTCTGGAGCTGGTCTCCCTGAAGATCGGATCCCAGCTGCACTACCTTGTAGATGAGTGACCCTGGGCATGTCGCCTAATGCCTCTGTGAACCAGGAAAAATACTGCCTACCTATTGTTGTTGGAAAGATTTTGAATGAGTCTATATCTTTATCTTTTTATCTGTCTGTATGTCTGTCTCTCCAAGAGCTTAGAGCAGTACACATGGTAAGCAATATTGCAATTATTCTTCTGAGTCAAGGGGGACTGGGAGGGGGTGAGTTAAGGAATTAGCCTCCACTCCGAACTGCAATGCTAGTGTAATGTACTGTTTAAAAGTCCTGGTATTCCCAAGACCAAATACAGGAAAATTGAATGGATGAAGTTTCTTAAGCCTGGGGCCACCTTGACTTGACTTTCTCCATTCCGTTAGTTTCTTTCACTCTGGTCTGCATCCTCATGCCTTCCCTGTTCTCCAGGAACCTGTTACAAGCTTCTCGGTCTTCCCTAAATTATCATCATCAAATAGTTAAAGGGCTTCAATATCTCCTCGTGTATATCTATTTCCATGTGCCATCTGTCAGCCTGAAGAAGGGGGTATGGTTGACCCTTGGACTAGGACAGGGACACCAACCCACCTCACAGTTGAAAATTCATGTATAACTTTGGACTCCCTCCAAACTTAACTACTCATAGCCTACTGCTGACCAGAAGCCTTACTGATAACATAAAGTCAACTAACACATTTTGTATATGTATTTTACAATGTATTCTTACAGTAAGGTAAACTAGAGAAAAGAAAATGTTAAGAAAATCATAAGGGAAAATACTTCTACACCCCTGTAAGTATTAAAAAACAAAATCCATAACTTGACCCAGGCAGTTGAAATCCATGTTGTTTAAGG
Organism: Cryptoprocta ferox; assembly: GCA_028646485.1. Taxonomy (NCBI): domain Eukaryota; kingdom Metazoa; phylum Chordata; class Mammalia; order Carnivora; family Eupleridae; genus Cryptoprocta; species Cryptoprocta ferox. The sequence goes on along the minus strand of CM053568.1, from coordinate 80,662,532 downwards.
GCCAACTGTAATGACTCTTTACAAGACCCATTCAGTCAGGACAGTGATATGGACATTAATCTTCCAAGATCACTAAATGAGCTTTGATCAAGAAAAAGAAACTCAAGGGCAGACATTTCTTGTGAATTGTTTGAAATCTGCACAGTCTAAGAACACCCTATCAATGGAAGATGGCAAGTGGCTTGCTCATAGCCTATCCAGATTAAAGTTCCAAGAGCAGTTTGATTTGTCTCCTTTCTCTCTTTTTTGGGTCTCACACCTAATTTCACATCCTCCACAAAACATTCAAGTTCTGTCCACAGCAGCTGCCTCCCACTCTTCTAGCATTCATCATTTTTTGGCAACGGTAAATAAACACAGACTAGAAACAATCAGAATGTCCCATGAATATGGAACTCTTGAGATAAGTTGTAATAACAACTTAATGGAATATATATATATGTGTGTGTGTATATGGTTATACACCATGGTTAGAAAGAACGAGTCCATTCTCATTCTCATATCATGAGGCACTGATATGAATGCTCTCCAAAATAAAATGAAGTGAAAAAGTGAAGAAGAGGGTACATAATTTGCTACATATGATGTGTGTTAAGGAAAAAATACAGTGTTTTATTGACTCTAAGGCATCATCTGTTGTAAAGGCATTATTATTTATCGCTGAAAAGGGACAATTGGTGCTGAACAAAATTATGACATCATAGTTTTAAAAACATTGATGTGTCTTTTAAAGATAGAGAAATATGTAAATTTTAGAATCGATAGAACATACTGGTATTTGGGCTTGTTAGGCGCATGGGATATCTCTAGTTGTTATTACATCCTCTAGGGCTGCTGAGGGAATGGAGCTTCTCTGCTCACTGGGTTCCTCACTTGGCACGAGCAGCCCTGACCACAGAACTTTGGGTACACCTCCATGAGCCACTGAAGGAGGCCAAAGAGTGGTGTGGTCATGTGCTGGTATCTTTACCTGCAGTACATACTTTGCACCGTGTGCTTGCTGGTTTGGGAATAAACAGTGAAAACAACTTAGAACCAGGTCCAGGTTGTGATTCCCATCCATCCTGGAACAGAAGAGATGCTGTGGTTTGCTCTTGCTCAGCCTTCTAAAGCAGGGCAAAGAGTTCATCGGTCAGTAGGTGCTCAGCTACCCCTGCACAGCTGTTAGGTGGCGTGGTCTTTTAGTAAGATCATTGGCCATGGAGGAGGGAGAAAAGGTGACAGAGTGGGCAGGGAGGGGTCCTGGTTATCGTGGAGGTGTGAACAGGTGCTAGAGTTTTCTCTTCCTGATACTTTCCCCTAGCACTAAGCACAGGACCTGGCATGGGATGCCCTCAGTGTGTTTTATAAAGAAGGAGGGTCATCAAAGTAAAGTTATAGGCTGAGAAGTGGGATGCCATTTTGAAAGCAACAGAAACTGTATTCAACTCTAGGGAAATTTTTCCTCTTTAGGCTGTTTATTGAGGACGCAGACTCTCAAAACTGTTGTTCTGAGTGAGGCCATAGAAATTCTACAAGGTCATATGGGCTGTTTCACACGGAAGGAAAGGTGCTCAGAATGTTAGGCTGGCTCTTTTCTAGGAACAGTATTTATTTATATATGGGGTGCATGCGTGAGTCCCTGCAATATTGAAAACTCTTTTAAAATTTATTTTTACTGAAGTAGAGTTGACACAAGTTACATTAGTTTCAGCTGTACAATATAGCAACATTGTGTGGCTACCATTCATCACCATTTGATGCTGTCACAATACCTTTGACTAGATTCCTTATGCTGTAGATCTTATCCCTGTGACTTACCCCATAACTAGAATCTTGTACCTCCCATTGCACTTCACCCATTTTGCCCACCTTCCTGTCTTCCTCCCCTCTGCCTACCACTAGTTCTGTGTATTTATGGGTCTGTTTCTGTTGTCATTTGTTCATTTGTTTTATTTTTCAGGTTCCACATATAAGTGAAATCGTATGGTGTTTGTCTTTCTGACTTATTTCACATAGCATATCATCTTTGAGGTCCATCCATGTTGTTGCACATGTCAAGTCTCATTCTTTTACACACACACCACATCTTCTATTGAAGGATACTTCGGTAGCTTCCATATCTTGGCTATTGGAAATAATGCTGCAGTGAACAAGGGTGCATATATCTTTTTGAATTAGTGTTTTCATTTTCATTGTGTAAATATGCTCTAGTGGAATTGCTGGATTATATGACCTTGTTTTAATATTTTGAGAAACCTCCATACTGTTTTCCCCAGTGGCTGCACCAGGTTGCATTCCCACCAAGAGTGCACATGGGTTCCTTTTTCTTCACATCTTTGCCAATATTTGTTATTTCTTGTCTTTTTGATTCTAGCCATTTTGACAGGTGTGAGGTGGTATCTCATTGTGGTTTTGATCTGCATTTCCCTGATGATTAGTGATGTTGAGCATCTTTGTGTCTGTTAGTCATCTGTAAATCTTCTTAGGAGAAGTGTCTGTTCATATCTTCTGCCCATTTTTTAATCTGGTTTTTGATACTGAGCTGTATACGTTCTTTATATATTTTGGATATTAACCCCTTATTGTATATTTCATTTGCAGTTATCTTCTCTCATTCAGTAGGTGGCTGTTTTGTTTTGTTGGTGGTTTCCTTTGTTGTACAGAAGGTTTTTATTTTGGTATAGTCCCAGTAGTTTATGTTTGCTTTTGACAAACTAGACAGCTAGAAAAACGCTGCTAAGGCCAGTGTCAAAGAGAGTACTACCTATGTTTTCTCCTAGGAGTTTTATGGTTTCAGGTCTCATAGTTAGATCTTTAATCCGTTTTATTTTTTTATATGGTATAAGAAAATGGTCCAACTTCATTCTTTTGCATGTAGCTCTCTCGTTTTCCCAGCACCATTTATTGAAGAGACTATCTTTTCCCCATTGTATGTTCTTGCCTCCTTTGTAATCGATTACTGTGTAAGCGTGGGTTTATTTCTGGGCTCTTTATTCTGTTCTGTTGATCGATGTGTCTGTTTTTGTGCCAGTCCCATACTGTTGTATAATAGCTTTGTAGTATAACTTGAAATCTGGCATTATGATACATTCAAGCTTTGTTCTTTCTCAATATCACATTGGCTATTCAGGGTCATTTGGGGTTCCCTACACATTTTAGTATTAAAAAGCCCTTAAATGGAATTGTATCATTTCTCCAAATCAACCAGCCTAAAGAATGCTAGAATAAAGATGACTTCTCTGGAATTATTGGCATCTGAATTATTACTATCAGGTTGCCCCTCATGGGTGGGGTTTACCCTTGGGGTCACATTCCAAGTATTCCACATACCAAACCTATTTAAAAAGAGAAAACTCATGGTATTTCTATTAAACCTCAGCAAACATTAAACTCATAACCTAACTACAGAGAGGCCATTTACAGTCAGTTATGTCACCCAAGGGCTATCAGGCTGAGAATGTTGCTTGAGGAGCCCAAGGGTGGAGAATGATCTTGTGTGGAGATTTCTCTCAGCACAGGGGTCTGGCAAAGAACTAGACCTTAGGCCCCAACGTTCCCAAATTTTGCCTTCTAGCATCTGGAAAAGCCCTATTTTACAAAATTCAATGACAGGGGTGAATGTAGTCACTTTGCTTTCTGAAGACCTTTCAAAAAAAATGTCTTTTTCACATAAGCATAAGCCCCCCTTTCAAATTGAGAATCTGCTTTTAAAAGATTATGGGCTTGGGGCACCTGGGTGGCTCAGTCAGTTGAGTGTCTGACTCTTGATTTCGACTCAGGTCATGATTCTGGGGTCGTGGAATCATGCCCTGTGTCAGGCTCTGTGCCGAGCATGGAGTCTGCTTAAGATTCTCTCTCCCTTTCTCTCCTCATCTCCCTCCCTCTCTCCCTCTCCCTGCTCCTCTCCCCTGCTTATGCTCTGTCTCTCTAAAATTAAAAAAAAAAAAGAAAAAATATTTAAAAAATTAAGGACTTGAGGGTAAAAAAAGGCAAGGTAAAGTAATTTTGCAGGGCCTTTTAAAAAGAAGATGGAAGTAGTATTGTCATGAACATAAGCACCTAGCAGGTTTGGTTTCACTGAGGAGCATAAACTTTAGTATTTTTTTTATTAAATTCCTGTGTAATTGGAAGGGAAATGTTTTCATCAATGATTTATATGTAATTCTGCTAATTTGTTTTTAAAAATACAGACAACAATGATAGTCACAGTGAGTTTAATGATTTTCTAGAATTATTTATACTGCCCCCCCAAACTCCAACCAGTATCAACTCAGATGTCTGTTAGAAGAGTAAAAGTTATCTAAATTATTACGCATTCATAGGGAGATTGTACAGCTATTAGAATCAGGAGTATCAAAGTTTTTTTCCTTCATACTAGCAACGCACTGAGTCCAGTTACTCCACATCCTGTCACCGCTTTCCATTGTCTGTCTTTTTAACTTTAGCTATTCTGTTGGGTGTGTAGTGGCATTTCATTGTAGTTTTATTTTGCTTTCCTTTAATGAGTAGGGATAGTGAACATCTTTTCATGTTTTTAGGGAGCATTCATCTCTTGTGCAGTGTCTGTTCAAATATTTTGCTTTTTTTTAAGTTTATTTATTTATTTTGAGAGAAACAGAAACAGTGCAAGCAGGGGAGGGGCAGAGAGAGAGGGAGACAGAGAATCCCAAGCTAGCTCTGCACTGTCAGTGTGGAGACTGATGCAGGGCTTGAACTCAAGGAACCGTGAGATTATGACTTGAGCTGAAATCAAGAGTTGGATGCTTAACAGACTGAGCCACCTAGGTGTTCCTTTGCTTACCTTTCAGTGGGAGAGGTTTCTTTTCTTTTTCTTTTCTTTTCTTTTCTTTTTTCTTTTTAAGAGAGAGAGAGCAGAGGAGGGGCGAGGGAAGAGAGAGTGGGAGAGGAAGAGAGAGAAGGAGGGAGGGGAGGGAGGGAGAGAATCAGCCCCTGACATGGGGCTCGATTCCGCAACCTTGGGATCGTTCCCTGGGCCAAAATCATAGTCAAAGTTCAACTGACTGGACCATCCAGACACCCCTGGATAGTTGGTCTTTTTAATGAATCGTTAAGAGATCTTTATGCCTATTCCTCGAACAAGCTCTTTTTCAGATATCTGCTTCTGAATACTTTCTCCTACTTTGTGACTCACTTTGTCATTTGAACCGTGTTTTTCAAAGAGCAAAAATTTTTAATTTTGAAGAAGTCTGTCTTGTCAACATTTATTTTTAGGGTTCATGGTTTTTGTGTCCAACTTAAGAAGTCTTTGTCCTGTTCTCTTTTATAAATATACGATTTTAGCTCATAAATTTAAGATCCATTTTGATTCACCGTTAGTTAATTTTTGTGTGTGGTACAATGTATAAGGTTAGAGATCTTTTCTTCCTCCTCATACAGATATCCAGTGGTCATTATCTTATAAAGTTAAATCCTCACCATAGATCCAACAATCTCATTCCTCTGTTCACCCTAAGAGGATCGAAGACATGTCAACACAGATATTTTTACCCCAATATTTGCGGCAACCTTATTTATAATAGCTAAGAACTGGAAACAGCCCAGATGTCCATCATGTAGTAAGATAAATTGTGAGATATTCATATAATGAAATACTACTCAGTAATAAAAAGGCACATAACACTTATTTAACATAAATGCATCTCAGAAATACTAGGGTAAGTGAAAGAAACACAGAAGACCACATAATACGTATTCCATTTATATGAGATTCTAGAAAAGGCCACACTGCAGGGACATAAAGCAGATGAGTGGTTTCCTGAGTCTGAGGGTCAGGGGAAGAAATGGATGAAAAAGGGTGTGAGAAAAATTGGGGGATAATAAAAATGTTTTATATCTTGATTGTGAAGATGCCAAAACCCTACTTTGAAAATGGGCAAATTTTACTGTGTGTAAGTTTTTTCTTAATAAATCAGGGCAAAGTACATAGACAGGAGCAAATGTAAGGGAAATAAAATTTTACGAGTGACTCTCTCTGAAGAGCAGACACTTTTATCATCATGTTACCATGTGATGACTCTCTTTATCTCTGATAATTTTCCTTGCTCTGAAGTGTGCTTTGTCTGATATTACAGCTACCCCACCTGCCTTTTGATTAGTGTTAGCATAGGCATCTTTCTCTGTTTCTTTATGTTTAGTCTTCATGCGTCTTTAAGTTTAAAAAGTCAACATTAAGTTGGGTCTTGTGTGTGGTTCACTGTGACACGATGTGTCTTTTAATTGATGTATTTAAACCATCGACCTTTTAAGTGATTGTTGACATGTTTGGATTGATAGTACCATATTTGTTACTCTTTCCTATTTGTTGCATTTTATTTTGTCTTTCTTTACCTAATGTGGTTTTACTTATTTCATATAATTCCATTTTTTTCCTCTCGGCTTATCATTCACACACACACACACACACACACACTTTTTATTGGTTGCCCTAGAGTTTACAATATACGTATACAACTAAGACAAGTCCGCTTTGATAGAACACTATACTACTACATGGGCAGTGCAAGTGTTTTATAGCAAAGTAGTTTCAGTTTCCCCCTCCCACCCCTTACATTCACGCCTTTTCATTTCATTTATCCATAAACTATAATCATGGAATACTTTGTTGCTATTGTTATTTCCAACAAACTCGTACCTGTGTGGTCAGTTAAGAATAAGTAACATGAAGTTTTTATTTTACCGTCATTAATTCCTCTTTCCAGTGCTCCTCCTTTCTTAACATAGATCCAAGTTTCTGACCTGTATGGTTTTCCTCTTCTTTAAAAACTTATTTTCATGTTTCTTGCAAAGCAGGTCACCCCCCTCAATTTTTGTGTCTGAGAATGTATTTATGTTTCCTTCCCTTTTGAAGCATAATTTAGCTAGGCACGGAATGCTAGGTTGGTGATTCTTTTAACATTTTAAATATTTCACTTCACCCTCGTGCATAGTTTCTGAGGAGATTCTGATCTAATTCCTATACTTGTATAGGTAAGGGATCCTCTCCCATCCCCCCACACACTGGCTTTATCAAGATTTTTTTTCTGTGTCTTTAATTTTCTGAAGTTTGAATATGATAGGCCTAAGTATAGATTTTTTTTTTTTTTGGTATTTAACCTGCTTGGTTTCCTTCCTTCCATCCTTCCTTCCTTCCTCCTTCCTTCCCTCCTTCCCTCTCTTCCTTCCCTGCCTCCCAGAGAGTGAGTGGGGGAGGGGCAGAGGGAGACACAGAATCTGAAGCAGGCTCCAGGCTCTGAGCTGTCAGCACAGAGCCCGATGCGGGGCTTGAACCCACGGACTGTGAGATCATGACTTGAGCTGAAGTCGGACGCTTAACCGACTGAGCCACCCGGGCGCCCCATGGTTTTCTTTAAGCTTCCTGGATTTGGTGTCTGTCATTAGTTTTGGGAATTCTCAATCATTATTGCTTTAAATATTTCTTCTGTTCCTTTTTCCCTTCTGGTATTCCCATTATGCATATGTTACATCTTTTTAATTGTCCCATAATTCATGGCTGTGACCAGTCTACTAATGAGCCTGTCAAAGGCATTCATCTCTGTGTTTTTTTTTTTAATTTCTACTGTTTCCTTTTGATTGAATTTCCATCTCTCTGCTTACATTACCCCTATTCTTGCAATGTTTCCTACTTTTTCCATCGGTGCCCTTACCATATTAATTAGTTGTTTAAAATTCCCTGATAATCCCAACACCTTTGCCATATCTAGTCTCTTTCGGATGCTGTGTCTTCAAAATGTGTTTTGTATTATAGTGAGCCTTGTCATTTTCTTTGTTGCAAGTAGATATAATGTACTAGGTGAAAAAAGTAATGACATACTAGGTAAATAGGCCTCAATGTGACATTTTAGGTTTATCTGCCTGTGTTCACTGTTGCAGCTGTACGTGTCGGGGGCTAAATTCCCTCTGGTATCCTTGTTTTGTCTCCTTCGTTATCTTCGGGTTTCCCTAGAGACTTTAAAAATACCGCCTGATGGGGCAGCTGGGTGACTCGGTGGAGTGTCTGACTCTGGCTCAGGTCATATCATAGCTCATGAGTTTAAGCCCTGCATCGGGCTCGCTACTGTCAGCACAGAGCCTGCTTGGGATCCTGTCCTCCCCTCTCTCTCTCTCTCTCTCTCTCTCTCTCTCTCTCTCTCTCTCTCTGATACTGGGGGAGGGGCCCCATTATCCAGCTCTGTGCTCTGGTTTCAGTCTTTTTTTTATTTTAATATAATGTATTGTCAAGGCAGCTGACATACAGTGTATACAGTTGTGCTGTTGGCTTCAGGGGTAGAGTCCCATGATTCATCGCGTACATACAGTACCCAGTGCTTATCCCAACAAGTGGCGTCTTCAAGGCCTATCACCCATTTTCCCCTCTTTCCCTACCCCCCCCGCCCCACCCCCCTGCCATCAACTCTCAGTTTGTTCTCTGTATTTAAGAGACTCTATGGTTTGCCTCCCTTTCTATTTGAAACTATTTTTCCCCTTCCTGTCCCCCATGGTCTTCTCTTAAGTTTCTCAAGTTCCACCTATGAGTGAAAACATGTAATATCTGTCTTTCTCTGACTGATTTAATTCACTCAGCATAATACATTCTAGTTCCATCCACGTTGCTGCACATTCTTTGTCATTGCCAAGTAGTATTTGATTATATATGTATATACCACATCTTTTTTTAATGTTAATTTATTTTTGAGAGAGAGAAAGAGAGGCAGAGCATGAATAGAGGAGGTGCAGAGAGAGAGGGAGACACAGAATCTGAAGCAGCTCCAGGCTCTGAGCTGTCAGCACAGAGCCCAATGTAGGGCTTGAACTCACAAACCGCAAGCAAAGTCAGATGCTTAACCGACTGAGCTACCCAGGTGCCCCTGTATATACCACATCTTTTTTATTTATTCATCAGTTGATGGACATTTGGGCTCTTGGCATAATTTGGCTATTGTTGAAAGTGCTGCCGTAAACATTGGAGTACATGTGCCCGGAACATTCTCCAAGATAGATCACATACTACGTCACAAAACAGCCCTCAATAAATGTAAAAGAACTGAGATCATACCATGCATATTTTCAGATCACAATGCTATAAAACTTGTAATCAACTACAAGAAAACATTTGGAAAGCCTCCAAATGCAGGGGGATTAAAGAACATCCTACTAAAGAAGCAATGGGTCAGTCAGGCAATTAAGGAAGAAATTAAAAAGTACATGGAAGCAAATGAAAATGAAAACATGACAGTCCAGACCTTTGGGATGCAGCAAAGGCAGTCCTAAGAGGAAAATACATTGCAATCCAGACCTATCTCAACAAATAAGAAAAATCCCAACTACAAAATCTAACAGCACACGTAAAGGAATTACAAGCATAACAGCAAAGACATCCCAAACCCAGCAGAAGAAGAGAATAAAGATCAGAGCAGAAATGAACAATATAGAACCACCCCCCCCCAAAATGGTAGAACAGATAAATGAATCTAAGAGCTGTTTTTTTGAAAAAAATAAACAAAATTGATAAACCCCTAGCCAGACTCTCAAAAAGAAGAGAGGGCCCAAATAGATAAAATCACGAATGAAAGAGGAGAGATCACAACCAACACCACAGAAATACAAACAAGTATTAAAGAATGCTATGAAAATTATATGCCAACAAATTGGACAATCTGGAAGAAATGGAAAATTCCTAGACATCCACACACTACCAAAACTCAAATGGGAAGAGATAGAAAATTTTAACAGACCCATAACTAGTGAAGAAATTGAATCAGTTATCAAAAATCTCCCAACAAATAAGAGCCCTGGGCCAGATGCCTTCCCAGGGGAATTCTACCAGGCATTTAAAGCAGAGTTAATACCTACACTTCCCAAGGTATTCCAAAAAACATAACTGGAAGGAAAACTTACGGACTCATTCTATGAAGCCAGCATTGCCTCGATTCCAAATCCAGAGACCCCACAAAAAAGGAGAACAACAGGCCAATATCCCTGATGAATATGGATGCAAAAATTCACAACAAGATACTAGCAAATCGAATTCAACAGTATATTAAAAGAATTATCCACCATGATCAAGAGGGATTCATTCCTGGGCTGCAGGGCTGGTTCAGTATTCGCAAATCAATCAGTGGGTTACATCACATTAATAGAAGAAAGGATAAGAACCATATGATCCTGTCAATAGATATAGAAAAAGCATTTGATAAAATACTTTCTTAATAAAACTCCTCGAGGAAGTCGGGATAGAAGGAACACACTTTAACATCGTAAAAGCCATTTATGAAAAGCCCACAGCTAATATCATCCTCAATGGGGAAAAACTGAGAGCTTTCCCCCTGAGATGAGGAACACGACAGGGATGTCCACTCTCACCACTGTTGTTTCACATAGTGCTGGAAGTCCTAGCATCAGCAATCAGACAACAAAAGGAAATAAAAGGCATCAGAATCGGCAAAGACGAAGTCAAGTTTCACTTTTTACTGATGACGTGATACTCTACATGGAGAACCCAAAGACTCCACCAAAAAGCTGCTAGAACTGATCCATGAATTCAGCAAAGTCGCAGGGTACAAAATCAATGTCTAGTCTCAGTCTTTTAGTACCCCTGGGGCTGTGACCTTCACACGTGCTTCCCGGATTGCTTCCCAGCCCCCTCCACTGGAGAGGCATGAAGGCTGGCATATCCTGGAGTTGGGTGTTTCCCTTCTTCCACGTTGGTTAGGCGCCAGTAAAATCATGTCTGTTGAGAACAGGCCTTGTTAAAAAGAACAGAATATTCTGGGCATATTTAAAAACAGCTATTTTCGGGGCGTCTGGGTGGCTCAGTAGGTTGTGTGTCCGATTGTGGCTCAGGTCATGATCTCACGGTTCGTGGGTTCAAGCCCTGCATCAGGGCTGTGTGCTGACAGCTCGGAGCCCAGAGCCTGCTTCAGATTCTGTGTCTCCCTCTCTTTCTGTCCCTCCTCTGTTCATGCTCTGTCTCTCTCTCTCCCTCAAAGATAGACAGACATTAAAACAAACTTAAAAACCCAGCTACTTTCCCCCTCCTTTTGCTCAAAGCCCAAGGGGATTTTTTCCTCGCATCCTCACTGAGAGAAACTGATGGGCTGCGAGAAGCACAAGTCATGGAAGGAGGGGGCCATGCTAACAGTGGATCCTTTGGTGTTTTTTTAAGTTGATTTATTTATTTTGAGAGAGAGAAACAGTGAGCATGTGTTGGGGAGGGGCACAGGCAGAGGGAGAGAGAATTCCAAGGAGGCTCTGCATTGACAGATGCGGGGGTTGAACTCACAAACTGTGAGATGACCTGAGCTGAAGTTGGGAGTCAGATGCTTAATCCACTGAGCCACCCAGACGCCTCTCCCTGGGCACTTTTAACTCTCAACTTGTCCACACAGAGCCTCCAGCAATTCATTGGTTACAGATTAGGTTCTCCTAGGCTGCTTCTGGTCTTCAGCCTCAGAGAGTCAGTGGTGATGCTGTGTCTGCAGCTCCCCTCACCTGTAGAGACAGTGGTTTGCCCTGTGACTGCGGTTCTCTGATACATTTAACGCAGGCTGTTCATTTTCAGTGTGTTCAGCTTCTTTCTTGTTGTGAGAATGGGAGAGAGGACTTCCCAGCTCCTGGAATGCCAGACCAGAAACAAGTACTTTCTCTCTGGATGAAAGTATATCAGTGGTTTCTCCTTCGTACATGCTTTACTTTCCACGTTTTCTACAATGTGCATATATTCCTTTTAAAATGAACAGGGTAACAAATGTTCTTACACTATAGAAAAAAAAATTTAAGGGAACTTAATCTCTGTTGACTTGGAAGAATGTAAGGCAAGGTGCAGAGTAGTAAGGTCCTTAAAAAAATAAGAATAAAAAAATAGGAACATTTACACACACACACACACACACACACACACACACACTCTCCCTGCTACTTACTATCTATATTAAAATGACCTTACAGGCACCTGGGTGGCTCAGATGGTTGAGAATCTCTTAATTTCAGCTCAGGTCATGATCCCAGGGTTATGGGATCCAGCCCCATATTTTTGGGCTCTGCATAGGGCGTGGAGCCTGCTTAAGATTTTCTCTCTCTCTCTCTCTCTCCCTCCCTCCCTCCCTCCCTCTCACATGTGTGCTGTAAAAACAAAACTTGAAAATTACATGGTCTTCATTAGCACAATCTTAGTATTCAAGGAGACTCTTGCCCAAGCAAATAACTGTTGTTCATTACATGAACTTCCTCCAAGACCCATTATCTCTTTAACAAAGCACCAAAACTGATCTATATGCCCTAAGAGCCTTTGAATCTCCACTCGAAATCCTTGTTTTACTACTTCGCCCAATCCTAAATTTTTATAGGTGATCTTTCTGCAATTCTAACCAAATCCCCACATTGAAAGACCTACCTTAGATCAAATTTAAATAAAATCCGACCTTGACCTTCCCTTTCAAAGTACCAAAGCTCCAACAAGGTGGCACTCTCCCTGTTACAGTGGAGAAGAAATTCAGGTCATCTAATAACAGGTGATATTAGTGATAGCTGGGAGCCAACCTTTGACATTATATAGGATTCTAGGTGTTTACGTGAATAAGAACATCAAGCTATTATTGCCGATTGCCTCGTGGGGGTGAATTCTATTTTTTTTTTTTTGGTATTATTTCACTATTTGTGGTGGACACATGTCCATTTAATAGTGGACTTTAAAGCTTTCGCAAGAGAATTTTAAAGACAGATCTGTTTGGTGGAGGGACCATGCATCCATTCTCTTTGAAGCTTATAATCTCACAGTGAGCCTTGCTTCAGAACATTTCTTGGGTTCACAAAGGCCTCTTTCTTGTACATAATAAAACCCACTGTTTATAAACAGGAAACTGGTTTCCCCATACTCTTGAATTAGTTGTTTTGCCTTCTTCAATTTAGAAAATCCCTTTGGAAAATCCTTACTGAAAGTGATGCAGAAAACAGACACCTTCTTATGTAAAGGGCTCAGTGGTTTGGAACATGCCCCTTCCACTCTCCATTAAGTCCAGAGTCCTAAACCACACCAGTGATGAAGACAGCTCACCGGGGCATACCTCTAAGCAATTCTAGACCTATCCATCATTGTTTCTCACACTACGCTTCATCATTTTTGATGCTCTCTCCCCAAGTGATTGAAATGCTGAGACTCATACACTTGGACAGTATATAGGAGTAAGGACAGAAACTGTGCTTTCTGTGGCTTGATGTAGCTCTTAGAAAATTTTAAGAAAAGGAATAGACGTGGCTATTCTTCCAAGATATCTGTATAGGAAGATTGACTGTTAATACAAAATTTTCATGGGAACTACATTTATTCATGAGGAGAGAATCTGTCTCTGTCCTTTTGCTAAGCAGACCAAAGACATTTCCCCAAGTATCACACCTTATTGGTCTGAATGAGGTTCGAGTCGAGCACAAATGAAGATTGCTTCCTGGTCACGTATAGAACAGAAAAGCTGTGTCAGAGAGAGGGAGGAAATATTTGGCTTTTTCACTCATTCTCATTTATGTTGGTTTGAGTGGAATGGCTGTTGGATGACAGATGTGTACACCTGTACCAATCCTGTACATCAAGACCAGGTTCAGCATGGCATCCCATCATTGCCTGGGAGAGAAATAATAGAGATTGAGAATGTGATGGAGCTGGTGGTGCTTTCTCAACTGGAGCATGTGTCAGAATCACCTGGAGGGCAGTAGCGGGGTCCATGTCGGCTGGGGTCTAAGGGACAAGGTCCTGGCCCTTGTGGAGTGGCTGGTCATGTAGACGGAAGAGCCAGGGTGGTAGAGGAGCCCAGCCCAGGAACTTGGGTCTCAGAGGAAAGTGGCATTTTAGCTAGGGGATCCCGAGAACTGAGTCAAGACTGACCGGTAAGCCTGGTTGTTTTAGGCAGCGCAGAGCAAGTGGGTGCCAGGGGCTGATGAACAAGACCCGTTCCGCGTCTCCCTTGCTGGAGAGGTAGGGAAGCTGCACGAAACGTGGGCCTAGGACCAAGAGAATCTCACGTACAAGCTTTGAAGTGCAGTGGCCACAGCTGCTCAGTCTCTTGTTTGCATGGTCCTCAATTATACAAGAGGAATGAGAACTAGGCCTTTTGGGGCGCCTGGGGGGCTCAGTCGGTTGAGTGTCCGACTTTAGCTCAGGTCATGATCTCGGGGTTGGTGAGTTCGAGCCCTGCGTCAGGCTCTGTGCTGACAGCTCAGAGCCCGGAGCCTGCTTCAGATTCTATGTCTCCCTCTCTCTCTGCCCCTCCCTGCTCATGCTCTGTCTCTCTCTCAAAAATTAAACAACAACTATGCCTTCCTCACAAGGGTCCTATAATTAAATAAACCCATTAAGGGATCCAGTACATTTCCCTATACTCTTAGCTTCCTTCCTGCATTCCTAGGAAACCAAAGACCTTAGAAAGAACTCAGCCCACCTACAGGCTCAGCCCCTTGAGCTGAACCCAGTGGCGGTCACGAGGATAAAAAGTCAGTAGCACCCCCGTGCAGAATGGCTTACCTTTGGCTACGCGTGCTCACTCTCCCTACCACTTCATCACTGTTGCGTGAACTACCTCTCATGTCTGCTGGAGTCAGGGAGAACAACATACCTAAAGCTGCAGAGTAAGAATTAGAGGACATACTTCCACCACAGAAAATCTGAACCATAAAGGCAGTGGTCTGGATGGCATTAGAAGCAGTGCCTCTGAGGCTGAGAAGAGATTCCAATTTGTACAGCAATGACAGCAAGGAAGTAAGACTCTTCTCCTTGAAGTGAAGCCCAGCCATTCAGTAACAACATCTAATACAGTTGATTCTTAGATGGGAATCTCCAATTCTGTTGGGGTCAGCGAACTCTTAACTGGAAATTCAGACATGAGAGTGGATACTTAGAGGGACAAAGGAGGTTCTCAGGAGGATGCATTTTGTGACGGTCAGATTTCCTTTCAGATTCTAAGTAGGAGCCATTGGTGATTCTTCATGTTAGGAAAGCCATGTTAGGAAATGCCAAGAATTGTGGCATTCTCCTTCGGTCGTTCTAATTCGTCAACCCATTAGAGAGGAGAGAAACCTTTTCCATGTTGGTCCCTGTCGTAATGAGGTCTGTAAGAGAGAAGGTGCTAGTGTTCTTTGAAAACTTGTAAAAGCAAATAAATGCAAGACAATGTGGGGAACGCTGGGGAAACGGGACTGTGATGACCCCTGAGATAACTCGGAAGCTAATGCTTATTAACCTTGGGAATGAATGTGGGATTGTGGGAGCCAGGAGACCGCTTGAATCGTTGGGAGATTTGTGCTCAAGTACTTAGGGGTGATGTGTCATGACGGCCGGGACTTATTTTCAAATACTGACCAGTGTTGAATCTTAGTAGGAGAGTATATGGGTGCATCGAATTGGTCTTTTTCTCTTGAACACCTGTGAAGTCTTGGAAAAATCAAAAGATGCTGATAGAGATTTATTACATACCGTAGTATACTGTAAATCTATATTGGCATACAGATTCTCTGGCTACTACACAGAATGTAAAGCACTAGAAAAGGTTTAGTGTGGCTTGGTCCATGGCAGCAAATGTCTGCCATTGCTTGAGATGAAAGTCATGAAAGCAATGGGCTCCTCTCCCTTGCGACAAACCTGGTTCATCCCAGAAGACTGGCTCTCTTGGTCTTTTTTCTCCCCTTACCAAGCTTTCTGGAGTAAGAGAGTGCCCAGTCCTCTGCAGGAGACCTTCTCTCAGGCACTGGGGTTTCAAGCCCCTAGAACTCAAAAAAACAAGAGGCAGTGTTTGTGGAGCTAAATTGTCTCTTTATTAGGAAAGCACCACCACCACATTCTTGGAAATTACTGGAATTTTATTTGCCTCAGGCTTATGACTTGCAACCAAAGACATTGTGCAAAGAAAGCAAAGGTTAAGTACACTTTAGGGAGAAGGAGATGACACACATCGGTAACACAGGAGATCGGGGTGACAGAGCCATCCAATACACTAGAGAGACTGCAATAGTCAATAGCGTTTTCAACAGAACTTTTTCTTTTTTAAATCAAGAGCAAAAAAAAAAAAAAACAATTAAGCAATGTTTACAGTAGACATAAATCTTATACAGTTCAAAAAGCATTTTTTTTTCAGATCATAGAGCATAAAATGGAAAAAGGTCTATGCAGGTGAAATCTAATTACTGTACACTTATCACCTATTAAAGTTGCTTATATGTACCACAGTGTAAAAAAAACAAAAACAAAAACAATACCAAACAAATAAAAAGTTTGAAAATTGCCTGATGAAAAATAAAATAACCAGTGGCTTTTAATGGCTTCTCCTGGTTATCAGTGCTACAAAAAGACAAAAAAAAAAAAAATCTTCTCATCTGAACAGGTGGTAAAACCAGGCACAATCAAACCATTACCAAATTAGACCCACCCATAGAAATATACTATCCACCCACGTATTTTCCATCAAAAGCTTTGTTTTAATCTTTGAGGCCCATTTGGTCACAATATGTTACAAATATGTGTGTGTGTACGTGTGTTTTTACACCATGATATCATATGTTTGTCTGGCACTATCCTAAAGCTAGTTTATAGATGAAGATGATATAGAAACAACCCAGTGCCCATAGGACAAATGAACTCACTGGGTAGAAATGAGAGAGGGGAGAAGGAACTCCGTTCTACAGAGGAAAAAAAGGTCCACACTCATCACTCATCGTCAGTTCCGCTTGCTTCTGACTGTTCCTAAAAATAAAAACAAGACAAAATGAATGAGATGACATCTAAGAAAAAGATGTCATGATAGAAAAGAAGCGACATTTTGGAAAGAGTCAACCCAGGTCTCTTCATTCTGTGCCAAGACAGCAAGACGCTTTTGAGGAATCCAAGCTAAAAAGGGGAGCCCCCACTGGGAAATCCCAACGCAAGTCCCGCCATCTGTACTTTCACTGTGGCATGAAAAGTTCAAGGCTGATAATTTTTAACACTATGGGTTTAGAAAATTCACCAGAGGTAGAAGTACCATCCATTTGAGGTCTACTCTAAACACAGCATTTTAAATGTATTTGGGAAAGGTTGGGTATGGGGCTGGGGTAAGGATTCTCAAATGTTTTCAGCAGACCCAAATGGCGGTGTCCTGCAGCAAGACCACACTAGCAAACAGACCAAAACTGTTTGGTCTGGAACGAGAAAGAGAACCTGAGGTCTTCTGGACTTCTGGAAAGTGAATAAAGGGAGGGGACTTCCCCAGGCTCAGCAGCAGAAGTTTCTGCCAGCAATGCCACTTGCTGCCCGCATTCAGGGACAGGGTTGTGCTGTGTGGGTCTGAATTCAACCTCTCTTGTTTGCTACCCTGACATGGGGCAAAGCACATACAACCTTGGCCCTGGTTCCTGGGATATGGAGCCAGTAAGAGAAGCATTAGTGTGGTATCATACGGGAAGGTAATTTTTTCAGGGCCTGCCTCCGTAAATGCTCCTGAATTCCTCCACCATGAAAAATGGCAGGGAAGATGAAGAAAGGAGAAAAGGAAACGCGATTGACTAGTTTTTCATTTTTGAAGACTACGAAAACGCCCTGAACACAAGCCCGGAATTCTTTGTCCTGCGTCATGCAGCTTTAGTTCCCAACCCTCAATAACGAACTCTCCCCTGGTCTTGATGTTTTCATTTCTGGAAAATAAAGAGGGTCACAGAAGCGGGAAGGAGGGGAGAGGGCTTGTGGGCCTGGGCCACAGCCTTGGCCCCCTTACATTTTCCTCCTGCTCCTCATCGCTGTCGAAATCGCTCACGACGGGCTTGGCTTTCCCTCGATTCGGCCTTTTCTTGCCTTTGCCTTTGTCCCGGCCTTTCTCATCTTTTTTATTGAGCTTGATTTTCACCTTGACAGATTTTGCTGCAACAGGAAAAAAAACCGCAGTGAGCCATTGTGGGGACATCCTTCGGCAGCTAGTAAAAAAGGCGGGGGGGTGCCAAGCTGCACGTGACAAATCAGAAGGTCCCGGAGCCCCCGGAACATGCTTAATTCATGCTTGGTCTCCATGGTCCTGTGAGCACCCCTTCCACTCACAGACTCTCTTGGTTACGAGGATAAATTAACAGAGTCACCCTAAGCAGGGAGCATGAGGAATGAGGTCTTACAGAAAGCTGGGTCCTTGTGCTGTTCTCTTAACTGGCCAGACAGGGCTCTCCCTCAGCAGGATTAAACAGAGCTGCCTTCCCTACTTCTGGAGGGTCTTGTAGGAAAAAGGACAAATAAGTGTAAAGCTTTTTAAAAGGCCAGTGTTACCATGGAGAGAACTGTAGTTGACTTAAAAAGAAAAATCACATAGCTGAATAATATTAACAGCACAAAAAGGTAGCAAATGAAAAGTTAAATGACTGTGAATGCTCCCTTTCTCCCCATCTGTGGTAATTCCTTGTTCTCCTGGTGATGATTTCCGGAAAACACAGTTTATGCAAAGCTTCTAGTTAAACACACATCTATCTACACAGGCAGGACTCCATGAGCGGCACCTTGCAGGGCATTGATCTCTGCCACACTCCAGAGAGAACCAGGAGATCTCAATGTCTGCCAGCCCCGGGACACCTGGCTGTGGTGGGCAGCAGGCTTATGCTTATGACCCAGCAGCACTACAGATTTTGGCATACCTTAAAAGTTCCTGCCTGAGGGTCTGGCATCTAAGCAGCCTGAACCCTGAAGCTCACAGAGATCCTCCCCTTTGAGACCATGAGTGGTCCTTGGCACAATCTTAACCACTGGGAGCCACTGCTTAGAGTATCACAAAGGGGGGGAGAGACCACCAAGAGGTAGATGAGGGTTGAGTACATTTCATCCTCAACAAGAGATTCCACCTTCAAGACTGAGAGAAGCTGTGGTTTAACGAATACATCAAAACCAACACAGACTCCAGGAAAATGAAGAGAGAGGTAAAATGTTCTGAATGAAAGAAGAAGGTAAAAATGTAGCTTTATCCCTTACCTCTATTTTCTTAGGGACTTGTTCTGATGAGGAGTTGAAAATAATGGCCCTAAAAGTGCTCACCGAACTGAGTAGGAGAATAGTCCGCAAGGAGACAGAAAATAGAAACAAGGACCCAATAAAAGTCACAGAGCTGGGCCGCCTGGGTGGCTCAGTTGGTAAAACGTCCAGCTCTTCATTTCAGCTCAGGTCATGATATCATGGTTCGTGAGATTAAGCCCCGCGTTGGGCTCCACACCAGGCGTGGAGCCTGGTTAATATTCTCTGCCCCTCCCTCACTCATGCTCCCTCCAAATAAATAACTAACCGAAAACTTCATGAGGGGAGTTCCACAGAAGATGGAATAAAACAGTACTGGACCAGATGGACAAGTACAAGGAAAACCCCAGAAGATGATCAGATTTGTGAGTAGAAACTTTCTATGCCAGAAGGGAGTAAGAGATACATGCAAAGGGCTCAAAGAAAAACAAAAGGCCAACCAAGAACATTCTACCTGGCAAGTTTATCATTCAGAATTGGAGAGAGAAAAATGTTTTCCAGACAAGCTAAAGTTCATCAACCTCAAGCCTTCCACGAAGTGTTGAAGGGACTTTTCAAGCTAAAAACAAAGGGTGCTAGTAACAAATCCCATGAAAAAATAAATCTCACTGGCAAAAGTAAGTATATAGTAGTGAACAGATCACTTTGTAAAGTTAGTATGAAGGTTAAAGACAAAAGTAGTAAGAATAACTATAACTACAGTAATTAGTTGAGATATACAAGTATGTATATAAGATAGAGAGATGGAAAATTTGACTTTAAAAACCTAAAACATGGGAGGTCGGGTGGGGCTAATAAAAATGTAGAGCTTTGGAATATGTTAAGTCTTAAGTCTTAAGTTGTGATCAACTTCAAATAGACTAAATATAAACTGTTATATGTAAGCCTCCTGATAACACAAGGCTAAAACCTCCAGCAAATATACCAAAAATAAAGAGGACTAAGGATCCCACTAAACCAAGTCATGAAACCACAGAGGAAGAGACCAAAAGAAGAAAGGAACCATAAGCATTCCAGCAAGCAACGAACAAAATGGCAGTGAGTACACAGCTATTAATAATTGCTTTAAATCTAAATGGGCTAAATAAGCAGGGAAATTCACAGCAATACAAGCCTACCTCAAGAAACAAATCTCCCCATGAAACTATTAATTTTACATCTATAAGAACTAGAAAAAGAAAGCCCAAAGTTAATGGAAGAAAGGAAATTAAATGAAAGTGAGACTAAAATACAATAGAAACATCAATGAACTAAAGTTTGAAATGAAAACCAAAATTAAGAAACCTGTAGCCAAGACTTGAGAGAAAAAGAGGGCTTGAATAAAATCAGAAAGACAAAGCATCACAAGTGACTACCATAAACTACCACGATTATACGCCAACACACGTTTCTAGAAACCACCTTCGAAGAAGCCTCAGTTATGAAGAAATAAAAAATATGAATAGAGCAAATACAATAATAAAACTGCATCTGTAATATAAAAAACAAAATCCAGAACCAGAAAGCTTCACTTAGTCCAACAACTGAAAAAGGAATGTTTTCCAACTCGTTTTACAAGGCCAGCATTACCCTGATACCAAAAAGTCAATATACATGAAGAACACAGATGCAAAAATTCTCAGCAAAATATTAGCAATCTGAATTCAACAATCCATGAAAAGATCACATGCCCCAATCAGGTGGGGTTTTCTTTGGAATCCACAAAACAATGTAATATGCCCTATTAACAAAAGGAAGGATAAAAATCCTCTCTCAGTAAGATGCCAAAAACACATCTGACAAAATTCAACAGCCATTTATGATAAAGATTCTTAGCAAAGTAGGTATTGAGAGAACATACCTCAACGTAAAAGAGACCATATACAAAAACCCACAGCTGACAACATACTCAGTGGTGAAAAACTGAGAGTTCTTCCCCTAAGAGCAGGAACAAGACAAGGATACCTCCTCTTGCCACCTTTATTCAACACAGCAGTGCAAGTCCTGGCCAGAGCAGATATTGAAGAGAAAGAAATAAAAGGTGTCCAAGTTGGAAAGGAAAAAGTAAAACTGTCACTATTTACGGAGGACATGATACTATATATAGAAAAGCCTAGACACTCCATCAAAACACTATTAGAATGTGTGGAATTTAACAAACAAAATGGATGAACATATGGGAATGGAAAAAAGAGAAGCACACCATAATATAGACAACAAACTGAAGGTTGATGGAGGGAGGTGGGCCACATAGATGCAAACTGAAGGTTGATGGAGGGAGGTGGGCCACATAGATGATGGGTAGTAAGGAGGGCACTTACTATGATGAGCACTGGGGTTATATGTGAGTCATGAATCAGTAAATTCTACTCTTGAAACCAATATTACACTATATGTTAACTAACTAGAGTTTAAATAAAAATTTGAAAAGAAAAACACTATTAGAATAAATGAATTTGGCAAAGTAGTAGGATACAAAATTAACATACAGAAATCATTTGTGTTCCTATATACTAACAATGAGCTCTCAGAAATTTAGGAAACAATGCTACCTACAATTTGCATCCAAAAAAATGAAATATCTAGGGGTGAATTTAAGCAAAGAACAGTAAGACATTGATGAAACAAAGTAAAAATGACACAAATAATGGAAAGATAAAGCATGCTCAGTGGGTTAAGTGTCTGGCTTTGGCTCAGGTCATGATCTCACGGCTGTGGGTTCAAGTCCTGTGTCAGGCTCTGTGCTGGCAGGTCAGAACTCTTTGGATTCTGTGTCTCCTTCTCTCTCTGCCTCTCCCCACACCTTTCTCTCAAAAATAATGAACTTAAGATTGAAATACCAACACATCTTTTCTGACCACAATGGTATGAAAATAGAAATCGATTACAAGAAGAAAATTGGAAATTCACATGTGGAGATTAAACAATGTTACTCAACCACCAATGGGTCAACAAAGAAATCAAAGGAGAAATTAAAAATATAACTTGAGACAAATGAAAATAAAAAACAGCATACCAAAACTTAATGCACCCAAAGCACTTCTAAGAGGAAAGTTCATGACACTAAATGCAGCATCAAGAAAGAAAAATCTCAACCTACTTTACATCTCAAGGAACTAAAAAAAGAACAAACCAAGTCCAAAGTTAGTAGAAAGGAGATAATAAAGATCAGAAAGTAAAAAGGCAATAAAAAATATCAATAAAAGTAAAAGCGGGTTCTCTGTAAACAAACAAAATCGACAAACCTTTAGCCACACTCACCAAGAAAAAAAAAAAAAGGTCACAGAATCAGAAATGAAAGAGAAGCCATAACTTGATACCACTGAAATACAAAGGATCATAAGAGACTATTGTGAACAATTATATGCCAACAAATGTGACAACCCAGAAGAAATGGATAAATTCCTCAAAATATAAAACCTATCCAGACCAAATCATAAATAGAAAATATGAACAGATCTATTATTAGTAAGGAGATCAAATCAGTAATCAAACACCTCCCAACTAATAGAAATCCGGGTCCAGACAGCTTGCCTGGTGAATTCTACCAAATGTTCAAAGAAGACTGAATACCAATCCTCTCAAAGAGTTTCGAAGAAACACTTGCAAACTCATTTTCCGAGGCCGACTTACCCAAATACCAAAACCAGACAACGATGCCGTCAGGAAAGAATTTTATAGGCCAATATCCCTGATGCACATAGATGCAAAAATCCTCAACAAAATATTAGCAGTACAAATTCAACAATACAGTAAAAGAATCATACCCCATACTCAAGAGGGATTTATTCCAGGCATGCAACAATAGTTCAAATCACTCATCAATAAACATGATACACCACATTAACAAAACATAAAAATCATGATCATCTCAATAGATGTAGGAAAAGCATTTGACAAAATACAACATCCACTTAGGAGAGAAACTCTCAACAAAGTGCATATAGAAGGAATGTAACTCAACATAATGAAGGCTATATATGACCAGCCCACAGCTAATACACTCACTAGAGAAAAGCTGGAACCTTTTCCTGTAAGATCAGAAACAAAAACAAGGATGCCCACTCTTGCCACTTTTATCAACATAGTATTCGAAGTCCTATCTTGAGCAGTTAGGCAGGCAAAAGAGAAGTTTTCCAAGTTGGAAAGAAAGAATTAAAACTATCACTAATTGCAGATGATAATGTATATAGAAAACCCTAAAGATTTCAAATATGTTAAGAGTTAATCAAAGAATTAAGTGGAAGGATATAAATCAATATACCAAAATCTTTTGTATTTCTAAACAATAGTGATGAGCTTTCAGAAAGAAATTAAGAAAACTATTCCATTTACAGTTGCCTCCAACAGAATTCAATACCTAGGAACAAATTTAACCAAGGAGGTAAAAGACGTATAAACTGAAAACTATCCGATGTTAAACAAATGGAAAAGTATTTGTGTTATCAACTGAATATATCCATACTACCCAAAGCAACCTGTTCAATGCAATCTAGCAAAATTCCAATGGCATTTTTCACAGAAGTAGAACAGTCCCCTAAAATCTGTATGATACAAGAGATCCAGAGTAGCCCAAGCAATCTTGAGGAAAAAAAAAAAAAAGCTGGAGGTATCACACTCCTTGATTTCAAACTATATTATAAAGCTCTAGCAATCAAAACAATATGGTGGCATTAAAAAACAGACCTATAGATCAATGGGACAGCATTGAGAGCCCAGAGGTGAAACACACAAATGGCCAATTTCCAACAGAGGAGCCAAGAATGTACAATGGTGAAGGGCCAGTCTCTTCAGTAAATGGTGTTAGGAAAACTGGACAGCCATGTGCAGAAAAATGAAACGGGATCACTCTCTTAACACCATCCTAATATTACATAATAAGAAGTATCTCAACGTGGATTAAAGACTTGAGCATTAAGTCCTGAAACAGTAAAACTCCTGGAAGAAAACATCAGCAGGGAGCTCCTTGACATTTGTCTTTGTGGTGTTAGGTCTTAAAACTCATGGCCAACAAAAGCAAAAAATAAACAAGTGTGACTGTATCAGATGATACAGTCTTCTGATACAGTCAGAAGGGAAAAAGCTTCTGCGCCGCAAAAGGGAAACCATCCGCAAAATGAAAAAGTGACCTAGTGAATGCGAGAAAATATGTGCAAATCTTATCTATTCTAGGACTTAATATTCAGAATACGTAAGATCTTGTACAACTCAATAGTAAAACAACCCAGTTAAAAGAATGGGCAAAAAATGTGAATAGACATTTTCCCAAAGACATACATAGATGGCCCAACAAGTACACGAAAAGGGGCTCGCTATCACTCATCACCAAGGAAATGAAGATCATAACCACAATGACCTATCACCTCGCACCTCTTAAAATGGCTAGTATCCAAAAGACCAGAAGTAAAAGGTATGGGTGAGGATGCAGAGGAAAGGGATCCCCTGTACCCTGTTGGTGGGAATGTAAATTTGTGCAGTCAGTATGGAAAACCGTATAGAGGTTCCTCAAAAATTAACAATAGGCCTTAATTTCACCTGTGGAGTTTACAATGAAGTAAGTAACACTCAATCAAAAAGGTGTGTGAACCCCCATGTTCGCTGTGGCATGAACATATAGCCAAAGTTTGAAAATAACCAAACTGTCCATCAATGGATGAATAAAGGAAATGTGGTGTACGTGTGTAGTGAAATATTATTCAGTCATAAAAAGGAAGAAATTTTGCCATTTCTCACAACATGGAAAGACCCAGAGGGCATTGTATTAAGTACAATGAGGAGAGATAAATAACCCTATAATCTTACTTACGTGTGAATTCCTAAAAAGAAAACCAAAAACCTCCCCGAGGTTGGTTGCCAGAGGTAGGGGCTGGAGGGTCAGTGAAAGGGGTTGAAAGTTACAACTTCCGGGCTTGAAATAAATAAATCAGGGGTATAGCATGGTGACTGTAATGAATAATATTATGCGACATTTGCTAAGAAAGTAGATCGTGTATGTTCTCAGCACAAGAAGACATTGGTAACTACTTGTGGTGATGGATGTATTTTTTTAACTTTTTAAAATTTATTTACTTTGAAAGAGAGAGATAGCAAGTGGGGAAGGGGCAGAGAGAAAGGGGAGACAGAGAATCCCAAGCAGGCTCCTTGCTGTCAGGGCAGAGCCCGATGCAGGGTTTGAACCCACAAATGGGGAGATCATGACCTGAGCTGAAACCAAGAGTCGGAAGCTTAACCGACTGAGCCACCCAGGCGCCCCTGTGGTAACGGGCATTGACCAGACTTACCGTGGTGATCATTTTACAATATCTACAAATAATGGAATCCTTACCCTGTACACCTGAAACTAACATGACATTATATCTCAGTTAAAGAAAAACTCCAAGAGGAGGCAGAAAAGAGGGTCAAAGAGATGCAGCAGGAGGACACACAGGAAATGGGTTCTGGCCTCCAGTGAGGAATGCAACCCAGGGACACCTTGACTTTGGTCCAGAGTGACCCACAGCACACTGTGACCTATAGCACTGTGAGGTACTGAAGATGGGTTGGGTTAAGCTACTTACCTTTGTGGGGATTTGTAACAGCAGCCATAGAAAGTTAATACACCAAGTCTCTAGAGAGCTCTAGGAAGCTCAACTGATGGGCTAAGAGGACAGGTATTTGCAAACAGATTAGAAATGTGGCTCTACTATCAGGACATACCGAGCTCAGGTAAGTTACGTAGACCTACATCAGCAAACGCTGGGATCTCAAAACTGGGGAATAACCATATGAAATTGAAAAACATGGAATGAGGAAGAGAATGTCATGGAGAAGAGATGTGGGTGTGGGGACACAGGCACTTAAACACACAGCTGACAAAGACAGGGGCTCCCTTCTGTGGGGCAATGTGCATGAATCAGAGGTTTGAAAAATGTTTGCACTGATTTGTGGGTAAAACTTTCAGGACAGTGTTATTTAGAGGGATACTGATATATTTGGTTTGACTCATTAATGAACGTTAATAGATGTTGCTGTATTAATGCACTATGGGAAAATGTTCGTAATATAGAAAAATTATGCTACCAAACAGTGTGTTGTGCTTTTATAAAGAAAATATATACAGAAAAAAACTGGAAGGCCCATTCCCAAAATGTTAAATGTATACGAGGTAGTGGGATCACAAGTTTTCCTTTGTTACAAAAGATGTTTTCCAAGTTGTCTGTACTCGGTTTGTAATGAGGAAATCTAATAAAAAACTGTTGAAGTATATGTACTGTGCTGTTTTACACAGAAGACCATACACTACGGCGATTAATTATGGGTGAGAACATAACTAGGTAATCAAGTTTAAACTTCTGAAGGCAGCTGGGCTGAAGCTGCCGCACAAGAGGTATTTGCTTTGGGTACTTATGTTCTGAATGGATAAAGAAGATGTGATACACACAGAGGAATATTACTCAGCCATAAAAAATAAACTTTGCTATGACATGGATGGAGCTAGAGAGTATTATGCTAAATTAAGTCAGAGAAAGACAAATACCGTATGATGTCATTCATATGTGGAATTTAAGAAACAAAACAAGCAAAGGAAAAAGATAAACCAAGAAACAGACTCTTAACTACCGAGAACAAACTGATGGTCACCAGAGGGGAGAGGGATGGGGGGAATGGGGGGAAATAGATGATGGGGATTAAAGCACCCACTGATCATGAAGAGCACTGAGTAAGGTAGAGAACTGTTGAATCACTATCTTGTACACCTGAAACTCAAAGAACACTGTATGTTAACTTTTCTGAACCTAAAAAATTTTCTGAAGGCACCAAAAGTAAGTAATTGAGATAAACATACTCATGCAGTATTTGAAAACCTTGAAGCTAATGCCAAAAAACAATCTATGAACAAAATACCAAAATTTTAAATCAAGACAGGATCAGTACTGGATCCATGACGGATAAAACGGACCCCATTTCCAACTCACTTTGACAATTACTTCCTAAGACAAGGATTCTCATCCTGGGCCCCCACAGTGTCAGGATTTCCTGGGAAAGTGTTAGAAACGCTCTCAAGCCCCAACACAGGTTACAGAATCAGAAACGGGGGGTGGGCGTGGGGGGCTGCCTAGGAATCAACACTCCATCAGTCCTTCCAGACTAGAGAGCCACGGTGCTTCATGACAGACAGGTGTCATTAACAGCTGGTAGAAAATGTATATGACTCTAATTTTTCAAAGACAACATTCAGTGAGCATTTGCTATGAGCCTGGCCATATGCTAAGCTCTCCGCATGCACTGGGGGTGTTTCTTGTACCTTGGTTTTGTAGGGAAGGAAAGTGACCTTGAACAGGGTTAAGTACACTGAGATTGCCCAGCAAGGACAGAGGAGGCCACGGAATGGGGGACTCAAACATCTGTTTTGTTAGCATCTGTGGAAACGTCTACTGCAGGTGACAAGAGGCACAGAAGTGGGGGCAACACATGCCTGGTCTTACCCTCCGACTCGGACTCCTCTTCATCTTCCTCCTCCTCCTCCTCGTTGCTGTCGTCCTCACTCTCTTCCTCTTTGGCAATTTTCTGCCGAGCGCTCTTAAACACGGACTGTAAGACGATCGAGTCTTCATAGATCTGAAGGGTCATAGGGGCACCGGTTAGAAACGACAAGCTGAGGACTCAAATTCACAGCCACAGCGTGCTCTTCTCTGTTCCTCAAGGCGCACCCCTGCTCTGCTATACATGAATCCTATCAGAAACATCAGTGTTAGCTTTTATGCCTGTGGGAAACCCAATAAGCAAACACTGGACTCCAAAAGAGACACACATATTCTCATGGAAAAAAGTCCACTTGTGGTTGACACTGTGTGTGTGCACGTGTACACACGCTTAGGGAAGGGCAGACTTCGTAAGTCACTCTCGCAACTGCAGCAACACAAAATACTCAGGAAACCATATTTCTTTCTTGAATTGTTTCGTCAAATACTGTGCTAATGCAACCCTCCCTAGAATGCAAATCCCCTAAGAAAATGGAAGAAGTTGTGCTCTATTGTTGGTTTATCAGTACTGGCCATGACTATTCCAATCAATACGTCACTTTCCGTGTATGCCCAGACCTGAGAACAGCCCTGCGTAGTAGTTACTAAGATCCGAATTTCAAAAATGGCCCTTTTGCTCTGAAAACGGAAAAATACAAGTACCATAGATCCAGCAATCCCACCTCTGGGTATATATCCAGAAGAACTGAGAGCAAGGTCTTAAAGAGAGATTTGCAGCCCCGTGTTTACAGCACTTTTATTCATAACAGCCAAGAGGTGGAATTAAGCCAGGTGTCCCTCAGTGGATGGACGGACACATAAAATGCAGTAGAGATGGAAAATGGAGCATTATTCAGCATTAAGAAGGAAGGAAATCCTTTCATATGCTAAAACAGGGATGAACCTTGAGAACATTACCCTGAGTGAAATAACACCAGTCTGAAAATGACAAATACAGTCTGCTTCACTTATATTAAAGTAGTCAAATTCATAAAAATACAAAATGGAACACTGGTTCCCAGGGACAGGGGAGCGGTCAATGGGGAGGTGTTTCACGGGTAGCGAGTTTCATCTTCACCAGATCAAAGACGTCTGGAAATCTGCACAACAATGAGAACATACTTAACACTACGGAACTGTACACTGAAGAACGGTGAAAATGACACATTTTAGGTGTTTGCCCAAATTTAAAAAAAATATGGATGACAATGGCCTTGGACTCTAGAACATAATCCTTTTTTGTAAAGAGGAGCCAACCGCTCATTAAGGGGACTGGGCGAGCCACAGTGAGCACCAGAGGTAGTACAGGGGGAAGAAATGACAGGGAGGGGCTCTGGGGTAGAATTTGCCAGAAGGCAGAATGCAGCTGGATATTCACAGGTGAGGATTCCATCTGGGCTGAGAAGGGAACAGGGCTTTTTAGGGAAAGACAGCAAGTGAGAAAGGAGGGGAGGCAAGAATAAGATACATGTGAGATTGCACCAATCAAGGTCAATTTCCTGGCAGTGAGGATGGACTGCATTACGCAGGTGCATATGTTGCAGGCTTTCTTGGTTGTATTTTTTACAGCGTCACGAGCATCTGGGGAGGTAGGTGTTCATGGGGCAGGTGTGACTGGACCTCGAACTGCTCCTCTTGAAAAGCAGCAGGGACAGAGGCTGTAGCGTGTGCCTAGGGTACGACATTGGAAAGCAGCCTATGGAGATTACATTCATTCTAGAATCTAACAGCACGTGATGGGAAGTAGATGGGCAGGAAAAGGAGTTGGTGAGAGAGTGAGCCACATGTTCCCAGGATGGACGGAGAAGGAAGCCAGTCAAGAGACCATTTAGGACTCTTACTTCATGTGTGAGACAGGGCGGTTGTGGCAGCAGAGGGGCACCGGGGGGCCCAGAGGCACAGCACCACGCTGCCATAGTAGAGTATGACGAACCCAACAGTCCATCCAGGGACCGCAAGTGGTCATTCACAGGAAGACATCCTTGTTTACTCTTGTTATTACCGTCTCTGCCTGGTTTCCATGTGAGTTTTCTTTCAAGAGGGTCTCGATCGCAGAAGGCCTGCTTTCAAGAACTACTGAGGTCGGCATGACACACCACTATTAACCTGGAAACGTACAGTCTTTTCATAAAAGGCCCATGTGAGGGTTCTCTTGTTCTCCAGTTTAATGATTGGAATGGACATGAAGGTTAAAAAGAAAGATCAGGAAAGAAGCTTAAGAAACCAGATGGTGGCTTAACACTGTACTGGCTGGAAGGCAGGCTGACCTCTCCTCTCTTCATGATACAAGAGCCTTAGGCCAGAAATACAGAGAGGAGAAAACAGGGTGCTTACAGAAGGGGAGTGGAATTGAGATATATAATGACGAGAGGATCCTCTCCCTAGTTATTTTAATCACTTGAGTATCACTCACTTATATACTTTAAGACTTGCTAACAGTAGGAAAGGGGAGTTCTTCACTGCAGTTGGTTTGATAAGCATGTTCTGTAAGCAATTAGAGGCAATGGTTCTTTTTTCTATATGTACCTTTTTTTTTTTAAATCATAGTGTTTTAACTTCCTGATCCAAGGTTACGGTCAGAAAAACGAAGGTGAAGTATAATCAAGTACACAGTCTCCACAAAAGCAGAAAACCGTACCTCGAGCCTTGAAGCGTTACGCTAAGTGATTTCCTTGAATTCCAATCCCAATTAGAAGCCAAGCCTTGAAGGAAAGCATAAATAGGAGCTACGGCACAGCTCTGGTACAGAGGCTGGACTTAATTTGAAAGACCCAAAGCCTCAATTTACTTACATACTCGAGTACAATGTAGGCTTTTATTTCTCATTTTTGATTCTGCCCCCTGGGGGCGGGGGGGGGGGAGTAGCAGTGGTTCAAATAGTAGAAAATGAAACAGATCACTTAAAAGCACATCAGCACATTTAAGGTGAAAAGTTTTTCAGGCAACCGAAGACACACACCTGGGATCCCTCCAAGTTGAACGTCTGAGCATTGTGACAGAGAAGCATGACATCTTTCTCCAGGTCACCCAGGCTCCGGTACTTGTGATTACGAATCCTTTCCTATTGCAAATTTTGGATAAAATAGAGGTTAAAGAAGAAGAAGGGAAAAAAAGAAAAAAAGCAAAAAATCATTACTTGGTCCAAAAAAGCCTGATTTGCGCCTTCACGGCAGACCGCCGTGCTGGGGACGTGGGACTGCACAACTCTAGGGGGCGCTGTTCACACAGAGACCACCCTCCCACGGGTGCTCCTTCTTGCAAGGGGGAAGGAGCAGCCCAGAATGGGGGGGGGGGGGGGGAGTCTGAAACTTCTTTAAATAAAATGCACTAGAAGACACTACGAGCTCTCGACATGATAAAATAACACCCATGTAAAGGCCCAAAGATATCGCAACCGTTCTGGGGACAAGTCCTAGATGGAGGACTGGGGGGGGGTCCACGGCGGTCAGACAGGAGGCCAGCGTCAAGCCCTGACTATAATTATTTCCGTGAATATACATTTTTTTTAATAAAGTTTGTAAACAAAATATCTACCTTTATTTTTTTGAAATCCACCGGCTTCCTAATTAATTCGTAGTATTCCGGTAATTCTTTCCTTGAAGGTAACTGAATGAAGACTTCACTGAGCTGCCGCCCTGAACTGTAAGGTAGGGGGAAACAAACAAGAACA
Source organism: Cryptoprocta ferox (assembly GCA_028646485.1). Taxonomy (NCBI): domain Eukaryota; kingdom Metazoa; phylum Chordata; class Mammalia; order Carnivora; family Eupleridae; genus Cryptoprocta; species Cryptoprocta ferox. Next base: position 80,631,409 of record CM053568.1, on the reverse strand, counting down.
TATCCGATCACGTACTACCGAGGAAGGCTTGTATTTCAGAAAATGCCAAAAAAAAAAAAAAAAGCAAACTGCATCCCATGTATTATAGATATGGGGCCCCTTAAATCCAGGAAAAATCCCACAACTATACTAGAGATTAATGCTCCTTGTGCTAACTCCGAAATCACATTAAAATGCCATTAGGTCCCCACTTCTACCACACATGATATGGGAAGTCCACTGTGAGTTCCTCTTTCAGAGTGAACAGGTCTCTGCTTTTTGATAGAAACATTAAAATTGTCCTCTTCAACCAACAACCCCATTTTTTTAATGAATAATAATTGAGTTGGTAAAAAAAAATTACAGTGGCTTTATTACCATACTCCTTTGTCTTCAAACTCCCTGTACATTCAGAAAATAGTACATTAGAATATTACTCTGGAAACTCAGAGGAAAAGCTTTTGTGTGTCTTTCTTTTCTGTGTTATTCCTTTTAGAGTGTTGCACACACTGTGAACTGTGTGCACCTTTGTTATTTGCCAGAGAAACCCCTTCATTTCGCTGAACTGCATTTTTGGGCATAGGGAGCCATTTGGGCAGAAAGGAACAAACACATTTAGCAAGTGTGGATGCCTCATGTTTCTGGGATGAGTGCAAGACCCTCCCTCAAATTCACGGTAGCTTTATTTGAAAGCAAATTTAATAGCAACAAATGCTTAGTAATTTACAACTTGGAAAAACAGCCCATAAAGCATTAGAAGCTTTTAACATCACTTAATACTAGAAGCAGACATGGGGGAAGGCGCAAAGATATTCATAATTTAGGTTGAAGATGCTAATATCTGGCTTGGCCCATCCAGATAGATGGTAGCTTGTGAGGTACGGTATGGTCATTTTTCACCAAAATCTTGCTTCCCTTATGATGCAGTCTCTACTTCCTTTGTGAAGGCAGAAATATCAAAAAATAAATAAATAAAGGAACAGCAATCATGGCCATGTAAATTTCAGAAGGGGATTCCAGGAGTGTGGGAGAATGCTGTGGCTAAGAATGAGTGACAATATACTGTTTTAATCCATAGTCCCGGCTGTATAATTAAAAAATATTCATAATGACAGTTATCATAAAAAAGGCATGCGCAGTAACTCAAAGCGTTGCTTAGCAACCAGTGGGGAAAATGCTGAAGTGCAAAGGGGCCTGCATAAATTAACCGAAAATCCGCTGTCAAAGGAATGGGCGAGTTTTTCTGTTACACGGGGGTCTCTGTTTTATTTTTTTAAATATATCTATGGGCCTCATGAATATGGAAATCAGGGGGCACACACCAGAGGTTGAAGAAGACTGCAGTTTAATAGGGAATTGGATTTTTAGGTTATCGTGGGAAGAACCAAGGAGCTTCTCCAACCTCACAGCCTCCCTGACCCCCCCCCCACCCCGCTTCCCCCAGGCTTATAAATCTATTTGTACCTCCATAAATTATACCACCGAGTATATGACAAAAACTCGTTTATTTATGGTCACCTTCAACACAGGGCCACAATTCCTGGTTTGTTCTTTTCCTCCCATTCTGAGATTTACACACACAAACATTTTACCTGTTTGACAAGAAGTATCTGGAAGGCAATTTATTAGCTATCAGTTTTTCTATTTCTATCCGTGTCTTCTCAACAATCAAAGAGTCAGACCTCCTTGGAATCTCGGGTTTAACACCTGACCCTCCATGACATCTTCACGATGTCATTTTCGACATTGCCAACAGATGGTGTCATTTTTCTATTGATAGATTACAAGGACATCTTTGCTTTGTACACCTGTGATGCAGACCCTTGATTTCAGCAGGGCTCTTGGTCAAAGAAGAAATGAGCTGTTTGCACCAAGAATGTGATAAAGGGCTTTCTAGCAAGGGCAAAATGGCCAAAACCATCTTGTATGATGTCTCTGTCTTTAGTCGGGTTGTGGGAATTCTAGACCCTGTAACGAGACAAGTCCAGAAGTATTTGTGCTCCTAAAGGAGAGAGATGAATGTTCTGAGACTTAGAAAATCAGATAAATTTCTCCTGTTGACATGGTTTCAAAAGTTAAGGCTCACTCAATATTCCAGTCCTATTTCCTTTTTCCCCTCTCCCCAAGAACTGAGGGAGCACTGGGGCAAATGGAAGATCTGGAAGCTACTGAAATAGACCTCTTGTGGTATGTTGGTTGGATCATCATACAGACATGTCAGTCCCCCTCAGTTCTGTATTGATGATCTGACTCTTCTCAATCCCCCCCCCCACGTGATTACCCATTCCCAGGCTCCATGCCTCCAGCGTACTTCAAGATCAAGAACCCATTCCTCCATAAAAATTGAAGATATTCGCACTGCCAAACTAACCCTTGGTGCCTCACTGCCCAGAACTTAATTCTCCTACGTATTTTTTTCTCTTTTTCCAAAGAGGGTGGGAAACATCGTACATGCAGTCAAAAGCCTTCCCCATCCCTGTGGGAAGCCATGGTTCTGACGGCCAACTTGGGTGGGAATGTCAGGAGGACATCGGGCTCTGTGTGACCTAGAGAATGCACGGACACAGGAGAACGACATGTTGACCGATCACTACAGTAACTTATTTTTCCCTAAATTAAGAGTTAAAGGAAGAAAAAAAAAGTAAATGAAAGAGGAAGTCAGACAGCCTGACAGAGGCTTGAATTCTTGGCATTTCTTTCTCAAACTTAAGCTGAGCAAAGGCTTTTTAATATACCTTTTCAAATGCTTTTTTTTTTTTTTTTCCAGTGCTGGAAAATTGTGTGTGTGTGTGTGTGTGTGTGTGTGTGTGTGTGTGTTTAAAGTACAGAACAATGGACTAATTATACAATGGCTTGCAGAAGGTGTTCTGTTTCTGTTGAAATGCTTAACCTACCCCCCAAGGTATTTTCCATGACGTCATTTTATACAGTTTAAGGCCTAAGTATAAATCGTCGGCTGGAAGTGTGCGGCTTCCCCGAGACAGAAGGGATATATATAGCCGCTGCCCTCCTCCAAAAGGGGGTTCCACTGAGGGTCTGTGATTTCGGATCTATCTCATACAACGATCCGTCATGGAACCGGAAACGTGATAAGGCAGAGCCTGGGTGGTGGAGGGATATAGACACAAGGGGACACCCTTCCCTTCTCAGGGTTTACAGGTGCTGGAGGGCAAGCACAGTTCTCTCCGCGGAAGTGAGCGGGCACGGGGACGCGTGGCCACGGAGTCACGGTGGGTGAGACAGAAAGGCCCTACGTGCCGCCGTGTAAACGGCGGTGTGCAGACCCTGCGTGTGCTGCTGAGACGTCTGTCTTTACCCGTGGGTACGCAAGCACACAGCGGAGGCTACCTTGGCCGGGGGGGCTTCACGTGGGAACCAGTTTTCTCTCCCATCACTTCCGCAAACCACAGGGCACTGCTTTCATGTCCATACTACCAGAACCCTAAAATGGTGACTGTGTACATTATGAACGTTACATCAATATCATCGTCCCCCCTGACTACATTTTTGGCAGAGCGGCGCTGGCAGAGTACAGAAGAAGGACATTGCTAAGAAACCTACTGCTTTAAAATGCCGGTTGCTCTGCCTTCTCTGCAAACCCAAACCAGGAAGATAAAGTATTGGGTGAGAGGTTTTTTGGTTTTGGTTTTCATTTGTTTGTTTGTCTGTTTTGCTCTTTTATGATTTTCTTCTCACCTGCCCAGGTTTGATGTGTTGACAACGGATAGTTGTGAAAAAAGAATTTAGCTCATGTTGAAATGGCCACATTTTTGCTTTTATTAACTAAATAAAACCTATCTTGCCTCTATTTACCCACTTGGAAAGATTTTATGATAAAAAAAGTTATTATAATCCTAAAGGATTCAAACACAGGCAATCTTTTGGGAAGAGAACTTTAAAAAACTGGGTCAACATTGGAGGGCAGTAGGTGAAAGCATGCTCTTGCTTTTCAGGGTCAGATTCCTGGGAGGTTTAATACAAACCACTTGAAAATGCACCTAAAGGGCAGCACCCCACCTTCCCAGGGAGCCCCTGGAAACCTGAGCCAGGCACAAACCAGATATGACAATTACCTGTGCTCCGTGTTCACTACTGAGATCTCTCACCAGAGTCTTACTGAGTACTGGCTTGAGAATTCCCAACAAGCTTGGAAATCTGAAGAATACAGGAGGTTATGGCAACACAGAATGGGATGACAGTAGACTTGCTTTTGGTAATGGTAGTGGTAGCCATTAAAAATCACCCCAAGGGGTAGCATTAGGACCGTAGATATAGGATGCTGCCTGAGTTACCAACAAGAATAAGGTTATATCAGGTTAATGCAAGGTAAATGACCAGAGGTTAGCAGCAGTCTGTAAAGGCCTCACTCAGTTCAGTAAACACAGCAAGGCTTTATCAAGAATCTTAAATGCTGGGGCGCCTGAGTGGCTCAGTCTTGATTTCAGCTCAGGCCATGATCCCAGGGCTGTGGGATCAAGCCCCGCATTAGGCTCCATGCTGAGTGTGGAGCCTGCTTAATAGTCTCTCCCTCCCTCTGCCCCTTTCCCTGACTCACACATGTATGTGCTCTCACTCTTAAAAAAATAAAAATAAAAGAGTCAGAAATACAGTTATACCTGGCACATGATTCTACTTTTGGTAATCTATCCTAGGTTAATAAAATAATATAGATATGTATTCTATATGTATGTACATATAAAACATCCATAAATGATGTTCATCATGGTATTATTTAAAATATCTAATATAAAGCATCCAAAATGTTTACTGGGGAAAGGACAATAGTCTAAAATTGCGAATTTTAAGATTATGCTTCTTAAACAATGGAAAAATCCTTGTGGTGACCTTCAATAAAAAAATAAATTAAAGAACAGTACAACTGCATCTACATTTTTAAAAAGTCATAAACTTAAGGACCAGAAGGAGAGATGCCAGAGCATAAATAAATATTAACGACAGTGTACTCTGATTCAACAAAATGAGGATTTACACTCATGTCATTTGGAACCATATCATCATCCATAAATCAAGTAGGTTTCAAACACTTTTACTGGGTTACCTTCTTTGAAAACATGCTGTAAGTCAAAAATCTAATTTTTCCCAGAGAAATGATACCTAAGGGGTATATGATCAGCTTTTATTTATATCACCATAAACTGCACATTTCACCAACCGGCGCCCTTTAATTCTACCATATAAAGCCAAATAAAGATAAAAGTATAACAGAATAATTCCATAAAATTTTTAATATACGACAACCATCAGAATCTACTACATTATTAAGTTCCAATTTATTTCTTCACGTTTACTCTCCCTGAACTTATCACTAACAAATCAAAGGTGTTCATCAGGACGTGGGATTCCAAGATTATTCTTTATCTGCATAGACAAGCATTTTGAGGAAACTTTGGGAGAATCTATCACCTATCACCGGACTCTCTTAGAAATACTGACTCAAGATGTCCAGTTGCTTTCCCCCTTTTACTCGCCTGACATTTCCTAAGAGCAGGTAGAAGTACAGAATTGTAAGTGCCCACCTGTGACCTTGGTCACTGATCATATCATCTCCTCCTATAGATCTGGCCGTGACTCGAACAAAGCCTTCCTTCCAAAGGCAGGGACCTACCTTCCCTTCCACGGAGTATTTTGTCCTCTGATCCATCCCTCTGTGTCTACTTTGTAATAGTAAACACACTTCAAAAGCTTTAGGCCGAAATGTGACCAAATTCAAAAGCACACAACTTCTGCAGGCAAACAAAATCAAACGCCTCCCCACCTGAGCCTCAAGTCCCAAGTGTCATTTTGTCTAAGGGGCAAGTGTGAGGGGGCACCAAAGTGCTGCCCTGTCCTAAATCACTGTTGTAGCAAATTCTTAAGGGAGACATAGGAGGTGTGATTCTAAGGAATGAGGCTGAACTTTCCCCATGAATATGCAAGAACATATATGCCCCATAATGACCATGTTTCAGAGCAATCCATTTTTTATTAAAATGCTTGCAGAGTGGTTTTAAAGACAGTTTTATCAGACTGTAAGAAAATCTGTTCTGTTATTCCAGCTGGGACTCCTCCTCCTCCCTCAGAGGTCATTTATGCTGGTACTGGTGTGTAGCTTTGAGAGACAGACACCCTGTGCTTCCCCGGGTCAGACTGACCCTGGATGCCTCAGGGAGGCCTCCTGTGCCTTGGAAAGCAGACGGGCTAAGTTTATTTGTGGGCTGCCTGCTTGCTTTTACATGTGTATAATTGGCTGAGCATCATAAAGTCAGTGTCAAGTTATGGGGAGTCAAAGTCACCTGTTCCACTAACCATATGAAACTATCAATATTTGTCATGAGGGAAAAAATAAAGTGCTGAAATCTGTTATTTCCCTGAGCAGATTCTCTCTGGGCTAAATGTGAACTTCTAAGCTCCAGTTCAGCACTTCCCACGATGTGCTCCACTGGAACACAAGCTTAATGAATTTTTAAGGGTTTTCCCTGAAAAGGGGGCGGGGGGTTTGTTGGTCAAAGGACTTTGTTTGGAATACACTGGGTTGAATAAAGTTCAACAAGGTACTTTATGGAAGACCTCTCAGGGCCTCTACGTGCAAAGGGGGTTCTCCAAGAGGTTACAGGACTGGAATTTGAGGAGCCCGGCCTGGGGAGTATCATCCCAGAAAACGCACAAGGCTACGACCTCACCAGGCTGCAACTGCATTAGATGAAACTGTCGGCCCCCACGCGGAGTCCGAAGCGTCCAATACAGGAAATGCATGAAGAAAGGCTCTTCACCTCCAACGAGTTTTTTCTACGAGTGTGTCCACCTGGTCACACTACTATTGTGTGGCATTTTCCCTATAATCTAATTACAGCTACTATATGCAAAGGTGCTTGGGCCCGAGATCCACAGTCCTAGCCTTCCTCCCCTATTCAAAGAAATGCAGCATGCCTGGTGCCGACACTGCTAAAAATAAATTTTCTCTACGGGAGCTTCTTGGCGGGTCCTGGAGGGATAGTCAGTACTAGCAACACGATCACAGCATCAAGGGCTGCAAAGACCCATGGAGAGGGATCGGATTTCATGGGATGGAGGCGGGGGGGGGGGGTTAGCTGCGCGCGTACGCATGCGGCATGTATGCCCGCGTGCGCGCGGCACGAATGCACACACGTGCCCTTTCCTCCTACCTACGTTTCCAGTGAGTGGGACCACGCTGACTCATCAGCGCGGACAGAGATTCAAGGGCTGTCCGTGGGTTCTCCCCGTTCACACCCGCCCTGCAGTCTTGCCAGTGGCACCTCTGAGCTGCCACTAACGTCCGCGTTCCCACCGCTTCCCCTGCACTGGGGGGTCCGGGCCTCCTGGGATCACGTGGTCTCTCAAGGAGCCCGCGTTTCCGCCCCACCAGGGCTGCCGGCGCACGTGGGCCTGGGCGCCTGGGCCTTGGCCACCCCCGCACCCTCCGTGAGGCTGCCGCTCCGCCCACACACAGACCCGAGGCCTCCACCACCCCCACGCCCTCCGTCCCCTCCCGCCGTGTAATACACGCGCTCGACACTTCTATGTGTCCGTGTCCTTCCTCGATCTTTCCCATCACGTCTCCCCCACCTGCCACACTCGCACGGAGACGCACACGGAAAACGCTCAGCACTTCTTCTGAACGCGTGCTCACCCCCTGAAAATCCTGGTCACCCTAACACAGCCTCTGAACAACACACATCATAAACGCGGGGGCTTCGGGGAAAGCACAGCCTACGGGGCAGGAAGGCACGAGCAGGACGCCAGAGCCGGGAGGGAGGCAAGCGTCAAGCCCCTCGCTGTGGCCCTGGAAATTCCACTTTAAATGTGTCTCCAGGGAAAACGTACTTATCTCGGTCCCAACGACACGCAGCCATAGCAGAAAGGCCAGGCATGGCACTGGAGGCTTGCCATACCCTTTAAAGTTGGGATTAATCCACTTTTCACCGTCACATGACCATGTGGACGTTAGAAGGGGAAAAGGAGCTTATGTCTGCCCTTGTTCACTGGGTTGGGCGACTGCCACATCATGCCAGTTAGACCTTACGGCCCCCTCTCCGTGCTGGGGGGACGGGGCGGTGGAGGTGGAAGTGGTTACCCAAGTTGTCCCTTAATTTTTTAAAGGGACGGAACTAATGAAGTCCAGTTCCTGGTAGTTTCAATCCCAGAATGCAAATCCGGACCGAGTTCTTTCTCATAATGGCAAAAACGGAACACAATTCTTGACGTCCTGCAATACACGCGATGGGGAGAGGGTCTGTCTAGCTTCCGGAAGTGAGCACTGTTTACTGAACACCAAGAGGAATTATCAAAAATCAACCGCCTTGGACAACAGTTCTGTCCCCACACAGACGCGGGTTGGGCACAAATTCATTCTGGAACGCCGGATGCAAGAGGCTTCAATGCTTCTTCCTCCTGGAAGATCTGGGATCCTCCTGGATCCTACACTAGCGACGGGAAAAAGGCCGTAAAGGACGGTACCTGATCAACCGACAAAAGTGCAATATGGATGGGCAAGCGGCACACCCATTTTTATTTTTTTTTTAAGCTCAAACTGACAGAAATCTTCAGTGCAGGACTGATCGCTCGTAACCCTGAGAAATCACACACACCCCCCTCCTCTCCCTCTCAACATCACCTCGTTCTCACAAAATGCCTACGAGAAAAAGCATGTGTTTTCCACCCGCAGCAGCAAAAGCACACACAAGTCCAGCAGCCTGGCTGCTCAGGGCCACGCGGCAGGCACCCCCCCCCCCCCCCAGACGGCGCGGCCAGGGCGCGAACCCTGTGCACACTGGGGTCAACTCCAGAACGTCAGGCACGCTGTGCGCACGCACGCATTTCTTCACGCCCTGCAAGGGAGCCACGCGGCGGCGGGGCTTTTCAGGAAGCTTCTACAGCAAGGCAGCGCGGAGTGAGGAGGCCCACGGCTGTAACGCAGAAGCTGCCCAAGGGAGCGAGAAGCAAGAGAAACCCGTCTCTGGGGGATGCGCGCAGGCGGCTCCCGCTGCGCTTGGAAGGCGCGCATTTACAGGACGGACACACCCCAACCAAAGCGCAGCGCAAACACCTTCGAAAAGCCACGGCGGAGGGGGGTTTGGAATACGTGCGTCTCCGTCTCCCACCCCAAGCGGGCGTGGTCGGGAGGCTAGTGGAGAAACGGCCTGTTGGCTGTCCCGAGAGATACCTGTATTCAGAGACAAGGGGATACGAGACAGATCCTGACCTGTTTCCTTCTATTTCCAACTGAGAATTACCGGGCACCTTCTCCACGTTACACCTGCGGTAGAGTAGAAAGAACACTGGAGTCAGAAGACCTGGGTTCGAGTCCCAGCCCGGCTCTTCCTCCTATGTCGGGTGACCCTGGGGCATTCCTGTCACTTCTCCAAGCCTCAGACTGCTCACCTGCCTGCCTGGTCTACTCATGGGATTGGGGGGGAGGGGGGAGGGGGGAGGACTACACAAAGTTACGTGTGGAACCGCATTCTGAACAGACACACACACACACACACACTTCTCCAGGAATGGGGAGGAAAGAAAAAAATCTTTTTCATGACGTCTCTGAGCCTTTTCCTGCTTCTCTTAAAGGCATACATGCCTGTTACGCCGGTTCCTGCTCCCTCTGCGCATGTGTGATGCGAGCTTTAGGGTGCGGGTCCGTGCACTGCTCCAGAAGCAGCCGAGGGAAGTCAGGCAGCGTTTGCTGGGGGCGTGGCGGGGGCCGTGACCTTACCGGATGCGCTAGCCCCTCCGAGGCTAGCTCCTCGTGTGTAAAACGGGCCTGGTACTTACCTCGGAGAGCTGGACTGGAAATTAAATGGCACACTGCACGCTGCCCCAGCAGCCAGCACAGAGAGGACCCTCCACGCGGCAGCCAGCCCTGGTTTCCGCAGCCTGGCTTCGCCCCCCAGATCTCTCTTCAAGTCCATCACTTGGACCAGAAAGGACTGTACACCACCATCTGAGGTCTCTGGCCCTTCTATAGTATAGGCCTCTAGGGAGACCTCTTCCATCGAGGACTCTGAAACTGCTACACTGGTGTCCCTTCATGTGCCGGGAAACAGAGCAGCTGGCGGGTGTGAGAAATCGCAGGGAAAACCTCCATCCTGGCCAGACCTTACCCTTAGCACCCACAGCCTGCATGCGGCCACTCATAAAACTCTCTTAGAGCCACTTCAGTCTTCGGAGGGCGTGAGGCACCGCAGAGAGGGAAAGGCAAAAACCGAGTGGAGAGGTGGGGGGGAAAAGATGGGGGGAATTAGCTGCAATGTCTGAAATAAAAGGGAGAACAGGAAGGGACGCGTTGGCAGACGAAGCTGGGAGGTCATGAAGGCCAGACTGTGGAAGACTAGCTTTCCCCCCCGCTAGCGAGTCTCATCACCACTGGGTAGGCAGCGGTCAGCCACACAAAGTTACGCCACAGTGTACAATGATGAGCTACACGTCCCAGAAAGGCAGGGTGAGGGACAGACTGGAGGCAGGGGACACAGGCAGCACACAGCTGCCCCAGGCCAGGCCACCCACGACCTGGTAAGGGCCTAGTGAAGAAGCTGGGGGGGCGACTGAAGACGAGGTGCCCGGCACAGAGGCCGGGGTGTGTGTCAAGGGAACTAGGTACCTGAGTGCCTATCAGGAATAAGGCACAGAATTGGAAACACTTTTCGTGCTGCACATTTGGGACACTGGGTTGATGGTAATGTTAACCATGGGGATACAAAAGCCAAAATCAGACCAAGCCAAAACCAGACCATGCGGTCTCAGGCAGGACGTGTCATCAGGAAGGAAGGGAAACCTGGGAATGGTAAATAACTCCCTCAGCCATTTTACAGAACGTGTTGTAAATAATTCGGAGGAAACGGGCAAGGTTCTGTGAGCTGAAACTAACGAAGATTACAGTTCACGGGAGATGAGAGGCTCTGAACAAGAGAGATCCCTGCAGAATCATTTCGAATCATTCGGATAAGGAGTGCATGGGGACAGATCAACACGGGTCAGCCATCTGATCACCTTGGGGGAAGAAAACAAGGTACAAAATACCCAAACCAGCACAAGAATACTCACAGGGACACAGATGTGGCTTTAAAAATCTCGGTTACTACAAATCTGTCTCAGAGAGACAATACTAGCAGTGGTGTCAACAGTCCGCTCTGAAGGCTCCGGAGGGTAATCAGTGTGGGAAGCCTCCCCGCACCACCCCCCCCTCCCCCCGCAGTAAATCATGCGCGTCAGGTCAAGCGCTTGAGAGAAAACCTCGAAACCACGCAACTTTTTTTTTAAACGAGAGCCCATCCCTTTTGGAGCATGGATTGATGACATAGGGACCTCCAAAATCAGCAGCTCGGACTTACTCAACTTGAGGGCAATGCCACAGGCGACTTCAGCGTGTATAGGAATTAAACAGTACATTTAGTCCTAAGGCTTGCAGTCTACCCTGTCCTTGGAAATAAGCGGAAATGTAAAGGAATGACCTACTGGCTCCCCTTTCCCAGGGTAAATGTCTTTATAATGATAGTGTATTTTTTTCTAAAAAGTGACCCTAAACAAGTACTAATGTCATTGTGCCCTCATTTAAGAGGCTCACATGGCACTTACTTCCCTGGATTCCCCTGGCCGGCCACCTGCTGGAAGAAAGACAGTCTACCTCCTCCAGTGCACACACTGTGAGCAAGTGGGGGAAGGACTGTGAGTTTTTTTGGGTTTTTTTTTTTTTTTGATTTTTGGTTTTTTTACCCTCTGGCCCTGTTCTGCAGTACAGGACTGGAAACACAGGGGGGAATGCCATAAATATTTCCAGGATGAATGAGTGATTTTCTACAATGTGAGGACAGCTAAAATTCAGAACAAGCCAAGGCCTTCCACCGCTCTCAGACCTATCATGAAGGCTTCTGAAAATTCAGGGCAAGAAGATGACAGTCCGTGTTCAGGGAAGACAGTGGAGCCCCAAGGGGGTCAGGGAGGAAGGAGCCCAGTGGTCACCAGCCCTGCCCCTGCCACCCCACTCTGGGAGAGGGTTGTATCCACCAATCTGACCAGCCAGGCCGGTGTGTCCTGCCTCGCCCACCGCTTCCCTGTGTCCATCCACAAAGCTGGGCCTGAAGTCCCAACCCTTTGCTAACAGCAGGGCGGGTCCTCGTAGATGCTTCTGCTACCCTGCTACAGTCTTCACACAACTGTCAGGGAGCGAAAAGAGGACACAACCTCATCTTCAGGGATGAGGACAATGCTCAGATGTGAAAAGTAAGGCACAATACATGTTGAGCAAAAGCCACCGACGGACGGGATTGTCGATCGAGTTTAGGAATGCGCTTCACATGAGTTCAAGTGTCCAATCGCAAACTAATTACATCCTGAAGGACTGTGCAGATTGCTCCTAGTCACATTTAAGAAATTGCAAAGAATAGAAACGGAATCAGAAGACGAGAGATAAGAGCCAGTGTTCCAATGTCAAAATGAAAAAGGAGACCTGAGACCGCTAAGCTTGATGAGGGCCCTCCATAAAACTTTAGAGGAAATTATTCAGATGCCGCGGGGCTATTTAGAGAAGATAAATAGTATCATTTAAGTACTAGTAGGGGGTCTCTTAGAAAAGCCATGGCCAGCTAACCTCATTTTATTCTATCGGTGGGGTTTCTAGGTGGATAGACTGGAGAGGGCACAAATGTAGGGTCTCTTGGCTTCAACCTTTCTTGATAACCTCGAGAAAGGACAGACAGAGTGGGTGACATGATGGCACAGTCACATGAGATTGCAGACGGCTCATCAACTTGAAGGGATTACTGTTTTGGTGCCTGGGTGCCTCAGTCAGTTAAGCATCCAACTTTGGCTCAGGTCATGATCTCGCAGTTTGTGAGTTCAAGCCCCACGTCCGGCTCTGTACTGACCGCTCAAGCCTGGAGGCTGCTTTGGATTCTGTGTCTCCCACTCTCTCTGCCCCTCCCCCGCTCATGCTCTGTCTCTCTCTGTCTCAAAAATAAACATTAAAAACAATTTTTAAAAAAAAAAGTATTATTGGTTAGTACATATATGTCAACCTGAAGTGATTTTCAGGGGCACATGACAGAGGTCTGTCCTTTGCCTTTTAGAAGTTTCTCAGAAACAGCTTATAGCAAATCTGATGACAAAAAAACCCCACAACCCCCCCCCCCAAAAAAAACCCTTAGAACTTAGACAAGGAAACATAGTTTTTTAAAAAGGCTTAAAAATTAAGTTATAATTGTAGACTGGAAAGATGGGACACGAATCAGTTAAATGGAGCTGCAAAAGGGAAAGAATGAAATCGAATACATACAGGTTCGAAAAAATCAAGGGCTTAGTTGACGGCTAACCTTGGCAGCATTCAAGTGAGAAAAGAGCTTTCTGCGTGTTTTGGGGAATGGGAGCTTTTCAACAAGTCCCACGCTCCATTAAGATTAACTCTGTGTCAGAGATGCCGGGAAAAGTTAAGACACTCTTGAGGCAGGGTACCAGAATGTTGGTGTCCAGACCAAGGAAGCTCACCACCGCCTTGAGATTAGCCACCAGAACACCTCTGGGGGTACGGGTGCTGTATTTTGCATGGGACACCAAGAAAGTAAGATGTGCCTGTGGAAGGGGACCCGGATGGTGCAAGTCTAGACAGCACTCGGAGAGCAAAGGGAGGTGTTTCTGCCTCAAGGAGAATGTCCTGAGGTGGATACGTGCACAAAAGGACACTGCTCGGAATGAGAACAGATGTGCTCTCTGAACGTCCAAGTCGAACAGCTAGAAGTCGGAAGGGCTGAATCCTACAGGAAAGGACTGTTGTGTTTGCAGCTGCGTTTCAGTGTCGTTAACTGCCCCCTAACACAGCGAACTAACTCTTGGCGGCAGGGGGTGGTGGGGTGGTGGAGGGGGTCCTCACAGAGGCTGGATAGCAGTCTGTCAAGGATGGTGAGGGGAGCATATTTGGGAGAGTGAAAACTTTGGATCCGCCTAGAATCTTTCCCTTATCCAAGTAATTATGAGCCAATGTCTCTAGACTCGGGATAGCTCTCCCAGACCCTGCCTTTCACCATCTCACTCTAGATCTCATCCCAGAGGTCATTTTAAAGGGTACAGATGCAAATTAGGATGCATCCTTCTTTTTTTTTTTTAAAGGAATAGCGTCTTAGGTTAAACATTACATAATCTTAGAATAGGATTTTTAAAAGCCTCCCATAGAAACAGAAAACAATTTGTATCATAAGTCAAAACAAAGCCTTCTAACACTGGTTGATTTGGGGAATGAAAATGGTAGGAATGAGTTGTAGCTGACCAGTACTAACGTTAAAGAGCAATTACCACAGAAAGATTTTACTTTTGTGAAACACAAAAAAATTACTGGCTCTTTGGGGTCATATTTTAAACAGTATCCTAAAAAAAAAAAAAAAAAAAAAAAAAAAAAGCCTGGCACTGAAAACAAAGGCAATAAATAGATGCTTAAATTATCCTAGTTCTTTATAAAAAAGAAAGATACATCTGTCCCAGAATCATACAAGAACTTTGAAAAAACTGTCTCATGAGAGCTAATTAATTCTTATATATCAGTTAAATATAGATGGCAATTCTTATCTAATACACTGCTGATCTGTATGACTGTCAGAGCCCTAACATTTGAGGCGAGGGGAGGGAGGTTGGTACAGGTGGTATTTCTTGCACAGGTAGGCTGAGTTACTATATTAGTAGCTGACTTTAATGGTACAAAAATCTCAGCACATGGAGGGGTAAGTACATTTCCCAGCAGTATTTTTCTAAAACCCACAAAAATATAACAATGTATCCAATTAAGGCCCTCCTAATTTGAGCGCCTCCTACTTCAGCTCCAAGTTTGGGAAGAGAAATAAAACACAGAAATTTTCAGAATAAGCGCTTTTTCCCCCCCCAGAATACTAACACGAAATATACATGAAACATGCAGCAGTGGGAAGGAGAGTCCATACTCCCCAGAATGGACCTAAATGTGGGGGCTGACAGAACAGGCCTTATTAGGAGGGTACTTTGCAAGGAAGAGTTAAATAAATACATTAAAACCAGAGAAACGAGTGGAAAAAAGTACTCAGTGTCTGCATGCTAAAATATTTAAATATTCTTTCTCTACAATACAACCAAAGACATGTTCGATAATCAGTCCCAGTGAAACTGTGTTTTCCATTTTTGGAGGGGGGCAGGGAAAGGATAAGAAAGCGTATTAGCAATGACGCTTACTTTCAAGTGCTCAGAGCTCCATTTACCCACCTGATGAGCTATAAGTAGTCTAGAAGGCTGATTATTAATAATTAAACGACTCAGCAAGCAAGCTTGGCCTGTATTAACTCCTCCAACTCACCTGATGCCTCTAGAGGCAGGTACAGTAATTATTCCATTTTGTGGATGAGGAAAGTGAGGCTCAGAGGGGTTAAGGAAGTTGCCCAAGCGCCCACAGGTAGTATATAAATGCTGGACTTAACACTGAAACACAGGTACGCTGAACCCACCCACCGAAGAGCTTGTTCTGTCAGCAATGGTGCCGTGCCGTGCTGAGGCACAAGGCATCTAACCTCCTATTCTGCAGTGGTTTCCATCGCTATGTATGCCAGGAAGTCCAACACCCAGAAGCCTATGGAGCCAGCAGGTGATATAAATGAGTCGAGTGGGCCGGGCGTGAAAGCACCATGATAAATGACAAGTGACACTCCACACTGGAAGGATGAGGGCAGGGTGACCCAGGATGCGGCAAGCTGGAGCAGGAGAGCCCGTGGGCGGGGAGGGGTAGCACTTCCTCACCCCTCCCCGTTATGACCTTGGGGAAACTTGGGTAGAATGCTGCATGTTTTTTAGATTTTTCTAAAAGAATGGAAAAACACCTGAAGTCTATAAGAAATCTCTCCGGTTTTAGGTGTTCATTTTCTCCCCAACCCTGCCCCCCCATCCCCCACCAAACAACATGAATCATGAAATTAATCAATCTGAGGGCACTATGTGGTCCACCAGCTGGTGACCTCTTTTGCACCATTAAAGGAGGAGCTAGCGGACACCTGGAATAAAAGGCCTAGCTCCTAACCCTCTTGGCTCTTTGCCGTGCTCCCGCCGCCCTAGACTCCGCTCAGCAGGTTATGAGCAAGACTCCTGTCAGATATCAAGGCACACCTGGTCAGAGTAACAGATGCTGCGCTCTGCTCTCCTGAGACAAAGGCAGAGAAGTTGGAGGTTTATGCAGGGTGATCCTCTCTACTTATTATTATTATTATTATTATTATTATTTTATTATTATTATTATACCAGGGGCAGATAAAATAAGGCATCCTTCCTTGTCCAAGCTGGTTTCCCAGAAACCGTTCCTGCCCGTGGCATATCTATCAGTAGGGCCGGGAGCGAACAGAAACCTGACAGAGTTACTGATTCTTGGCTTACAAGGAAGTGTGCCCGTTTACTCTGGTCCAAGAATGGACTTGTGGCTGAATTTTCCTGTCTGGACGGCTGTCATCCCCCTGTGTCCATGAGCAGCCTCCCCAAACCCAATACAATGGGGCTGCTCTTTGTGGCCACGTGTGAAATATACAAGGGGATGCACTTGAAAAAAAGAACAACAACAACAAAGGCAAGGAGTAAAAACCGTAAGCAGAGAACCTAAAACCTCTGGAACACAAAGAAGGGCAAGAAAATCTGACTCTTTCACACACACCTCCCGCTACCACTTTTCACCATTTCTGGAAACTCCTTATAGATAACGTAATGAAGACCCAACAATCAAATCCCTCAGCGGAGTTTCTTCCTGTTTACAAGACTTCATCTTTATTATGAGGTTTTCTTCGTGATATAAAACAAGCACTAAAGTCGCAAAGAGAAACTAAAATCACAACTTCGTTATACGTGTTAAACACTCCTGGGTGTACAGAGCAACACTACCGTAAAAAAAAAAAAAAAAAAGGTAATAAATAACCAAAAATGGATTAAATGCCACTGTGCAACTGCGAGAAATACAATGTTTAATTCTTCTCTTTGCTACCAATTTTTCAACTGGAACGAGATGTGATCTATGAAAACTGCATCACATGATTATCAAGCAGAAACCAAAACAACTAACCAAAATGTAGCCCAACTAGTTTATCTACTGTGTCGGGCAGATGGACACAGGTCTGGGGATTATAATGTCCCTCTCGGATTTCTCCAGACTCACACTGAAAAGTTCCGTGAAAACAAGGTACATCTGCCAGAAAACCATGCTGTCTATGTAGTGTCATTAGGAAGAAGGAGATGTTGTTCCAACGAGTGCTCAGAAATACAAGTGTTGTTGGAAGGTAAGAAGGAATGGGATTTCTGACGAAGCACCTCTTTGGTTTGCGACAGAGTCTCGACATGAAATATTTACCTTAAGTATTCTAGGATTCTCCTTTCCCAAACAACTCAGCCCAAAAGTATAATTTCACGATGTCATTCCAGTCCTTCTACAAACGGGATGGTATTTCACAGATGCTTAGAGACCTGACCCCTCTGGCTTAGGTTTTCTTTTTAATTTTTGCCACCTTTACTCCTATTTCCAAATATCATAAATAATACCTGGTAAAACAGCATATAAAACAGCAATGGCAGCCACTGTGAAAATGGCACAAGGTTTCTGAAACCTCTGGGCGAAAGCCATGAAACACAAAGCAGAAAGGACTTTAACACCCCAGGGCACACCTGAATCCATCTTGCCCTGTAGTGACTATCAACTGTGTCTCAGTGGAGGGAGGGGATCAAGGTGTTAGAGTGAAACACTCACCTGTCTTTGTAGTTTATTACAGTATCAATGATGGCATTCATCTGCTTGGTCAGTTTGGGGGGATTTGGGGACAGTTTCTCGGCTGGAGGGCGGCCTCTTCTCTTCTTGGCCTTTTCCACGTCTTCTTTGGCGGGATCTTTATCCACATTTCTTCGTCTTTTTCGCTTCTTGAGCCGCACCTCCTCTTCCATTTCTTCCAAATTGCCGTCTTCAATGGCCTGTTGTAGTAGGGAAGGAAGGAGGAAAATTCAAGACAAGAGATTAACCAAGAAAATTTTAAAAAGCCAAGTTGAATAATGAGAATAAAGTAAAACTAACAAAAATAAGATAAAAAATAGAAGTAAACAGTAACCAGTCAAATAAGAAGAGCAAAGACCGCCATGTTGGATAAATAATCTTTGAACCAAGTCTAATCTGGAAACAAAATACAGCGAGGGGTGGAAACATTAATAGTAAGAAGAAATGACAAATACAAAAAGGTCTATACATGTAAGTATCTGAAAGACAACTGAATCCAAATGAAATTTTAGCTCAGTATAAGAAAAAGACCTGAATTGTTTTACTACTATAGAAAGGGGAAAAGGTAAAACAAAACAAAACAAAACAAGAAGAAGAGATGGGTGAAGAAAAAAATTCCTCTAAGAATACATCCTTACAATCATATAAGCCCTGACCCTTCTCTGGGCTTTTATATCAATTTACTCATGATTCACAACATAAATCCGTATTCCATCCAGATTTTGTTCTAATGTAGCAATTAGTAAACAAGGAAACAGGAAGTACAAAGCCACATTCCTTGGTAAATGCACTTAAATCATCTGATAAAGAACACACACACTCACAGACAACAAACACTTTTTTCCAATTACCTGCAAACGCTTGCTTTAAACCAGAGCCAGCAGCACTAATGCAGAGAGATAATAAAATAGCTATAAAAACAACCAGGTATAAAAGAAACCTGTTCGTAAATGGCTAAAAGATCCATGTGACAGACCCAGAAGTTTAAACTTTTTTTTTTTTTATCCCCCTGGTAAATCTCAAAACTTAAGAAAAATAAAGAAAAACTGCAATAAAAAAAAACCCCAAAACAAAACAGATAAAAGAAAATTTGACCATGAAAAGGAAAAAAATGTTTAAAAACCTTTAAATTGCAATTCAAGATTGCTTTCTCACACAAAATAAACTGATGTTGTTATTTGTTCCTCCTGGCTCTCAATATTGCTTCCAGTATGCAAATGCTAATCAATCCTTTCTCGTAGCTGAAAGAGCCCTAATCATAAAGCAATTACCTTCATTTCTCCACAGCACCAAACATGGCTAATATTTATGATCATGTGAGTATAACAATCAATATAAAGAGTGATTACAGCTCAGACATAATTTCTTTCACTTGTGTAGAATGCCTCCTGAAAAAGAAAGGTTTTAGGAAGAAAACCTGGTGCAGAACACAAAACAACCTGGCATGTTAAAAATGCTAGTGGGATTAAAAGAATGTTTTCTATGCATCTTCCAATGTGCAAACCCGAAGAAGCAACATGCACACAGACAGAATCCTAAGGGACAGGCTGAGGCTAGGCCTTAATAATCAAAAGACAATTTCCATCACGATCCTACAGTGTTCAGATAACCACTATGAAGGAGGCAAGATCTGATGAGTTATGAGGAAAAGGAAAAAAAAAAAAAAAAGGAGGAAAAAAAAAGCTTCCACATTATTTCATTAATATTCATTTGCCTAAAAGCAGGACACCCAAACTATACAGCTAAACACACTGCAGCTAGGCGAAGATTAAGAAAAGGAAATTGTCCCGCAAATGTTGGGGACTGAACATGCTAATAATAAATACAGCATGCAACGCTGTCAACAGTTAATGGTATTGCTCTCCTCAAGCACCCAGTTGCACACAGAAATACGGAGAACACCGGCTTTTGATGTGTTACACACCTACACATGCCTGGGATGTAGTTCTACTGAATCTTCAAGACGGCAACGAAAAAGGATATTTACCTTACCACTATCAGGAGGCCGGCTATCGGAAATCACAGTTAGTGGGGATAAAATTAACAAGCCAGCAAAGCAGCGAGCTGCTAGTCTCTTCATCAGCTGATCAGGAAAAAAAAGAGAGCTGGGGAAAGGCTATGTTTTCATATACAAGTAATTTTATTTTACTGAAAATTTAATACTGAAAGGATTGTGGATACTCAAATCTGCTGTTTCATTCTACCTACTACAAGGCCCGAAGCCTTCCTCCTTCAGCCTGTTTTAATATTGACAACTACTTATCATATTTTCCCCCCTTATTATTCGAGGAAGCAGAATTAGAGATTTTTTAGCTCAGATGGTTTCTGATTCTTACTCTCATTTTAACAATTAAGCCAATAAGGAAACAAATTAATATTCAAATTTATTAAAAAAAAAATTTAAACAGTTTAAGCTTTTTTTTTTGGTATTTTAAACCTCATTTTAGTGCCTTTTTTAAAAAAACAGGCTGCATGTTTTTGGAGCAATCTAACATGATTTTTTGGATAAAAGAATTTTTTCATTAAATGCATGTCGGTAAAAGCAATGTGCATGTTTCTCAAGTTCAAACATTTTAATACAATGTCATTCTTCTCTTTAAAGAAAATCCCGAACAACTGTGATACTTCCCTTTCAGTTTCGTGCTGTAAAATTTTTCATTGTTTTTCTTTTCAGTGGGATCCATGAAGAGGGGGAAGTTGTGAAAAGGATATTTCTACTCTCACCCCCTCCCCTTAATTTTGGGGGGGAAAAAAACCAGAACAAAGCACAAGCTTGTGATATTTGGACTTATCAATCTCTAAATCTGGGAGCAGCTAAGAAAAGCGAAAACAAATAGCAAAAAGGAACTAATGAAACAATGTTTATTGCAATTGCTCATACGTGCAGATTCTTATTAAATTTAGATTTTGGAATCACAAGGAAACACAAAGTACTGACCATTATTCCCCTTAAATTAAGGTTTTATGCAGGAATGCAGTCAGCTACAAAACATCTTCCCTCCTCCCCCAAGACTCCAAACACATCCATATGCAGTACTTTATGTTCAGGGATTTCTAAGGGTCTTTTTCTAATGGAAATCAATTCACTAAATATTTCCCAGTGCTTTTCGCACTTAAAGAAGTAGAGTAAGATTACTCCTGCATGTAAGTAAAATTATTCATGGAAATTTAAAACTGTTCTTTTATTAAAAAAAATTATTTATTACACTGGCTCAACAGACTCAACTCAGTGCTAGGCGAGGGGGGGGGGTGCCACGAAGAAAAAAAAAAAACTTGCTACACAATGCTAAAGTACTACCCCGAAAAGAATGCCCTTCCAAACCTTTTACCAGCACAATAATGAAATAAATCACAGAAGCAAACCCCCAGTTTCCGACTGGTGACGTGTTGCGCAAGAGTGCGAGCCCTAATTCAACATACAGACGGCTCCCATGCTGAACTGCCTCTAGATTTAATGAAGTGAATAGGAAGGAAGTCGGGGGAAAAAAAGTGTACAAATAAGAAATTAACACTTTCCTTCCCTCTCCAAACGGTGAGATACAACTACGGCGAAGTTTGGTGAGGCACTTCTTTCCTTAAAGGCACACTGCACCCATTTGGCTCTGACTGTCACTTAAAAAAAAACCCTTCTGGTGATAAAAATCCCCAGCCAAGTTAAAATAGTTAAGCGTATTCCAGCCTGTGTTTTTCCTGAATGAAGCTGGGAATTACTCCTTCCTCCACTGGATGGCAACCTTTTCTCTCCCCCCCCCTTTCTTTCTCTTTCTGTTTCTTTCTTTCTTTCTTTCTTTCTTTGTTGTTGTTGTTGTTGTTTTTAAGAATACATTTTCAAGACACCAGAACCGGATACAGACTGGCTCCCTCTTTAATGAGCTCTTAAGAAAGCGGCATGTGGGTTCTGATAACAAAATGCAGGAGACGGTCCTGCAGGGTAAGCGGTTTCAGAGCAAACACTTTTTGCAGCCTGCAAGGCACATGGCAGACCCGACCGAGGAATCGGTCACCGCACGTGGGTCTGGTCGTGCCCCTGTCATCCCGGCACACGCCGTGTCTTTAAGGGGAAGACAGACGGTCCACAGAGTGGGCATTATTCTTGCTCTTCTCAACCCGAGCTGCAATGGGGTGCTTAATAGGGACTTCTCAGCACTACCCGGCGAAACAGAACGGATTCATGCCCGCGAATAGGTAAACAGGGACAAGCAAACAAAAGCCACAAGCAAGGAGGAGGCATTGTTTCACTGTGGTCGCCTTTTCCCACCCCAGTATCTCTAAGCCCACCACGCAGCCCCAGCAGCGGAACAGACCATCTTAGGAAAAATCAAAAGGAGCAATTCTAAAGACATCTAGACAATGCATGGGAAATTTCTTGGATAGGAAATGGGAGATCCAGTATTCTCATACCCAGCTCTGATGTTTAAATATCACGTTTCTGCCTACGGGCAAAGTCTCCTGCTCTCTTTGGGGGTCCTCCTCCCTTAGGAACTTGAATTGGGGTCCCAAAGAGGACCCTAGAAGCTGCCGGGGGAGGGAGGGGGTGGGGTTTGCTAAGCATTAAGGCAGGAGGGTGAGGACAATTACATATCAATGGAGTGCTTCCTGAAGACCACACGTTGCTAAACTTGACTGATATTAAGGGAGGCTCAACCTCCCTCAAGCCCTGCCTAGACCCTGAAAGCCAGTAAGGCAGGTACTGATGCCAGCAGCAGCAGTGGCAACAACAACAAAAAAGCGGATTTTTAAAGAAACTTGAAGGTTTCACGTATGGGAAATTTTCTTACAATAGGGATATTCAGTAATAGCAACAAATTGAACATGGAGTTCTGGAGCTCTTGCTAAAAATGCCAGCCCATTTCAGTCATTGGTTTAATAAAGACCATGGCACAAATGGATACAGAATTTTGGACTTGGGGTTGGGGACCATTATAAGTTTGTTTTTTTAAGTTTATTTATTTTGAGAGAGTGAGTGTACAAGGGGGGTAGGGGTAGAGAGAGGGAGGGAGGGAGGGAGAATTCCAAGCAGGCGCCGCGCTGTCAGCACAGAGCCCAATACGGGGCTCGAACTCACAAACTGTGAGATCATGACCTGACTTGAAATCAAGAGTCAGACGTTTAACTGACTGAGCCTCCCAGGCGCCCCTGGACCATTTAAAGTTTTTGATCATTACCATCCCAGAAAGCAACCTGTTAGATCAGTAGGTGTAAAATCAAACCGTTCCCAAGGGAAAATAAGCCGGACACCAAAGGACAGATACTGTATGATTCAACTTACATGAGAAAGAAGAACAGAGGTTACAAGGCATTGAGTGCTGGGGAAAGTGTGGAGTTACTGAATAACGAAGACAGAATTTTGGTTTGGGATGATGAAAACATTCTACGGTGTCTAACGGTGATGGTTCACAGCAAATTTGCTAAAATGTACACTCAGACTGGTTAAGGTAGTACATTTTACATTATGTGTTTTTTACAACAATTTGAAAAAAAAATAGTCCCGGGACAGGGGGGAATACACTCTGTAAATATTAAACAAACCCAACTACAGGTTCACACATGTTCCCACCCCCTTAACACACAGCACACAATACCCGAGAAATCTTGCTAGCTTTCCTTCCGACCTCAGACTCTACAGCATTTCAACACACGTTCAGTCTTGCCCTCCGGTGACTAGATGCCTTTCCAAAAATTCTTATTCATTTGTGTGTGATTAAGGAAATACCCAGGATGTGAGAAAATAGCTGTATAGAAGAACATACCTATTCCCAAGCTTTATAGTTTTGTTAACAAATGCCTGAAACATTCAAGGAAAAAGATGAGTTGATCTAAAAGTTTTTTTTGGTTTTGGTTTTGGGTCTTTAGCCTATTGGTGTTTTTTTTTTGTTTTTTGTTTTTTTTACTTTTCTCTTTTTCACTGTGGTGCCATTGCCTGATGTCCTATTAATTCAGTGTACCCTTATTTCCTCATTCATTCGTCAGGCACCAGGGTGTTGGGGGCTGAAATGGGCAATGCTGACCATTAAGGGCAAGAGCATGGAACCTCTGTTAACCTAAATTTCTGTTCAACGACTTTATATCACTTTTGTGAACATGAACCAAGGAGCTCTCTCCCCCTAATGCCATAAGGAAGCTACCTAAGGAAACCTAGGGGAAGAGGGGGAAAAGGCGAGCTTATACGGTTGAGATAAGGCAAATTAGAAAATCAGGTAAAAGCAACAGTGGGGTGGAAAGAGGAGGGGAAAAAGTATAGGAAGCGTAAGAATTATTCCAGTCACAGGATCAACTAAGAACCCATGGGGCACCTACCGGGGAGTACTTAGCACAGTACTCTGTTCAGAGTGTGACTGTTGGATTTAGTAGAGGGTGGCCCCTGCAACATGTGACCTTGCAGACCTTAGCAGGTGACACACATGAGGCGCTGACACCTTTGTTCTCACAAGTTAGGCACGCATGATGCTGAAGCTCCCTTGGGTGGAATAAAGGACCAGAGAGAATTTGCGAGGCAGCAAGAGGCTTAGGGGAACGACAGAGAATTCAAAGAAACACAGTTCTGCCTTCTTATCCTGAGATCATTTAACAGTGACTCTGACTCACAACCCACTCGTGCCCCAGGGAAGGCTTCTCAGGGAGGCCTGGGTCACCTCATACTTTGGGGTTCTCGGTATATTAAAATAAAAAATGAAAGGCCAAAGACGGGTAACCGATTGCGGTGTAATTTCAGTGCTTACAAAGAATAACATGATGGGGGCGCCTGAGTGGCTCAGTCAGTTAAGCATGTGACTCTCGATTTCGGCTCAGGTCATGATCTCGTGGTTTGTGGGATCAAGCCCTATGTCAGGGATGCGCTGACAGCGTGGAGCCTGCTTGGGATTCATTCTCTATCTCTCTCTCTCTCAAACAAACAAACAAACAAACTGGTGGTGCCTGGGTGGCTTAGTAAGTTAAGTGTCGGACTTCGGCTCAGGGCATGATCTCCTGGTTCGTGGGTTCGAGCTCCGTGTCAGGCTCTGTCCTGACTCCGAGCCTGGAGCCTACTTCGAATTCTGTGTTTCCCTCTCTCTGTGCCCCTCCCCTGCTCTGTCTCTCAAAAATAAATATTTAAAGAAGGAAAGAAACTTACAATTAAAAAGAATAACGTGATGTTTCTGAGATAGACAGGCAATGTACAATGAATGAGGGTAACCTCATTCGGAGGTCCTCCAGCCAAAGAAATGGCTTGCCCGTGATAGGCCGGCCAGGAGCAACAGAGCCCTCCTCTGGGCTTCCAGACTGCATCAAGACACATTCTCTGGGCTATCAACGCGCTGTGGGTGAAAAGCATCAAATCCCAACAAATGGGCAGCTCAGAGTAGGGTGACTTTTCTGCCTGAGGCAGAGGCCAAGACTAGTAATAGCCAAGTTAAGGCAGGAGAACACATAAGGAACACAAGAAATCAAAAGCACTGTAGCCTGGGGTCATCCGATCAGAGGACAGAGTCTCAGTTTCGATCCCTCTGATGATACATGGCATGGTGGCTACTTCTACGGCCTACACCACCAGCATCACCAGCAGCAGCAGCACCAACCCCCCACACGTATTGTTGACACAGGTGCCAGGCACTCAGCGCTTTACATACATTTGCTCATTTAATCGTTACAACAACACTAGGAGGCAAGTCCTCTGTCTTCTCAGTTTACAGGTGGGAGACAGAGCATCTCACTCCAGATCATGCACAAGTAGCTAGGATCTGAGCTCTGGGGGTTTGGCGGCATTAAACCACACCCTTAACCAGGGTATTATTTCACTTTACAGCACAAACGAAGACTCCGAGCCCCATCAGGAAAAGGCTGATTATGCTTGCTAGGCTTAGGTGAATGGTGCACGTAAATACACAACATGGCGCATCATAAGAAGGCTCTCAGCAGAAGAGATACACACACGCATACGTGCATACCTGTCACTTTGCACGCAAAGTACAGCGACCACACACATGACAATGCAATTTGAAATGACAAAAATCCAATAATAATCAGAAAATCATGATTTTTTTCCAAGACCCTTACAAATGTACATCAAAAAATTAAAAACTCTTATTGCCAGTTATAGGCACACGAGAAAATGAAAAACATAATAAAATGAGTATCTATTTAATTCATGAACTTAAAACATTAGGAATGAGCATTAGGAGGAAATATTTGTGGTTAAAAAAAAAAACACCTTATCAGTATTGGACAGCACTGGCTTTCCTCTTTTTATCAAATAACTTATGAAACAGAAAAATCCTTTCTCCCAGGCTATGGCAAATTGCCCAGGATCAGCTTCCAACATTTTACTCTTTGCCCTTTCCATGTTGTGAAATGTCTCACACTCAGATGAACCCTTGATGTGAGTGTTTTGTTTTGGTTGTTTGTTAGCTGCTGTCTCTTCCTTTGGGACATCATCACCCTCTTCTTCACCAGCACCTTCCACTAAGTTCCTCTAGCTGAATATCCAGACCTTCCTTTAGGGTCACTCTACAACCTGACATCTTTCTTCGCTTCAGTTCTCCATAGAGGGTTCTTCCAGAAGAGACCGGTCCCATCAGCAGGCAATACTGGATGATCCTCAGAACCTGGGTGCAAACGTCACAGCAGTCCCCCCTTGTTGGGCACTCCCCTCCCCCACTGGCAGCGCCACCAACCCATTCCATTCACACCGACTTCTGAAACTGTGGAGCCGGCCTTTTCTGGTAGAAAAGGTTCTCCTCTAGTCTCCTCATAATCACCATGCTCTTTTAATGCAGAACTTCAACACTTTGGCCTGAACACTGGCCAAGTTGTTTGGGATTTATATATATAAATATATATATGTATAGATGGCTTCATAGTAAATGCTCCAATTCAATTTAAACGGAAATATACTGAGATGACTTTAGCCTTGTATTTTTATATTCACTGGACTGTCTCCAGGGTGGTTTACACTCAAGTTTCATGCAAGACTCCTCCAGTCTTCACAATGATGCCTTCATTTTCAAATCCAATCACATCCAAATTCACTTTGTGTTTTGTTTTTTTTTCTCCCCCTGTACCTTTGCCTTTGGTGGCTGATTCCCTCTCCTGATTATCTACTTCAGTAGAGTACTGTGTGGGTCTACCACTAGGAAACAAGGAGGTACCACAACCCATGCTTCACCATCTGTCCCTGGACTGAGTTACCAGCTACTCAATGACCAGTCACCAGCACACTTTGACAAAAGTGATGGGAATGGTCATGGATCATCATGTGCGTCTGTTACTTACAGGGCGAGGATGCAAGAGCTAGCAGCCAAGTTTGTACTTTATGTAATGAATGACACAGTGTATCTTGGCCTTCTGGTATACCCTGGTGTGTCCCCCTCCCAAATTCCTACGGTGGGGTCCTAACCCCACTAGTGTGCCTCAGCATGGCTATGTATTTGGAGACAGGCCCTTTAAAGAGATAATTAAGGTAGAAAGAGGTCATGAGGGTGAGCTTGAACTCAGTACAACTGGTGTCCTTCCTTGTAAGAAGAGGAGATTGGGACACAGACCTAAGACCATGCGAAGACACAGGGAAAAGTGGTATCTACAAGCCAGGGAGGGAGGCAGCAAAAGAAATCAACCCTGTCAACACCTTGATCTTGGGCTGCCAGCCTCCTGCTCTGTGAGAAAGTCAATTTCTGTCCTTTAAGCCACATGGTCTGTGGTATTTTGTTACTGCAGCCACAGCAGACTGATTCACCTGGTAACTGAAATTTGTTAGGGGGACTGATGTTTTTTTACCTCTCTCACAGTAATGGAAATGTGTGTGTATTGGAATGACACCAAGGGATGACCTCCCGAAGGAGCATTAACATCCCTCTGAGTAAGTGACGGCAGCCTTGGCCTTTCATGCCCGTCCTCGAATCAAAGGGAAAGTGCCCGGTCTGTAGTGCTGGCAGCCCGGCTGCCACACTCGGTGTCTGGCAACTTCACCCTGGCCCGGTCTCACCTGGTGGGACTTGGAAAGGGCCGTGTTCTCAGAAAGGACCGTCTCCAGGCTTGGCCAGGGCCTGGCGAGAGGGTCTCTCCATCAACAGAAAAGTGGCCAAAATAGTTCACTCCTCTTAGGAATTTGGACTGCCAGTCAGCACGCAGGAGTGTGTCGAGTTGGTGTGGGAGCTGAAGGAAAGGAGCAGAGTCTCTGGTCCCAGGGAGCCCTAACTCCAGACGCACAGACACGTACTCATAACTGGCTAGACTCACCCAGAGACAAATACATGCGTGCACAGATGCACATATACATATATGCACAGATGCTCTTAGGGGGTCTGTCACAGCCTGGCCCCAGTTAAACCCGAGAAGCCAACTTGGACATGCACGACAGTTTCAGACTGAGATCTGCTCAAGTCAGGTGCCACGGCGCTTCTAAACATACGTGAGGTTACTTATCACGGACGACTATCTGACTCTAGTTAATTCCAGATCAGTAAAGCTCAAAATTCTAAAAGAGAATTCTGAGCCCTGGTGAGCTATCCATGTTATAACACTGTCTGTCATGCGATAAACCTTAAAATGAGTCTAATTTTAAAGCACAAACAAGAACAGAGGTAACTACGACCAGGTTTTAATACCGAACATGCTTAGCACTACTCGGGCCTTCACGGCTTCCGGGACCTGTTGGGAGGCTAAGCCAGGACTGGAAGTTTTGCTGGGAATCGGTGGCTGAAATTAGCATGGGCCGTGCTGGGTGGCAGAGGCGGCAGC
>CM053568.1:80557495-80602868 GCA_028646485.1 Cryptoprocta ferox | reverse complement strand
CCCCCCCCCCCCCCCCCCCCCGCTCAAGGCCCCGCCCACAGCGAGGGCCCTGGGCTCTTTCCACCTGGCTCCTATTCCAGCACTCAGTTGTATTCCCAAAGACCTTGATGCCAGTTACGCTTGTTACTGGAACTACACAACTGCATTGGAGACTGTGTAAAATGAAACACAGTCGTGAAAAGAAACAGGGCTCTAACTTCTAGTGACCGCCAGTATAAGGAAACACTCCATAAAAGGGGCGTGGCTTAAAACGCAAAACAGTGTTGCTGAACTTGGCACGGGCTAGACTCATCATGTGGGCAGGAGTATGCACTCTGCGTGCTTTTCAAGTATCAGGATTTGCCCTCCGGTGAGGGATGTGTTCACAAACTACATGGGGCAGGCCTTTCAAAATGTATACTTGACACGTCTTACGACTTTGTTCCTCATCCCTCAATAAAGTGAAATTAAAAAAAAAAATTCTAACACCCAAACTGGAAGCCCTAGAGTGAAACATAATAGGGTTACTCAGGCAAGAAAGACTAGTCAGTCGACTCAAAGAGGTAACTTCAAAAATAAGAAAGAAACACACGTTATGTTTCCCATTAAAGGTTTCATCTACATATAAGTGACATTTTCCCAGTTTAATATTTTCACTGACTGACCCGCTACTGATGGTGATTAAGAAGTCAGTTAAGTGTCCGACTTCGGCTCAGGTCATGATCCCACAGTCTGTGGGTTCGAGCCCCGTATCAGGCTCTGTGCTGACAGCTCAGAGCTGGGAGCCTGCTTCGGATTCTGTGCCCCCCCCCTACCCGCCCTTCCCCTACTCGTGCTCTGTTTCTGTCTTAATAATAAATAAACATAAAAAAAAAAGTTCTGTTTTTTTTTCAGAATGGGAGTCAAAAGAAAAGTCATACTACCTTGCTTGCTCTTTCTTGTCATCCAGCCTTTTCTCCCCTGCAAGAAGATCTAAATAGCTCAATTATGATTTTTTTTTTCCTAAGCAGTTATGGGCTACATCCCATTGGCCAGATCTGAAACGCTTCTTTCATTAGGTTACTGCCCTACTCAAGTTGCAAAGTTATCCTTAGGACTCCGATTCCAAGTCTCCCCGCCAGACTCCTGAGGTCTCCATAATCCGATTTGACCCAATCTGAGCTGCCATACTTTCCGGCGTGGAGCAGAAAGCCAGTACCTGGCCGCAGCGCACAGAATTTATCCCCACCTTTGTGATTTCTCTCACAGTTCTCACCTGGAGAGTCTCTCCTACTCCCTTGGGCCGTGCCTCCACCATCAACTCATCCCCCCCCCCCAGGGTCTTCCCAGCTGTAACAGATCATTCTGATCTTTTCTTATTGAGATCATGCCTTATGTTTTCTCCACTTCCCCTATGGTATCCCAGCACAGCACTTGGAGAAGCAAAGTCAGGGAGTATAGAGTTAGAATACAAATGGAATGTTCAGACAGGATCCCCTGGGAAAACTGCCCTTGGGAATACTCCTGTTTATTGAACACGGGCCATGAATGCCAGGTGTACCTGTTCTAGATATTTCTACCTGAATCTACAAGGACGAAATCATAAACTCTAGCATCGAACTTTCTGAGTCTTCCCCAGTCTTCTCATTTCTCACTTCCCTTTACTGTCAACCCCTGGAGTCACCTGTACTGCTGAAGGTATTTCCCCAACCGCGGAGTAAAACTCCTTAGCACCCAGGACAGGACGCTGCTATTTTTCAAAAGTTGCTCACAGCTTCCCAATTCCTGTTAGTCTGGTCTTAAGGCCTTATTTACTTTCTCATTCACTGCTCCTTATTTAAAAATCTCTCCTTCCTATAACACTGCAGTCTTGGGGTTCCCAATCTTTTCTTGCCACCTTTTTCTCCCCTCGAGTGCAGATTCCCCAAGTTTTCCTTTGGCCCCCATCTCTTTTCACATGCTCCCGAAAGTAAACATGCAGCAAAATGGGGCTGCCCTGCGCCCACAGCACACATCACTCCAGTGTGACACCCTCACCAGCTGCAGGTGAGAGGTCTCTTAATGACCCATAGAGGCTTGGGCACTAGAGAACTTCATACTCCCTCCCCTGGAGGTGGGGGGGGGGGCGGAGAAAAGAAACTGTCATCTTGTGAAGGCTTTGGCCTCCCTGCTTCCAAAGTGTGGCCCTTGGTGAACGTCCCTCTGCTGAGTAGCCTGGACACAGACTCACAACCCTCAGTGTGCTGGGTGCGTTCCGAGCAGCCCTTTGCCACTCAAGAAGTCCGGTCCCCTGTTCTGGATGTGACACCTTCTGTGGAGATCCAGACTGCCCCTGGCTTCACCGTGCTTTCGATGCACATGGCTTCAAACATTCTCGCTCTAGCCTGGACACGCTTTGGAGTTACCAGGCGTGATTTCCAGTATCTCAGTCAAACGTCCCAGCTCAAATTCATCTCTCTTCTCCCAACAGAACACGTATTGCTCTCTGGCTCATCAAAGAGCAGCATCACTTCCCCCCCCAGGTCTCCAACCTAAAAACCTTTAAAATCACGACTGTCCCTCCTTACAGTCTGGCCGGCCTGCCAGTCGTTGTGTGGTCTACCCCTGAAAGAGCTCTTTTCCTTCTGCTCATTCTCCTCTGGCACAGGGAGGGTCAGAGATAATGGCCTCCCTGTGGTTTCCCTTGCCCTCTCTCCTGGGCCCTGATTCATCCTTCACAGAGCAAACAGTTGTCTTCTGCTTAAAAGGAGGAACACACATGGGTTCTCCCATTTTCAGACCCTACGTGTCTTTCTATGGAATCGAGTAAAGCCCAATTGCCTGGGTCACGCACCGCTCCCCAAGAGGGCCCCTGCCCCACCCTAGCTTTTCTCCTCCATTTCTCTCTCTATAAAAAACACCATGCTCCTAACTACACACTTCCACGCCTCAGCGTGGGTCAGAGCCTGGAACTCTCTCTTCCTGACCCCCTGTTCTGTGGAAATCATGCTCCTTCTTGCAGGAATGGCTAAAAAGCCACTTCCTTCATAAAATCCTGTATGATCTCCTCCTTCCCTTGCACGTTTTACAATATGTTACATGTACTTTTGTTCACTGTTTATTTAGCTCTGCTTTGTAGAAGTGTTGATCTCCAAATATGTCTGAATAGCCTATCAGCCCGAAATCTCTTTGGGAATTAAAAAAAAAAAAAAAGTCACCTTAATCAAAATGTAAAGGCATTTAGATTGATGCCTTACTCACCCAAAAATGAGACCCCCAAAATCTTGTTGAGATAAAATTAAATCTTCATTCTTTATTCTTCTGCTTTCTCAAAATGGCAGGGCTTACCAAGTACGGTCAAGGCCTGGCTTAAATGACTTCCGTCCAAGGGACGCTACATAATCAAACAGTGAATTACAAATAAGCCAGAGAGATGGGGCAAAATAAAGATTTTGGGCGCTTTGTTGGCCCTGCCCAAGCCACTTCTTTAAACTGCCTTTATTTCACTTTTATTTATTTATTAAAAAATTTTTTTAAATATTTATTGTTGAGAGAGACTGAGAGACAGCTTGTGAGTGGGGGAGGGGCAGAGAGCGAGGGAGACGCAGGCTCCAGGCTCTGAGCTGTCAGCACAGAGCCCGACACGGGGCTCGAACTCATGAACTGTGAGATCATGACATAGGCTGAAGTCAGACGCTTAACTGACTGAGCCACCCAGGCACCCTAACCTTTAATTTACTTCTAAATTTTATTTCTTTCTTTTCAGTCATCTTTACACCCAATGTGGGTCTCAAACTCACAACCTGAGATCAAGAGTCTCATGCTCTTCCGACTGAGCCAGCCAGGGACCCCAGAGCTGCCTTTATTTGAACTGCCTTTACCTCTCTTGCTCTATAGCTTTGGGAGTCAAACAGCCTAAATAAGATATCCAGCCTCATTGGCAAAGAGAACTGTGCGGCCAGGAGGAACGGCGAAGATCAGCTCTCACTTGCCTACAAGGCAGAACAGTGCATGCGGCCCAAGGAGGTGAGGAGGCCGGGGAAGGGGGCAAGACAAGACAGCAGGGAGAGAAGATGACCTGAGTCCTTCAAAGCCCCCGCAGTCCCACTGCTCAGCAGAAGGAGGTGAACCAAGAGCCCCGTCCTAAGGAGTGGCGGGTCTAGTCCCCTTCCGGGGTATGTCTTACATCCATTTCATCTCCAAGGCAGTCTTGAACGTCCCCGGAGGCAAGTCCTCGAGAGACTCACCTGTTGCTAATCTGAACTGGGGTCCCCCACCTTTTCTAGAAGCAGCTGGAATTCACAAGCCAGGAGGAGGGTGGCTCATTGGGCAAAGGGGCTGTAAACTGGGATGGGATTTGTCTTTGGTCAAAACCCCCCAGTCGCGCGGCCTTGCTCGATGTGCATTTTCAAGATCTTTAAAAGGCAGTAAACTGAGGGTCCAGCATTCATCAAATGAATCCACCTTCTGTGTCCCAAACGCTCCACGCAAAAACTCTCCTCCCCGCCTGTGAGGCTTAGTGCCTCATCTGTAAAATGGGAGAAATAACATCTACTCCAAGTCTGTGAGGGGATTAAAACGTGGTATGTATTTATAGCTCCCAGGCTAGCTCTGTCTGGAACAGAGAACTGGAAAGGGCAGTGTCGGAACTAAACGTCCTGAATAAGTCCACGGGAAGGAATTTGGATTAAGAATTCAGACCTGGCAACTAAACAGATACAGTGTTTTTTTAATGTCAATTACATGTCAAAAAAAAAAAAAACCCCAACAAACCCACATCCATATTGGGGAGGGGGAGGGGGTGCCATGAGCCTACTTTGTGGTAGCAAAAAAAGGACCAACGACATGATACAGGGAGGTGAAAGCAATTTTGAAAAGGGGGTCACAGCCGGTGAAATCTCAAGTGGAGACATAAGGGCCCGGTATACGGAGAAGCAAAAATCGCTATTCCAGTGTGGGAAGGCATGCCCCCACACATCCCTTAATGGCCTTAAGAAAAAAAAAAAAAAAGTCCGTCCCTTTGGCACAGGGAGCCCAGAAAAACAGGGTGTTCTTAAGACCGAACGGAAGGACATGCAAATGTTACTAACAGGCTGGGACTTGATGGGCCTCATGGGTTAGGATTTACTTAAACTGCTACAAAAGAGCCAACGAGCAGCCTCCTAACAGGTTAAAAATAATTCTGAACGTAATGGCACCGAATTAACCCCCGTCCGTGTTTTACTTGGCTCCGTCTGCAACCTGGGAACGTGAAGGTCAGTGAGATCACAGGTGCTTCTATTTTCTTCCCCTCTCCTCACTCTTCTGTATTTCTCATTATGCTTTTATGATGGGGGGGATGCCTTTCAAAAAGGCTATTTTGAATTTTACGTTGAAAAAAAATAAAGCTCCCATTGTTTTGGGTGCTGATTATAAAAATGCAGAAAGATACAATGCAGAAACAAGTCGATCACCAGAGTCGTGTAAGTCACCAGATTCGTGTAAGAGGATAACACGGTGGCAAATAAAAACCCCTCAAGTGGGTTGGTAACTTCTCTTGCAGAACACGTATTTACGTCAGGGATCCCCTTGCAAGGTCGACACTGTAGTCTGTCAGACTCCACGATATCTTCCCGTGCCTTCTAGTAATATGCCATGACATGAGTGTACTGATTTTTTTAAAAAAAAGGTTTTATTTATTTTTGAGAGAGACTGGAAGCAGGGGAGGTGAAGGCCAGGCAGGGGTGGGGGTGGGGGACAGAGGATCCCAAGCAGGCTCTGCGCTGACAGCAGCGAGCCCAAGGTGGGGCTCAACCTCACGACCTACGAGATCATGACCTGAGCCAAGGTCGGCTGCTCAACTGACTGAGCCACCCAGGCGCCCCAAGTACGGATTTTTTTTGATTCAAATGAGTGTAAACGGATTTGGTCTTGATAATTGCGGGGGGGGTGATATGTGTCAATGAAGAAAATAAGCTCATTTGTCAGCTGTAGTGTGCAAGGGATTAAAAAAAAAAATCAAGGGGTGGGTGGTTTCCTCTTGATGATAGAGTGCTAGAAAATGTGTGGTGTTGGTCTGGACAGAACGGCAGAAGCCCCGGACCAGCTGCGTGGGAAAGGTGGTCCCATATGGCAGGTAGGCTGCTCCCTTCGCACGCCCCACTATGTTGGCATCCCATCCATCATGTCCAATCAGCACAGGGACTCAGCTCATCTCTCTAAATGCTACAGACAACGAGACCATCCCAAACACTGGATCGTGTACTGAGTCCTCCGATGTGGGACAGGACCGTGACTAGTCTGCATTTTCAAGAGAAAGCCTTCCTGAGAACGAGCAGGAAACCTGTCACTCCTGCCCCTCTGTTTTCATCCCTGAGAGCTGGGTCTCTAAGCTGGAGCCAGACCAGGGTAAATCCACGTAGTTCTCTCCAGGGTCCCCAAAGGCCGAGTCAAATAACGACAGGGCAGGAAAGACAGGGCCACGGATTCTTCCTCAAACTCATCCCTCCTGGGGATGTGAAATGACTCATCCAAGATGTCATACAGCAAACCCAAGACAGATCCGTAACCCCTGTTCTTCCCACTAAGTTATCAGAGGCAACTTGGAAGAGAAGAATAGACCCATTGGCAACCTCGATCAAGATTTGAGACTATCAGTTTATTTTTAAAAATTCTTTAATATTTATTTTTGTGAGAGAGAGAGAGAGAGAGAGAGCGAGCGCGCATGCTAACAAAATGAGTGGGGGAGGGGCAGAGAGAGAGAGGGAGACACAGAATCCAATGCAGGCTCCAGGCTCTGAGCTGTCAGCACAGAGCCCGATGCGGGGCTTGAACTCACCAACTGTGAGATCATGACATGAGCCGAAGTCAGATGCTTACCCAACTGACCACCCAATAGCCCTTTGAGAATATCATTTTAAATAACCTTTAGAAAATATTCTACCCAAAATCCAAGGGAGGGATATTTTACGAAACAACTTCCTGTAGTAAGATTATGCTTTCTACAAAGGACTATGAGCAGTGACCTTAAATGTTGTATGTCAGCGGGAGGGGCAGAGTAAGCTTTGCCTGGAGCAAAGTTTCATGGTCGCATCTACAATTTTTCATGATTCTGACAATCCCACATTCTCTAATAGAAAACAAGAAAGGAAGCCGTGCAAAAAGTCCAGGGCCTTATGCTTAAAATGCATGTTTTGTTTTCGGGGCTTTCTTGTACAAAACTAAAAATGAAAACCCAATTAATTTAGTGCTTTTTAAAAAATTTTTTCTTAACATTTATTCATTTTTGAGAGACAGAGACAGAGCGTGAGCAGCGGAGAGAGAGAGGGACACACAGAATCCGAAGCAGTCTTCAGGCTCTGAGCTGTCAGCACAGAGCCCGATGCGGGGTTTGAACTCATGAACCGTGAGATCATGACCTGGGCTGAAGTCAGACGCTTAACCGACTGAGCCACCCAGACGCCCCTAGTGCTTTCTTTTTGCCGTTTCATTTCGAGTTAGATTAGATGTGCTACTCTGGTTTTTGCCGGAAAAGAAATAAAAGGGTTCGAGCTGGAAAACAGCTGTTGCAAAGTCTCTGGCAATTTCCAGGAAAGTGCTGGGTTGAAGCAATGGTTGTACTTCTGTATGCACAGTTAAGTGATCTTCATCAATGTGGCTCTGAAATTAGAACAGAGCCTTCAAATTCTTGAGAAGCTCACGAACACTTATGTCAAAACTGCATGCCTTTAGAATTCTTTTAAGTGAGAAATCTTTCCAAGGAGACACAGATCACTGGACCCTAATGGGAAAGACCGCCAACAATGTCTACCTTGACCCACATCAGTCAAAAACACAAAAACCAAAAAAACTAAAGACAACGCAGGATTCACAGTGTGTGCCAAAAGGACACAGACTGCAACCAAATCTTCCCTGAGCCCACATTTCTGGCTGGTCCACTCTCGCAGTCACAAACATTTGCCGAGTGCTAACTATGGGTGAGGTGCTCAGATGCTGGCATAGGGCACTGGGCCAGACAGGTGAGCGCACCGGCTTTCATGGAGCTGAATGCCAGTGGAAGGAGACAGTAGGATAACCTTGCCGTGATGGCCATGAAGCCAACTAGCCCAGGGCACTGACAGATACTGGCAGGGTGGGGCTATTTCAGCTGGGGTGGTCAGGAGGGATCCCTCTGGAAAGAGACCATTAGGGCAAGGAGTTAGCCATCTGGGAAGGGGCCTTCCTGGAAGTGCAGGGCACCCAAAAGACAGCCTGGTGTGAAAGCCTTCCTGAGAGCTAGGGGAGAAGATGAGGTTCAAAGTCCCGGCAGCGGCAGCGGCCACATGGCCATGCCTCCCAGGCCACACTGAAGTGTTTAACTGCCCTTGGAGGTAGGAGACCAATGGACGGTTTTTTGTGGCGGGTGGGGGAGTTGGGGTAGGGGGTGATGGGAGTTGGTATTTGTTTTTGAAAGTACCCTCTGACCTCTCTGGGTAGCCCCCTGAACTGTTGTGAACAAAGAGGAAAAGCCATCCTTCAAAATTCCAGGAATCTGCAAACGTCACCTACCCCAGCACCTAACCCCCACACCTCCTTTTCTTTGCTCAAAGGTGGAGGATGTGTTGTGCTGTATTTCTCCTCCACTGGGGGACAAGCAGGGTCAGTAGAAACCCCAGGAGCACAGGCGTGGCTGTCAGAGAGGCTCTAGGGTCTGGGGGGGGGGGTGCGGGGAAGGGGGCAGCCAGGAGGTGACCTCTGTTGTCCTCTGCGTGTGGAGGGCACAGTCCGAGAAGTGACTGCCCTTGCCACCTGTGGAAGTCTTCTTAGGACTGGAGGAGGGAAAATCAGAAATCATGTCCCCAGAGGCAGGACACTAAAACTCTAGCATAAAGTAGAATCCATGTTGCCTAAACTCTGCTCATTGCTGGAACAGTTAAAAACCCCACAAGTTAGAGCATCTCACGATCTATTTTAATCTCTATTAATTCCCATCTGTGTACACTTGGAGACCTGCTCTTGACAAGCTCTTTAAGGTGGCTAAGTGTGCACTATTATCTCTAATAGCATCTCTCAAATCTGGCTCTTAATTGCACTAATAAGGCGGGCACTGCTCCGACAGTAAGGAACAGAAACTTGACGATTAATGCCGCTTTCCCCGCTCCGAGCACAGTGCAGTTCAACCTACTCGATGTTCAATAAATGGGCGTCGAAGTGAATTTGCTTTCAAACAGCCTCCACGCACGGACCCGCGAATAGGAAAAGCAGAGGATGATCATTACCCAAACCAGAGAACAAAGTGAAAGGCAAAGCAGCTTCCTGGATTTTGGGAGGTTGTGGAAGGGACCCTGCAAATCAAAGATAATGCAACGAACTCAACCCGGGAGGCCCGAGGTCACACGGCTGGCTGGCGGCGGGGCCGGGAGCCACAGGCCCAGTTCCTGACGGCTGGCCCCAGCGCTCTTCTGCACCCATGCAGGGTTAGGGAGAAACCCCAAGAACAGAGACTTGAGAGCTGAGAGCCGAGTGTGTACAGGGTGGTGGGCTTGAGGTAAATAAGTCTGTAGGCCTAGCACACAACATATTCAGCAAGTAAACATTCTGTCCTCCTTAATTCCACTGAGTGGGGATAGGGATGTCTTTACTCACCCCCTTTCCCTCTCTCCTGTCACCCCAAGCTGTGTTTTCAAGATATGCAACAGAAGGATTTTTGTTTCCTCTTTTACTATTACCTATCAGGTTTACTCTTAAATAGTGAGTACTTTTTTGTAATAGCTTATTTGTTTTTGGAATCCTTCTTATATGAACCAGGTTCTATACTATGCATTGAAACCTCAGAAAACTCTATGAAGAACATGCGATTATTTCCCTCATTTTATAGCAAAGCTATGACAGGTTACACTAGGCACGCGGGGTCACAGGCTAATTAACATTAGATGGAGCTGGGATTTGAACCCTGGTTCATCAGATTCTAAGGCTTATTTTTAAAAAAAAAAATTTTTTTTAATGTTTATTTTTTCAGAGAGAAAAAGAGAC
Organism: Cryptoprocta ferox; assembly: GCA_028646485.1. Taxonomy (NCBI): domain Eukaryota; kingdom Metazoa; phylum Chordata; class Mammalia; order Carnivora; family Eupleridae; genus Cryptoprocta; species Cryptoprocta ferox. The sequence continues at coordinate 80,592,941 of CM053568.1, read as the reverse complement.
AGAGTGCTAGCCGGGGAAAGGTGGAGAGAGAGGGAGACACAGAATCAGAAGCAGGCTCCAGACTCTGAGCTGTCAGCACAGAGCCCGACGCGGGGCTCGAACCCACGATCCGTGAGATCATGACTTGAGCTGAAGTTAGACACCAAACTGAGTCCCCCAGGCGCCCCTCCAAGGCTTACGTTTTTGACCACTATCCTAAACTCCTCCCCAAGTAGACAGCCACCAAAGGGACAGCTGTGACACCCACTAGACAGAGGCACAGTGACGGTAAAGTCACCGACCCTGCCTCTAACTTCCCAATACCCTCCCCCACCTCCACCCCACGAATGACGTCATTTCAAAACCTATACCTGTATCAAAACATCACATCTCACACCTTAGAATCATATACGTTTTACTTGTCGAAGACAAAAATTCTTGCAAAAAGATCTTTGTGCAGTTTTACCGACTGAAGAAAAAAGAAATAAAAAAAGTGTAGGACAGAAACCAAATTTTGATTCAAAAAAAAAGCAGGCATATTTCTAAGACCATCTATTTCCTTGCACGAGTCGGCGCCACATAAAGATATGGCCAACTTATTGGGGCTTGTTAATATCGGTAAGCCCATTTCCCTTGGTTAGTTTCCATGTCTGAGTTACACTTCAGAGCCCAATCCTTGCTTCAGAGGATAAAACTTGACACCAGAAATTCCACGCATCACAGTTTCAAAAATTGAGCAAAACAAGTCTCTCTTGCTTCTCCACCTTTAATATTTATCTTAGCTGGTCCTTTCACGACTATGTCGTCTACTCAATTTGGACAAAAGGGAACAACATACCGAGTAAGGTCCAATCTCTATAAAAACAATCTAGCCAGTGGATTTAAGAAGAAAATAAAAAGTCTGAAAAGTGACCAAAATGCTTTTACTACTGTCAAATATTTCCCCCAAACAATTCAAACTCCTGCCATTAATCAGTTGAGGACTTCCTTCCTCAAGTACTGCAGAGCGTGAAATTTGGCAAAACCCGAATCTATTTTCTAGACCCTTAGCTCTCCCTTGTGTATAAAAACGGAAATGCAGCTTACTAGAAATTTTGCCCCAGTAGATCTGATGACCCAATTTTAAAAGCTAAATAAAAGAAAAAAAAAATCAATTTTTATATCTTATAGCAAAAAAGCAAAGAAAAATTACTCAAAGTGACAAAACAAAAGAGAATCACGAACAGATTAAAGGCAATAGGCACATTATACTTTCAATAAAGAATCCAAAAAATCAAAAACAAACACACAGAGAAAACCCTGTCAGTATAAGATATTTTCTCTTAAATCTTACATCTCACAGAATCATAGATGTTCTTGGCTGTGATTAGAGCTAGGAGTTTTCAGCCCGTCTCTGATTTCGGGCTGGATCGTACTTAATCCAGCCCAAACACGGGAGACAGTATCCTGTTTCAATGATTTCTAGAGAGAAAAATCCTCTTTGGATAGGTGAGAAGGTGATTCTGCTATTTTTCACTGTGTATTTCAACACAGTTTCAAATATTTTGTTTGAAATACCAATGTCTTTAAACTATCTTGGTACTTTTTCCAGTCCTTTGTGACTACCTCTCCAGGGATTTCTCTGCCTCCTTCCCAGGTAGGGTTTGGCACAGGCTGCTGGGGATGGAAAGCCACTGGAGGGATCTTAGCGTGTATTTGCAACCTGGTGTTACGTAGCTTTTTAAGGTACACAGGTAAATTCCCTTGAGAAGTGTCTCATTTTACTTCCTGATTGCCCCTTACTACTATATGTTTTTTTTTTTTTAATTATACTTGTATTATGAAAGCACAATTTGAGTTTTACTTTTTTTTTTTTATTTATTTTTGAGAGACAGAGAGAGGCAGATCATGAGCGGGGGAAGGGCAGAGAGAGGGAGGGACACACACAGTCAGAAGCAGGCTCCAGGCTCTGAGCTGCCAGCACAGAGCCCGATGCGGGGCTCGAACCCACGAACTGTGAGATCATGACCTGAGCCGAAGTCGGCTGCTCAACCGACTGAGCCACCCAGGCGCCCCCTTACTACTATATGTTTTAACATTTTGTTACTGTTTTCTCCACTTTGAGCTGTGGGAAGGACAAACCCCAATAATCTCCCCTTTAGTGGTCAGGAGACAGGACCATGAGGCATAGAAATCATGGGGACGCTTGAGCTCTTAGTTGCTGACGGACTGGTTGAGGACAAAGAGGGTATTTTCTCTGTGCTGCCCTTCCTGGGGGGTCCTTCTTGAGACCCTAAAACTTCTAAAACTAGCTCCATCTATCCTTAGGTTCGAAGATGTGAGGAAACGGGTTTTACCGTTATCAGTCATGTAGTGTGGTTTGGGGTCCAACTTACAGAGCATTGCAAAACCAAGAGGTACCTTCCTTCATCACCAGGAGCTTATACAGTACACCAAAAAGCAAAACAAAACAAAACAAAAAGCATCTTCATACTCATACATGCGGACCACACAGAGAGCCACCAGCAATTAAGAAGGACCTTTCCGAATCACAGTTTCGTGACATCCCATCCGATGTGAAACAAAAGCATCCTCTTCAAAGTTTGTTCCCTCTAACCGGCTGGCGATTAAATGTTATACAGAGCACGTAATTTAGTTTGCATTCCAATTATCTTCAAGTGCTGTAGGGGACAAATCACTCACTCGGCAATTAAATAAATTCTGGGGTGTCACTAAATGTTTTCAGGAAAGGGAAGGATTCTGAAGTTGGCGGCGGGGCCAAAGGAACAAGAAGAATGGAAAAAACCCAAGCGCTCCAGAATTCACCCTCAGCCCAGCTTTTAGCTTTGCAATCACCCCGGTTTTACAGAGCTCCCGCCTCAAGAATGACTATAATATTCAAGACATCCCGGACGGCGCACACGTGGCAGGAGGTGAACCAAAGAAACTGTCCCCCTGGGCTCATCAGACAGCTTAGCTGCCAATTCAGGCCGATGGGATGCCTGCCCTCACACAGAAAGAAAGACATTTTTCCAAGAAATCGTCAACACGAGCCAATTACCGTGTGTGCACAAACACAACGCGCGCACGTACACACGTGGTACATGGTGAGGCACTGTGGTCACCTGGGGTACACCACGGGAAAAGCTATGCTAATGGAGATCATATTTTTAAAACTACATTCGTATTCTCTTTTACGCCTTCTAAAGGCACCATTTCTCATTCGGGGGAGTCACTCACTGCTTTCGGAAGGATTAGGACAACGTTGGTATGCAAAGAAAAGAACCCCAAACGATACCAGTGACTTCCAAAAACGGGTTTGGGAGCCCACCATCAGAACAGCAGACTGAGTCGGGATTTGTTGAGGGAGGGGGGTTCCCTCAATTCCAAAGGCTCTTTGCCATCAAGAGCTACCCTTGTGGACAGGGATTCCCCAGAACTTTCAGGAGCCACAGCGATGAACCCCACGGCCAGGCCACGTGTGGATGTGAAGTTGCGACATATAGGACCAGAAGGCAGGGCACAGTGCCTTCTTTCTTGGCCAGAAAGGGAGGAAAGAGGAAGAGAGGCAAAAGGTCAGGCCTGAGGATGTTGCCACCTGTTGTATAAAATTTGTCTGGTCTTTGTCCTGGGCTGCTGGCACAGTGCTTCTAAAGACCCGGGAATTTCCTGAGTGGTAGCGGTGTCTTTGTTATGCTAACGAGGTGACCCAGGGAGGGCCCCTAGAGGGCTTCAGGATGGGGACTGTCACCAGAAGGGCCAACCACTGGATTAGATGGTTGGGCTGTTGGGCCGGCCCAGCCCAGGAGGGGTGGGGGACTGGAGAGGGAGTCCAATCGCCCAGCTGATGGTTTTGATTATTCGCGCCCAGGGAGTAATTAGCCGCCCCCCCCCCCCCAGCCCGATATAAGCTCTGGACACTGCTGCTCCGGGGAGTGCCCTGCTTGGTGAACACACCGTGTGTGCCCTGATTCAACGAGGAGAGGGCAGGGAAACTCTGTGTCGCCTTCTCAGACGTCACCCACTGCCTCTTCATTGGCTACGTTCGCTGGTCCTCCTGATTTGCGGTTTCCATACTGTAACTGGGATCACAAAGGGGTGCTTTTCTGAGTTCCGTTCATCATCAGAGCAAATCACTGAACCAGTGGGGGGTCATGAGAGCCCCTGAAGTTATAGCCAGTCAGTCAGAAGGAAGTGCAGGTGGCCTGGGGGCCCCCCACAAGTGTGGCTGGTGGGTGAAGGAGGCAGCATCTTGTTGGGGGCTGAGTCCTTTAACGTGTGGGGTCTGTGCCAGTGCTGGGTAGTTGGTGCCAGATGGGAACCATGGTTGGGGTTGAAATGGAATGCTCGCCCGCAAGGGTCCCAACTTGGGGTGCTCGTGGGGTGGGTGCAAGGAGCAAGACGAAGGAGGCCCCAAAAGTGCCCAGAGGTAAGATTTTTCTGCGACGCTACTAAAGCGCACACTTCAGGGCGCTCACCTCACAGGCTCCTTCCAAGGCTCTGGGAGGGTCCCTCACGAGGTGTTCACAGGGTCAGATTCAATGTGCCCAAGTGAGACATTTTTGTCTCACTTGTTTTATTTTTTAAATTTACTATTTTTTTATCATTTATTTATTTTTGAGAGAGAGAGAGACAGACAGACAGACAGACAGACAGAGCACAAGCAGGGGAGGGGTAGAGAGAGAGGGAGACACGGAATCCGAAATAGGCTCCAGGCTCTGAGCAGTCAGCACAGAGCCCGACGCGGGGCTAGAACTCATGAACCGCGAGATCATGATCTGAGCTGAAGTTGGGCGCTTAACCGTCTGAGCCACCCCGGAACCCCGACTGTCTTGCTTGTTTTAAAAAGCTCCCTCACCCCCACCCACCCTTCTAGAAGCTTCAGTCCTGACAACCCCATGGAGGAGACTGAGCCATTGTTGAGAAACGGGGCCAGGCTGTCTTGCGTTCTGGCTCAGTGTGAAGAAAGCAGCCACGACTTTGCAGAAGCTCCTGTGGGGCACGAGAGAGCTGAGGAGGGACACTCGGCAACACCACAGGGGCTGTGGTCCTCATGAGACTTCAGAGTGCAGGAGGGCTGCCCCCTGGGGATGGAGTCAGGACCCCAGGCTTCAATAGCACAGATCATGGAAGTCTCCCAGAGGAGGAGATGGGAACCAAAGGCACATCAGGGCGTCCAGGGACGGGGCACACCGGCAGCCCTGCACTGAACCCAGCAGGGGCACACAGGACAGAACCAGGGCACCAGCCCCCAAGGCCATGATGAAATGCCGGCTTCTACCTTTTTCCAGATGCCACTTGAGAAGGAAGATGGGACAGCAGGCCCCCAGGAAGAGGAGAGAAACAGCCCATGGGGTACAGGCATGTTGGTCCCACTACCCCCCAAAAAGACGAGTTAGCTCGAGATGGGCTAACACCACAGAAATCTAAGTTTTCCCTCCATGGAAACAGGGCTGTCAGAACAACTTGTAAAAAACGTTTGTTTCTTTTTTTAATGGAGCTGTGTTTGAAATTGCGATCCTTCTCATTTAAAACAACACTATGAATACAGAAAAACTTAACAACCTTCCAACTAAACAGATTGTCTAAAGGTCACTGTGGGAATTTTTAGCATAATATGATTATAAAATAAAACCTGTTTGTGATAAAACCGTAATAAAATTTTCAAAGAAAGTGGCCATATCACTTAAATTTAACCTAAGTGTTCTGAGGTTAAATTTAACCTGCTGGTCACCAAAATCTTATTTTCCTGGGCTGGCAGCCAGGCCACATTTCCTAGTCTCCTTTAGAGCGGGTGCGGCCACACGACTGGCTTCTCGCCGATGGAATCTGAGCGGAAATGATAGAGAACCACGCAGGCCTGGCCCGATGGAACCCCACACCCACCACTGGGTGCTGTCTCCCGCCCTCCGAGCTCACTGGGATGCAGACGAACAAGCCGGCAGAGGCTCGGTCAACCTGGATCCTTGAATAGCTCGGGCCCACCTCGGGCTTTTCTGTGAGAGATAAAATTCTACTTAGTTTTTTGAACAGGCCCATAGGTGGGGCTTGGTTAGGTCCAGCTGTTGCAGCCATGAGCATGAGCCTAGGCTCTACTCTTGCACATCAGTCTGGTGCTAATTCAAGGTGTCACTCCATGGGCGCTTACTATTTGCACATGGAATTCCTAAGCTGTAGCAAGATCCACCTTACCCACTATGAAGAGAGTAGGCGTGTTGGCAGCTAGCAAGAACGCAAGGAAACTGGATTGGAGCTGTGACAAAGGAACAGGCAAAGGCATGTGAGAGCACAGGGGAAAGTTCAATTACTGTGTATTTGCGAAGGCGCCACAGATATGGCAGCCAGGGGAGCTGGGCCTTGAAGGATGAGAAAGCTTCCAAAGAAAGAGTAGAGTGGGGGGCAGGGGCGAGTTCATTCCAGACTGAGAAGATAGAATCAAGGCCAGTGAGGAGCAGCTACAAGGAAAGAGGATTCTGTTCAAAGGTGGGGGGGCAGAACTAACAATCGGGGCTGACCACGAACTGGGGGTGCTATGCAGACAGAAAGGCAGAGCGATTCCTTGAGGGGGGGCCGGCCTCCCAGCACGGGGACCATGGAGAACGCGGCTCCAGCACGGGATGAGGAGCTGCTCCACTCAGCGGCCTTCCGGCTCTGGGATTCTACGTGTCCCCGGTGCCTCTGCCAAGCAGGCTTTGTACCACATTGCCAGGAGAAAGAAGAATGGTTTTAACCCTGTTTCAGCATTGCTTACATGACAGTCTTTGCCACATGCCCTTGCAAGGCTGTGTTGGCTGGGCCCATTCAATGCATTCGATTCAAAGCCAGTAGAGAACATTCCCTCACGACCAGGCTGGTGAAAACCCCTTGAATCCAAGGTTCTTACCGGCAACGCTTTAGTAGGCTGATATTAACCAGGATTGCTGCTGGTGACCAAGAAAACAAGGACAGGAAGTATCTGCTTTGAATGCGGAGAAGGCGGGCCATGCTGTGTTAATTCCATGTCCCAGTTGAAAGCAAGTTACTAGCTCCTACCAGATATAAACATCCAACTTTCAAAAAGAACGATTCACAAAAAGGCGTATTACGACACAGCTGTGCCGAGGACGCTTTTGTCTTTCCTGGGTGATTTTGTATCCGCAAGACACCTCAGCGTGAGCATCACAAACATGAATTTCACAGTGTAGTTTTGAAAAGCAAACTAGTTTTCCACTTGTAGACGTGTATGTTATAGGTGAAAGAAAGTCCACTCGCGTACCAGAAAGAGAAAGGCTAGTCTAACATTACGGTAAATGAGTCAATTTCCACTTTGCTCTCACAAGGTTATAATTTCATTTCGCAAACCTTTCTGAGTTCCTACTGTGTGCTAGGCACTGTGTTATTCATTGGTGATATAAACAGAATGAAAAAGAAGAAATGAGACACTCTAAACTTGAAAACGTCCTAGGATCCATAACGTTATTTTTTTTGTAAGAGCATTTTCCAATGATTATTTATTTATTTGAGAGAGAGAGAGAGAGAGAGAGAGAGAGAGAGAGAGAGAGAGAGAGAATCTTAAGCAGGTTCCGCACTCAGCACAGAGCCTGATGTGGGGCTTGAACCCACGAAATGTGAGATCATGACCTGAGCCAAAATCAAGAGTAGGACATTCAAGAGACTGAACCACACATATGCTCCCCCCACCAATGATTATTTTTAAAAAATGTTAAGTTCAGCCAGATTCTTGTCCCAATAAACAAGGTTATTTTGCTTGTCACATCTCGAGATTCTACATATAAAGACTGACTTTCACTGTTGGCCTGCCTGGGCTGCTATCTCATCTCATCTGTAATAGGACTCCAGATACTTAATTTATTGCCTAAATAAAAGAGAAAGGGAAGAGAATTTTCCTGAGCTTAGAAAGGATTATGAAACAAACACAGAACTCTTCACATTATAGAATGGGTCTTAATTAAACAGCTCCCGCCTCACAAGAATGAAAACAAAAGAAACCGGTAAAGCCACGTCCCGGGGCCACTGGAATGTTCGGATCAGACAGGACAACAGCCACACAGGAAGTTACATTTCACATGCCATCGTTCGACCATAAATATGAGCAATGCCTTCTTAGTCTCTTTCTTTTTCAGTCTTTTCAAAATTGAGGTCACATCTCCCTCATTGGACAGCATCCTGAGTAAATCACATCTCAAGTGATGCCAAGACCTGTCTGCCTCTGAGACCCAATCTCAAAATACTTCCCAGTCGCCTTTCTACCCACCTACCTTACTTATGTCCTGGGTCCTAAAAGCCATGTTTTACCAAGCTTGGGAACGGCATTCCCTTTCGATAAAATGAACAACTCACAACAACAGCTTCTATTTTGTTTGGTTTTCGCCCAACTGTGCTGACTCTTTCCAGCCCACATGTACTGGTCCTGCCTGGAACATGGATCCCAGTTTGTCGTCAAGGCAGGTACTGAGGCCACTCCCCGTGACGGAGAACAGGGCCAAACCTTCAAATGGAAGATTCCCACCGGCCTTGGCATTCGCACAATGTCACTCCTAGGTGCACTGTGGGATTTCTCTGCTCCCCAGGCAACAACCTGAGATTTCCTTCCCCAGTCAAAATGAGAAATCAACATTTTCCAAAGTGGGGTGGGGAGAGCCCCAAACTACAGAATAACATTTCCAAGCATCAGTGACCTCTAGTCTGTGTTTGCAATGGGACAGATCAGATTACCCGAAACTGAGCATGCAAATGGTTCAGCACTCACAGATTCGTTATTTCTAGCCAGCTGTGTGATCCCATATAGTCACTCAACCTCTCTGGGCCACAACCGCTTTGTCTATAACACCAAGAGAACACCGAGAGACCTTCTAGCTCTAACTTCTTTGGGCCACAACTGCCCAAACTGCTTTGTCTCTAAACCCAAGAGACTTTTGTCTCTAAAACCAAGAGACTCCAAAGACACCTTGCAGCTCGTTTCTTTGGGTCCAGGAAATTAACAATGCAGTTAGAAAACACCACTGTCTCTGAATATCTCTGCAGACCTTGGAAAAGTAACACTCCGACTAAAGACCATGAAATTGAGGGGGAACAAGGAAACGATCTCTAAGGCCCCTTTCCACATTTTGATTCTAACTCCAAGGGTGAGGCCTGACCGGGCCATGGGCCATAAAACATGAGCAGGTCTCATTGCTTCCAATGGCCAATTCAGCTCTAGCGAAACACTCTTCATCCTATTTCCAGGCACTGCCTTGAAATGTAAAGCATCCAAGGCAACAGCAGAATGACTTTCCCTAAGCTCTGCTGTCACTGGCAACTCGTCCCTGGGCCCCCGATTTCTCGAGCCAACGAGAACAGCCACCTGGCAAGAAGACGTAAGAAAGCCAAGCCTACCCTCAGCCACTGCTTCTCCGTGAGGGCGTCGCTGTAGTCCACGTCCCGGCGCTGGCGAGAACCCCGACCAAATATCTTCTCCTCCTCCTCTTCACATGTGAGCCGCTCAACTTCGGCGTCATCCTTAATAATCCAGGAGGGCAACTCATCTTCCTCCATCAAGCGGGGCTTACGCTTTGGGTTCCTGGCATCCTCCCTCCGCCGGTCCATGTCCATGCGCTGCAGGTAGTAAACACAAGTTTCACTGATGGGAAGGGGGGGGCTTTTTTTTTTTTTAACTTAAAAAACATTAAAAACAAACAAATAAACTTTGATGAGTCACCTCCTCCTATGGCTTCAGGGTCCCTTTCTGCTTTTCCCATAGAGTCTCTCTATCCTGGCTGACTTGCTCTGGCTCCTTCCTCACGCACACTGTCCCAGCAGAGACTCTGCAAGGTAAAATCTCTTCCCTTCCTCTGTACTCCATCTTTGAAATTCATGCATTTAAAATATGCTCTTTACAAATTCCTTTCCTTCATCTGGGTGTGTGCGAAAGCTACCCTTTAAGTAATAGTGAGAAAATTCCAATTGGGGGTGTATTTAAGAAATATGAGCCCTGGAGATACAATTTGCTGCTGCACTGGCATGCTCTTTGAGCATATACAAGAGAAGCTTCATTAAGAAAACCTCCTTTGACTCAGTAGGACTCATGCTTTTAATTAAACAATCAGAGGGGGGAACAAAAGTCTGCGACCCAAGCATCGCTGTATAGTGACCACCCTTGGACTTGAACATGTGGACACATAAATGGCTTGATTAGTCATTCAGCCATGAATGTATTGGATTTTCGGCGCACCATGGGCTCTGTGAGACGAATGTCCTTCAAGTCTTTAGCTTTTAAAAAGTTTAGCTCTTATGAAAATATATAGCACCAGAGAAAAACCTCAGATGCAATATAACCTCAACGGATCAAGTTTTAAGTGAAATGTCTCCCTTTTATATATTTTCATAGCCGTCAAATGCCTACTTCCCCACTTCTTGCTTTCTTTTTTAAAAACCCCTTGCACCTGTAGGTAAATTAAGTGCTGCACGCTTGGCTTTAACCTATAACTAAACAATCTGAGAGCTAAAAAAAAAAAATAAATAAATAACAAAACAAATAAGATCTCCACTGAATTGCTGCCTATGATATATAGATAGATAGATAGATAGATAGATATGGCTAGCCAGATATACTATTTTGACAATCAAATAGACCATTAACCATTAAATCATTTACCTTTCCCTCTTCTTCCTTCGGTTCTACCACCGTACTGAAACAGGGATTCAACGTAACTTTTTCTTAAGAACTGAAACCGCTAACAAAATAGAAATGAAATTTCTATTCAAATCCAAACTTGACCTCTAGAATCGACACAAAAATGAAAGTTCAAAGTCCCTCAAACTATGCTTGAACATTTTTGGAAATCATTATATTCCCAAGGTTGGAGCAGGCTTGTGGCATGGGGGGCCCCATTGGTAGATAAATGTGGCCGTCCTGTTCCGTCATGTGCTATAGTTAGCTAGAGAGGCTGTCCTTAATCCTGACTCCTAATGCCCTAGTATCACAAATGGGATCCACCAAACCTGCCTTGTTAGAACGCAGAATGCCTTGCTAACAATACAGTATGCAGAGGGGCTTCTCAAAGACCTCCTAATAACAGTACTTTAGATTGCTAAAGAAAAAAAAATTTGGGGGGGGGGGAATGCATTCCACTGAGATGACAAAATACCGCCACCTCAGTTTCTGATTATATCACCACCATTACCTATATACCAAGAACTATTAAAATGACTTATGCCATGCACTTGTCCATAAATGAGAAAATAAATCTTTTCTGACATAAAAATGTAAAAAAATCAACATAAAAGTAAATTGATATAAAATCTGATATAAAAAATCAATTGCATTTGTTTTCTCTTTTTCTTTTAGGAAGGGTTGATTCACTTTAAAAAAAAAAGTTTATTTTGAGAGAGCACACAAGCGCATGAGCCAGGTACAGGCAGAGAGAGAGGAGAGAGAGAGAGAGAGAGAGAGAGAATCCTAAGCAGACTCTGCCATGTCAGTGCAGAGCCCAATGTGGGGCTTGAACTTACAAACCATGAGATCATGACTTGAGCTGAAATCAAGAGTCAGATGCTTAACTGACTGAGCCACTCAGGCGCCCAGCGTTGATGCACTTCTTAATAAACTTAAAGTTCTGATGTTCCCCATCTCTTCCCAAAGATTTCTACTTGCAGAAGACCCGTACAAAGATGTGAAGTTGATCCTCAAGTAAGTCTAATGTACTATTCAGGTACCATATGAATATATTTGTTTTACGACCTGATGATAAAAGTTATGCTAACAAGTACAATTATTTTTAAAAAGTACTTCTTAAAGTTTCATGCTTGTATGTTATTAAAATATTTCATATTTGTATCTTGATGTGTCAAAGATCTTTTTAGGTAAAATTCATAGGTAATCAGCGTGAAAGATCACTGTTTCTGACGTCCCATTTTTAGGAGAAAACAAGAAAAATATGTAAAGGAAAGGTTTCATTTTAAAGAGACTAGCTTATCTGCTTACTCTGTTATTTAACTACAGTGTCCATGATAAATCAAATGATAAGCTTATATTAATTTTTACATAGAGAACTAGCTTTTCGAATAATAAGGGATAAAAAGGTTAACTATTTGAAATCCAATCTAGCTCGCATTCCATTCTTGTGTCTCACCGAACTTTTTCATCAGGAGTAGCTGGCAGGGACTCAAATCTGATTTCCTGCCCCCTGGTGGAGGTGCTGATGCACAGAGAATGGGCCAAAGGCAGCCCGCTGTTTAGGGTTTTAAAAAACCAAATGAAACCAAAAATTTGTATCTAAAAATGAGAAGGTAACCATAAACAAGCAGAACATTGCCCAAATCACAATGCCTACAAAAAAGTGTTCCCTAGCCAGCCAGCTTCTCTGGTTCGAAGCCTCTTCTTTGCATGATAAAATATTCCCAAAGTAAAAGAAATATGGGCCTTGGCCAGACATTCTTTTCTTTTTTTTTTTTTTTTTTTCTTTTTTTCCTGAAGCTTTCAAGTTTTACAAATAACCAGCCAAAAGTCAGAAAAGAGATGTACTCTTTTCCCCTCGCTTCGGGGCTGCTGATGGAAAAATCTCCCATCTCTGGGCTTAATCTAATTTGTATAATGACAGGCAGCTTTCGCTTTCCGGGGCCTCAAGAGTATCTGAGGCTGTAGCAGTGCTGAATTATTGCCAATCAGGGAGCAGCCAGGGCAGTTGAGGGCCTCTTGCCCCGGTGATCCCCAGAAATCTACATTTTAGTAAGTTCCTCAAGGAGAGAAAAGAGGTCTGTGCCTTATGTGTATCTCTAGGGTCCCTAAGTAGAGCACAGTCTACAAAGGTGGGGACCAACAGTCTGAGTTAAGAGATTTAGGTCTGAGGAGCACCGTGCATTGGCCATGCTGTCACGTGACTGCGTTGCATCCTTTCTATCCAAAAATGCCTTCCCTGAGGAGGGCACTTCACTTAGCGAGGGCGGGGAGCGGTGTGTTGGGGGGAGAAGGGCTCATCCCTGGTTAGGAGCTATTCCCACGGCTCCCTAAAACTTCCCTGCGAAAGAATTAAATGTCTTTTATCTTGAATCATTATGTGTGGACACAACCACTGTTCCCTAGACAAAAATCGCAAAAAATAATGTAAGCCTCCACACGGCCAGAGCTCTCTTCTCAGATCGTCTGGGCTAAAAAGACCGAGAACGCAAATCCTGTGGGTCCTATCAGGCCCAGAGTCCTGTTTCGTCTGTCCTGCATTATGAGATCCTAATTAAAAAAAAACAAAAACAAAAACAAAAACTGAATTTAGCCACAAACATTTTGAAATCCAGAGATTGCCCATAAAAAACCTACATTTCCAGCTTCTCTTGGAAATTGGGAATTTCTGGCTACCTGGTCCTTGCGGCTCTGTCCGCCTTAGACAAAGCAGCTCGGGTTTACCAGCAGCACCCACCCACCCGCATCCACTTGTTTCACTCCTGCAAACTGCCTGCCTGACACCTGAGGGCATTCAAAGCTGGGGGCCTTGGACTTGGGGGCCGTGCAGCATTCTCAACCACGGCGTTACAGTTCATATTTCCTCACTCATTCCGCAATCAGGCTACATGTCAGAAAGATCAAAATGATTGATGGTACTGGAAGGAGCCTTGCAACTTTACCTGTGCTGATCCGCGCTGACATCTTCACGGGGCCTAAAATGTTGCGAATGCTGCCATTCATTGGCTCAAGATTTGCTAAGCAAGTACTATGTGCCAGAAACCGTTTTGAGCGTCGGGGATGCAGGCGTAGATGAAAGAGTTACAGCACATGCCTGAATATGGCAGGAAAATAGCACTTCTGAGGGCCTCCTTCACTTCTGAGGGGCGTACTGACCTTCAGGCCGGCCACACACGTAAATCAAATGCAGATTTCGGCACAATCACGCATGACTACGTAGCACAGGCGGTCAAGGTTGAAACCAGGGCTGTTAAGTCCTTAAATGTCAAGGTTCTTTTCTATCTGCCCGGATCACTGAAATCCAACCAATTCTGATCTTTCAGTGAAGGCTACACCTTGATGCCCATCTGGAAGGTTCCTGCTTGCTGAAGCAGGCTCTCTTCAACATGACGGAGAGGCGTGACCGTGTTGTTTGGTTGCTGTCTGCCCGGCCCAGGTGGGGAGCCTATCTGCTTTGATCCCGTAAGGAGACAGGGAGGGAATGATTATAAACGACCTACAGGCGCAGGGGCAGGGGCAGGTTTCCTGAATGATGCTGGCCTAGAATTACAAATGAGCTGGGAATGGGGGTGGGGGGTGGGGCCGGGGATCTGTGGCAAAGCTGAGGGCCACATGGCCTGTCCAGAGGGTGCGGCCACTACTAAGCCCTGGCCAACTGTTTTCACAGAGAGATGGGGGTCTGGTACTGCCGACTCTTGTTTTTCAAGAGAAGCCAGAAATCAGGATTCTTTTCATGTTGGCAACGAATGTGAAATTTTAAAAACCACCTTGTGGGCCAAACAAAATATGTCTGCAGGCTAAATCCAGCCTCTGAACGGAAAGAAAGGCCCAGGCCTTCTCGAAGAGCAAGGGGCACTCGGGCTCCAGACATCTCCTGTTAATCGAAAAAGGTGCATGGTTTTCTATGATATTACCATAAAAAGATCAAATTCTTCCTCTCGTCGAGCAATCATTTGGTTCAGGGTCTCATCGTCCGGTACTTCATCTTCTTCCTGGGGTTAAGAACAGAGTGATTTGACAGGCATTAGGGCAGAGACTGGACAACCAGGGTGAGGGATAAAGGAGGTCAGTGGATCTGTCCTGCAGACCGCAGGGATTCATGTGTCAAGCCCGAAAGAAAAGAGAAGGGTCACTGGGTGTAGTATGTGCCATCATGATTTTGCGAGACACTCAAACCCATCGTCCCAGAGCAAAATCTGTTTAGAAAGGACACATGGGACACTATTAAAAATATCATTTTTTTGTTTTGGTGGGGGAGGGGCGGCGGTGTGTTATCTCGATTCCATTAACTTTTGAAACAAGTTACTTAACGTCTCCTCCCCACCACCTCAATGACCTCATCTGTAAAACGGGCGTGGTATTTAGTTCGCAGAGAAGTGACTTAAGTGAGGAAACTCGAGGGGAAAAAGCACCTAACATAAATCCTTTTAATTCTATTAAGCTACATGTAAGTGCTGACTTTCACAGCCTTACAAAACCCACCAATATGTGAAAGTTTGTGATGATGCACAGAACAAGGCCATAAAAGTCATACAGGTAGGTCAAATACAGAGCCTTTAAGATGGGTTTAATCAATGTGTTTCAGTGGGAATTATTATGGTAACAGTTAAAGCTCTGGATGGGTGCCTAAGGGCAGACAGTTTAGTTTTATGTCATGTTAGACCAAAGCACAGGATCTCTCTGCAAACTCCTCAGAAAACAAGGTCTCAAGTTTTCTAGAAATGCTATGACTTCCACATTTTAAGGAAAAAAAAAAAAAGATTCTAGAAGTGGGGTATATGCTACAGAACTTACCTTCCAAAATTATGGTTATCGTATGCTGGCTGAGTGTGTTAAGAATCAAATGGGGGAATCGCAGGGTAAGGGTAGAAGGAGAAGAGGAAAACCCAGAACTTCAAATATCCAGTTTCCCAAATTATTCGTGCAGGACGAGGCACCTTACTCTGGAAAGAGTTATGAGTGTCCTAGCAGCTTAAATGACTGATTCTTCCCAAGTTAGTGTCTTACACAGTGTTAGAAATGAATGCATTTCCATAAGACAAATATCTAATGACTCAAGATAATAATTCCTTGTAAAAAGCGTTCTGTTCTAGTTCATCTCTAGCCTGATTAAGGTCAATTTGTCTCCATATTGCATTTCATCTGACGAAGACCAAGTCTAGCTGGCTGTGGGCTGATGCTTCATGGTACGTAGAATCCGGTTAACACCGGTATCCTTTGGTGGAAAGGCGCCCTGTTTTGTCCACTACCTAGAGCCCCATGTCATCTACTCTCTGCCTACACAATGGGGGGCTTGCACTCCCCCGTGCCTAAAGTGGAAAGATTCTCTTGGAAACTGGCAAGAAGCCTACCTGCAATGGTCTGACCTTTATAAAGAATGAAGCGGCTGGGAAGTGTGCAAAATACCTTCCTGGGGCCTTTGTGTCTTAGTATTTCCTGGCTGGTCGACCATGCAGATAAACAGCTTACTTGGCCTCAGTATTTGGTACCACAGCCCTTGACTGCGGTCTATCAGAGTCTCCAAAGATCTTCCCATCTGAACACTGGCCACCCAGAAAACGGCAGCATGTCTGACACACCAATGGCCTGGAAAGGAGTGTGGAGCCCCAGCAATGCGGCTGGCCCGGGGCTCCACCCCAGTCCAGCACTGGTGACCCCCTGGCTGGGAGACACCCACATCTCCCTGCAGCCTAGGAAGGGTAGAAAGCCCCAGGCTCCTGTGCACCCCATCTTCCCCAGGCCAGCTTCTATTTTCACAAGGCCTATATATAACAAGTTAAGCAAAAACAAGGTAGAGACCATGGGCTGAGTAACAGCTCTGGCCACACCTGTGTTGTGACAGTATCCATCATGCACACTATTATTTTTTTAATTTCCAGGTGTGTAAACAATAACGCAAAAATTACCTGACACCTGATTCTAAATTTGTACCAATCAATTTCAAGAATCGAACCTCTATCACATATTCAATTTTAAGAATCAGAGTGATGAATTATTTGAGATCAAAATTTTAAAAATATGTGCGAATGTATAAAAGTGTGCACACACAGGTTTTTCATTGTTTTAACGAAACCTAATCCATAACTAATCAAATATCTAAGAGAGGTTAGGAAGAAGCACAGTACAAAAGGGGTCTTCAGTTTGCAAAAAGATTCATTTCAGGATTCACTGAAATATCAAGATCTACTTCACATTTAGATCCGTTTCAGAAAAAAAAGTACATGAGACTTTTAAAAGAATTTGGTTTATAATTTATGGGAGATTTCAAAAACATATACCCTACTTAAGGCAAAGTCAAACTATATCTAATATATGCAATGAAAATAGTATTCATTTTGCATATAACATGAATATGTTAAGGTAAACCCACTCCTCAGCTTACCAATATGGGGACATCAAACTAAATCTGTCCATCCCAAGACAATTTTATGGGAAGGATTGGTTGCAGTATTTTGCACACTTTTCGAGACTACATTAGAACGATGTCTTCTGATCTCTTTCAAATCTATTCGGGTTGAAAACTGAGTATAGAATTACCCAAATTGGCAATCTAAAAAAAATACAAGCGACTACCTAAAGATCCCCTTAGAGGGGCACGTGGCTGGCTCAGAGGGTTAAGGATCCAGCTTTGGCTCAGGTCATGATCTCACGGTGCGTGAGTTCAAGCCCCACATTGGGCTCTGTCCTGACACTGCTGAGTCTGTTTGGGATTCTCTCTCTTTCTCTCTCTCTCCGCCCCTCCCTGACTCATGTGCTCGCACACCCTTTCTCTCTCTCTCTCAAAGTGTATGAATGAACTTAAAAAATATTAGGAAAAAAAAGACCCCCTTAGAGAAACGTAAGGAATGTCTTCTTTGAACAATCTTGCCAAGTAAAGAGATTTTTTTTTTTTTAAGGCGGTCATTTTCTCAGCCTTTGGTCAGTTTTTACAGAAAAAGTTGAACTGGAGGTCAAAGTCCTGCTTTCCAAGTATATGTACAAGAAACAAGATGGCTGTGAGGGCTTGTCCTACAAACATATTGAAGAGCTTAATCAAAAGGCAAAAGACACAGAGGGCCCGGGGTAGGGGGGTGGCAGAGAGATGAGGCACAGAGGGACCCTTCCTTCCGGCTGTGTCTACTCTCACCTGGCTGACTGTGTCCCGCACTGGGGGCCCCTGTGCAGCTCTGCATCTTCCCTACAGGAGGCAGTATTTACAATACAATCAAGCCCGCTGGCTGCACTGGGGTGGGGGTGGGGCTGGGGGAGCGTGCCCTGGCTGAGCCTTGAGGTGCCTCTAGCAAATGCCTTTAAGACACTTATCTGGATGACGTTCGGAGGTTTTCTGTGCTTGGGATGTAAGACAGGCAGCTAATTCATTCATTTTCTTCAACGCCAGCCCAGCAAATTATTTAAAGAGTGAACAGGTCGTTCTTAATCCTTGCGAGACAAAAGGTCGCCGTGTGATTTCATCAACACGGCTTTCTGTCATACCTCATTTTCCTCTTCGTGCTCCAGGATGGCCTGCAGGAACGCCCTCCGCTCGTGGCTCGAAGACTTCTGATCAAACATACCCGCCTGGATCACTTTCTGGTCCACGTTCAGCTTGTATTTTGCAGCCGCGAGAATCTTTTCCTCCACACTGTTGACGGTGCACAGCCTCAGCACCCGGACCTCGTTCTGCTGGCCGATGCGGTGAGCTCGGTCTTGGGCCTGCAGATCCTGTGAGGGAGAACCACACACTCTGAGGGCCAGCACGCCTGCCTCAGCCCAGAGAGCACCTCGACCCCCTCGCCAGCTGAGGGACAGGGAGTGCAGAGGGTTACTGAACCCACCCATGCCAGGGAAAAGATTTTGCTTTCATTTTTAACATAGGCAAGCCACCTTCTCTGGAAAACTTCAAGTTCGTCCCTAACTGAGGAAATCAGGGCTCAGATCCGCCAAGCCAACCTGAAAATACCTATCAGGTTTTGAAATCCAGGCCATCAAGGTGTTTTCACCTGTCTCTAGGTTCACCATCAGAATTTGTCCCTAACTTGGGGCACCTGGGTGGCTCAGTCGGTTAAGGGTCCGACTTCAGCTCAGGGCATGATCTCGCAATTTGTGAGCTGGAGCTCCACGTTGGGCTCTGTGCTGACAGCTGAGAGCCTGGAGCCTCCTTCAGATTCTGTGTCTCCCCCTCTCTGTGCCCCTCCCATGCTCATGCTCTGTCTCTCTCTGTCTCTCAACAATAAATAAAAATGCTAAAAAATTAAAAAAAAATTGCCCCTAACTTAAAAACAAAACAAACAAAAACCCCCCATTAAATTTGATATCAGAATTATGACTTTGATATTACCTTCAACTAACCTTAAATCACAAGAAACACTGGATGCTGGTGTAAAGTGTTAGAGACGATTTTTAAAACATCCATGAATTACACACACATATATTATACACACACACCGTACAGACAGGGACTTGTCAGGGGGCAGATCACCAGGCATCTAATTCTGCCAAAGACTCCATCTTTAGTCTGGGGAATGAAAAGAATTGCTGGCGGAATACTAAACTGGTCCAAGTTTTGGGGGAAAGAAATCTGGAACCAAGTATCGAAAGTGTTAAAACTGGGTATGGTCCCTGGCTCCCGAAATTTTACTTCTGGTAATTTATCCCACGGGAATAGTCACGGATATGCACAAAGATTTACAAATATAGGTGTACCTCTTGGCATTATATGTTACTTACAATGTTTAAAAAATTTTTTTTATGTTTATATTTGAAAGAGAGAGAGAGAAAGAGACAGAGCATGAGCAGGGGAGGGGCAGAGAGAGAGGGAGACATAGAATCTGACGCAGGCTCCAGACTCTGAGCTGTTAGCACAGAGCCTGACGTGGGGCTCGAATCCACAAACCGTGAGATCATGACCTGAGCTGAAGTTGGACGCTTAACTGACTGAGGCACCCTGGTGCCCTTGTTGTTTTTTTGGTTTTTAAAGCAGAACTAAATCAACATTCAACAATAACAGATTGGTTAAAATGAGTCTTTGAATGTATGTACCGTATACTATGTGCAGAGTACCATACAAATTAATTATAGATTTAATGGCACAAAGCAGTACCAAGTAAAAACTACATGTTACATATGAGTATGAACCTGCACATCTTACATGTGCGCATTTATGTAAACCAAGACCAAGGAAGGAGGGACACACCACTGGTATTTACACTTCCAAGTAACAAAGGGTAAAGTCATTATTAAATTTCCCTCATTTTACTTTCAAGTGGTTTAACAATTTTTTTTCTGCTAAAAATAGCAGAATACCTGGTTACTCTAACCTAATACCTAGGTTACTCTTAGAAGAAGAAAACAGTTTTAACGAAATCTTTGAATAAAACCCCTCATAAATCTAGGAGGCCAAAGTTACCTGATTTTAATGCCACACCATTAAACTTCTTGGTCTGTCACTTTGACTCATCCTGGTCTAGGTGACGGCCTCTGGGCCAATGCGAATTAGTGGTTTCTATGCGTGCCCTGTTAGACGCATGTAAGTTTTGGGGGCAGAAGTCTGTCCCCTGTATCCGGCATCCCCGGCGCCCCGTTTTGCACAGAGCTGATGTTGCACGGTGGGAAGCCCGGCCTCCTGGCCACACGGGTCTCCTGGTCATGCACGTGGCAGAAGACAACCACGGGCCAAGGTGTGTCCAGGAGACCCGTCTTTGCTGCAGGGACCTCTACAGTTAAATGACCGTGAAGCAAGTATGTTCCCTCAGAAGACACCCGAATCATATATCAGACAGCTGAAACACGGACACCGCTGGGACCCATCCAAATTAGACTTGTGTCCCCAAACCAGGAGAACGTGAGGTGGAGAGGTAAGATCCAAAGCTGGGATGGGGGCAGAACTCTAAACTTCATTTTCAAGCTCTTAGTTCAGCCATCTCTCTAGACAAATGCTCACGAGAACGGCGACGCAGAGTTCAAAACTGCGAGGTGGGTGCTGTCCACCTCTGGATTATTTCTAGAATAGGGATCAGTGAACCCTTTCCCGAATGGGCCCATCAATAAGTATTACTAGTAAATATTCTAGATTGTCTGGGCCAAGAGCAAACATTGAGCAACTCTGCTGTCAGCCAAGAGTCTGCTTAGGATCCTCTGTCCCCTTCTCTCTCTGCCCCTCCCCTCCATTCACACATTCTCTCTCAAAAATAAATAAAATACACAATTTTTTAAAAGTTACAAAAATTATTAAAAAAAATAAAACTATGTGTTTGGAAAGTAGCCAAAATTATTATTTCTAGGCTGAAGTTTTTCTAAAAAAATTTAATGTTTATTTATATTTAAGAGAGAGAGAGTGAGCTGGGGAAGGGCAGAGAGTGAGGGAGACACAGAATCTGAAGCAGGCTCCAGGCTCTGAGCTGTCAGTAGAGAGCCTGATGCAGGGCTCGAACCCACAAACTGTTAGGTCATGACTTGAGCCAAAGTCAGACGCTTAACTGACTGAGCCACCCAGGCGCCCCTAGGCTAAAGAACTTTATAGAATGTAAGCCTCTGAGTCTCTAAGCTAAAATGGGGATTGGGGGGCGGGGGATAGGATGACAAGGAAATATGTGCTTTTGTCATTGAGCAGATCCTTCAGTACTTCCGAGATCTGAGGGGTCTGACACTTGGCCACACTAATTAGGTGTGATGTAATCTGAAGACAAGAACCTAGCCCCAGGAGAGGACCTCCAAGGTCACTTTGTGGTTGGCCATTCTGTGATGACAATGCAGTTCAAAATCCACGGGCGAACAGTAAGAACACCAAGCCACGTTTCTGATCCTGAGTTTGGAAATGAGGGTCTTGGTAATCCCGAGGGACTGTATTGCTAATTCCACATGCATATGTGCTGCCCTTACTTCTAGAGAGGGCCTCCAAGTAGCAGCTTCTTGGCCTCTGTCTTCAATCTGTCAACCTTTGCAAATGGACGTGCGATTTCATCAACAGGCCTTAATTTTGATTCAACTGACTAAGGATTATTATAGACACTTTTTTTTCCACTGCACTCTGAAACCAACAAGATAAAAAGAGCCCCACAACTTTCATTTTGGGGACCATGCAGTATTTATGCAGGGTTACAAGGCAGAAAGAGCCCAAAGCCAGAATTCACACCCAGACAGACATGGGTGAGTTAACAGTGACTGGTTTCCTTACACGTGAAGTATTTTGAGGATTAGGTGTGAAATGAGGTATGCAAACTGCCTCATTGTATCCAGGGGAGTCGTGCTTCAGGAAAATTAGTTGTCTTACCTTTTAAATGAAAAATCAGTACTTACTCTACCATTCTAAGATCAATGATTTCTGAAAACAAACAAAAAACAAAAGTTTGCCCAAACTAATGGCCATGTTAAAGTGACAGCCATGAAAAATGTAGTTGGCCTGGTTGACCAAATCAGGTGACAGGGAATGTACAAAATATTTGGAGAAATGTATGTCCCAGTGCCAGGAATCTGGGGCAAATCAGACCAGAGGAAATTGGGGAGATTAGCTCAGATACAGTGAAAGGTGAATGAATTGCTCATGCAATTTACTTGATTCTGGAGTTCCACTTTTAGTTACTGGTTTAAAGTGTGTGTGTGTGTGTGTGTGTGTGTGTGTGTGTGTGTGAGAGAGAGAGAGAGAGAGAGAGAGCGAGAGCAAGGCAGAGATAAAGACAAGAGACAGAGGGGTAGAGGGAGACAGAGAAAGAGGGAGAGGCATGGCAGTCCCATCCCAGCATCCTTTCCCTGGTAATTTAGCATTTCTAGAGACCTTGAATTCCTTTGGCTCTTAGCATTTGCATGGTGCCAATGAAGGTGGTCAGCTGAGATGCCACAGATGTGCTTATCCCCCCCCCCCCCCCCGGGATAAAATCTAGTGAACTCTCCATTCACCTACAGACAGGTGAATTTTCTCAATAAAGATACAGGCGGCAGCAGTAGGGTGATCTAAAACCTGAGAAGAGAGGCATCACGCACTCCTCCCCTGGATGCACAGCTGAGCTCAGTGCCTGTGGCCTAGCAGCCTCTCACGAAATGCAGAACGGACACCGATTCACAATGTTAAAAGAGAAGAAACTGCAGGTCTCTCACGTGAATATGGTTTCCACCTGCACTTGGAAACGCAACATGGTATATAAAAATATAGAAAAACATATAAAAATATCTCCTGAAGACTTAGAACTAATATAGTGTGTGCTGGTGGCTCCCAAACCCTCTCCGAGGTCAGAAAACTTCCAGAGAAACTTCCATTAAGGTATTCAGCTGGAGTAAATGACTGGCGAACCTCACAGCCGTCCGAAGCTGGTGGCACGCCAAGACTTGGAACCGCTGGTCTATTCTTGAAGTCAGTGCTCCTCGGCTTGGAGACAAGTGACATCGAATATCTGGGGAGCTTTTGAATGTATGGGGGGGGGCCCTGGGAAGCATCTACCAAACTGGGGGTGGGGTGCAGGGCATGAGAAGCAGGCATGCAAGTTTTTTTTTGAAAGCTCTCTCATAGTTCTGTGCACCCCGAACTCCACTTCCTGCCCAGAAGGACTGCTGTCAGCCTTTTCATCCCGGTCTCCCCCGGGACCCGGTGACATTGTCGTGCTCTGCATATTCGCAGCTGAGGAAAGCAGGGTGCAGTGAGGAGCCCAGGCTAAAGTGGTGTGCGGTCCACATTCACACACGAGAGCTGCCATTTCCCTTTGTACTACTTTGAATTCACACACACCCCAACAGGAATCAAATCCCGGTGAACAGCACTCCGCCCAATACCGTACAGACAGGTGTGCTTTCTCCCCGAGTAACATAGGAACCCGCAAGGGTGCCACGAGGGACCCATCCTCTTGGGATGCTACATTCAGCTGGCTCAAAGAACCTACTAGTACATGCTCCATAGAATATTCTGTGATGGTTATTTAAAAAAAATTTTTTTAACGTTTATTCATTTTTGAGAGATAGAGACAGCGTATGAGCAAAGGAGGGGCACAGAGAGAAAGGGAGACACAGGCTCCGACACAGGCTCCAAGCTCTCACAAACCGCGAGATCATGACCTGAGCCAAAGTTGGATGCTTCACCGACTGAGCCACCCAGCCGCCCCTCTTTGATGGTGATTTTAAACAAAACACACGGACTAGAAGACAAACTATCATATACTAACCTCAGGGACCTTACTTAAAGCTTCTGGGGACTCATTTTCCTTGACTGGGAAGATGCAGATAGTAAAAGTAATTACAACTTCACAGGGACGTGAGAAAAGAATGAAGCAATGCACATAAATGGGCTGGCGCAGAGTTAGGGAGCGTCCAAGAAATGTTAGTTGTTGTTGTTGTTGTTTTTAATTTTTTTTTTTACATTTATTTATTTTTGAGAGACAGAGAGAGAGAGAGCGTGAACAGGGGGAGGGGCAGAGAGAGAAAGAGACACAGAATCGGAAGCAGGCTCCAGGCTCAGAGCTAGCGGTCAGCACAGAGCCTGATGTGGGGCTCGAACCCACGAACCGTGAGATCATGACCTGAGCCAAAGTCGGACACTCAACAGACTGAGCCACCCAGGCGCCCCTGTTGTTTTTATTTTGGAACATGTGCGGTCCATCCTACAACCAAGCATCCTTTGCTGGACGTCAATCCCAGAAGGGGGAGTTAAAACTAAGCAGAGCCTGAGCTTCTGTACCCCAAAACTGGAGCTTTTCAAAGGTGCATCGAAGGCAGGTGTGAGACATCTCACTATCTAGGCTCTAGAGGGAGAGGAGAAAATGGCCATCATAATGTCCCCATTTCTCCAAAGGGGCAATAGCCCACCCGTTTAGACATTTGCTCTTCCCCACAAATGTGAATGCTGACACTGATAGTCTTTGAGTTCCTCTAGTTCCAGAAGGGCGGCCTGGGCACCTGAGTCAGAGACATTACAGACCTGGTGAGGATTCCAGTCGCTGTCGAAGATGACCACGGTGTCAGCCGCCTGAAGGTTCAAGCCCAGGCCGCCAGCTCGGGTGCTCAGCAAGAAGATGAAATACTGGGACCCGGGTTCATTGAATTTCTTCAGCAGAGCAGCGCGGTCCTCAGACTTGGTGGTGCCTGCAGGTACAAGAAACGTAAATTCGCCAATTAACTCCTGTCTGAAAATGGCACGGAGCGAGATAGAAAGGCCGGCCTCCTTGAGAAATAGGCTCCTGGTGGCACTGGTGAGGTAATCCCCTGAGGTTTTTGTACTTTTTTTGGAAAGGAACTTTGAACATTTTGGAATTAAAGAGAGAGAGAGAGAGAGAGAGAGAGAGAGAGAGAGACATTGATCAAATCAAGGAAGGAATACTGTCTACTCCCCATTGTTTCAAAATGCTGGGTTTAAATAAACACTTATGACTGGGTACCTTTGCTGATTGTACAACATTCTCATGTTAACCTAAAAATTAATGAAACATTTGCTGCATTTATTTCTGTGCTTTAAAACAACAAAGATCTTCTTATCTTTCCTCCTTCCTCCCTTCCTTCCTTCCCTCCCTCCCTCCTCCCTTCCTTTCTCCCTTCCTCCTTTCCTTCGGAGAAGGAGAGAATGAGCTGGGGGAGGGGCACAGAGAGAGAGGGAGAGAGGGAATCCCAAGCAGGGTCCACACCGTTGGCACAGAGCCTGAGGCAGGGCTCAATCTCACGAATCATTAGATCGTGACCTGAGCTGACCCAAGAGTCGGATGCATAACCTACTGAGCCACCCAGGCGCTCCAAACACCAAATAATATTTTAAAATCCACCTACACACACACATACACACACGCACGTGCACACACACATGCCTGCGCGTGCCTACAGAGATTATTATAATGGTTTAAAGCAATTTTGCCAATGGGCATCAGAGCAAGTAGTTGTTTATGCCAAGAGGGTGGAAACAAAAGGGAAATCGATTTCCACTGCATTTTACCATTCCGATTGCTCCTGAGCATGTTCTGGCTGGTAAAAACACAAAATGTGAATGAAATATTTTTATCCTGGTTAGCAAGATTTGAAGCCACAATATTGCCATATACATTACATATATATACACACACACGTATGTATATATATATACATATACACACATATACATATGAGTATATAAACACACATACACACACACACACACATATATATATATATATATATATAATCAAAGCTCTCAGTCTGTTTATGTTGACATTCTGCTCTGAGTTCAAAGGGTGGTAACCTAAAACCTAACAGCAGCATGCGACACACAGGGTGACGGCTGGCCCCGAGGTGTGGGAAGAGAACTCCAGGACCGTGAATAAGCTCAGGACACCAAACCCCAGGCCGTAGCGCTCACTTTTAGAGCATGAAGTCACCCATACCTACTCCCAAACCAGCCACTCAACCACATACTATGTATTTGTAATGTCTTTACCCAGAAAGCACTGCTGCAGAGCTTTGAAAAAGGCCTTAGGCTGTTGGGAAATATGGGCAAACTATATATACATGTTACATGATAGCCCCTAAATGCCTGCTATGCAAATATTATTTCTACATGGTGTTCTTTTTTTAAGGTGGAAAATACACCAGCAATTTATTTCAGAGGATTAAAACAGTTAAGTGGTGACAGCTAATGAAATCAAGTTACTTATGAGGGTCAGATTCCCAAACATGGAGGGATCTATTTTTCATACTAATAAAAATAGTAAGTACCCTCCTGAGGAGGAGGAGAAAAGCCAATTCCCCACATACAGCAAATGGGGGTCAGAAACCAGGGGCTTTGGGGGTTCTCTTCATTAAACGAAGCAATGTTCTTTAGAGCTCATTTTGCTTCCTAAATTAGATTTCAAGTTTAGCCACCTGGTCAAATCCTGCAACGAGGAATGGTAAGAGTTTAGATTTTGGGGGGGGGGGGGCGGTAAAAGCACTAAATGGCTTTCCTGAGTGAGGTTTCAGATACATGGGGCTCTTTTTTTTCTTTTCTTTTCAGAACTGGCCTTCTGAGATCATGGTGACCTATTTGTTCAGGATGCTAATGGAAGATATGCCCTGTGTTATCATAAAACCTTTTCACGATATCATGTTTCCAGCTGCAGTAATCAAAAAAAAATTACAGGAAGTCATGGTTCACATATTTACCCTCTGCCTTAAACCAAATGGAAAGACACAGAAACCAAAAAAAAAAAAAAAAAAAAAAAAGGTTCTAAAGTAAGGAAAGAAGGAGCTTCTAGAGATAATGAAGTCTGTTTTCTGACAGCAGGCGATAGCATCTATATAGTCTGAGGAAAGAAGTTCAGTTTTTTTTTTTTAATTTCTCATTAAAATTTTTTTAAAATGTTTATTTATTTTTGAGACGGAGAGAGACAGAGCATGAGCAGGGGAGGGGGAGGGAGAGAGGGAGACACAGAATTAGAAGCGGGCTCTAGGCTCTGAGCCGTCAGCCCAGAATCCGACGCGGGGCTCGAGCCCCGGGACTGAGAGATTATGGCCTGAGGTGAAGTCAGATGCCTAACCAACTGAGCCACCCAGGTGCCCCAGAAGCTCAGTTTTAAATCCACTGGAAAATAATCAGCTAATGACCACATGCATTAAGACATAAATAAAACGAATTAGTGGAGATGACTGCTTGGGATGAAATAACCCTAAATACAAAATAAAGCAACTGAAAAACAAAAGAAATGCCAAAAGTATTTGGTTAAAGGAGTTTTGGGGCCCTACCCCAGACACCTCAAGCAAACAGAATGACCATATATATACGGTGTGGATTCAGACTGTATAAAATCGCTGGGAACCTGACATATTTTCCAAGCCAGACAAAACTATGATTAGATCACTTTTCATGCAAAGCTAGAACATTTCTAATGACAAGGTTCAGGATTTGCTGGATTACCATTCCCATTAGTCAAAGGTTCTCCAAGTCAAGATCTTGGCTGGTTCTTAGCAATCTTTGAGATATTTGCTCCGGGAGATTCAAACTACCCCGTCAGGGTTTATCCGCAGGCACATAAATGCTCCTCGCAGGTGCCGGAGGATCTGATGTGCTCAGGATGCGTATCAGCCCCAAGTTCTTTTGGACTTTTGACACACCACCACCAGGATCGTAATTAATAGCAAGCACAATTGTGTTGCAAGTTGCAGAACGTGCCAGGAGGAATAGACCGCCAGACTTTCGTGATTCCTAATGTTAACCATTTCAGCTGCTTTGGGAGAATTTTGTCTTCTGGGATGTAACTTCACCACTTGCTCTCACTCACAAATCATTTCCAGTGAAAACAAAAGACCATAACGGAGTAGGAGCCAAATATGTTCATGCAGCCATCATCTTTGCAGGAAAAAAATCTGTTTAGCTGTCATTGAGTGATTTCCTCCCTCCCCCCGCTGAGGTCAAAAATCTGAGACAGCAGACTCAGCAGTGAAAATCTGAAGTCATTCTACCAAACGGGCAAAGGGGCGGGTGGTGGGAGGGTGGATGTACTTGGAAGTGGGTATATTGATTGTTTGCCCATCGATTCTCTCCAACTCCAGAAACAAACGGCTGCTGTTTCTTGTGGCTGGGACCTGTACAATCCTTCTCAATTCCATCTGCAACATTTTACAGAGACTTGTTGACATGTTGTCTCCTCTAACCTAACCGTTAGGGCTTTGGTGGCAGGAACAGTGACTGGCTCCATTCAGCTTGCATCTCGTTCCGATGAACCACCTTAAAAATTCTGAATCGGTTCCAAACCATTCGTAAAAGACTGTCTCCAGGAAAGCAGCCTGCGTGTGCAGAGACCGGGGCGGGGTGCATCTCACGGGGTCTGCTAAACCGGACTCTAAACTAATCTGGAATCAGATGGATCTAAGTTAGAACCTGGTTTTGCCCTCGGCTCCTTTCTCTAAACCTCTGTTTTCCCATCTGTGAAATGGGGGATCGTAGTTGCCCCTTTCTTCTTGTCAGTTTCACAGACCAGAACATTCCAAGGCCACAGTGCTCAGGGAGGCTCTAAACAAAAAGCCACAAAGTAGCGAATGGCAGTTGCGTAGGACACCAGGGCAGGGCTGCCCCTCACCCGAGCACCGGGGAAGGCATGCTTGCCCTTCAAATGAGTGCTGACCTTGCCCCTCACAGAGAGGGAAGAAAGAATCGGGCCAAAGGACGTAGTGCAGGAGATTTGCCAAGACAGACAGACTGTCGATGACAGAACTGTGTCACGAACTGTGTTCAAAAGAAACACTTACTTAGCCATGCATCGGTTTGCAGGTCAGCGGGAACTTTGGAGGGGAGAGGTAAAAACATTTTAAAAAATCAGGTCTGGGGTCACCTGGGTGGCTCAGTGAGTTGAGTGCCCGACTTCAGCTCAGGTCATGATCTCACAGTTCATGAGTTTGAGCCTCGAGCCCCGCCTTGGGCTCTGTGCTGGCAGTGCGGAGCCTGCTTGGGTCTCTGTCTCTGTCTCTGTCTCTCTCTCTCTCAAAATAAATAAATAAACTTAAAAAACAAAACAAAACTCAAGTCTGTGTTAGTTATAATTAATTTAAAAATTAACAATATCCTAAGAGGTAGACCATAAAGAGAATTCATTTAAAAAACTAAAAGAGAATGTATGGCAAAGCTGAGATTGGTGTATATCCAGTTCTATCTAATTATTGGCAAAAGGGGGAACAAAACCAGGGCGCCTGGGTGGCTCTGTTGGTTAAGCTTCTGTCTTCGGCTCAGGGCATGATTTCGCTGTTTGTGAGTTCAAGCCCCACCTCGGGCTCTGTGCTGACACCTCGGACCTGGAGCCTGTCTCAGATTCTGTGTCTCCCGCTCTCTCTGCCCCTCCCCTGCTCATGCTCTCTCTCTCTCTCTGTCAAAAATAAATTAAAACATTAAGAACAAAGGGAGGGGGACAAAGCTTTTTAATGGAACATAAACTTTTGAATTTCCTATTTAACAATAACTTGAAGATTGCACTAGATAAAAACTGATATTAGCAATACTGTTCTATGCTGTATCCAGGATTCCGTATCATCCTGGCTGTAAATTAGCTCCTCTTCCTCCATACCACTCTCCGAAACTGTTATCCCTCACTACAGTATGGGAAATTTTGATATCCTTCATCTCTAAAACATTAGGGCTGGTAGCAAAAGTCATACAGTAATTTAGGAAATTTCTCCAAATTCCTATTTCCTTCCATTTGTATTTTCTTACTAATTTTTTAGAACTTGACCTCCCAGGTAAATCAGGCAAATATTTCACACATAGTCTGCAAAATCCAAGACACAGTGGGGCCCTATGTTTTCATGCAGCATGTAGATATGTTCTTGTTAGAAAAAGAAAGAATGGGGCGCCTGGGTGGCTCAGTCGGTTAAGTGTCCGACTTCAACTCAGGTCATGATTTCACAGTCTGTGGGTTCAAGTCCTGCATTGGGCTCTGTGCTGACCGCTCAGAGCCTGGAGCCTGCTTCCGATTCTGTGTCTTCCTCTCTCTCTGCCCCTCCCCCACTCATGCTCTCTCTCTAAAAATAAAGACAGAAGAAATTTTAAAAAAAGAAAGAAGTTTTTTTTTTTTTTGAAAAAGAAGCTTAAATGATAATTCAATATCACCTTAAATGAACAATTACAGTGTTACCGAAGAGAGGAGACATAGCCTTTATCTCTTTAAAAAACTCCTCAAGGGGTGCTTGGGTGGCTAAGTCAGTTCAACTCCTGACTCTTGATTTCAGCTCAGGTCATGACCTCACTGTTCGTGGGTTCAAGCCCCATGTTGGGCTCTGCGCTGACAGTGTGGAGGCTGTTTGGCATTCTCTCTTTCCCTCTCTCTCTCTGCCTTTCCCCCTCCAAAAAAAATAAATAAGCTTAACCAAAAAAAGCCTCAACAGAAAAAGCTAACAGTTTATCAGATTATTCGTGCAGTGCGTAGGTAACAGACAATCCTAAAGGCAGAGATGGTTTTTAAATTTTAATTTAGTTCCATTTAGTTTAGTGCTGGTACTTAGAAAATGCCTCCAAGTCTGCTTGCATTACTGGCTTGTCTGGTCTGGCGGATAAACAGCTGTGCAAACGGTTTCAGCGTTTTTTTAAAAAGCTGGAGGACATAGAAATTGCTCGCTGGAAGAGCGGCGCCCCACTGCGCTA
Organism: Cryptoprocta ferox; assembly: GCA_028646485.1. Lineage (NCBI taxonomy): Eukaryota > Metazoa > Chordata > Mammalia > Carnivora > Eupleridae > Cryptoprocta > Cryptoprocta ferox. The sequence goes on along the minus strand of CM053568.1, from coordinate 80,562,306 downwards.
GTTCATTCTTCGACAACTTCACTCCTCCCGTTGGCGGGGAGCGGGCCCTCGGTGCCCTCACCCCTGCGCCCGCCAGGTGTGGCTTCTGAGCCTCGCCCCTCGGGCACTCACCGTCCAGGCGAAGGTAGAGGAAGTTCCGAAAAGCAAAGTAATCCTCCATGATGGTCATGAGCGACGTCATCTGACAGAAAAGCAGCACGCGGTGATTAGTCGCTCTCAGTTTGGGCAGAATCCGATCCAGCAGCTCAAACTTCCCCGAGGCTCGATACAGCTCAGCCCTGAACCCAGAAAAGGCAGAAGGAGAAGACAGTATTACTGCTGCTGCCTTCTTGAAGGATCCAGCATAGCTAGAGTTTGCAGGCACTGCCTCGTGCGAAGTGAACATTCAGTACGGTCACTGTGGAACGAACGGATGAATGAAGGAAGGCCTATCCACTCGAGGGCGATGGGGGTATGTACATGGGGGTATGTACGTGGAAAAAGAAAATATTTCTGTACAAAACCCATAAAGAGTACATCAGAGATGCCAGGTATGATGGCAGATTCTGGAAAGGAAAGGATATCCTTTCACATTCTAGTACTTTCACTCTCTGTCTCAGCCTCTCTCTCAATTCTCTCTCCCTCATCCCCTCTCTCTTAGACACACACATACGTGGATATGTTGTATTTCCTTACACTGCTACTGAGCAGGCACATAAAATTAATAATCCAGGGCACCTAAGACTGATCCAAATATTTACTGAGCATCTACTACCTGCCCAGCACAACGCTTGGCATGTGTCTAGGCATGAGAAGATAGAAACCCTGCCTTCAAAATGGCTAACTGCACATTGTGCTAAGTACCAAAAAGAAAAATAGCCAGTTGCTATGAGACAACGCAGAACAACATGTGATGGCTTTAAATTAGAGCAGGGTTTGGCAAATTTCGGCCCTGGCCCGCTGCCTGTTTTCGTAAATAGAGTTTCATTGGAACGCGGCCAGGCTCACTCATTTCTGTTGTGTCTACGGCTGCTTTCGTGCCACAGTGGGCAAAGTTGAGACAGAGACTTTTTGACGCACAAAGGCAAAAATATTTGAGATCTGGCCCTTTACAGAAAAAAAAATTTGCAGGCTCTGATGCAGTGTCAGAGGTGACCTTGCTGAAGAGAGAATGGTTTAGCTAAAACCTCGGATAATAAGCAAAAAGGGAGGCAGGTGAAGAATGGGAGCTTGGGAGTGGAGAGGAAGAGATTCCAGAAAGAGGGAAGGGTATGTGCAAAGGTCCTGTGGAGTAAAGGAGGATGGTGAGTCTGAGGAACTGAACACAAGCGTCAGGAGAATTGTGGAGATGAGGACAGAGAGGGGGCAGGAGGGAGTGGGGACAGATTTGCAGGTCTTTGAGCAGCACTGGGTGCGTTAGCTTCAAGGGCAATGGAAAGCCGCTGACCTCATTTAAACAGGGGAGTGGCGAGATCTGCCACATCCTTTTAAAAGATGCCCACGCACACTGTGTAAGGACAGACTGGGAAGGGGACAAGAGGCCTGGCTTGCACGGAAGTTCAAATCAAAAAGAGGACGGTAGTTGTACTTCCATCAGGGTGTTAATGACCTAAACCAGGGCCTTTTCTGCTCCGCTATAAACGGCTTCTCTCTTTTGTCAACAGGCGTGTGTTAAATTATTAAAATGGAATCGTAGGGCTGATGTGGCTGGGAACACGCGTCGGTGCGTGTGCGGCCTACACTGAAGCGTATCGTCTGGGAGCTGATCCTGTGACGCAGTGTGTGCCGTCTCTAACAGACACATTTTCAGGTGTATGTCTTCCCAACATCCACCTTCCTGCTCCGACATCTCCTGTGGCCACGTTTTCAGTATGCAGCCTGGCCAGTCATCTGACGGCCCCAGGAGTGACCTTAGGACCCAGGGGAAAGGGAGGCGAGCAGGAGAGCCTAGAGGCACTGGTTCTGGATGGGTCCCCGTCTCGGGTCCTCAGCCCAGTGACACCATCTGCCTTTGGGATCCAAGAATGGCCCCTACATCCTCATAATCGATTTTCCCAGGTACAAGACAGAGACTTTCTATTAAGGTAAGGTTCTTTTTGGTTGTCGTAAGGTATGCCTCTCTTCAACGTCTGCTGCTAATAAAAAAACCCCAAAAACCAAAACACGAACATTTCTTATACGGACCACACTCTGGCAAATTACCGTAAAGTTATCCGTATTTACAGCAGATGAGGCATTTCCTCTCATGCACGTCCATGTTAAATGTCAACTTGAAATTTAAGATGGTAAGTTCTCTGTTCAGCCCAGGGTACACTACTGGTTATAAGTGACAATGTTTTGAAGCTTCTACAACAGTTTTAGGACACGTGTGTGCTATGAAGTCTATTAAATGAGATCTATGTCCTTTGCAGAGCCACACGCTCATGGCACAGAGTAGTTTATGCCAGTAAAGTAAAAGAGAATGCTAAGGTCGTCTCACCTCCGCGGAGGTGAGAGAGGGCTAAGGAGGCTGATGGCATGTATGCGTGTGAGAGGAGACACTATGGAGGGAAACGTGTGAGTATGACCCACTAACTACTTTTTGGAAGAAAAGTAAATTTTAAGATTTACCCATTGATGACCCCATTTGAATAGCCCAGGTGTTCAGCAAAGGATTCCTTTAAAAAAAGAGAGGAGAAAAAAATGATTAAAAATAACCCCCCAGATACGTAAATTAATAACTTAATAATGACTCTTGTAGTGAAGTCATTCACTTTATTTCTAGAGTATGGTTAAACAAAATAATAAATAAGTAAGAAAATACTTGTTAGACGATGAACTAGAAACCTCATGTCTTTGAACACAGAGTTTTGTTCTGTCGCGAACATGTCCTGGGAGTTTCTGCAAATCTCGAGAATCTCATACGGAGATGATAGGATTAGTTTCCTCATCAAACAGTGATTAAGCGTTTTACGGATCCAGGGCTGAGCCAGGTAGGTACGGCGGACGCAGAAAGAACTGAGTATCTATCCCTGAGGAGCTTCGGTCTGGACTAGAGGAAGAGCCTAATATAAGCAAATCAGGATTCAGACGCACACATACATACACCGCCGAGATACGGAACAGGCGTTCTGTATCATACACCTCAGTGTACTGACGCTAAAATCCCCCCATACCGTGCTTTTTTTTTTTTTTCCCCCTCTGTTACAGATAAGGCCCTACATGTACACTGCTCCCTCAGGTGTCTGGCTTCCATTTTCAAAGCACAGAATTCTAAATTTGAAGTAAGAATGGTGGAATGTTGCACTGAATTTTGAAATGCTTAATCACATAATTCCCTCCTCGCTGATCCCGCAGAAGAAATAAATGACTCTTCTCCATGTGATGTTTCCATTCCTGCTTTAGGGAGAGGGAGACCATCTGTGGGGAAGGGAAGCATGTCACACCTTCACATTAGCCACCAGCTGTCACCCTTCTCTGCTTCCTTTCCTTCCCCGACCCACAGAGCTTCTCCCCCAAGGGGATCACATCTTCCCCTTAGGGCTCCCCCTCCCAAAGACCCCCATCATCTCTGCTGGGCACAGCCCCTTGGAATGCTGCCCTGCTGCCTGCTGGCAAAATCAACACCAATGGACAACGGCCAAAAATCCTGCTCTGACTCCAGGAACCACGTGGGCCACAGGCAGCCACTCCTTGCTAGATCGCTGGGTTCCGTCCCTATCTCCAAGCGGGGCTGTGAAAACCACAGAGACGGTATGTGTCAGGGCGTGGCGGCAAATTTAGGGATTAGCAGCGTTTTAAAAATGCTGTTTTTTGGGGCGTCTGGGTGGCTCAGTCGGTTAAGCATCTGTCTTAAGCTCGGGTCATGATCTCGCGGTTCATGGGTTCAAGCCCCGCGTCAGACTCTGTGCTGTCAGCCCGGAGCCCGCTTCGGACTCTCTGTCTCCCTCTCTCTCTGCCCCTCTACCCCTCCTCGAAAATAAAATACACATTAAAAAAAAAAAAGCGCTGGCTTTCATTTCCATGGCTTGCAGCTGCCCCGGGGAAACAGTGAGCCCAAGAGAGAGGCTGGACTTCTGGTACCATTTGGTATGAACAAAGGCTGTGAGGCAAACAATACAAAGGCAAAGGCAAAATGCGTGCACCGACTCTGGGCCGTAGCGGGGCTGTATTTGCCAAAACCATGGGTCTCCTTTCTAGGAAGATGCTTCTGCAAGTTTTTATGTTAAAATAGTTGTAAAACAGAGTCTGTCTCTCTACTGAGTGCTATTTAAAATGTAAAGGGGCGTCTGGGTGGCTCAGTTGGTTGAACTTCTGACTCTTGATCTCGACTCAGGTCATGATCTTGGTGGTTCATGGGATCGAGACCCGCATCGGGCTCCAGGCTAACAGCGTAGAGCCTGCTTGGGAACCTCTCTCTCTCTCCCTCTCTCTCTGCCCCTCCCCTGCTCGTGCTCTGTCTCTCTCCCTCTCAAAATAAATAAATTAATTTTTTTTTAACTTTATAGTTTATTGTCAGGTTGGTTTCCATATAACACCCAGTGCTCTTCCCCACAAGTGACCTCCACCAAGACCATCACCCCCCATTACCTTTCCCCCTTCCCCTTCCCCCCTCAGTTTGTTTTCAGGATTCAAGAGTCTCTCGTGTTTTGTATCCCTCCCTCTCCCTAACTCTTTTTCCTCCTTCCCCTCCCCATGGTCCTCTGTTGGGTTTCTCCTGTTAGACCTATGAGTGCAAACATATGGTATCTGTCCTTCTCCGCCTGACTTAAAATAAATAAATAAAAATTTTTTAATGTAAATATGCAAGCACTGGAAGGCACGTTACTTAAACTTAGTTCCTACGATCCCCC
>CM053568.1:80505216-80556995 GCA_028646485.1 Cryptoprocta ferox | reverse complement strand
TCCCTCCCTCTCCCTAACTCTTTTTCCTCCTTCCCCTCCCCATGGTCCTCTGTTGGGTTTCTCCTGTTAGACCTATGAGTGCAAACATATGGTATCTGTCCTTCTCCGCCTGACTTAAAATAAATAAATAAAAATTTTTTAATGTAAATATGCAAGCACTGGAAGGCACGTTACTTAAACTTAGTTCCTACGATCCCCCTCCCCAGGTTCTCCAGACGGAAAAGCTTGAGGGCAGAAGACATCATCCCCCTTCCTGACAGGGCCTAGTATATTTCAAAGGCTAATTTTTGCAAGAGAACCAAAATGAGATAAGAGCAACACCTAATTTTCATAACCTGTAAGCCCTCAAACCCCTCCATGCATGGGAATAAATATCTTAAAATTGTTTGGGGGGCAAAACAGGATGGTGGGTGATGGGTTAGCCTGACATGACCCCAAGTCATTTGCACCAAGAAGACATTTTTTTTTGGCTTCCCGCCCCCATCACAAACCAATGGAGATCCACCACTAATTCCCTGATACCTTTGATCTGTTTAACGTTATTGTCAATTTATAAGATGCTTCTGATCTTATTATTTTTTTTAAAGTTTAGCCTCTGCCCGTCCTATAATCAATCTGTCCCCATGAGACCACAGGTCGAGCACACTGAAGCTTGGAGATGCTGAGAGATTTTCACCAGGCCACACCACAAAGCGGCCTGGGATGTGGCCTCATGCCTCATGGCATACACTAAATAGCTCTGTGAGACCAGAGCGTCAGGATAAAAGCCGGGATTTACAATGTCGTGATAGGAGCCAGAAAAGAAAAAAAAAAAAAAATACAGTTCAAAGCAACAGACCAAAGTCAGCATCTTTTACAAAGGACATATTTCGAGAACGTCTTCCTCTTCAACAGGTATAAATACGTTACTTTAATATTTTTTTCACAGCATCCTTCGGAGGAAGCTGGCTGTATTCATCATTACCTTCAATTCGCAGCTCCTACCATAACAAGGCAATTCACAGCACTTCCCCAAACCCACATAATGAGCCAGAGCTTACAATATTTTCTCACTACTTTAAACCCTTGGTTATAAAATTCCAGATGCTCAAGTGCTTGGTGCCAATGAGAATCCATAACCAGAAGATTCGTGTTTGTTAACTCTGCTTGTTGAGCTATCGGAACATGTCCCTGCAACCTCCATGCATATTTTAACTCTTTTTCTTCCTTCTTTCTTGCCTTGCCTGCCTGCCTACCTTCTTCCCTACCTGCCTTTTTGTAAGAGTCGTATTCATAAGACAGTGCGATTGGGATCCAACTCAACACAGAGCACGCGGACTCACCTCGATGTGCTGGAACATATATGGGTGGTTGCAGATTTTTCTCAACTGCATAATAGTGTTCATAAGTGTCTTGGCACCTCCTTTCCCCTAAGGACGAGTGGAATAAAGACAGAACAAATGAGTAATGGATCAGATACTCCCCATTTTTTAAAAAAGCAGGCTTTTCCAGAAAGGGCCAAAGGGTCTTCTCAGTAACCTATGCCTCTTAGGGTCCAAAGCTCCTGTCAGACAGCCGTTCCTGAGTTACATAAAACATCTTCCTTGGGACTAACTTATCCTACAGGTGGGAATTCTGTTGAGCTGATGGCTTTGTGACCTGTCTGTTCCCCAGAAGCCTCAAGATAGAAGACAGACCAGATGCCCAGGGAGTGGCACCGGATTTTGAAACCTTCTAAGATGCCACCCCACGCTTAGGCAGAATATAGTCCCTGCAGAAGTGACACGAGCAGAGCTGAACACTATTTTGGTGGGATGAACACACTCTGTTCTTCCTGCCCCGGTGGGGTTTGCGATTAAGAGGTTAAGAGATTTCCTTTGGCTGCACCAAGAGCCGTAGAAAAGGCCCCAGAGTATGCTTTACGAAATCAGCATGGGCAGGGACGCCTCCTGGGTCTGCCGTGAGAAGACAGAAAACGACACCTTGAGTTGCGTTATCTCCTGTGACGCACCTTCTTATCTTTCTCAGAACCATCTGTGAGGAGGATCCCTTTGGCTTGCATATGGCGATAGAGAATCTTCTGCAGGGCTGACATGTCACACTTGATCACATATTCAACCTGGGCAAGAAAGAACAGCACGTAGGTAAGAGCAGGAGGGAGAAGGTGCTGGTTGTCAGAAGACTGCCGAGGCATGGCGGCGGTGGGTGGCACTCCTGGAACCCTGCAGGTGCCTCTGTTTCCCCTTCTTGGAGTCACAGAGTGCAGGGCAGGACGCTGGGGGGCGGGGGGAGACCACTCTCATCACTGCTAAAGGTACCATCACAATGGAGGGACCTTCCAAACACTGTAGGTAATCGAACCTAGGGTCATGTTTCCTGAAATTTCTTGACTTGTTCCATATTTGAGAAAGAAAGGGTAGGGGGTGGAGAGCTTTGCAGAACGTTCAAATTCAAAAATGTCCGATATAGGGTTTTTTCTTAGTATTTCTTCTGCTTCCTGGCTACACCCCCTCTCACATGAACAGAAAAACAGCAACTGGCCAATATCCCAAGATTTTCTCTGTAAGATATTTTTTAATGGTCATATGCTGCGACCCCAGTACTGGTCCAAAAGTGAGATTTGTAACAGCCCTAAGTTGACTACCATGAATCTCTGCTTTTCAGAGAAGAGAGAATACTACCTGTGAGGACAGCAGGTGGGCGGGGACGGGGGGAAGGGAGAGGAATTCATCCAAAATTGGATGCAACTTTATGACCTTCTAAAGAAAGCAAAGCCTTGTGTGCCTACAGCTGGACTATTGCAAAAAATCCAATTTAAAACAGTTGGAGGGAATTCACGTGCCCTTGGCTTAACATGCACCTGCAATACTTCCAGCACGTTCTTAATGCATAAAATCTGCCTTGACTATTTCTTAGTATTATTTTTCTTTATTAAAAAAATCCCCAGAATACAAATGTGCCATTTTCATAATAAACGTCACATAAATGCCTAGAAATCTGCAGAATGTGATTAAAAGTCAATCAGCAGGCTGCCTAATGTTTAATAAACTGATTAAAAATGATCAGGTTATTTTCAGCTCTGAGGGCCAGGACGAGGAGGTCACAGATGAAGAGAAGTTGAATATTCATCCAGTGGTTGTTTCACAAGGTTCCTCTGTCAGCCCAGATAGAGCTGCAGTTAATAGCCTTTCGCCACCTGTTTCGATGCACCGACTAAGACTGGAGAAGGGCTGGCATGTTTGCAGCAAAGTTAAGGAAAGCAAGCGACCTACCATACACGTTTCCTTTGGAATGACCTTCCCGGCCAGAGAGGAAAAACCAAAATTGCAAGTTTATAAATTGAAATTCGAGTTCAAGTTTCATAAATAAGAATGGACTTAGGACAGGCTGTTTCAGATACCCGATCCTGTACTGTGTTTACAGCACGTCAACTTTTTCAAGAGCTGTTCGCTGTGGGTGAAATTCGATCAGGGCGAAGAGCAGTATTAGACGACTTCAGACCGCAGCAGGTTAGAAGCATCAGAATGGCACCAAGGGCTAATATCACCGAGCTCTTTCTGTGGACCTGGCCCTGTGCAAAGGGCGTTCTGTGCTTTCTCTTATTTCACAATTCGAGAGCTCTAGGAGAGGGTTACATCTTGGGTCTGCATTTTATACAGAACCTGAGCATCAGAGAAGCTGACAGTCTGGCTCAAAATGACAAGGGCATCTAATGGTACAGTTAGGACTGGAAACAGAGGCCACTCTTCCCAGCTCTATGCTAAGGATGACCAAGGAGACCGTCAGGGCTCCCGATGTTCACCGCCACCGAGCTACTCTGCCAGAAGGGATGGCCACTGCTTGCTCTAAAGTGTGTTAGGGTACAGCAGATCCAGATCCAGGGACAGATGCCTCAGCTCCCTTCCCACCAGTTAGCTACTGCTAAGCGCTGGAGGGGAGGGACTTTGGGAAGTGGGAGGCACTTAATGATGACACGATGCTGACAGGGATACCAAATACCCCTGTGGCAGTCAGGTCAGCGGAGAAGTGAGCCCATCCAAGGAACCAACAGCTGCTCTAAGAAGGGGAAGTCTCCCTCACCCCGTTCCTTGCACCCTTAGTGGGTACCAGAAGCTGGTCTCTGATACACATGATCGAAATCACTGTCATAAGCTTCACAACTGTATCTGACGTTTGCTCTGTGCACCTGCTCAGACAACTCCAAGCTATTTTGTTTGACTTTACACTTTTCTCTAGGCCTGGGGTTGGGGTGGAGGTTACTCTTAGTGCCTCCGTTCTAAATCCTATTCTACCTTAAGGGTTTTAAAAAATATTAGGGTGCCTGGGTGGCTCAGTCGGTCAACGTCCGACTTCAGCTCAGGTCATGATCTCATGGTTCATGAGTTTGAGCCCCGCGTCGGGCGGGCTCTGTGCTGACAGCTCAGAGCCTGGAGCCTGCTTCCGATTCTTTCTGTGTCTCCCTCTCTCTCTGCCCCTTCCCCGCTTGTGCTCTCTCTGTGTCTTTCAAAAAAAAAAAATTCAAAAAATTCAAAAAATATCTTCCCCAGTGGTGCCTGGGTGGCTCAGTTGGTTAAGCGACTGACTCTCAGTTTCAGCTCGGGTCATGATCTCATGGTTCATGGGTTCGAGCCCCACCTCTGGCTCTGCAGCTGGTAGTGTGGAGCCTGCTTGGGATTTTCTCTCTCCCTCTCTTTCTGTCCCTCCCCTTCTCATACTGTCTCTCTCAAAATAAATAAACCCAAAAATTTATATTATACATATATTTCTTCCCTGATCACCATATCTATCAGCCAGAGTCAATTTCCCCTTTCATTTTCCTCAAAGAAGTGGTTATTAACCCTTCTTGAAGGCATCCCCTTCTCAGGGAAACATGCTGGAGCACATCTTCCCAATACATGATCATATGTTTATGAATTATAGGTAGGCACAAGCTTTAATACCTAAAGACACACATGGCTTTTAGGGTATGGCCGTCAATGTTAAAGGCAGCTGATTTATCTCAAAGGGCCAATTTAACGACATCTAATTTTTTTTTTGGCCGATTCCAGCCCAATTACCCTATGATGTGGTTGACAAAAACCCACATCAGGAGCAAGAGAGGCCGGACTGCCTTTTTCTTACTGTTTATCTACGCTTATGTTCTTCTTCTTGCTTTCAACCTGCAGTCCTTTGCAGAATCTTTTTAAGTCCTTTGTCCATTCTGGGGGCCAGGAGTGTTGCGTTAGTTAAAATCAGACCATCCTACATCCTCTGATCGGGGTACAGGGAACTCGACATAGCCTCACAAGAGGCAGCAAGTGCAGGAGCCAGGCTGTGAGATGCCCGGGTAGTGGTGTTTCCCCTCACGTTCCCCCTGGGATGATCTCCCCAATCCAACCCAGGCACGTGACTGACTTTCTCTTGTGCACACAGCATGGGTATCTGTGCCAGTCTGTGTGCTAAATGCCAACAAAGCTTATTTTTAAAATATTTTTAATGTTTATTTATGAGAGAGAGAGAGCGAGCGAGCAAGCAAGAAAAAGCAGGGGAGGGGCAGAGAAAAGAGGGAGATACAGAATCTGAAACAGGCTTCAGGCTCCGAGTCATCAGCACAGAGCCTGACGTGGGGCTTGAACTTACAAACCATGAGATCATGTCCTGAGCCAAAGTTGGATGCTTAACCTATTGAGCCACCCAGGTGCCCTAACGAAGCTTAATTATTTATTTTTAAAAGTTAATGCAAGCGGTGCCTGGGTGGCTCAGTTGGTTAAGCGTCTGACTCTTGGTTTCAGCTCAGGTCATAATCTCATGGTTCGTGGGTTTGAGCGCCGCCTCTGGCTCTGTTGGCTCGCAGTGTGGGACCTGCTTGGGATTTTCTCTCTCCCTCTCTCTCTGCCCCTCCCCTGCTCATGCAGTCTCTCTCAAAATAAATAAATAAACTTAAAAAAATATATATGTGTGCATATGTATATATATATAGTTGGCACCCCAACAAAGCTTAATTTTTTATTTTTATAAGTTAACATAAGGGGCACCTGGGTGGCTGGCTCAGTCAGTTAAGCGTCTGACTTCGGCTCTGGTCATGATCTCATGGTTCGTGGGTTCGAGACCCATGTCGAGCTGTGCGCTGACGGCTCAGACCCTGGAGCCTGCTTCCGATTCTGTGTCTCCCCTTTCTCTCTGCCCCTCCCCACTTGCACTCTGTCTCTGTCTCTCAAGAATAAATAAACATTTTAAAAAAAGATAATATAAACAGAAGTTCTAAAACCTTCTTTCCATACCCCAGTGGACTGCCAGTATGCACCCCTGCCCAAACACACACCCTCAAATGCCTGTTCTGGAGACCCCTGGCCTGAAGTTCTTGAATGTCTGTATTATTCATCCAGATGGGAAGGATGGTCATGTCCTTGTCCAAGGTGAGCAGACCTCATATCCACACCCAGTCCGCTGACCTCTCACACCGTGTCTGTTTCTGGTGCGGCTCTAGCACCTTCCAGCCCAGCCGTACAGACCACCAGAGCTATGTACTGAGAAAAGGGAAGCCTGAACAATTATCAAGTAGACATACAGACCAACAGGAACCAAGTGAGAGAAGTTTCTATGACAATCATGCCCCTAAACCATCGGGTCCGAGTTCACCCACCCAGACGTGATGGCACCCGATTATGGCATGAACGAAGAAGCTCCGTGGGATGTGCTGGCACTGGAGGAAATGAAATGTGTGCCTCTGTAATAGGGAGAATCCCCAACAAGTGAGGCTGCTGAGAGCCACTGGGCTATTTGTGTTCATATGGGAAACTGAGGTACTGACCTCACACACAGGAAACTATTTCCTAAGAATTCTTATGTTGGTAAATGACTAAACTGGTCCCTATGAGGAGCCACGTTAGGTGACAGTATTGGCCCAGCGTCTCCTCCATAAAACCCTGTAGAAGTTTTCAAGCTTTATTCATAGTTCGCTCCTGAACACTATTCTTCACTTACAAATTCCCTTCCAAAAGAATGTGTTATCGGCACAATCAATGTAGACTATGGTGTGTGACATGTTACCGCTTTCTGAACTGAGGCTTCCAAACAATAACATTAAATATCTGCACGCCTCCTGTTCTGGAATCTATGGTGTGGGAGAGCCACGAAGTAACCATTAATTACATCAAGCGTTCCATGTGTTTATATAATGAAGATACAAGCTGCCCATCTAAGGGAAGCCTGTTTGTTGTTTTACACAGATTGGATCAAAATCAGGATCGATGTTAGGTAGGTCAGCCTCCAGTTAACCTCAGACACTGTACACATATTTTAGCATATTCAGACATCAATATGTACACAGCCGGTCACAAGGAGAGTTGCTTCTTGATTATACGAATTAACAAAGTGGAGAGTCAGTATAGACAATCCCAAAATGGGGGCTAAATCACAAAATCAATTTTTATTTAGTTTACATTAGGTTTTACATACGTCCTTTTGCATGAAGTGCCTTTCCTTCTAGAGTGTAAGGGATGGATTTCGTGCTACAGCTCGGTGGTGGTGTTGGAGGCCCTGGGGAGACCGTACATCCCCCCCTGCCCCACTCAGAAGGTGTTATCATTCGACTCATTATGTTATTAAATACTCATTGAGTAAAACAAATTTCTATTAAATTTAAATTCTATTAAAAACTCATCTACTTACGCTATTTTTTCTATGAAACGGGGCTGCACAGACCAAACTTCTGGCACTTATATGCCTTTTTTAGTTTCATCTGAGGGAGTACAGCTTCCTGAGCCTAGTCCAACTACACTAGACAGAATTACTGTCTAGTACATATGGAATATATTTTGTATTTTGAAGAGTTTTTCTGTCTTACAACTCAATGATAAGAAATGATCCAATAAAAAAAAACAAGCAAGAGATTTGAGCACCATTTCATTAAAGAAGACGTATCGAGGCCACATAAGCCATGAAAAGATGGCCAACATCAGTGGACAATGCAGAAATGCAAATTTATGACAAGGGACCAGCACAGACCTATGGAGATGGCCAAAAAGGTCAAGAAAACTGCTGACACTCAAGAGTAGTGACAAGAATGTGGAGGACGCGCAATGCTCAGACACGGCTGGTGCAACTGCACACTGGTTCAGGAAGCTTAGAGAACAACTCAGCTTAGAGAATTTCCTGTAAAGCTATGCGTACGTTTACCATAGGACCCAGCAATCCCACCTGAGCGAGATGAAAAGCTATGTTCACGCAGAAACCCGTGCTCAGTGTTTAGAGCAGGCAGATCCACAGTCGTCAAAAATCAGAAACAACTAAACTGCTCCCTCAGCTAAATGGACAGACACCCCACGGTGCGCCCACAGACCAGAAAGCTGCTCAACAATAAAAATGAGGCAACCACTGACAAAGGCAACTTGGATGGAGCTCAAACACACTGCACTGAGTGAAAGAATCCAGATGCCGAAGGTCTGAGGAGTCACGATGACTGATTCCATCCATGTGACACTCCGGAAAAGGCAAAGCTCTACGGATGGAAAACAGATCAGGGGCCACACGAGGCTGACGGCTACAGAGAGGATTTGGCTAAAAACAAGCATCGCCAGGGAATTGGGGTGGGGGGGGACTGGGAGGTAGAAATGTTCTGTATTCTGACTGTGGTACAGTTAACAGGGCTATGCGTTTGTCAAAGCCCACAGAGCGGTATACCCGAGAGAGTGGATTTTATCATATGTAAAATTAGAAATAAACTGAAAAAAACACTTCCCTAACTGGGTGCTTTTCATGAGAGCATTTTGAGAATTACTGCTAAGGAATATTTAGCCTTTTCCCACAACCATAATTCCTATCCAGTTCTTTATACAGGTTGAGAAAGACATATGCGTTGCTTGTGGTGTATGATTTATCACACCTGTAAATATGTATATATAATATATACAAATGTATGTATATTTTATCATCTGTATGTTGACATATATTACACCTATAATATGCATATGTAATATATCTGTGTATGTAATACATATACATCTATGCTTCTGTATATTACACCATCTATACGTTGGTGGATGAGATGTCATACCTGTAATATGTATATGTAATATATATACACATGTGTATAATATATATACATATGTCTATGAGTAACACCTATGTATTACATACATATATGCATTTGTAATATACATGCATATGTAACAAATATATGTATGTATATGTAATTGACACCATCTATATGTTGGTGTATGCTATATTATGCCTTATATACTTATGTATGTAATATACACACATGTATATGTATATGATACCAACTATATATTGTTATATGATATATTACACCTGTAATATGCATATGTAATATATGCACATATGCGTGTAATACATATACCTATATGTAATATACACACGTGTATGTAATAAAAACACATATATGTATGTGTATATGACACCATCTATATGTTGGTGTATCCTGTATTACACCTGTAATATGTATATGTAATATAGACACATATATGTAATGTGTATGTGTACTATATAACACATATATAATATATACACTCATATGCACATGTGTTATTACACCATCTGTAAGCAGTGGTGGCAGAAGGAAGCTCCTTAGCCCCCTAGGATGACACTTCAATGGCTAACTTCCCTCAGGTAAGAAAACCCAACAAGACAAAAAATGTAGAGAGGGAACACAGACCAAACCACATCAACAGCTACATACACACGCAGAGCGATTAGCTCCCCTGCTCACCTGGAAAGGTTAATGGGCACAGAGATGGGGGAGGCCGACGGAAAGTGCAAGGAGGAGCAGGGGGTGGGAAAGAACGTGAAGTGAAGAGAAAGGAGAACTACAAGTCAGCAGCAGGCAGGACAACACATGAAGACAGTAAGGAACATGGCAGCAGTGAGTGTCACCGGTTGAGGGTGTAGCACATGCCAGGCTGAGACTTAGGAGCACCACATCCATTAATCCTCTCAAGGATTCTAGGAAAACAGGTACTATTTATTTCCTGGTTCACTGATGAGAACACTGAGACGCGCTGTATTAACTGACCAACATCACACCGTTAGTAAGAGACAGGCAGCGGGGACCCATGTCCACTCTGGCAGGCAGAGCCCATGATTTCTACTCTACAGAGCTGCCTCTGTAAAAGGCAGCTTATATATAGATAATATACCACATACGGGGCATTTAACATACCTCGAATAATACTCTGTGTATTAAAGAATATAAAGTGTATTTTATGCAGAAGACACACTCTCGAAAATCTAATCCTAATTTTTCTAAGTTTATCAATACTCAGGAAGCTCTCTTGTGAAAGGAACAGTGAAATAAATATTTTAGTAAAGAAAAGAATTCCTCTGTGATATAAACTAATCACATCACAACCCTTATGCTGGGCAAGTTGGGATTTTTATACAATGAGATTTTATATATAAAATATTTTAGATTTTCTTTTTTTTAATATTCACTTATTTATTTTGAGAGAGAAAGAGAGAGAGAGAGAGAGAGAGAGAGAGAGAGAGAGAGACAGAATGCACAAGTTGGGGAGAGGGGCGAAGGCACAGAGAGACAGGATATGACTCAGGCTCCACACTCAGTGCAGAGCCTGACACAGGGCTCGATCACACACTGTGAGATTATGACCTGAGCTGAAATCAAGAGTCTGATGCTTAAGTGACTGAGCCACCCAGGTGCCTTAAATAATGATTTTCTTAAAACAGGGCATACTTGCAACTTGCGATGTGTTCTTTTTTAAGATTTTTTTTAGATTGATTTATCTTTTTTGAGAGAGAGAGCGAGCGGAGGAGGGGCAGAGAGAGGGGACAACAGAGAATCCCAATGGTAGTGCAGAGCCCAATGTGGGGCTCAACCCCACAAACCGTGAGATCATGACCTGAGCTGAAGTTGGATGCTCAACCGAGCCACCCAGGCTCCCCCTTGTGATGTGTTTTTAAAAATCTATCTATAGTAGCCAGTCCTGGAAATAATTAAGATTAAGAAGTATTATGCAATGAATAAATGAAGGACTTCAGTTAGTTACCTTTTATTTTATACCTCTTCTAAAGAAACAAAAGAATTATAGGACAAGTTAAAATCATTAATATCCACTTCTATACCTTGCAGGAACTCAGTAGCAGTACAGTGGGAAGTAGTTCAAGTGGGCCACTGACCACTGGACCCATGCCCCGGTTTATTCACTAAGTAAGGTCCAGTAAGGGGGTTACCCAAAGACACCAACACCACAGGAAGTCAAAGAAATACCAATCATATTCAATCCCCAAGATGCATTCACTAGCAAAATAAAATCCTTAAATGTTTAGTCTTCTGCTGGGACAAGAATGATACAAGGACTCTATTTATTTTTAATTTTTTTACCTGACTGCTAATGAGTAGGGGAATCGGGAACAAAATTGTGTCTTAATAAAGAGATCAACTTTGTACACCACCTTGTCAACTCCCACTTAAAAAATGCACAGGACGAACCAATCTGTCCAAAAGAATAGAGTCATTACACAGAAAAACACAATGATGGAAAGTACACATTTCCGAACCAGCTCATCTACAGAGAAAACTCACATCCAAATATCTCATACAACAAGTCGTATACGATGCCAAACAATCTATCTTTAAGACAAAATGATTTAGAACTCAGAAATGACTGGTTCCAAAACAGGATCATAAACATATTAAACTAATACCCACATCAAACCAAAAAATGTGCAGCGAAGGGCTCAACAGACATTCTAAAGCACTGAAAAGTCCTGAGAAATACCTGCTTAAAAGGTTCACAGAAAGCTACTTTTTGTGGTGCAAGACAAAAACCATGTCCAAGAATAATTATATGTGTCTACAATTTACAGGAACTCTTGTGTTTCACTTACTATCAGAACAGTGACACCACAAGCGTTCAATAAATTTCTAGGAAACCTGGCAAATGCCTACTAGGCCTTTTGCTGATGATTCAAGCCCCAAACGCATATTCTTGTTTGACTCACCAGCAGATCAATTCTGTGGTGCCTGCAAGAGTTAAACTCAACGAGACGAGTAACTTAAAAAAAAAAAAAAGAAAGAAAAAACCCCCTAACGTTACAACAATATAATGTTAAACGAATACAATGTTAAGCTAATGTAAGTTAAAGCGAAGATGTGACGAGATTCGGTGAATTTGGTAATTTTATGAAATCTTCCCCAGAGCCTTAGGAAACCGGGCTGAAGACGCTGAAATGTCCCTTCTATCAAACAAAAAAGTACATTACGCTATTTCCACGATATCCCCTGTGACTCAAACACAAGCCTTGCTGTTTTAGAAACACAACTGAAGGTGCAGCGAGAAGCCACCATTTTTGATTGTGCAACATACTTTTTCTGGCAGCTGGGATTCAACTTCTTTCTTCAGCCTCCTCAATAAAAATGGTCTCAACACCTTATGCAGACGCCTGATGATCAAGATAGTTTCTTCTTCATTCAAGTCCACCTACAAGAGAACCTCAGATGAGTCTGACGTCTTTTTTTTTTTAATGACGTTTCACATAATAATTATAATAATTATTTGTTGCAATACATGATTGAAATTGTATGCGCCTGAAGGCCAGGTCATTCATAACCTGTTACCATGCCTCTGAATTCTCTTCCCACGTGCCCGGTGGTAACAAAATGGCTGCTAAATGGGTGTCTTTGTCTTAACCTGCAGTTCCATGGAAAAGGGGCCAGAGCCACAAGCCTCCCAGCTGAGGATTTTTTGGATACGATTGCAACAAAGCCTTACTGAAGGCCGAGACAGAACCCAGGGGAAGGGGCAAGAGTTCATGTGTTCTCACTCAAAGGTGAAGCATTAAGTTAGGCTCTTAACTTGGATTGTCTCAGATGCAGAAACACACTCAGGCCACATGGCCTGAACACGAAAAGGAAAAGAGAGCAGAACTAGTTCGTGCTGGTGTGCTTCCAAGCTTGTCTACCTCATTCCTCCTGTCCTCTGCCTGATCTTGCTCAATCCTCTGTATACATAACCTTGTATAGAACCTCTGCGTACTCTTTCTCTATGAACCTCTAGGGGGCAGACTTGATTGGCATTACTTCCTACAAATGGGCAAGCCAATGAAATTCTGACAAAGGGCAAAGATCCCTGTAATGTACTTCAAAATTAAAGGGCTGAATAGTTCCACCATAAATGTCCCGAAAGCTTTCTAAGTGGCTCTTCAATCCCACAGTTAAGAAACCACTAATCAAAAGGACAGGTACCCATTTCTTTTCTTGCAATGGCCCGTGTCTTCCTTTCAGAAATGAGCTCCAAGACAAAAATTGATGTGGAAGGAATGATAATAGGAAATGTGAAAATGGCTACTCTGGGATTTGAGGCATATTTATGTGGACACAAAACTGAGGCTTACACAAAAGCCAGAAAAAAAAATGTGTACAGAAAATGAGCGTGGACTAGTTCAGTTTTACACACAAACTCTTCGTGAGGACACAGTTTAAAGAGAAGCCCAAGTTCACAACAAGGAAATACCTGTTTTAAGGTTTGTGTTCACTTGGTTCAATTAATCTGGTTAAATTGATTCAACAAATATCTCCCATTCATCCGCCCTGTGGCCCATATAGATAAACATTCCAACAGTCAGGAACATTGTCTGATGGACTATTTAACACATTGGCAAAAGACCAAGGAGGATCCTAGATTCTGGGATCCTAGACCATTTTCTAAGGACATTTTTCTTAGGAAGAAAATACCCCTGGAAAGAGAACATATGCACCCACTGATGAGCTTTGTAAAGTAAGCGACATTGTAAACCATCCTACAGGCTTTCTGTGGCTCTAACATTCTTGGCTTTGGGTTCCTTATGTTCATTTCATTGCCACACCATGGAAAATACAAAAGTTAGACCAGTACCCTTTCGCCAGTCATGGCAAATGGAGCATTAAACCACTGTTCAAATGTGCTGCAGCTCTTAAAAATTGTGGGGAGGAGGAAGTTAAGGAGGGCCCAGAGTTCCGGGAGCTTATTCTGCAGCGGGGTCCCAGTCAACAGGATCCTTCTGGGGGCCACATAGTGAGTGTTCAAGACCTGAGTCAGCTTGCAGTGGTGATTCTTCATTCGGTGGCCTTCATCCACTATCATGTATTTCCACCGAATCTGTAATACATGAGGAAGGACCAACATGTGGTGAGCAAGGGAAAATACAACTACTTGCAACAGGCAGGCAGTGGAGAGGAAAACCAAAGGATTCATACTTTGTGCATAACATGGTGTGATTCCCCCTCAGATAAAAGAATCTCAACAGTCTATTTCCCATACCTGATGGCTCCTGGAAGACGTCATGTGATAATGGAATGTCAAAGCCACAAGGCTGCATAGGGGCCATGTCATGGCAAATTGCCCTTCTCAAAGAAGGGAACTTCAGCCCAGAAATGAAGTGGTTGGGCCAGGACTAGCTCCTGTGTCTCGCCACCCAACGCTCCTCCTATCAATGCTATCCCAGATTTAGTGTTCATGCTGCCTCTGCTCAGAGAAAGTACAGAATAGAGCTCTCCACTTGAAGCAGAGATTAATGACTGGTTTTCCAAGATGGCGTCAGCAGGTACTTATAGCTGAGCTATTTTGGCTTCATGCCTTCTTTTCTATTATTATATTGGCTGACTAGAACCTTTGGGGCTTGGCTCAGCTCAGTGTTCTTTGTTCTTTTTAATTTGAATGAGTTGCTAACATTTAAAAGTTGGAATATTTCACATAAAAATCTGGACATCCAGCTTCTCTTAAAAAATAGGATCTGGCAACCTGGAGTCTCTCGGTTCAGACATAGCCCTTACCCGCCAGATCTAGGATCACTGTTTTGAGATATCTAAAATGAAAGGATATACTCGCTCACACTGAAGACAATGCTAAAATATCATCCCTCTATTTTTGCCAGAACTTGGGAATTAAACACAATCTTCTTTCCCAGCATGACTACCGCTTTAAAAATAAAGAATGGCCATATGACACAATCTTCCCTCCTAATTCTACACACAGGCCCCTTCCTCTCTCATAATTTACCCTTCAGGCCTCTTCAAGGTCATTGGTCTCCGTTTCTTTAAGTGAGAACAATGAGGAATGTCCCACTAAGCCTATTCATTCCCTACAAAATAGTGGCAATGGCCAAGAAAAGCATCTGGTGCTCAGATGTCCCGGATCCTGCTGCAGAGCTCCCAGAGAGAGGAGGGAGACTAGAAAAGTATTCTAGATGGTTCCTGCCTTCCTCATTAGAAGCGACGGTAAAAATCGGGGGAAGAGAAATAAAATCATCCGTCGGGCTGGGATGTTCGGGTAAAAGAAACTACCAGAGTTTTGGGTTTTTTGCTCTTCTTCCACCATTTCTAAGAAAAGCGTTTAAGAACTAAGCTGTACGGACAACTGTCCCAAGCTTACCAACAGCATGAAAAGGGGCCAGCAGATAAAAATGTATGCAAGTAAGCGTTCTAAATCTACTTTCCTAATTTAGCTTATGACCTAATAAACAAGGAATCAGGGGACGTCGATTTTGCTAATTTACTAATTTACCAATCAGGTCTTCTGCATGGGCAAAATATTACCACCCCTTTCTATAGCCTCAGTAACAAATAAAAGCAATTCATCTCATTTCCAGGCATCTCTGATGAATTCTGAAATACATATGCAGAAGCCGTGATAGGGTGGTTTTTTTTTTTTAAAGGATCTCAAATGTGCAAACACATTCCAGTAGTAATATTGAAAACATGTCATTTTTGACACTGCCAAATTCCTCTCTGAGTCGGAGGAGCAGGAACACAGCACTGTTGCCAGTGCCATCTCAATTATTAAACCTCCCCTGGGAGCACACTTCCTGTATGTTATTTCCTGTGATGCCACAAAGGGAACACCCCGTTCCCAGAGCAAAGGTTTAATGCAGAGATAGAACGGATCTAAGAAACAGGGATTCCGTTCAGTTCTGGCCATAACTTAGTTTCAGATTATAGGACCTCGGTAGCATCGTGGGGGCAAAAGAAATTACCAAAAGGGGAAAACAAAAGGAAGTTGTCATAGTTGCTCCCATGAACGAATGTATTACCGTCATTCTGTGTGAATGCGTGAATTGGGGTGGGGGGGGGAAGTGATATAAATGAAAGACAGTTTTCTATTTTATGCCTAAAGAACAACAACTTAGGATGTACAAATTAAGAGACATGAAGGCTGCAGGTGGAAAAGAAGCCCCTCTCAGCTTCAAGGAAATAGTCAGAGAAACAGCCCAGAGTAATTCAAACAACAGCCCATTATTTTATCAGGAAAACCTAATACAGGGACAGCACCAGAGCCGCAGCCCGGATAAATGTTCATATGGAGAAGACCATATGGAGAGGTGCCCACTCATCTTTGGAGAGACAAAGGCACCGGAGGAATGAAGTCATGCGGCTGACAATAACCCAGGGCAACAAAAACAATTATTTCTTCCACAAGCACGTTCAGGGCCACTGGAGAGAAAAAGAGGTGCAGAGGGGGCCCAGGTGAATTTTTTAAGAGATGTAAACTCATTAACTATGAGAGGCTAGGTAAGAGACCAGAATCAATGACAATGCCAAAAAAAAAAGCATGCACATAATTAAAACCCATGACCAAAATATATCTGATTCGGCGAGCGAGCAAGAGACAGAGAAAGAGAGGGAGAGGGCAGGGAGGGAGAGAAGCCATCTAATGATCAAATTATACTAGCGAGTATAATTTGGGGAATACTTTACACTCCAGGGCCATGGTCCGTAATTGGAGGTAAAAGAGTTTTTTTTTTCAAACATACCTTTGCAAGAATGTGCTTGTCTTTGATAATGTACTCATAAGTAGTCAAGAGGACGTTGAATTTGCCACTCCGCAGCTGGGGGACAAGGGAGCGACGCATGGCAGGGGTGCCCTGATGGAAAGAAATATATATATATATAAATACACATATTCCCCAGTGGAAGTAATACGAGCATTTTGTCTCACTATTCATGGCTTAATGGAGCCCAGACACGTGACTGAGAATTGCACATACACGCATTATCATATACAGATCCATTATCCAGGAAGAAAGTGCTTGGCGAAATCACACACATCTGGACACTTTTCAGATCCTTACAGACAGGCTTTCCCACTGAAAACTGAGGGTGGGGAAAGAGAGAAAAGGAAATGATGGCAACCTCGAGGTAGCGGAGACCCCACTGCCCTGCTGGGATGCTCCCATTGCTAAGGGACCCTACGGCAGGCGGCCCAGGCGCCTGGGTAATTGCCGAACTTTGCGGGAACCGTGGGCCTAGCGGCACGCGGAACGTGCGATATTTGTCATTTGTATTACTCTCATCAGAAACCTCGCAATATGATAATTAACAATTTTCTTCTGCATTTCACTATCTGAAAGTAATTATGGTTTATTACAGTAATCTTCTTGGGATGATTAACTCGCACTGTTTGGTACATGATGTACATGACAAAACTTTACAACCAAATACAGTTCACAGATGTGCATATGGAACGGAGGAAAAAAATAGGGTCTATTTTTTGCTTCCCCACATTTATATATAAATACAGCATTCCAAACCTTGTAAGAAATTTTCACCACAGAAGGAGCCCATTTGTCAAATTCATATGTCCAGTTAGATAGTGTCCTATGGAACAAAAAAGAAAACATTCAGAGAAAAAGACATTGGTATGAAAAATCAGTGGTTAGAAAGATGTTCTTATTCATGCCCAGGCCTCACCTTGAAAGGGGCTAGAGAATATAAAATATCTCAACTACATATTTCTTTTAAAGGTGTGGAAATAAGAGATAAGTGGGGAATAAGATGCCCCAAAGCCTGACAAGTGTGTGTGTGAGTTCCTAAGAAATCTCGTAAGAAAAAAAAAAAATTAAACGTATAAACATAGAGCGGGGAGGGGAACCTTAATTTGGCCAATATTGAAAACAGCAATTGCCAGAGTGATGTGGCCATGTAAGTGCACAGAAAAGTTGAGTCAGGAAAAAGAAATTAAAAAAGCACATGAAAATATTAAATAAATCTGTCCAGAGAGAGAGCAGGGGAAAAATACTGAATGCCCTTTTTTAAAATCCCTGAAAACATCACCGTAATATAGGAGCCAGAAATTGCAAAATATAGATAAAGAGCAAAATATATACTTGAAACGTAGATACAATACAAAGGATGTCTAAATACTATGGATTCGGATAATACAGATTCAGAAGGCTTTGCAAATAGTCCTCATTTGGACAGAATTTGCAAAGGCTAAACCAGAATCCTTTTTTTTCCTCAAGGTCCAAGTCTGTACTAGCATTGAGATCGACAACGATCTCAGAGACTAACACTGTAATCTAACACCCACAGCCAGAGATCCCACACTCAAAGGAAGGCGCTTCGGGACAGGTATTCCTTCTCTCAGGAGAGTCGGAGAAAGACCTCCGAGGAGATGACCAGTGGGCCAGGCTCTGGGAACGGAATGGAGAACAGCAAGACCTGTCCTGATGGCTGAAATTAAACTGCACGCACCAAAGGCAGTTTAATGCAAAATTCACACTTACAATTGTGATTTAGAGTCTGCCTTAAAAGATACAGCAAAGACAGTTTAAGAAGACATATTTTTTGAATTTATGTAACCTTTTGGAAATGGGACAAGGGAAAGATATGGAAGACATCTTTAAAAAAAAAAAAATGTCAAAACCTTTCCGCTTCGTGAGCCACTGAAGGCGTCATGATGAATAAGACCTAACTGTGCCACATGCATGCTGCGTGGACCACAGTGCTAATGGCTGATAAAAATCATTTCATCCTGTGTTTAAACAGCCATTCAAAGAGGCCAGGGGTTGGGGGTGGGGGCAGTGAAAGCCTAAATCCAGATTAGATGCTCTTGGTAATCCCACTACATGCTAAAATTCTGCCTTACATGAAAAACAAAGACTAGCGACTAATAGGGCAATCTACAACCTACAGAAAGAGAGTGTGAAATAAATGACTTTACTTACGAAAGGGGAACAATGATGAGATAGGGGCCATTGAGTCTTTTGTGCTCCATCAGATAAGTGATGAGCGCAATGGTCTGTATGGTCTTTCCTAGCCCCATTTCATCAGCTAAGATCCCGTTCAAATTGTTATTATACAGGGAAACCATCCATTCCAGGCCCTGGAGCTGAAATGAAGAGTAATTGCTTCAATTATCCAAGATCTGCACAGGTAATTAATACTAATACAACTCAAGTGAGGCTGTGACTTCTTAACTCCTCGGTGCTGTAGGTTGGATTTCCCACAGTAGGCAAGTGGGGGGGGGGGGAGCACCAACACAAAAAGAATTTAAAATATGAGCCTGTAATCATCCCTGCTGCTTGGCAGGTGCTAAGTGTTAATCAGATTTAGAAATGACGGGCTGCAGCATACTGGTGGGATTTTAAGCAGCTTTCCTGCTCATCCCTACTTAGCATTTCACAGTATATGACATTCCAGAGTGATTATAAATGAAGGAAACCCAAACTAAAATCCATTCCAACCACTCCAAGAACAAAAAGCCAATGTGAGGATTAGAGACAAACAAACCAGAAGGCAGGGTTGGCACACAGAGATCAGAGATCATTAGAAACAGCCTTATTGGCAACTGGAGAGACTCCCCTGGGGTGGGATCTCCTCCGGGAGGAAGCAGGGTGACCGGGGAGCCAGGGGCACGCTGGTGGGCCCACAGGAGCATGTTTCCTGGCAGAGAGAAAGCTCTCAGGCACCACTCTGCAATGTGGGTGCTCCCCAAGGGCAGTGCACTGGAAGCTGACTGCCTGGAAACATGTCCCACACATTTTTCAAGCACAAAAGCTCTGCACCAGAGATGTGGCTTTGGGGTTCCTGTGTTAAGCACAAGAAAGGTGGGGTGAAAATACAGAACCGCTCCCCTTCCTTCCCCCGACCACCAATACCAATTCCACACATGTTGGGTTTAAATGATAGCAGCCCCTTAATATTTATTTACATGATATATGTTTACACATTTACATGTTACAAAATACAAAGAACTAGTCACATACATTATATATTACTTGGAGTAAATGTATACAAATACACAAATATGCATATCTGCTAAAATCAACTTAGTTTACTAATGAAGTTATACTTCGGGAAATGTTCGTTTTGTTTTATGTAAAAACAAAGCGAGTTAATTCAATGATTTTCATTATTTATTAAGTGACTGTTCTGTGCAAAGGACCATGCACAGAGGTCGAGAAGATGGACGCATGGGTGTGTAGGATGCATGCCTCCCTTCAGAAGCTTCCAGTCATAGAGGAGACAAAAGGCATTCACACATACATGTGTGCCAAGAAGTGCTTGAAAGTACGTGGCATACCTATAAATACTATAATCTAACTTAAAACTGTACCGGCACACATATGCTATTGTATTGAGCAGAGATTTTCTGAGGGAGGGCACTGCGACTGTCTGCAGAAATACCTCCATAGGCCACTTGGGCTACCTTGTAGCATCCAAGACTCCCAAATCATCCTACACGATTTTGCAGAATGACAGCAACCCCGAGAGATGGGAGAAACAGGCTCTGAGGGCACGGGCAAAGATAGAGAAGGCAAGAGGAGAAATGACTGGACACCACAGTGGTGGGCAGGAGGGGCTGCATGCATGCAACAGGACCCTGAGACCACCAGACCTTTCGGAAAGTCAACTAACTGCCAGAAACATGTAGACAGTGGTTTAGTGGATTTTTTTTTTTTTTTAATGAAAGCTGGCAAAGGAGCTGAATTTTGCATCTGTGTTCAACCCAGATAAAACAGAAGCATAAGCGGGCAGCAGAGGAGACTAGAAAGTCATGAAAACTGTAGGAAGTGACTTGGATTTCCCCAGCCCACGGAACTGGAGGGTTCGCTTTCCTGGGAAGCAGCAGAAGACCCCCCTCCACCCCCACCCCCCCCCCCGCAGTGCCAGGGTTACAGAGCTATTAACGATATGAAAAATGTGCCAAGGAGCAAGGTGACAGAAAGCTAACTCATGGACAGAGGGATCCAAGAAGATGCTGAGCCGCAGGTTTGCGAAAAGGAACTCGGTGGAGCGAAAACCCGGAAGAGGCCAGACGCGCATGCTCAGGAAATCTACGGCGGCCGGGAGAGGAGGCGGGGCCTAAAACTCAGCCGGAAACCGGGGAGACAGGTGTGAAAAGGCTGTGGTGCCAGGTGATTAGAAAGGTGTTGGATAGCAGGAGGAAAGCAGTGTGGCATTAACACTGATTTATGAGTACCCCGAAGTATGCTGCTTCCCTGTACAGCCCGACAACACTTTACTCCAACAAACTATCAGCTGACGTCTATGCCAAGTACGATGAAAACAACTCGGAACCTCGTGAAAGTGGCATGGGCTTTGGAGAAACCGTGACCTTACTACAGCCAGAATAGTGGTTCCCCAAGTGTGCTCCCGGGGCTCCTACGGGGGACATTTTCAGGACATCCACGAGGTCAAAACTATTCTCATAATGTCACTAAGGCATTTATGCGCCTTTTACATCATGTTGATATTTGCACCGACGGTGCAGAAGCAGCAGTGGGTACAGACTGCGGGCGCCTTAACTCAAATCGAGGCGGGGCTGTGGCAATGGGCACTGTGACCTTCACCCCACGTAATGGCAGCAAGCACAGCACCGAGTCTTAAGAGTTTAGGGGAGCCGAGTCCAAGAAGTCTGAGAACTTAAGGCAAATACTTCCTAAAGTGTATTCCAAAATACACTAGTTTTACAGCATGTTAATAGGGGATATATCAGCATAAAGTTTGGTGGTCAAAGAAATTTGGGGAATAGGAAGTTGAAGTTATTTCACTGCAGGACGCTGATGTGTAAGCACGGGTTACACGTTTATTTCTGCGGAGTCGTGAATGTACTGCACAGCAGGGATTGCCAGGAGGGGTCACTTCCAAGGTGCCCTTATGTTTGCTTGGCTCAGGATAGTCCTGGGTTATGCCCGGTATTTATGAGAAAGGCCCCTATATGCGCTCCTAAGCATCCAAATTTGCAATATTAAATTATATGATAATCCTACTTACAGCTGATAGTATTTCCCATATTTATTTGACCACATCAAAAAATTTTTTTTTCTTTTTAAGGTATATCTCCTGGGACAAACATTCCAAGGAACACATTTTGGGAAACACCAAAGTGGCAGGAGGTAGAAGACAGGAGCTGACCTTATTCCAACAGGTCAAATGCAACGTCTGTTTACAGTATACTTTTCATCGGAGCTCCCCATTTTATGGTGTCTTAAAAAAAAGTGCACATGTACGTGTAGTAGGTAGCGGCTCCGAGAAGCTGAGTCCACGGCATTAAACTCTAGCCACCACTGCAAGTTTTGAAGAAATACTTCATTTACTTCAAGATGGGGCACAGATGTTCCCTGTACTCATAGAATGTGGCTGGGTTTCCCATTGTGCAGAGATCCACAATAAAACCGTTCCGAATGTGAAAGCCCATATTTCTTAAAACGCAATTCACCCGAAAATCATGGAAGAGAAAATGGGTATGCCCTAGTCAGGTGGGGAAATGGAAGTGCTCTAAAACAAAAATGAGAGGCACAACAGAAGATAATCATCCTGTTATAAGCAATGTGATCCCAGATGCCTCCCCATCATCAAACTTCTTAGGCAATCAACATGCACATGTGCAAGACCTACTCCAACCAAAAGTAGGTACAGGACTGTGACCTGCCAGGAAGGCACAAACCGCACCCATTACCTGATAATGCTTCAGGGTCCCGTTGATGAGGAGGGCCGACTGCTTCTCCACCCTCTCCGAGATGGCATGGGCTACCGTGTAGTAGGACTGCGAGCCTCTCGCACTGTACTGCATGCTGTACTCATCATCCACGTCTTGTTTGGCAGTCCTGAGACACAGAAAGTGGGGAATCATCCACAGATAATTTGGTGCCTGAATGGGGAGCCTAAAATAGCTGCAGGGAGTATGGTGTATTGATCACCTACTTCCTGTCTTCCAGTTCAAAGACATTATCTGTAACCCTCACAAAATGAGCAAGGTAGACTGAGTAGTATCCATTCCCATTTTACGCATGTGGGGAGCTGTAGGCTCACAGAGGTTAATTCATTTGCCTGGGCCACATAAAAGGTAGTGGAGTCC
Organism: Cryptoprocta ferox; assembly: GCA_028646485.1. NCBI lineage: Eukaryota > Metazoa > Chordata > Mammalia > Carnivora > Eupleridae > Cryptoprocta > Cryptoprocta ferox. The sequence continues at coordinate 80,533,944 of CM053568.1, read as the reverse complement.
GGGTCTGCGTGTAGGCTTGACCTCAAATGACTGATATTGGCATGAACTGTAGCCCTGCACGTGAACTTGTTGCCAGTGAGGCTTTCCTAGGCTCTCGGGATGCAAAGGTAAATCCTGTCCACAGACCACTGTCTAGAGCTTGCCCGGCAGCTGAGAGAGGGAGCAAGGTGAGTAAAGCGATAGGAGACACAAGCCGGCTTCTGCTTGCTCTGCCTTGTTAACCAGCTGGCATTTTATTCCACAGACAGTGGGAGGCATCAAGGGCAGGGGTGGGGGTGCAAGGCTCTAAACCTTTAGTAAAGGAGGAATGGCAGACTGAGAAAACGGTTTCCTAATGTGGGGCCTATTGCCTATTACTGTGTGTTTCTTTTAAACCTCATCCCTTTATATTATGTCTTGGTTTTTTAATCAAATTTATTTATTTATTTCGAGGGAGACCGCAAGTCGGGGAAGGGCAGAGGGACAGAATCCCAAGCAGGCTGTCAGCACAGACCCTGATGCGGGGCTCAAACCCATGAAGCCATGAGATCATGACCTGAGCCGAAACCAAGAGTCAGATGCTCAACCGACTGAGCCACCCAGGGGCCCCGAAACATCATCACTCTGAAAATGTTGTAGTTTGCATATCATTTGCCCCAAGTTTTCTCTTAATATTAGAGCTGCACAAGCAAACAGCTGACATAGAGGATGGCCTGGGTGAAGAATGGAGCCGGCACTTGAACACAGGGAGAAGAGGGCACTGAGGGGTTCTGGGGTGCTGCAGAGACCTGGGCAGGAGGCAGGTTAACAGGGAGCAGGAGGGAATGGCATTTCTCACAGGATGGGGGGTTTCAGGTGAGTGTCAATGCCAGTGAGAGAGGTGGGAAGGGCAGCTGAGTAACCAGCTAGTGGGGCTGGTCTGATCAGTTCAGTCCTGGGGCCAAGGGCCAAGATGGGCAAGAGCCCAGGAGTGAGACTGAGCTGGAGACGGGGATTTGGGAGGAAGGGAGGAGATGAGCTCCTGAAGCTCGGTGGGTGACTCTGTCGCCACGTTCATTTCACGTGGGTTGTGGCTGTGAGGTGGGTCGGCCTCCTTCCTTAAGACAAAATTTTCTACAAGAAAATCCGTAAAACACAATCCTCTTGAAACGTGTTGACAAGGGAGAAAACTGAGCGATACACACTCAATGATCTGTTTAGCATCCTTCTCAGAAACCTCTTCACTGTTTGGATCCAGAAGTATTTTCTCTTCCGTGTCCTGCCGACTAGACTCCTCTTCTTCATCCTGGGGAGGGAACAAAGACACCGGAAAGATTCCACTTTAGCGAGGGAACCTGGACAATGGGTATTTTCTGAAAAGCGACGGGAGTGGTACTCCACTTCACAGACAGAGGAAAGGCAATTAAGGGAGGAAGTAAATTTAACACTTACCCGAACCAGGCAATACACCATTCCATTTCTGTTTAAATCATTGAATAAGAGAATAAAAGAAACCTCTGAGGATCCCTTAGAACCCTTGATCCCGGGAATGAATATGTAAAAGTCATGGCAGATGAGTATTTATCATTGTTTGGTTATCAGAGTCCTGCAGACCATATCTGTTCTCACTTAGAAACATTCTAGAGCCTTCTCTCCAAAGCCAGATTTTAATAGCTTACTATTATCCTTCTCATAAAAATCCTCTCTGATAATGCCAGTGGGACTTGGACGTCATCCCCATGCATTCAAGGTAGAGGGGTTGGAGCCTGTGAACACACTGCCTCTTGTGACTACTTCGCATCACATATTTCTGAGTATTTAGATGAAAACTGTCAATAACTTGGCAAAGGACTTATGACCTCCACATCTCAACTGTGTACTACGTTCTGCTGATGTGTTTGAAAGCTTCGCTACATAGCCATTATGTCCTCCACCAACCACTGGTGTTGAAGGCTCAGCCCTTCCAGATGGTCCAGTAGAATTTCTTTAAAAGCAGGTTTCAACAGAATAATGCTTTCCTATAACTCCTGAATGAAAACATATGAATCGACATGATATTAATGCTGACAATCAAACCTAGGAAAACAGATCATTGGGATGCCGGGGATCCGGTGAGGAGTCGATACAGCTCCTTCGTTTATCCAGGCGAGGGGGGGGATGTTCTGAGAGGGGGACGTGGCTCACCATGAGTGGGAGACCCAACATGAGGAATTGGGGCTTCGAGACCCCTGGGTCAGAGTTCACTCTATTCCCAGCTGCCTAGAGCTGTCTGCAGGTGTCAGTCTGGGGCAGACATCTGATAGCTGATAACCTACTTTATCTCATCTCTGTCCCTCCCTGGCCCTCTTCCTAAATGACAAGGTTCTTCCAATGGGTCACTTATGGACACACTCATCCGAGTAAACAAGAAACATTTCTAAAATTGATTTTGTGAGCTTCAAAGACCTTGGAGCAGAAGTGGCCTATAAAAAATAAATAGCATGCAACCCAAAGCAATTTAACCCAAAGCTTTTTTATAGGGTGCTTGTTTTTTTTTTTTTTTTAACATAACTTTTATTATTTTTCCTCTTTGTAAAAGTTAACAACTGTTCATGGTAGATTAATTTGGAGGAAAAAAGAGGGGGGGGACCACAAAACAGAAGAAAAAAACAATTGTCTTAAAACTCTGGTGAGCTATATGACCCAGTCTGTGGCATCTCTGCCATGGCACTCTCTGAACCAAGATTCCTCCAACACTGGCAAACACAATTAATGACCACTCACTAACAATGCTCTCATAAAGGAGACAGAAGTCTTCTTTGAATCCTCCTATTTGTAAATATTAAGCATTTCCCAGTTGATCTAAAAAAAGACCTTTACTATTATTTCTTAAGTTCCGTTAAAAGGGTCCAAGATTACCATTTCAGGTTCCAGATATCTCAAAGAGACTGAGGAGAAAGGGAAACATGCTTCTCCTTGGGTCATGGGTATATCCAAGGAATTCAAACTAGAATCACGTTTAAAGAGAAACCAGGAAGGTCAATAACCTCATTCAACCATGCCCATGTTGCCCTTTCGTCCAAGTTTCCAGGTGTTTGACTGCAAATACACTCTAAGGCCTACAGGAGTGCAGAAACTTCTAGGTGGCTAAGTCTCAGCGTGGACCAGGTTAAGGCAAGGCGCTGCCTTCCCCAAGTAATCCATCTCCAGTTCTCCCCAAAAGACCGTTCCGCCACCTCCAATATAATGTCAGCTTCTCTTTCCTTGGATTCAAATAAATTTAGAATTCACCAGGGTTCCCCATTAGGCACATACCAAGAGGTCACTGAACGCTAGGCACATACCATTATGGCTTTGGCTCATCCCTCGGCTCCAGGAGTCCCCGAAAAGCCAATACTAGAGGAAGAAGTGACAGACAGAAAACGGGTGCCTCCCCCATCAACCTTCAAACCCATACGCTCCAAACACAGGCGCCTACATACCTCCTCCTCGTAATCAGAATCACTCTCTTCACTGTCAGATCGGGGGGCGACTTCGTAACTACAGGAAAAGGAGTGGAGAGGAGAGGGGGCTTAGTTTTTTAAACTATAAGACCATATATATAGCCGTGACCTAACTAGCACGTTCTATGTGCAAATGACAAATGCGGGCCAAGTGACTTTAACCAGATCGACCAAGGGCATGCTGTTTGAGTTCCAAGATTTTACAAGGACCACAAAAATCCAAGAAGCCGAAGGATGCCAGTATTTCTGCTTTATTGTTTTCTTGGCTTTTTTGTTTGTTTGCTTGCTTTAAAATTTATTTTGAGAGGGAAGGGGAGGGGCAGAGAGAGGGGGACAGAGGATTTGAAGCAGGCTCTGAGCTGACAGCAGAGAGCCTGATGCAGGGCTCAAACTCATGAACTGTGAGATCACGACTTGAGCTGAAGTTGGACGCTTAACCAACTGAGCCAGCCTGGAGCTCCCCGCCCCCAGTATTTCTGCTTTCAGGCCATACCCAGGGTTCATCTCCAACCAGGCGTCCAGCTGACTTGCTTTGGGCGCTTCTGGTCCAAACAGGACCTTGCCAGTTTCTGTGTGAGTCACTTTGACAGGGAGGTCACTCATCTGACTGCTTTCATCTATGGGCTAGAAAGGAGAAAAAAAAAAAATACACATCACTGCTTGGTGTTAACACAGCCTCCCAATTCTGTGCTGGGCATTTCTCAGCCTTTCGGCTGCCCAGCATCTGAACCCTTTTTCTGTGAACGGAAAGTTCACCACCTATGGAATCCTGGCAGGAAGTGGAAGACCGCCTCCTACTGAAGAAACCGAAAACACCAGCTTCTCTTGCAGTGAGGCGACCAGCACAAGACCTCAGCTCCGTCCACCAGATGCACTCACCAAGGCTGTGTATAGAGACCCAGAGGGCTGGGGAGGCGGGGAGCAACAGGCATGCTAGAGGGAGGGCAGAGCACAGTGACTGGCCCTGCCGAGCTCCTGCAGACTCCCAGTGTCAACCACAGGCCTCGCTGTCGCTGTTGAGCACCAGCTGTAGCCTTGAGGCATGTTCTCGGAGATCTGATGAACTACCCAATATCCCATTAACATACTTCCTTCTGACTTAAATCTGGCAGGGTTGACTTTTGCCATTCGCAACTCGGAACCCTCAACCCCCAAATAATACTTCCCCAGATAACAGCTATTGCAAAGTCCCGGTTTCTGAGAGAAAGGGGAACAGAGAGAGGTATTGTGATTTGTGTCACCTTGTGACGGGCCGGTCTGGGCTTCTGCAGAACCAAATGGCCTGGCATCTAGTGCAGCCACGGGTAACCCGGGAGGGTGACTGTGAAGCAGAAAGCTCTGCTCATCTGAAACCTGGTGAACGGGCCAAGACCGAGCTGAAGTTCATTATTAGACTCTCAGTGAAAAATGGCTTGCTCAGAAAATTAGGAGAATAAATGAAATTGCTGAGGCTGCATTTAACCTACTTCAGAGAACAAATTGTTTTAAAAGGCGTAAAAATGGGGTAATCCTATGCAAATGCGTGCAACTGATTATAGGGTGATGTCACCTCTAGGAGCAGACCCCCAGGCCAGACGTTGTGGCTTTGGAAATGCTTGATTTGTGAGGAGCGCTTCAAGGTAATAAAATTCAGTATCTAGACAATTTATCAATTCCAAAGGATTTTTCCTAAATTGTTCCTAATTGGAGTTAAATAAAAATGGTAGGAAAAACAGTATACAGTAGCGTATCTTCCATATCTTATAATAAATGACCAGAGGGGCGCCTGAGTGGCTTAGTCGGTTGAGCGTCCGACTTCGGCTCAGGTTGTGATCTCACAGTCCATGGGTTCAAGCCCCATGTTGGACTCTGTGCTGACGGCTCAGAGCCTGGAGCCTGCTTTGGATTCTGTGTCTCCCTCTCTCTCTCTCTGCCTCTCCTCCACTTGTGCTCTTTCTCTTAAAAATAAATAAACATTAAAAAACATTTTTTTAATGATCAGGAGAAAAAAGTTCTTTCTTCCTTCTCCTTCAACAAAACACTGTAAGAATACAAAACAACAGATTAGCAATTATCTAAAAAATTAGCTTTAAAAAAAGCAAAGGCTTACTCCAAAGTGTCTATTTTGTGTTTCTTTATGTGCGCTAAAGCAATGCATGCGAACACCATTACTTTGCATGCATGACGTTTCTTCCTCATTAAAGTGAAAGGTCATCTACACACCCACGCGATCGAGACCTACCAGTTGCCATCGCCTCCCTTGGAAAAGTCATCTTCCGTTACCTTGAACTATTATAATAGAGCATGTTTCATTGCTTATGTCATGCCTCCAAGAAAATCGGGAATCACTGTAGCTGGAATTAGATCTTTGGCAAAGAGCACTGAATGAACGCAGCAGAGTGTAAGAACATTATTTCAAAACAAACTGAGCAAGATGTCCACTTTGCCAACTTTAGCAAACAGAATGCACATGTGTTGAGATTAAAAGAAAAAAAAAAGGTGCGTGTCACAAGCCCAAGATCAGTGGCTAATTTTCCCAGAGAGGATAAGAGGTAAGAGCACTGTCCTGCTCACACGTTAAATCTCTCCCTGCGTGCTTGTTAATTACAGACCCCCGTGAGGCATGCTCAGGTAAGGCTGGGAGCTTTGACAAGCCAGAGTTTGTTTCTAAGTGCTCCAGTATATGGTAGTCTTCCCCTGGAATGGCCCACTGAGAGGGCCTTACCCGTTAGAGTCTTCTCCTGATCCTTTCTTTCCCTGTGATGGATTACAGTGGTTAAGCCACATTTATTGTTCAAGAAGTTTGTGTGCAGAATAGTGGTTTCAACCTTTTTTTCTGCATACAGGCTGTTCACGTTCAGAGTATGCCTCCTACGAACAGTGATTCTAGAAGGGTCCCCCACGCAGGTTTATCAGAATCCATGAGAGGAGAAGACAGTTTGAAACAAACTCCTTCCCATCCTGCTCTACGCAGGGGGAGGGGGAGGGGTGGGGGTGGGGGTGGGGTATGTATGCCTTCTCATATGAATCATTGGCAGAGAACTTTGAGTTTTTGGAGGAAAAAAAAAAGTCCAATAAATAAGTAATTGTGTCCTCATGATTCAGGAGAGTTTTCAAAATCCTAAGAAATAACATTTAGGAATGTGCTGATGACTCTACACAGAGAAGCCCTATCACAAGCCTACACAAAATGGCAAAAAATAAGTCAACCAAATATGTAAATTGTTTCTGGACTTTCATAATTTCAAACTGGTAACACACTAAGGAAATTGGGTCATATTTTATGTTTCTGTATCCTTTCCTGGGAAAATGCAAGTATACAATCACTTAAGGTTTTTACACACATTCTATGTATTCATAAACATGTAGGTGCACAGAAGATTCCAGAAGGTACACAAGAAACTTAGTCTGAGTTGGAAGATTACTTCCCAGTATATCCCTTTTGTGCTATTCTAATTTTCAACTATGCTAATGTACTACTATTTTTACTTAGAAATGAATAGCTGAGTAAAAATAAAGTTGGTATTCACAGAAAATGGAACTGTAGGGCATGGAGGGAACTCATGGAACGGAACACAGCAGAAATGGGTGCAAAATGCCTCACCTCTCCGTCTGGTCCCAGGGCAGACTCGCCTCCCTCGGCAATCTCTTCAGCCTTCTGCAAAGCAAGGTCAAGATGTTACGCGTGCATGAATCAAGAACATGGTCACCAGAAGAACTTTGTGGCAATGCTGTGGCATAAAATCGCACTTCATCACCACTCATTGTCATCATCCAACAAAGCTTATGTGTTAATGCCTTTTATTTGTATTTCCCGTCACTGTCTGAGACAAGATGTTATCTTCTACTAGCAACCTGCGGGGAGTCGCTGAAAGCCACGTATGATTCAAGGCTGTCACACACCAAAGATGTGTGGGTCGTGTCTTCCAGGACCCAAATTGCTGAAGATATGAGGACATCAAGGTTGAGGTCAGCACATGAAATGTCCTTCCCCTGTTTGGCACCAGGAAGACAAATCCTGATGTAACCGGCTCCACAATTCCCTTGGCAAGTTTTCTAAAAACGCCCATCACGAATCAACTCGGAACCGCTCTTGGGTCATAAAAATACAGAATCGTATGACAATTCTGTGAGTTCTCTGGATGCTTTCCATTCAACCTAATCGGCTTTTCATAATATATAGTATTTCCACAGTGGGTGAAAGGAGGAAATGCGATACAGATACTGTGATCTCATGAAAAATTCCGTCATTTGCCATTTCTTAAATATTTCAATATCTTAGTCCATTAACCTCTATGTGCCTCAAAGACAGCGTAAATGAAAAGCTAAGATTATGTCACGTTTTGTACATACCCAAGAGAGTCTCATCTGCAATAAACACAGACGAGTCCCGAATTTCTTACATTTATAACAACCTCTTTGACAAGGGAAATCTTTACCATCACCTTTTCAGAATCCTTATTTTAAAGTTATGGCTGGAAAGCTATACTCTACGTGTGTGAGGAAAAAAACCAAAGAAACAACTTTAGTCATTTCCTTTGTCAAGACATTTAAGAAAATGAGCTTTCCTCCCCTGGGCTCTTTAGTTAATTAAAAAAATATATAATGATACAGAATCGATATTAACTCTACTCTGTTTACTTAAGGCATTGATTATATAATACATTTTTGCTTTCCATGAAAATAACTCAGTTGTCTCTTGACAAAACAGCTTTGAGAGAACATGTTCAAAATCCAACATTTTGTCCATACGGAAGAGACGCAGTTCCTATAAACGTTTGAAATTTTTGAAGTTCTGTCAAAATTTTCTCATAAGGAATATATGTATGTATATAGGCCAAAGCAAAGGGCATTTAAAAAAAATGCAGTGCTTCTACCAAAGAGTAAGAAATAAAATCCTGCCTTTGGTTATGATTTCCCAAGAATTTAATTTTCTATATATGCCTCCCCAAAGTGAAAACATTTACAAGCTCAAAAGGAATGACCAGCATCAAAAAGGCACCAGGCCCTGTATCTCGGTGAAGGATACAGAACACAATGGCAGAAAAGCCCAGAAAAGAAACCACCCATGTGACCAGCCCTTAACAGTTCCAATTTTGGAATTCTCGGGCACTACACTCAGGCGACTGTTTTAATTAATGGGAGAAAGTCAATTAATCCCACCATTCTTTCCATACAAATCAGAAATAAGCTACAAATTTGGCTAACAAAGAAAATCAAATGAGACAATGAATAAGCCAATTTCCAATATCTAGAGAGTGGAACTGGATCACCATTTCAATGAATAGTACGTTAAAAAGCTTGAAGGACCATAAATAATAGAATCAAAACCATTCTAAAGGATACTCTTCTATGAATATGCTATTGCCTAGCTAGAGTGTTATCTCAAAACTGCCTCACAATCAGGCCCTTCCTTTACTTAAAATCCTCTAAACTCATTTTAAAAATAATCTCAAATTCAACAGGCAGTGTAATATTAGACTTTAAAAATTTGGTTCTGGAACGAGACCAGCATTGTTTGAATCCCCAGTTCTGTCACTAAGTAGGAGAGACCTGAGCTGTGTGATCTTGAGCAAACCTCTGTCTTGGTTCTCTCTTCTGTAAAAAAGGGACAGTAACAGTCCCTCCCTCATAGGGCTGAGGCAGGGCTGGATCACTATTTCAGTATGCACAATCCAGTGTTCCGTTATATACTGCTGTGTACATATATACTGCTGGCGTCAATCTCCACAATGCACAAGATTCAACAACAGACAGTCCAAAGACTATTCCTTTATGTCTATAAGACTGGCTGGAGTTCTGCCTCAAAACTGCTTCATGAGGTTCGTCCCATGAAGTCAGGGATTTCTGTCTGTTTCGTCACGTGTGTATCCCCACACTGACAAGGGGTCTTGGCACATAAAAGTTACTAAGTGAATATTTGGTGAAAGAAGGAAGGAAGGAAGGAAGGAAGGAAGGAAGGAAGAAAGGAAGGGAGGGAAGCATCAAGAATTATGCTTTCCACTTATCGCAGACTCGATGGATCATCATTATTGTAATTACATGCCAATATATTTGCACACCATAAAATTAGTTCAGAACACTCACACAATTCCCCACTGAACTGGCGCGCCCTGAATTTACACTCAACCCTGCTGCTATTACACAAGGTGGAAGCCAGGTGGCAGTCTACTCTATGGCAAGAGACAACACATTCTCCCATCATGCTTTGGATTCTTTCAGTTTGGTGATGATCTCTGGATCTCCCATCACACTGGTGCCTTATCCTGTCCCCATTCCTCCCCTCCCGCAAAAACAATAAAGAAATAAAACAAAAAAATCCCACAAAACATCCCTTTTCTTGGTTCATGATGAACTCCAAACAGATTGCTTGTTGCTACCACTGTCTCCCACCAGCTGAGGGACCGTCACATACAGTTACCTCCATCATGTCATTACAAACACATCCTATATCACCAGCTGATGCCCGACATTATTTTTTTTTCCCATTGATTAAAAACAAAACAAAACAAAACAAAACAATCCACTGTAGTTCATTCATTGATCGGGACTAAAGGGACTCTGTCCTGGCTTCTTCCAACCTGCAAAACGTTGGGAACAAATAATGCTTGCTGGGGGGAGAGAGGAATGTAATTCACCCAGTGATGGAAGGGGATACGGAACAAATTACTTACAACTAAAGACAACGACGTGGCTTCCCAATTTCCAAGGCCAATGGCAATTTAGAAATTCCGCTTAGGAACGTTCACCAAGCCGTGTGCGCTGCTACCCATTTTCCTTGCAGAAGCTATATAAGACTCACTCAGCGACAGGGGCGAAGAGGCAAAGGGACCCTACACGTGAAAGTCCCGAGTACGCCGCACCCAGGAAAACAAACTTCGGCGGGACGCTTCATTCACATTGCTACCCTAACACAGGCCACAAATGGCCTCGACCCCTAAAGAAATGGTTTCATACCAAATATTTCACAAGTTTACAATCCGTATGAGAAAGCGAATGCATTTTATCCCCCAGCAGGCCCTTTTACACTCTGCTGAAACAACATCCAAAAGCGCTCGCGTCTCACAGACTGATTCTGTTTCAGTGGAAACCTAAGCTTTCAGAAACCACTTGGGTTACTTTTACTGTCATTTAAGTGGAACGTTGAGCATTAAGATAGGTGATCAGGCAATAAAAAATACCCAAGAATATCAAATGAACGGGCAAATGCACATTACTGTGCTTGTCTTCTGCAGAGAAAACCGACTCCAACATTTCTGACTCAAGTAACCGGTCAATCCAGTTAAGCAGGACTCTGATCCAAACTTCTGTTTTCACCCATTTTGATACTGAACTAATCAAATGAATCTAATCACGCTGGCATTGCGTTCACCTACCTTGACCACAGTCCCTACACTCTGACGCCCAGAATTACTTAGAACTTTTCTTCGACCTATGAAATTGTCCTTGCAGGGGAAGATCATCATCTTGGTGGGGGAGAAACAGGAGAGACAGAAGAATTGAGAAGAACAGGAGAGCAACTTGAATTTGAAACAAAGGTCTCAACAATGTTACTATACTTTGGCATCTGATGCTCTTTTCACTAAGAATGATACCAAGAGATTTTTCTGATTTGTTGATATCTAAAAAGGGTAAAAACACATTTCCTCTTATTACGCTGACCAATACGGTATGCTGTGCCAGAAAGACTCCCTCTCCAACACATCACGGTCCTGAGATTTACTCATGATCGTGTCTGCTGAGGAAGAAAATAAAAGAACTTTCCGAAGGGAAACTGAACACCATGATGAGAAAGGTACTTACTTGGCCCATCAGTCCCCCATGGATTCGCGGACGGTTCCTATTAGCATCATGAGTTTCCAAGAAATGTCACAAATTAATAGCAAGGGTGTAGTTCTGTTTGGTATCAATGCCATCGAAAGATTTTGGAAGAGGGAATTAAATATATCTGTTTGGCCTGAAGTCAACCGCTTGGGAAGCTGAGCCCGTGAAATGACTACGCAGATCTTGACAGTAGGTTGGGTGAGAGAGGCCGGGGAGGTGGCTGGCATGGGCTCCTAACCACAGCTGAAGGAGGAACTCTAAAGCCCTGCGAGGACTTACACCAGGCACTCTGTAAGTTCAGGCTGTAAATTAGAGGCCTCATAATTAGAAAATTCTCTTTGTAGGAGCTAGGGAAGGAGGGGTAGGCAGAGTCCACCAGAAAGAATAAATCTTCACTTCCTACTGCATGCCTCAACAGTCAAGGAACCTGTCACTGTCCTAAAAGACACTAAAAGACATCTTACCTAAAACCTAAGTGATTCTAAAAAAAAAAAAAAAAAAAAAAAAAAGGTGACCATTTATTCTCTCGACATCACAGAGAATATGCAGCAGGGAGAAAGAGAAGATTTTATTTAAAAAAGTAAACAACTATAACCACACTTTAACAATTACAATCCTACATTTACACCACAGAATGGTTTCATAAAATAATTAATATTTACTGAGCACTTACTATGTGCCAGGGTACACACTAAATGCTTTATTTTTATAAGTTTACTTACTTATTTTGAGAGAGAGCAGGGGAGAGGCAGAGAGAGGGGGAGAGAGAGAGAGAATATTCCAAGCAGGCTCTGTACTGTCAGCGCTGAGTGCAACACGGGGCTCAATCTTATGAACCGTGAGATCATGACCCGAATGGAAATCAAGAGACGGACACTCAGTCGACTGAGCTGCCCGGGGCTCTCCTAAATGCTTTAGATACACACTGCCATCTAATCCTATCACCTTCTTACAGATCCAGAGACTGAAGCACGAGGTAATAGGTCTTTTAATGAAATACTCCATAAGGGAATGAAGGCAAATTAATACGAGATGTTTTCTTATGCAGTTATGAATTTAAAAGTCTGCAGACTAATATGATTTCGGCCCAGTTTTCTACTGTAGCATGCTCAATCCTATTTGTACACACCCTGGTGGCCTTATGTAGTCTCCATGCCCTCTTTGATCGTGTAGTCACCCAGCAGATGTTAAGAGAACCATCATGGCAGGGGACAGAGACCTCAAGGTCATGCTGAGTACACATCAGAGTACATTAATCCTGTCACACTGCAAAGACTGGTTTCACATAATTAGGTATTTCCATACTTTACAAATGATGCCTCCTCTAACACCTAGGTAGATACATAGAGTTCGCTTCCTATTCTTCACTTCAAGGGCATTGACGGAAGACCAGGCTGAGAGCGAGAAGTTCCAGAATGATTTATAAATGTCATATGTCACAGCAGCAATGCTAACGGTGAGAAGAGAGAAGCAAACACGGTCAAGGCAGGTTAAAGGAAACCCACTCCCCTGTTTACCAACAGCAAGGAAACACAATAAACTTTACCAGAAACAAAGACACCTTCTCTGTTACACTGGGGCAGTTAAAAAAAAAAATCCCTTTCCATTTAAGTTACAAGGTCAACCACAGTTATCTCTAACAGCGTAGATACCGTCACCTGTAGCCTTGCTGTCCTATACCTGTTGCTAGAGCACAATGCTTTTGGTGCACTGGGTACAGAAGGTTTTCCCAAAATAAAGGCTTATCAATGCCTTACTCCATTAAAAAACAAACAAACAAACCACAGACAGGTACAGCATAATAGTGTTCTGGGGGGAAATGCTCAACAGGCCAGCACAGAACTTTTAAGCTTTAGGACACAGCCTTCCTCCCCAGCAGCAAAGCTGGAACAAGCCATTCTCAATCACTCACTCTAATGGAGGGAAGAAGAACTACAGATAATTCAAACTGTCAAATAATCAGCTTTTGAAAGCATCCATTTGCTTTGCACTTGAATAAAGGTGCATCTGGAATTGCGTAACTTGCTTTGAAAGAAGTCTCAAAGCCCCCCCCCCGTGAAAGAGACGGTCTTCAGGAAGGAGGCTGGTTTCTTTGTTTCCTCCGTTATCCCCATTTGTCCCAGCAAGATGGCCCCAGAAGGAAATACAGCTGGTCCTCCCCAGTCCTGCCAAGGGCAGGGCATGCTCAAATGCTGGGCATCCTGAGAGAGCACCATGGAGGAGGCAGAGGGCTGATGATCAAGTAATGGTTCTGCACGTTCACTGTTGACATGTGAGATAACCAGCAAGAGCCACCCAGAGATGCCCACCAGGCAGACAGGAGCGAGTTGCCTTGGTATCCGTTATTCTTTGCCAGGAAATCAGGCCCCATCCCCAATTTGGTCCCGGGCTTCCTTCTCCGCATTCACCACGGTTTATCATTAGGTATCTGGGTGCATATTCTTTGAATGTCTATCTGCCTCTTGCTCTCTGATGGAATTGAGGGAGGAGGCAAGCGTGTTTTTCCTTGCCATCTCCCTCTATCTCCCCTACCATGTAGCTCACTGCCTAGCTTCAGTTGATGCTCATTGAACAAATGGATGAAAGAGAAAGAATAAATGCTATCAGCAAACCTGAAGGTATGAGTTTGGAAGGAGAGAGCCAACCTATAGATCATGTAAGTTGGCAGCATCGTGAAAAATATTGTGACAGGTTCCCGCTCTGTACAGATTAACACAAAAATAAAGGGATAATCACCATCACTCAATTAGAGATCTTTCTTTGCCTACGATGATACAACAATCTAATACCATGGCAGGAATCCATTCATTATAAGCCAGAAGCTCAATTCGGGGACCCGTTAGCTTTTAATCACACACACGAAGTCGAATTTGAACTTTACTGCTAAAAACACCAACCGTGACCTTTCCGTGGCCACCTCTGTAAAGCACATCTCCAGACTAGGAAAAACCAAAAGTGCCGTTGCATGGGGTCCCCTTGCGGAATGCGACAGAATTCTCTATGTTTGCCCATGTGCTCTTTCTTCTCTGACCCTGAACGCGTCTTTTTAAGTCAGAAACTCGGAGCTGGCATTCTGCAGAGTCTGCAATGCCACCTTGACAAGAAAATGAGGGATTTCTCACACCGACGAAATGTCGAAATCCAAGCCCTGAGTCATTGCGTGCTCTTCTCAAGGAGGGAAGCTTTCTTACACTAAAGAAGTCAGGTGCAAGAATGCACCTTCTCAATCATTTATTCCTCCTCCTTAATTATAAAGCAGGGATGGGAATTCAGGAGCCATGAAATTAATTATTTTTTTGAAAAACATTTCATTCAATTATTCAGTGCACAGAATAAATGATTAAATGCCACCAATCTCCAATCCTCACAACCCCGGCCAAGACTTCCTGTTTCCTGCTGATGTGTGCGCCCGGGGCCAATCAGGGTGTGCTATGAAAACAAAACAGGAACCAAGAACCAAATCGCCAGACCACTCGAGATTCAGAGAGGATCTGTATTCTCAGGTCTACACTGGCAGGTTATCCTCGAATCGAGGTGCAATATCTGCAGGGCAGAGATTCTCAATCTTACCCTTCAGTTTCCGTGCTAATTAGGTTATATTTTACATATAAGTAATTACTGTTCTCTGTAATAACCTAAAACCCTGCCTTAGACACTCACCTTACTGTGACACCAGGGCAGCTGAACTGAAGGAACCACTTTTGACTTTGTCCGTCTGAACAAATAGACTGAAATCTGTTTCAAAAGTACCCCAAGGCCATCTCTGACATGTTCATCAGGTTCTTTCCATCCGTACTTGCTTTCCTTCTTAATTTTCATTGACTGCCCGAACATATTGACATTAAGCTTAAATACTTATGTGCCCTCACATTTTCCCCTTTTCTATTGACCCTGTACACTTAATTTTTCAACATTGTATGGAACAGTGAAAGTATGGACGGAACTATTTCAGTTTGGAACATCCTACTGGGTACACCCTCGTCTCCAACCTGCTGTCTGGTGTGCATCATCACCTCTTTCACACTGGGACCGTTTTGGGTGAGTATTTTCTTTTCTTTTCTTTTCTTTTTTTAATTTTTTTTTTAACATTTATTTACTTTTGAGAGACAGAGCATGAGCAGGGGAGGGGCAGAGAGAGAGAGGGAGACACAGAATCTGAAGACAGGCTCCAGGCTCTGAGCTGTCAGCACAGAGCCTGATGCAGGGCTTGAACTCACAAACCGCGAGATAATGACCTGAGCCAAAGTCGGACACTTAACTGATTGAGCCACCCAGGCACCCCAGGAGCATGTATTAAAGGACCTCTGACTGGCCCCTGACCATACAGCCCTCCCCTCTGATTTACTAGGGTTCTCACCTTCTTCCTCCTCCTCCTCTTCTTTTTCTCTTTGGCAGCTTGGGCTTGCTTGTGCTCCCAAACCAGGTTGGTCAGGTTGGCCACATACTCATCAGTCTGCTGCAAAAGGTAAGCTAAACGCCTGTCTTTCTTTTGATCAATCAGTTTTCTGTAGCCCTCTTCATCTTCAGCCTATTAAGGAAAGAAGAACACGGTCAGAGCACAATAAAGATTGATAGACAACTCCCTTTGCCACTCATCCGGCCTCCTCATGGTCTGAACTCTGACCGGTGGTGAGTGCAAGCAACCTAAGCGTCCAGGCTGCACAAGAAACACCACACAATCCGGGACTGGGTGCACCTGGGGGTGCCGTGCCCGCATCCCAGGACACCAGGGTTCATGGCAGTCAGGACACTGAGCGGCACTCCTTATGTGGTGCGAGCTAGCCCTCAGAGTCAGCCCTCTGCTCTTCTAAGTTTCTTTGCACCCACCCACACACAAAAAGATACAATTTGAGAATTCATCTTCCGTATCCTTAACTCTGTAGTTTGGAAATTTTCAAAAACAACCAAAAGTAGAGAGGAGAGTATAATTTCTCATATAACCAACACCAAGCAACAGGAATTAATTCGTGAGGGCTCCTGTTTTCATGGCCACCCCCTCCTCAGTTCCTCTCCCCAATCCGAAACTACAGTGTCCCGAAGCAAATTCCACACATATGATCTTTTCCTTCAGAAAGAGTTCAATCAGTATTTCTAAAGGCCAAGAGTCCAATGGACTCCAAGTGTAGTAAGTGTAGCTTCATATACGTAAAAGCATTACAAACACCACGGTTGATAGGAAAAGTCAAATTTGGGGGAGTGTTGTCACTGATCCGCATGGCACAACGGGCCTAGGTGACTTAGCACCTGGAGTCTGATACTGCTGAGTAATAAAATGGGTGCAGCAATTTCCACCTCTACCTCCCATTAAGCAACATTATGAGGTTAAACGCAATAAAACCTCTGATGTACTCTGGGCCATTTCAAGAGAAATCTCTTTTATGCATCCCAATAAAAAGGACGGTTCAAAATATTTTCCTCGTGTGATGCACAGGATAAAAAGGGACATGCCACAAAACCCTCCACTCTGCAGAAACGCTGAGGATCTTCGGTCCAAGGGTGTCACTCCAGCATGTGCCCGAGTGACAGCCGTTTTATAACTCAGTCTAGCTGCTGTCTGCCCCGTGGATGAGTGTGAACCTCAAATGCTATTATAACTCTAATTGCTTTTGGTTATGGTTGATCTCACTTGAAGAAAGAGTGATAAAAACTGCAGTTTCCCTGTTATCTGTATATTCCATCATTTAATTGCAAAAATTAATGATTTGCAAATGCCTAATCATTAGTGTCAAACCAATCTGTTACTGAAGTTCTAATGTAGTTTCACTCCAGTTGAATCAGACAAATTTTGACCGCTTATTGCTCAAATTACTATAAAACGGCCTCCCTGGCTAGTTAGAAATCCCGTGAACAGTCGTCTTCTCCCCAAAAAAGCAGAGGGAGGTTGGAGGAGATAAGGTTTAGTAGCACCTGGGTGCAGGACCCTTTAAAATATGGTGTTTAGTCTCTGGAATTCAAAAAATTAGTGGGGAAAACAATTTCAAACCCTAATAGCACCAAGGAAGGCCTTGTCACTTGGAATTTTCCAGGTTCATAATTATGGGCCAAGGCTAATGATTTTATCTCCATCCCATGCTCAGGCATTATGTCCCAGGTAGAGTTTGCAGGTCTCATATCATTATAGATCACACAAACTTTTAAAAATCCGTGGTGTGCTCCGAGGTCCAATTCCAAAAATAAATGGTCAATAAAACCAAACACCCAGGCCAATGACGTAAACCAATCCCTTCTGTACTTATATATCCATTAAAAATACCAGCACAAATGTAATGACCCGTGAATAGCCTTTGATGATAACACAGCTGTAACCAAAAATGCAACATTTCAAAATTAACTTAAAAATCACTTTTTACACTGCTAGGGAGAGATTTCTACCATTAAAAAAAAAAAAAAAGGTAAGCACCAGAGGCATTAAAAAACAGACCCTCCTGGAGTCCAAGACATAACTTCAGGACACATTCATTCAAAGCAACCTGTGTCATCAGTCTCAAAGGGGCAATATTTTAAAAAGAACGATCCTATCCATCCTTCCAGATATGGTTGTTAAATAAAACTCCTGAAAACTGTATGACCCGCCTTTATGTGAGAAACTATAATCTGAACAGCAGTGCCGCCCCAGGATATGGAAATACTCGGCCCATCAGCCACAGTCCTGGATTTGTGGCATGCGCCGTCCAGGGAAGAGAAGATGTGTTTACTCCATCCATACGAAGTTCAAAGAAGCGTGTTAACATGTTTGAGAAGCCGCTTTTACTGGCTCCCTGCTATAGCATATTTACCATTCTCAATACGGGTACCTGCGAGGACCCCCATTTCCCGGGGCCCCTGCAGGCGAACCCCTTACCATCAGCCTTCGCATTCTCTCCTTTTCGATCCGTTCCGTCTCTTTTTTCTGCTCTCTTTCAGTGTTGGCGTGCCAAGTTGCCACTGCTTTGGACAGCTTCTGGATCTTCCCGGCCACAGATCGATGGTACTCCTTAAAATCTTTTGCATGCTGCAAAATACTGTTCAGGTATTCCTACAGGAATCAAAGGGAGGACAGAAGGATACTTAAAGTCTATTTCCCAACGTCGGCTGAGGTTTCAGCGTAGCCCAAGAAAGCACGCAGTGGGCATTTCACGAGAGCGGAAGATTTGAATCTTCTGTGGGGCAGGTGCCCTGGTAGGTCTCCTGGCATCTGAGCTGTGGGCTATGGGGCTGGTGAAAAAGGCAGGCTCTCAAAGTCTGTCTGGGCACCAGCCTGCGGAAGAGAAGCGTCTCAGGCCTTAAAAATATGGCCACGTGAAAATGGCAGGATCAAGGATTGGGAAAAGCGTGCGAAACGGCAGTGATAAAATGTAAAGCAAACCACCCTCAAATAAACCCGAGGGAGGGGGATATTTTCAGTGAGAACCAGCTTACAAAAGTCATGCCTCTTCTGCTCTAACTTAAATGCCTCAGAACCATGACTTAAAATAAGATGAGGAGCAGTGAAAATCGCCGCCCTTAATTCTGATCTACTTTTTATTTTTTTAATTAAAAAAATTTTTTTTAATGTTTATTTATTGTTGAGAGACAGAGAGAGTGTGAACAGAGGAGGAGCAGAGAGAGAGGAGACACAGAATCCAAAGCAGGCTCCAGACTCTGAGCTGTCAGCACAGAGCCCAACATGGGGCTCAAACCCACGAACCGTGAGATCATGACCTGAGCTGAAGTCAGATGCTTAACCAACTGAGCCACCCAGGTGCCCCCCGATCTACTTTTTAAATACAGGAGGGGACGCGTGTACCAACGAAAATCTAACTTTTTTTTTTTCCCCAAATGAAACAAAGCTGGGGCATTAAATTAAGCACCGGAAAACAAACACAATTCATAGGCTTCTAATGCAAAATCAAATCCTGCATCAAAAATACTTCCAACCCCCTAGAAAGGAATGTTTTAAAATATCTGCCCCTATGAAACCTCCAGCGGGGCCCCGGAAAAGCCCAGGAGACTGTATTTATATTGCTTATAAAAATAACCGTTTTGCTCTCTTCATTCCTTTTCCAAGTTCACGCTCCTCAAGGCTTTGCCGCAGGCCACCCCTTCCCCCCTCCCCCACCTCCAGGGCCCATGCAGGCAGCTGCTGGCCATGGGATTATGCAGAAGACACCTGCCTGGAATTCAGAATGCAGGGTTGTCCACTGATCCTGCCACAGCCCCGCGGTAGGCCACCTGCGCCCCTGGCCTGGCCTGTCTTCCCGTCTGTCACATGGGGTGGTCGGAACACGGGAGCTCCAAGGGACCTTTCTGTTCTCATGATATGTTCCCCCAGCCCTGGCTGGTACAGTTCTCAGTCCTTCTGAGTCCACCTGAGGGCTCAGCGGGGCGTATCCGTCAATGTGGGGGCGCACAGTACCCCCCCAGTACCTGGTGTTTCTGTCGACGTTTCCTCTCCTGCTCGATCTTCTGCTGCTTTTCCAGCTTCTCCGTCATGCGGGCCTCCCTCAGCGTCTGGCGCTTGCTCCGTTTGTAGGCTTTGGAGTTGAGGGCCGTCTCCAGCGTTGTGTCTCGTCGCATGCAGGCCACCACCTCTTGTCTCAGCTGTCAAGGTCAAGGTTGGGAGGGAGGGAGAGCTGTTGGGAGAGCCTCCCCAAACAGAGGCCTGGCTCCTGGACATCCCCCCACTGCCCTGCTCCCGGTTAGTGGGGGCAGAATGGGGTCTCTACAAGGTTCTCAATCACACTTGGCCTTTTTTTGTAAATGAAGGGACTAAATCACGCCAAATGAATGCATTATTTTCAAAGACAGTGTCAGTTTTCTTTCCAAGTAACTCAGATTAAAAAGAATAATAGTAATAAAACAAAACCCAAAACTTACAGCACTGTAACACTAAAAAAAAAGCGGATGCTGTCTTGGAATTTCAATAAATTAATTCATTCTGTTTAATTATTCTAATGATATTAATTAGCTAATGAGCTTTTGAAATATTTTACTTCATTTTAAGTGCCGTACGAACACTGTCTTTGTGTCTAAAGATTAACTTTAATGAGGCTCTGCAAAAAAGAGCAGAAAAATTACTTCCTGTTCATGTACAGTAGCAGCAGGTATTCAAACAATATTTATTCAATGTTAATTCTCATATGAAAGATGGGAAATACTGACTTTGGCTTCCCCTACTCCCAACAATGATATTCTTTCCAAGATATTTAAATTTCACACTAGATCATGGACTTCTTTTAGATTATCATAAATGTAATACCTTATCCATGTTGTAGGTTATGTGGTAGTAGCAGGGGCTGTGGGGGTGGGGGAAGGATAGGGAATATACATTAAAACAATAATCTAACTGAATCTCACATCAGCATCAACAATAGGTAATTCACTGGAAAACTTCATAGATAACGGACTTTTCTACAACATCAAGCAAAAAAAAAAAAAAAAAAAATCAAAGACTAGTAAGAGTCCAGCAGAGTGAAGCAAATCTGAATATAATCTTATTTGTGAAGATATCCTCGGTTGTTAATCATTTTCACAAAATTTTATCAAGCACTTTATCAGTGCGTTTCATGAAGTCACCTACAAGAAAGGAAGTAAATGGAATTCGGGGCCTTTTATTTTCTTTCTTTTCGATTTCAGCTGAAATCTACTCTCACAAAGCTATGGCCAAGGAGCACCCTGGCACCGTGACACCCTCCTGCGACATTATAACCAATAGGGCAAATATACTCCCAACCAAGTTCATATGACAGCAGCAAGTGGGGTGGCTTTGTGATTTTAGTCACATCCTGCAACAGACCGAGTCATGCAATTCAATACTTCCAAACTACTTTCATTCATTAATAATTCATTTTGCATGCCCCGAGACCTTCACCAAGTAAACCCACCTGCCTGGCAAGCATGCGACCCTTCTCCCCTTTGGGTAAATGAGGCAGTGTGCAGACCAGGAGACCTGCACCTTTTGGGTCCACAGAGCAAAACTCCCCAAGGTGAAAATCATCTCTAGTTCACTGCACTAGTCTCCTACTGACTCGGTGGCTACAGAATACATTATCCTGCTGGCTTTTATTAATCAGTGACTAATAAGAACCACAGCAAGAACAATAGATAACAGTCTGCTGATTAGTCAATGCGTGGGTCTGCTTTGGTCAAAGGCTTCAAACTTAGGCTTTGATGAAAAATCAAACATAGTTTGTTTGAAAACATAGTTTTGTGTATTTCTATAAATTAAGGGCTACTAATTCAGTAGAGGAGAATTCAGAATGGCTAGGATTCTACATCTGTGTTGACAAAGAGACTCTGATCTACCCCCTTCTTTTTCTTTGGAGTCATAAAGGCAGGCTAACCCATTTATTCTCAAGGTTTCATCCATGGTAACAAAATGCCATTACTCTGACTTTGGAAACCGTAATAGAGGAGGAAAAAAAATGTCTCTGATATACAGAAGAAAAAAAAAATAGAATAATAAGCAATTCATCTTCATTACTTTTGGCTCTATGCTGCTGGTCTAAAAGATACACTATTTTTACTAAGTTTATATCTTTGTAACAATATTGAACAGACCTACGCTTATTTCCTACGGCTCAGATTCGCTGGGGAAAAGGTATTACCTGACGCTGGAAATTGAGTAAGCGAAGTGCTTTCAGCTCCACAGTTGCTTTGGTTCGTAAATCTGGTGGCAGAGAGCCAGGCAGATTTTCCAGTTCTTGTATCCTATGAGCTATGCGAGCCTGGAGTCTAAAGAAGGTAAGGAAAATGGGGGAACAGGGAGGTGGAAATATACATTACAACTGAGTCTTAAATGATAAACAATAACCCTCAGGTTTAAGTTCATGGCAAAACATATCCCAGACCTTACTGTCGCCCAATTTCTCGATGCCCAACTAGATGATCTGATGTTACACGGAGAAAAGCTACCTTGGCGTGGATGCGGGCAGGTGCTGTATGTTACTTAACACTCTGGCCTTCTTTGGGACCTCTCTCTCTCTTAACACCCAGAAAGGAAGGGTCACGGTGCATCTAGGAAGCAGTCCAGGGCCATGACTTGCTTCAGACAGAGAGAACATGAGACACGGGACAATGTGATTTGCTCCCAAATGCCCAGGCAGCCAGAGCGCAGAGCTGAGACAACAGAGTTTTCTTTCTAACTCGTAGTTCCGTCCTAGGCAACCAGGCCATTTGCCCTCTTTGCCAAGATGCTGATGACAACAGCCGTTGAAGCTGAGTGAACAAGAGCACTTTTAGGTGCTGAGGCCACAGAAATGAGCCAACCCAAAACATTCACAGAGGGCCCCTGCCAACCACAACCACTTCCTCTCTGAGCAGTGCTTGTCTGAGCAAAGAAAAAGGCAAATTAGGCATTTTTAAAAATCAGGTTTGGGGTAGCGGTAGATGCTCAAGTAACAGTATTTAGAAACTAAGAGTTTCTAGAAAAAAAATGTTGCTGGGGATTCTCATCTCTGACATCATCAGAAATGTAACCGCAGGCCATTCGTCAAAATAAAGGCAGAAGAGAAAACAAAACACATCCCACTTTCTTCATCCAGCCGGGATACTTTTACTGGATACAAACTGGCTTCAGATTTCGCCTGGATCCTATTCTTACAAATAATTGCATGCCATTTAAATCTATTTTTAGAACTACCTCCCTCCAAACATGGGGCAGAAGTGTCTTGGAATGGATTTCATGAAGAATAGTAAAAGATAGGACTAAGTTAACACTAACTGTACTAACGTGTATTTAATGTAGAATTTTCTTCAATTCTTTCTCCCTCCCTCCTCTGCACTCTCTCACTCTCTCTGTCACACACACACACACACACACACACACGCGCGCGCAAGCATGCACCCCTACAAGGTAAATGCTATCGTGGTCTTATCTTACGGATGAGAAAACTGAAGTTTGGAGACAGTACGAAACGCACAAACTTCACAGACCTAGTGAAGGCGTGAGCCCGGACGGGAACCTCATCTGCCTGACACTGGCAGTGACATCGCAGGTAATTAATACACACTTTCTAACTGCAGCTTTCCTGGACCTCAACCATAAAAGCTTATAATTAAAGATTCTTTTAAAAACTCGTATCATGCGGGCTGCTGGCTGTCGGTGGAGCGTGGGACCCTTGGTCTCAGGATTGCGAGTTCGAGCCCTATGTTGGGTGTAGAGATTACTCAAAAAATAAAACCTTTAGAGGCGCCTGGGTGGCTCAGTCGGTTGAGTGTCCAACTTTGGCTCAGGTCACGACCTCTCAGTTCATGAGTCCCAGCCCCACATCGGGCTCACTGCGGTCAGTGCAGAGCCCGTTTCAGATCCTCTGTGCCCCTCTCTCTCTGTCCCTCCCCTGCTTGTGCTCTCTCAAAAAAAAAAAAAAAAAAATTAAAAATAATAAAAAATAATAAAATCTTTAAAAATATTAATAATAAACGATGAAACAAATACAAATCCGTATTGTCGATCTTTATGGTGCCATGTGTGCGTCAACATGAAAATATAAAATCTCCTCTAAGCGAGGTGCCACAAAACATCTTTACTACTTCAGTTAGCACAAATATCAAAACCTGAGTGCTTTTAAAAACAAAACTAAGCCAAAAAAACATACAGAACTTACAGCTGTTTGCTTTGGTGCAGAAGTAAACTGTCATCTTTTTCAAAACATTAGAAAATGACAGTAAGGAAAGTACACCATTTTTTCATTGACTTTGCTGGAAATAATATCATGACAGATTCCTATTTTACTTGGTCCATACGTGTTATTAATACTGATTTACTCAATGATTTGCCGGCAGAACATGCTAGTATTAGCGCTGTCCGTGTTCTCATGCTGTTTTTTCAGCCCTCAGTGCCAACACAAGCAATCGCACCTTTAAACGGCTTAAGTATGCAGGAGAATAAACATCTGCGAGTTCAAATGACAATAAGAAGCTTCCATCATTTTTGAAATTAAAAAATAAAATTAAAAATTTTAAATAATAAAAAAATAAACAAACTTTCATCATTTTGTTCTTTTGGCCAAATTGCTCAACCTCACCCAGGGTTCCTTCACATTCCTATTACTACTGATACTCAAGGGATTTTTATCGTAGTATGTGTGTGTGTGTGTGTGTGTGTGTGTGTGTTTAATTTTCACTGTATGGAACAAAGATCCATTTCGTTTGTCTAATTCAATTTCTTAAATATTCACATTGCCAAAAATCTCTAAATACCGCCAAAGATGGTACATCTTAACGACAACATTAAGAGAAAAACAAATATAGGGTTTTTTTTTTTCCAAATATGTAATTTAAATGGAAAAAAAAAAACAAATAAACAAACAACTAAGCCAAAACAGCTTTACTTGTGTAGAATGAAGGCCACAGTATAGGACAATTAAGTATCACAGAGAGGTAGATGAGGGTCAGTGATTTAGTTAGGCTACTTCCTTGGTTCTAGATTTAGCACAAATTTTTTTTTTCATGTGACTATCCCAGAACTTCGACCATCCCTTGGTGTTGGGGCTTACTTTCTTTGACCAAGTGGGTCAAGTGTGAAATTAGAGGCATAGCTGCTTTTTCTCATATTCCAAAGGTCTATGGACGTAGGACTAAATAAATAATTGTAGGACAACTGAGCTGAGAGTACAGAGATTAAATCCCACTGATGGGAGTGGGGGATGTAGGGAGGTGGGATGGGGCCAGATGGAGCCTCCGAGTCGGTGGGGAGCACTTCTTCCCAAAATATCTACCTCCCCCAAGGGCCTAGTAATTTGTCAGGGAATCTCAGATTCCCCAACACAAAAGAATCTTTCTTGTGTAAGAGGGAGGCGAGAAGTGCAAAGTGCCAACATGCCAAACCATAGAAGAGGAAAGGTAGGTTCCGCGGTAAAATTACACGCGTTGAATTCTGCACATGGCGGGTGGGTAGTGAGGGTGCAGGAGGGGCTGCTTTAACGGAGACAATTTTGTTTCTTTGCGGTGGTGGCTGTCGTTGTTAATGGAAATCTTCATTTTAAATAATGCTCCTCTCCAGACAATTTCATCTTCCCATCAATGGGATTCAGCAGGTAGCCCGATAAAGAGATTCAGGATTCTAAACTTCCCGAAACAATAACACATGTAATACTGTATAGCTGCGGGAGACTCATTTGCTGTCCTCACGAGTACAGAAAATTGAAGCAGAATTAGGTCACTCAGGTTTTTCATACGGATTGAACAGTAAATCAAGAGGGGTTACTGTTCCAGCAAGAAAAAGAGTTCCATTAAAGGTAACAGATATTTGTTCAGGTCCAGAGGAGAAGTTTATGATTCCTGTAGGAGAGTTATTTGAACAGAAAATGACACTGGTACATTTTGTTCCTTCAAGGAGCTGAGTGACACTTTAAAAAAAAGAGAGAGAGAGAGAGGAGGGTGGGGGAAAATGACTTTTCGTAACTCTGCTGATAAAACAGCCCTTGGTAATTTTTGAGAAGGAGTCTCAGGGTTGCAGTGGGGATCAGGGAAGCACAAAAGACACGCTTGCTTCCTGAAGCCAGGTGTGCTACTGTTGTCATCCTGAATTCGGAACTGATGCGACAGAGGGCTGGCGTGAGTCAAAGGCGCTCTTCTCAAATACACTCCTTTGAATGCGAAATGGGTCTTCCATGCAAACGCTTGTGGAATCCATGAGTTTACATGCTCCCGTGACAACCCAGAGCGCTTTTCCCCGGATATCTAACTCAGGATGGGAGCACTGAAGTTAGGTATACTAACAGGGCAAGAGAAGTGTGCCGGAAGGACCCCCCCCCACCCCCCACCCCCACCAACAGTAACAAAACAAATACAGAAAAAGGCGCTAAGTTCCATCGTTAAGAGAAAGATGATCAAAAAAGAAAGGATCCAATTTAGATGGGAACAAAATGTCTTCACTGCAGAGACTGCAAAGATTTGAGGCAGAGGGTTCACATGCAGAAACTTATTTGTGCTGTTGCTGAATCAAGAGGGTCAATTTGTCAAGATTCTGATTTTATGATGAGCAAGAGAAACAGCCAAGCGACTGAGGAGTTAGAAAGAAATCTGAGATTCTGACAACGTCCTTTCAATTTTCACAGACAAGGTAAGTGATATTACAAT
Organism: Cryptoprocta ferox; assembly: GCA_028646485.1. Taxonomy (NCBI): domain Eukaryota; kingdom Metazoa; phylum Chordata; class Mammalia; order Carnivora; family Eupleridae; genus Cryptoprocta; species Cryptoprocta ferox. The sequence goes on along the minus strand of CM053568.1, from coordinate 80,507,662 downwards.
GGCCAAAGACACGAACATGTTAACGAGTTTCTGACAGATGATTTCTTTCTCCAACTAAGTACATAAAATTATAAAGGAGATATCTATCTATCTATCTATCAATATCTTTTAGACCTTGCTCAAATAATTGATCAGATGGTTTTTGCTCTAATTAAGTATATAAAATTATAAAACAAATATATGTATGTATATATATATATACACATGCACACATGTAATACATGTATATATATATATAACATGTACACATGTAATACGTGTGTGTGTGTGTATATATATATATATATATATATATATTAGACCTTGCTCAAATACTTGATCAGATACAGTAAAGATAACACAGGACCCTTCTAGTTATCAGCACTAAAGACTAGTAAGGCATTCTCTCAAAGAGAGGCAAAAGGAAAAGTTCCATAGCTGTCTCTTACAAGATCCTAAGGCACTTGATCTAATCCCTTCTAAAGGATAAAGTTAACTCATCTCTGCAGATGAACAATTTATCTCCATATGGAGAAGCCAGACACTGCTCCCCAATTAAAGAAGATAAAAGATGCCTTGTGATGGCTGCCAGTGGAAACCTGTGCTTTTCCTCAAGACGGCCATGGGCAAGTTCAGCCCAGAGACCCCACCAGCTTGTCAGACACAGAGATGCCGGAGCAATCATTTTGGAAGCCGTGCGTCTTTACGAAAGAGGAGACATTTCATCCAATAATGATAATAATAGCAAAAATAGTCATTGCACCACATTCTGCAGGGCTTATAACTTAAAAGATACCGACTCATGCATTATTTCTTTCTTCTTGAGACAGGACTGGAGGACCAAAGCTTTTCACACACTGGAATAGGGTAAATGGTACTACTGAGCACCGTATACTTTGGGGGGACGTCCATTAAGATCACTTTCGGAAAAGGTGCTAAAAATTGGGGCTTGTTACAAGAAAGTGCTGCAAATAAAGTTCTGGTAAAAATGAAGAAAACTTAGGAGTCAGTAAAATCCACATCCATCCCCGCCCCACCCCCGCCACAACACAGGCTGAATAAGAGGGAAAAGTCCAGGTGTATTTCTAGGTATAGAGAGTGTCTATGCTATGAATGTCGTTCACATATGTGACAATGCTGGTAGCTTTGTACATTCAAGGTAAGGACAAAAAAAAAAGTTAGCACATAGGAAGTGAAACTTTTAGAGTAACTAAATAATACCCCCTCTATGCCACTGGCTGTCTTTTCAAAAAACACTTCTGACTTTTTTTTTTATTCAGTAGCGACATAAAGAAAGTACCGCATATGGATAAAGTTTCTGCCCCAGATGGGAACCTGGCGCTCGTATCTGCTTTCATTCCGCATGGTGATTTGTCTATCAAAATTGCAATACCAACTGATGGTGTGCACCTAGCACTCTGGGGATACATAAAATTTAGGCAACAGCAATGCCAAAGCTCTTCATTGAGGATTAGTAATAGTAATAAGAGGGAAGTTATTCTTTTCACCCAAAAAGCCACACACATTTGCTGGCAAGTTACTGTGATTTCTTTCATAGGTAACTATCAAAGCCGCTAACTTAGTGTTTTCATCTAATAACACGTCAGTCATGTGCTTTTCAATAAAGACTGAGGTAATGTTTCTAAAGGAAACTTGGATATTATTTACTGACCTTCTCTATAATTTCTAAACTTTCATTTTCTTTTAAATTAAATAATAGTTGGGAAATAATAATAGCTCATATGTACTGAAAGTCTTCGTATCATTTTATCTGCCCTTCCCCCCCCCCCCCCCCCGCCGCCACCCGCGCCGGCCACAAGAGGTACTATAATTTCTTTCAACATAAGTGGAAACTGAGCCATGGAAAGGAGATGTAACTTCACCAAGGTAACACAACATGCTTTCTGGCCAAGTCCAGAAACTTCTGGACTCTCTTTTTGGTTAACATTTAAGCATTTACATCAAGGGTCCGCTAACTCCAGCCTGTGGGCCAAATCCTCTCCACAGCCTGTTTTTGTAAATAAAGTTTTATTGGAACACAGCCAACCCATTTTTATCTGCAGATGCTCTCGGCAGTGCTGAGAGGCCTTTGCCACGGTCCTGCAAAGGGTAAAGTGTTTACTGCCCCGCAGTCTGCAGAAAAGGTTTGCCAACTGCTGTTTCAGATGAATGTGCCAAATCAGGTGAAAATTAGGTTTCTGGAGTTAGGAGTTTAAAGAAGGACACCGCTTCTATGGGGCTTATTACCCCCAAGGCTGGGCCAAGCCGTAGACCCCCAAATGCATGCATTAAAACAAAGAAAATATTATAGTGAGCCACCATGTATGCTTTAGTAGCATGACATGTGTCATTAACCTGCTGGTCTGGCGGACAGGACACACCATCCTGGTTGGAGCAACATCCAACCAGCTCCAAGCCATCATTCGACGATAAACGGACAAACCACAAGGCCCTGCACAGGCCAAGT
>CM053568.1:80403284-80505116 GCA_028646485.1 Cryptoprocta ferox | reverse complement strand
CCCCCCCCCCCCCCGTAATGGCAAACAAACCCCTGCTCCGAGGGCATTCTTCCCCCAGCGTGAGCTCCGGCCGGGCCTTGTCCCGGAGGGAAGGGTGCCCACCACACCAACGGTCCACGCACGGCAGGGCCGGCGGCCCCCCACTCCCGGGGGGCGCGGGCCTCACCTGTACTCGCGCTCCTGCAGGATCTCCACGGGGTCCAGGCCCTGCGGTTTCTGGATGGGGCTGATGCGGCTCTGCTTCTGCTGCAGCTGCAGGATGGGCGACGGCTGCCCCGGGGCGGGCTGCGGCACGGACGGCCCGGGCACGGCGGCGGCGGGGGGCTGCGCGGCGGCGGGGGGCGCGGGCGAGGGCCGGCCGCTGGGCGCGGGCACCGGCAGCTTCTGCGGGGTGTTCGGGCCGCTCAGCTCCGGCCCGGGGCCTGCGGGACAAGAGCGACATGGGCAGCAGCAGCTCGGGCGGGCCCGGCGCCCCTGCGGCCACCCCCGGGGCCTGCCCGCTGCCCCCCGGGACCCCCGCCATGGGAACAAGTAAACTGCCTCAAGGGAAAGCACGGAGGGGAGGAGGGCAGGAGGGCAGGAGGGCAGGGGAGGAAAGGAGCAAAAAGGAAATAGGAAGAACCTGGCATCTATCCGCATGGGGAAATGGCATTCCCTAATGAACCCTGGAGAAATGGTCCAAAAATGACTCAAGTAATAAATGGATTAAAGGAACGGATGGCCAGCAATTAATGTAGCTCTACTGTGCTTCTTGGCCTTGTTTTGTTGTTAAAGAATTACGGGTGCATTCAAGAGTTCAGAAAAGCAAGGGAGTCATGGAACCCTCAGAAGCCATTTGGGGGCGGTCCTAAAAATACCACATTTGGCAAACTGCACCAAAAACGGGGCTCTAGGCAGACCCTGGTCCTGTTCTGCGGCAGCCTTGCTGCTGGAACCCTGGCCTTGCCAATACAGCCAGCGGCTTGGCCAGTCCTCTGATGTGACCCGAAAGGGGTGCACATTTTTCCTTAATGACCTATAAGGCACATTTCAGGCTTAATCAGTGCATCTCAGGAACTTAGGGTTTTTTTTTTGTTTTTTTTTTTTTACTACATATTAGAAAACGTTTCTAAAAAACATTTCAGTGTGTGTGTCTGGGGGCAGGGGGGAATCCACTCATCCCACCTAATAAAAAGTAGCAAATATTAAGATTCGAGAGAGCATTTTTCTCATGCTAACAGAATAAAGGGATATGCAATCATCAAGCTTATCAAAATCTACTTAATAACTTCATTTAACGCAATTTTCCACATTAAACTTCAGGAGTTTAAATTGATTGCTAGGTATGGACCTAAAATAAGAAGTGTTCTTCCCCTCTCCTCCTAGGTAAATTTTTACTTACTTCAACACTATAAATAAGATTAGTGATGCTACCAGATGAATTAGTCAATGAAAAAAAAAAAAAAAAGAAATCTCAGTAAGCTGTTAAACCCTTCGCATCCTTCTGAGTATTTTCCGTATCTTCTCTAAAAGTTAAAGTTATTCAACGGCAACAAAATAATAGTCTTTATACTTCAGAGTCCCTTAATAATTAACCATACAAAGACATACATTATGAAAAATGAGACATATTTATTCAATTTCCAGCAAACACCGTTTAGAAATAGGCTTCAATTGACAATGCAGGGAGAGTGTCAGCAAACATTTTGACAGGAGGAATGTGAGGAAACAGAACAAATCCCTTAGGAAACTGTGTGTGTGTGTGTGTGTGTGTGTGCGCGCGCGCGCGCGCGTGTGTGCGTATGTGCATGTGCATAGTGTTACTCTTGTTCCTGTTTCCCTTCCCTGTGAAATCAGGCAAAATTTTCCAAAACAGACAGAGCTACATAATCCTGAGGTAATCTGTAGCCCTGGGTCTCGTGGGGGGGATGAAAAACTCTTCAGAGAAAAATGCATTTTTAAAAATTTTCTATTTTAGGCATTGTAGACATACTATCATAATAAAGAGATTCTTTTCAGCTAAGTACTTTCTGATTTTTTTTTCTGAATGGGAAAGTCTTTTACATAACAGATCGCATTTCGTAATACTTTATATTTAGAGTTTCTTTCATCCATATATAAGAAACCAATTTCTGAACATTAAATCTCAGGGTCGTTAAGCATGGGAATGAGTTATGGAGGGACGTTTTTGAACATTGTCTTCCTAGAGGTCTTTAAAACAGGGTAGATTTTTCCTTGGGGTTGTTTTCGGTGTGATCCGGTCAAAAGAGAGGACACAGAGATTTCTAATGGTTATGTTAATTCTCTGATTCTTTTTTTTTTTTTTCAATTCTCTGTGATTCTATGAATCTCCTTAATAAACTCAAGAAACTGGTAGATTAAATGTATTTAAAGACTTGGAATAAGCATACTAAATAATCAACCTAATATACTGACGCCCTCTAAAGACTCGACCAACTTGAACAAAAAGAAAATTCGGGTCTTCGTGGTAAAGTAACGATTACTTTACATTCAGTTCTGGAAGGGTTTTTCCTCCTTTCAGAGTTTAAATAATTCATCAGCAAGAGCCCTAACAGGGCACTGGTGTTAGGCATTCCACCGGTTCTGGGAGCTGTCTTCTTCTTTAGCCGGTAGCCTGTAAATACCTAAGCAGGGGCCTCTGATGACTCCTTGAGGTATATACTCAAGTCACTATTGTTAAAGCCACATTTCAGCAAAGGAAGATGTCCAGAGTACGTCTGATATCCCTGGTTCCACTCCTGGTCACTTTTAGCCTATGACTCAAAACTAGATCTAATACGCACGCACAAGGCTAGCCTTCTTGAATCCATTAAAGACATTCTCATCTGGCTGATTGACCCTTAAAACTGAGAAGCAGGGAGAGACCCAAACATGAGTCTACGTATTCAAGTCTCCAACGCACAAAGTACTAAGGTTTGCTGCGAACGAAATGGGCGCGTTTAAAGCACCCTGCATCCTTCCAGGTCACCTCAGCCCTAACACCTACTGTGTGAGGTGTGTGAGCCTGAGCAAGTTGCTCAACCCTGCATGCCTTGGTTTTCTCACCTGCAGAATGGGGATAATGACAGTACCCACCTCCAGAGGGTGGTAGATCCGTGCACCACCCTCTGCTCTTGTCATTTTTATTGCTGCCGCGGCCGCAAAGGTTAAGAAGTCTCATTAATTTTGCTTTCTAGAAAAACCCCATGGCAAAAGAAAGGCCTTTTAGGAAATTCGGTAGTGTATTAGCTGGCAACGTTGGGAGTATGCTTTTCTACAGCAAACTTCAGAACGTCTCTACAGTTTACAACAACTCAGCACAAACGCTCAGATAAGTCGGCTTGCCGTGTGCTTCCTGCTAATCTGCTATCAGAGCCACTTACAAGCAAATTCCTTTCCTCACTAAACATGGCAAGTTCACTGACTGCGTGGGTCTATTTTTTTTCCTCCCTCCAACAGATTACATAACAACTTCTATTTACAGAGGCCAGGGAGCTGAATGCAGCTTGCCGCAAGTGGACGTGCCCAGAATGTAACTACCTGCTCATCAGGTTTCCGGCCTGCCCCGCAGGCAGCTTACGGCCCCAAGGTGCCTGGCTGGCTGGGCTCTCTATCGACACAAATCATCTCTGCAACAGACACTTGTGGTCTGCCAGATGATGACTTCTCCCTGATATCTTCAAATGCAAGACAAATTACATTCCTTACCTTATCTCCTACCCACTCCCCAACATCAACAATTTAGTCTTGATTGTCAAGGCTCCCAATGTGTCTGTTTTCCCCCCCGAGTTCTCACCTTGGACATCAAGGCAGATGTATTATGCCCTGAAGTCCCTGACAGCCTCCCAAGGCAGCTAAGGTGTGGAGGTTTGAGGGGGCAGGGCGAGAGGGTTGTTCTTGGATGGAGCCCTATGCCTGATGTTATGAAACAGGGAAACTGAGCCTGGGTGGCTCAGTCGATTGAGCATCCTACTCTTGATTGCAGCTCAGGTCATGATCTTGCATCAGGCTCTGTGCTGATGGGGCAGAGCCTGCTTGGGATTCTCTCTCTCTCTCTCTCTCTCTCTCTCTCTCTCTCTGCCTCTCCCCCACTCACTCCCTCTCTCCAAATAAATAAATAAACTTAAAAGAAACAGGGAAACAAACTTGTGAAAAGAGCTGAGTCTCACACGTACAGAATTCCTATGCATTCGGAGCTCACACTGTCTTCCGGCACACTAGGACAGTTCCTCAATATTCTGTGCCTTAAATAAGGATGTGAGTGGTTTCCGCGGGTTGAAAACAAAATAAATGTAATGAAGTGTATTTACATTGAGGATACCTAGAAATTTTAGATACCTGGAAGGAGGGGCAAAGTGGGAGAGAGACAGGCACTGAAAAGAATTGGCAGTTAAATTTTTACTTTCTACCATAAGGTCCTTTACCCCATACACACCAAAAGCAAACAAACAAACAAACAGAAAACCCTTTTATTACAGTTCCTAATTTTAATTTTGCTTTAGTGTCTATAAAAGAAAAAATAAATAAATCAAAATGAGGAAGATGATGGGTTACATTTGCACGGAGCCCAGAGCAGGCAAGGCCTGAAGAAGCATTTGTTCAGTGCACAACTCCTGTAGTCAACCAGTTAATTTTCTAGCGGGGTCTATGGGTGAGTTACAACTCTGGAGGAGGTTTGAGGCAGACCGCCTCAGCCAAAAAGATTCTCCTCACACACGAATAACGCCACAAAGCGGGACAAAAGAAAAATGGAATTGTAGCTACCTCCAGGTAAGTGGACGTACTTAAAAACTGACTGTTTCCTGAAATATCAGTAGAGGGATTTAAACACAATAATACTTTTTTTTATTAGGGAGGGATGGAGATAAACATCGGAGATGGGTAAAGACATGGAGCCCTGTCTTCTGGAGAGGGTCCAGAAAATGCACTCAGGCTTGTGTTTACTGGGGCATGAAGTGGTCGCTCGGCACAAGCATCCAGACAACCGTGACTTTGTTCCCTAAGTTTTAGTACATCGTTGGGTCTTCTTATTACAACTTTGGGTGAAAAGACATCTGAAATGAATTGATCACTTTCCCGCTTCCTTAAAGGATGCTTTGGGATGTTTTCCCGCTAAGTGTAAGTCATTCAAAACAAAACAAAACAAAGCAAAACAATGCTTGCAGAAGTCTGCAGTGAGCTGGCACGCCAGGATACGCTTCGATGCGCGGTGACATGTTCCTACTGACAGGGTCCCATACCCCTACCTCTTGGGAGGTGCTGAACTATCTGATTGTTGTCATTCAGTCTCTCCTGGAAACTACCCTGAGACATGGGATATCGAGATGTGCCAATTTCCTTGACATTGTGTCTAGAGAGCAAGTTAAAAGGCTCTACATAAGGAGCAAAGATGTGTTTCCTTTTGACACACACAGGAGTAAAATGCTTGCATCTGGTGCACACAGTGTGGGACGCGGTTCTATCCCTGGTGGTGAGCTCCGTCATGACGAAGGAGCCGGTACGGGGCAGGCGTTAAGGACTTGGGCTCTGGGGGTCAGACTGCTGGAATTTGAGTCCTGACTCGCCATGTTCTAGATGTGTCCCACATGCAAGGTATTCATTGCTGAGCATGGTGCATGCTCCTGAAGTACCAGCTATGCACCCAGAGACGTGCATGTATTTCTTTCTTCCATCTGGCTGCTTCCCCAGAGCTGGAGTTATGCCATTTTAAAACCTCTAAACGCATCAAATATGCAAAACTACCATTTTCTGCATGGTTTTCCTCTACCACGTTTTTAGACCCTGAGGTTCGGAGCCATATGATTCTTCGCCTACCAAAGCCCCATGGTCACTACCCAAAGATCCGACGCTGACATGATCCTTTCTTACTCTTTCAGAACCCATTCCTAAGGCTACATCCACAATTAACAAGGTGAGTTCATCCCTACCAGAAAGGAAACACAAACTCAGAAGGCAGAATAGTTAATAATAATCATCATAATCTGAACTCTTTCTTCCCCACTGCCTAAGTCCCCAAACCTCGAAAAAGCACCTGTTTCCTAAACCGATGGTTTGCAGGAATCAGCAAGTGGTGGCCTGCCCTAAGGAGAGGGAACTATTCACGGGAAAGGATGTCGGAGTCAAGAAAGACCCTTGGAATTCAAAACTGCCTCGGACTCAGAGCTCTGGTCAGAACAGAACCATAAACTCTTTGCTTATCTGGTGGTTAACAAAAAAAAAAAAAAAAAAAACCTTGCCAGAGAAAATAAAGTGCTTGGAAGCTCACCCCCTAGCCTCCTGCACCTCTGAATTCTATCAGTGGGATCAAGCCAGACCACCCGAAGCCCTACAAAGGATTATCTTATCTCAACCTGTTACATAATAGCACAGCTCCAGCTTTGATGCCAGGGTATATATAAGAAATAGGCCATGTGGATTCTGTTACTCGGTTTATTATGAACAAATGTTACTGATGCCTCTGTCTCGCAGTGTCTTTTACAATAATAATAGCGATAATTAAAAAAAGTAATCCCACCTGGAAAAATCTACTTTGTTGCCTCATGCTAGAAAAGACTGTGCTTTCCTCTGAAGCACTGCTGCGCTACCTGCTTCCCAGCGGTGAGGATTCGGTACCAGACCTTCTCCCCTCTCCTGACTTCCAGGAAACCGGGGTCCTCTTGCAAGCTCGGAGGCAGCAACCGTATGACTCCTGTGGGCCCCGTGCCCCTGACCTCCCTGACCCTGATTTCTATTTCCCTTTGCTTCTGATTTCCTACCTGATCGTTATTTTACTGCAGGCATGCGCCTTGGAAGCCTCCCTCAATGCTTTGCGCAACACAAAACGGGTAGAAATAAATCAATCGACCAGCGTAAGATGGCTCGCGGAGAGCGCAATTCTAGGGGCGCATTTTGGGGATGGGACGCGCCGGGTGCAGGGTTCTTAACCTGGGCGGGGGTTTGGGGGGGGTGGGGTGTGCACGGGCTTCCCAACAGGCCTTGAACCTCTTGAAAGAGAATGCAGATTCACGGGGGGCTATACCGCTTCCTGCCTTCAGATCCTACAGCACAGGAGCCCAAGGGTCCTGGCCAACGGAGCGAAGCCGGACGAGGGAGTTAAGGAGGTACAACAAAGGGCTAAGTCAGCCCCGCGCTTCGGGCCCTTAGCCGTCCTTCTTATCGGAGCTGGAGCACCGCGGGAGTCGTCGGGAGGCTCGGTCACCTACCAGATGGTCTGCTGTAGTTAACAAGGGCCTGCTGCTGCGGCTGCTGTGCGGGCGGCGGGGGCTGCGAGGGCGGCTGCGGCTGCGGCTGCTGCATGCCGGGCAACGTCCTCTTCCCCTGCACTGCAAGCTGCAGCGTTTCCGGGAGGGGCTGGCCGCGGGCCAGCATTTTGTAAGCTAAAATCTGGGCTCGCAGCTGATGCAGCTGGACGGGGCTGAAAGGCGAGGGGCCTCGGCTGGGCTGGCTCATGGCCTGCGGGTCGCCCGACAGGAGGGGCCCCGGCTGGCTGGGCGGCATCTGCGGTGGGGTCGGGCCGCCCCCCGACATCGGGCTGGAGACGTGCTCTGGGGCTCCCAGCGGAGACGGGTGCGGAGACATGTACCCTAGAATAAAACAGGACAGGAGATGACACGCTGCGCCCGGTGACCCGCGAGCCAGGCATCCCTGGCCACTGGGATCAGTTTCTGCAACAGCACCGCCCGTTCACAGGAACGTACAGTGTACACCGTTTAATGATCCCAGAAGTACATGCAATTATCAAATTTCTATCCGCGAAAGGTATAGAATTAAAACTTCCCTAGGAGTCACATTAACAGGCAAAAGAAAGCTCATTTTAATAACATGTTTCATTGACACCAACAAACCCCCAAATAGTATCATTTCAAAATACAAAAATTATTAAAGACATAGTTTACATTCTTTCTTTCTTTCTTTCTTTTTTTTTTTTTTCATACTAAGTCACAACACACCTCAATGGGGACAAGCCACAGGTCTAGTGATCAAAGGCCGCATGTGTTCTAGAAGGTAAACTGTCAGTGGCTGTCGCACACCTAAAGGAAAGGCACCAGGGGACAGCAGCGTACATTAAGAGTAGCTTCAACCGACAGAGCAAAACCTGGAGGTGTGTTTGATATCGCAAAGGGGAATGGAGGATCTCCTGGGAGGACAGCAAATGATTATCTGGTTTATTATCATGCACAATTACTGAGGGCCTCCGCTGTTGTATGCATTACCCAAGTTGAGTGCTCCCTCAAAGCAGAGCCTGATGGAAGGATTGAGTGCAGGTGATTTATTTGGAAGGTGAAGGGATACTGGCAGGGGTACAGAAAGGGGGCATGAGGCAGGGACGGCGGCTGCTACAGTGGGTAGCTGCAGACTGACCTCAGGTGGAAGCTCTGGGTCATAAAGTAAATAACTTGCCTCCAAATTATCCCAGGGAACTGGGGGAGGAAGAAGCTTGAGGTATTTACTCTCAGGATCATCAGTCACTGCTTATGTCACTGGTGATGACTGTGGGGGATCATTAGTCCCCAGGGACTTTTTGAGCTGTGGGTAAGAGGGACTGAAGTCATCCAAAGGCAAGATGGTGGTCTGGCCAGCGGCTATCAGGCCGGTGGGAACACAGACATGGTAAGGAGAATTACAGGGATACGAGTGGAATATACGTTATTTCTTCAATCCCTACAACATCCGCAGAGCCTATGTGTTGTCCCCTCATTTTTAAATTTTTCTTATTTTTTTAAAAATTTTTAATGTTTATTTTTGAGAGACGGAGACAGAAAGCATGAGTGGGGGAGGGGCAGAGAGAGAGAGAGAGAGGGAGACACAGAGGATCCAAAGCAGGCTCTATGCTGACAGCAAAGCCTGATGCAGGGCTCGAGCTCATGAACCCTGAGATCATGACCTGAGCCAAAATGGGAATGCTTAACCGGCTGAGCCGCCCAGGCGCCCCCATTTCATTTTTTTTTTAAATAAGGAAACCGAGACTGTGAGCAAGTTACCCAAGGTCACACAATGAGGCAGTGGTAGCTCCAAGATTCAAACCAAAGTCTGTCTGACTCCAATGTGTCCATGTTCTCTCCAGAATCTAATATTAATCTGGTTTTACAAAAATAAGTTAGAGACTTGGAAGCCTCACCAATCTTCTAGAACCATTTACCATATAACATAAACAAGAGCGTAATCTGTTTGGGTTTATAAGAGATCTACATGGGAAACTTCAGCATACTTTTCTTGGGGTAGAAAAGCCAAATATGCATAAAATACTTCAAGGAACTCATTTTAAGGAGATGAACTCCATATCCTGGCCAAAGAATTCCTAGAAAAACATATGACTGAGCACTGCTGCAGGGAGATTCAAGGTGAAGTGAAGGAGGGAACAGAGTGGCCTCCTGCAATCCTAAAGGCTGTCCTGAATCAAACTAAGCGCTAATTAATCACGTCACCAGTGTCCTAAGACACAATATAAAATATTAGATTAAAGGTCACTGCCTTTTAATAAATGTACTCGAGTCACAATTATCACAAAGGTCATCACCCAGGCGTTTATTAGACATCTGCTTTGTGTTTGAGCCCACGTCGGGGTTGGGCTGAAAGAGCTCTGTGCATCCACGTGGGATCACAGAGGCCCAAGAATATCTGACCAACAATGACTGGGGATTCAATCGTCACCATGTACAAGACTAGAGGGCAGGAAAAAAGGATGTAATCTCTTGTATTTAGAATTGCCATTTGGAAAGGGAAACAAATTTAGTCTGCTCCTCTAAGACAAGCGTACGTGTTGTCCAATCAACCCGTGTGAGAAGTGGAGCTCCAGTCAGAGAAATCCTGCACTGAAGACCCACTGACTCTCACTCTCCAAATCCCTACTTCATAAGGAAGTGCAACCACTCAGCCACTAGGGTTCCAGTTAATCTTAGAAGTTGGCCAAGAAAATGCCCTTGAACCTCAAAGCAGCCTGCAGGGCCAGCAGAAATGTAAAGCCCAGTATGTCGCTACTTACAACAGAAAACGTTTGGGGCACCTGGGTGGTTCAGTCAGTGGGCGTCCCGATTACAGCTCAGGTCACGATCTCAGTTTGTGGGTTCGAACCCCGCATCAGGCTTTGTGCTGACAGCTCAGAGCCTGAAGCCTGCTTCAGATTCTGTGTCTCCCTCTCTCTGCCCCTCCCCAACTCATGCTCTGTCTCTGTCTCTCTCTCAAAAATAAACATTAAAAAAAAAAAAAAAGTTTAGAAGGGACCCACAACATACACATAACTTTGTCATTAACATTCTTCCTTCTTAGTGAGGCTTACATTTGCCCCTCGATTGTAATGCTGGTGCAAAATGGCAATTTGTTCATTATTGAAACACCTTCCTGATACTGTTTTGGTCAACCCTCGATCTACTACAGAGGGAGAAACCTGCTACTAAAAACTTCCTACTGGCATTTTCATAGTAGATGGGATATTCCTTCTACATTGAAATAGGTCATATGTCTCTGTCTTCTGGTCTCTATTTCCTAAGGTCATTAGTTATAGCTTACCCCAAGATAAGTCCAACAATGCCTAATACAGTGGGCCAAAACACCAGACAATCCAGTCTAAGCCTATTTACCAAATTGCTTTTTTTTTAAATGTTTTTTATGTTTACTTATTATTGAGACAGAAACAGAGCATGAGTGGGGGAGGGGCAGAGAGAGAGGGAGACACAGAATCCCAAGCAGGCTCCAGGCTCTGAGCTGTCAGCACAGAGCCCGACGTGGGGCTCGAATCCACGAACCGTGAGATCACGACCTGAGCCGAAGTTGGCCGCTTAACCAACTGAGCCACCAAGGCGCCCCTCAAATTGCTCTTTTAAACTATGGAGTACAGGCAAGACGGAGCAAGGGAACAAGGTGACACAGTTATATTAGGGACAGTGATTAAGTTTACCTCAAATTCACTAAGGAAGAAGCTGAGAGTGGAATAAAAATCATTTTATGGAATTCATCAAATGCAACCAAATTTCACCTCAAATGTGACAAGAAGAAACTGGGGATGGGAATTCTATTCCCCCTAGAAAATACAGGGGATGGTAATAGAATCATTCTACCCCAGTATGACATTAAAAATGTGACAGTGTTTCAGCTGAAGGGAGAGATTTTTTTTATCCTGCGTTCCATAAAACTTGAGGAAAAACCAGAATCTAAATGATGAAACCACATAACGTATTTCAGTAATTGTCTTTAGTTGAGAAAACGGGTGAGGAAGTTGCCTGAGAGCTGAATACACGTTCATCTCCAGGATGCCAGTGTCGATACGGAATCTACGCTTTTTGAACTGGTCTGATTTGCTCATTCAAAAGTGCCCCAGAAGTGGCAGTTTTATGTCTCTGGTCTTCGAGGACAATTATCTCCCCGGTTTCACCTTGCCTCCGAGAGAAGCAGTCACGTCTCTTTTTATAATCTTTTAATAATCTTGAACTTATAAGTGCCAATTTTTATATGCATTTTCTCTTCGCGCACACATACGTCCACACAACACACACACACACACACACACACACACACAAACATTAAATAGTATATACTTGGCTTCGAAGGCTTTTTCTATCCAATGGACTAAAAACAAACAATGTTATCATTGAGACCATAAGGTACACAATTCAGTATTTATTGAAGGAAACGGTTTTGCTTCTCAACCAATACCTTAAAATAACCTAATACGTTGCTAGGTAGTTAAAGCCAGCAGCTTTTCCAATCAATACCACACCTCTCTATACCTGGGTGTTTATAAATGGCTTTTTACAATGGGGTTTTTAAGGATACGTGCTATTACAGAGTCTAAATTCTTTTTAGATCATTATATAGAATAAGACTCTATTATGCCAATACTGCTGTACTCAAAACTATGCTTTTAAATCACTCATTCCCCAGCCTGCAATGCACTTTGCTCGTTTAGAGAAAAATATTACATGCTAATTCTGATTCCATTTAAAGGCAGACCTCTACATTTCCAAGTAATTATAACTTCCTGAAATTATATAAAAATTAGTATCTACTTAGAACCATTCGTTGACTTGCGAATGCATCAGTTCACTTCTCCACCGAAATGAACGAAATTAACTAGGTTTCTCTCTCCAGTTATATGCTAGACGTTGTGCCAATGTCTTGGAGATTCCAAGAAGAATAAGAGGAACCAAGCAACGAGAGCAATTCTAAGTTACATAAAGTTAAAATGCTCACGTAAAGTTCATGCATCCCAAGTGTTTTGTGTTGAAGTTATGCTCGGACCCTCCTACTAGAGGTACTGTGAAGCCGGGCACAGACAGAGCAAGCACCTGGTTTTGAGAATCACTGAATGTCACTTGTCTACACCTCCCAGACAGTACAAATGAGGTGTATATTGTCTCTGTGAATGCACCTGCCTCCTTAGAATTTAAATGTGAAACCTGGAAGTGCTGTCTAAATCCATTCTTGGACACTGAATGGGTCAAATGCTTTCTTCCCACACTGCAAAAAGTCCCAGTGAATCAGGGTGCTTTTCCGACAACATGGTGGTCAACGTGTGTGAATCACCTGCGACACTTAGACCTGTCTGCCGTCACAATTCAGATCGGAGTCTGGGATATTCAAAACCTTCTTGAAATATTAATGAAGATACACTCCTATGCCTCTGTGATTTGCTTATTTATATATCTGTTAAAATTGTGAACGCATTTCTCTAAATCCTCAGTCAAAAAAATCTCTCCTCGGATGGATGGATGGCTGATCATGAATAGAGAAAAAAAAACCACACATATTAAACTACAAAGGAGTACACACAACAACACATAAACCACAAACTTTGAATTCTATATCAACATATCAGGGTTAACTGGTCCTAGATTAATGCACGCTCTTGCATGCTGAAACGACCATAAAATGACTGTGAAAACAGGTTACATTGTACTCAAAGACTTGGAGGTATCTTCACAATGTCTTCAATAGTGAGGGAAGAAGGCACAAAGGAGAAGAGAAATATACCAGATATTGATTGGCCACTGTTGTGGGTTGAATTATGTCCTCTACAGAGATACGCTGAAGCCCTAACCTCTAGAACCTATGAATACAACCTTATTTGGAAACAGGATCTTTGCAGGCATCATTGAGTTAAGATGAGGCCATAATGGATTAAGATCCTAAACCAAGGACTTATGAGAAGAGGGAAATCTGGACATGGGCACAGACACTCAGGAAAAACGTCACATGGAGACCAAGACAGACTGGACTGAGAGACCAACAAGCCAAGGAGTGTCAAGCTCTCAACTACCAGTGGCTGGGAAGAGGCAAAACAGGATTCTTCCCTAGAGCCTTCAGAGAGAACACGGCCTTGCTCATACCTTGATTTCAGGTTTCCAGCCTCCAGAACTGTGAGAGATTAAATGTCTATTACTGTAAGCCGTCCCCCACCCCCCCACCGGTTTGTGGGAATCTCTTACGGTGGCCCTCGGAGACTTAATACAGCCACCCACCAGCAGTGACAGGTAATTCCGCTGCCAGAAAAAAAGCCACCTTATAGACAATGTAAGAGCATGCAATCCAAGGGGCACGGGTGGCCCATCTTAACTTCACATCTATGCTGTCATTTGGCGCAGACTTGGATTCCCCTTCTGGCCCCGTCACTTACTGGATGTGTAAACTTAGGAAAACACGGTAAATTCTTGGAGCTTTAACTTCCCCCGTCTGTAATAGTGGGGTGCCCTAATTTGCCTTACAAGATCACAAGGAATAATCTGCACAGAGTACACAAAGCATTCTGCAGATTGCTTGGATGCAGGGTGGCTGGGAGAATGTATTAGTATTTTGTAAACAAAATTGCACATATAAATCGTAGTTGTGTTGGTGGGGGAAGGGGGAAATGAAGCCTGCAGGGTTTGATCTCCCTTAGACACGTTCTTTGGAAGTCACAATTAAAATAAGCAATAAGAGGGGCACCTGGGTGGCTCGGTCGGTTAAGCGTCTGACTTCAGCTCAGGTCATGATCTCACAGACGGTGGGTTGGAGCCCCGAGTCAGGCTCTGTGACAGCTCAGAGCCTGGAGCCTGCTTCAGATTCTGTGTCTCCCTCTCTCTCTGCCCCTCTCCCACTTACACTCTGTCTCTCTCTGTCAAAAATAAATAACCATTAAAAAAAAAGTTAATAAATAAATAAAATAAAATAACCAATAAGAGGGGCACCTGGCTGGCTCAGTCAGTTGAGCGTTCGACTTTGGCTCAGGTCATGATCTCGCGGCTCGTGAGTTTGAGCCCCGTGTCGGGCTCTGTGCTGGGAGTTCAGAGCCTGGAGCCTGCCTTGGATTCTGTGTCTCCCTCTCTCTCTGCCCCTCCCCTGCTCATGCTCTCTCTCTCTCAAAAATAAATACATATTAAAAAAAATAAAATAACCAAGAAAGATGAAAGGCTATGGAATGGAGCCGATATCAGGTGTGTAGCCGACACAAACCTTGGCTGTGTTGATCCATCGGACTCTGGGGAGGACCCATGCCTGGGTGTGGTGGCCGCATACCGGTGCCCTTCATGGATCCACAATGGATATCTTCTACAATCCCCTTGTCGTGCATACCATCAATGGGCTGAAACATTTCAAGGACGTCAGTTAGATGCCACGTTAAGGTACAAAATTTGTATTTGGACCCTGAAGATCCCTCGCATTTAAAGTCTTCAAAATTGTGGCACAATCTTCTATGGCTCACATGATAATCATCTCTTTTTATACTTAGACTAACCTGTATTATTATAGGTATTACATATATTTTATAGAGGGGGACAAAAAAAAAATAAGACTATATCAACAGGGCCAGGAAAACTATCTGTAAGTCAAAGTTAAGACTGTAAACAGTTGGATTTTTTTTTTTTTTGGTGATGGCAAAAACCTACAAATAAAAAGAAAGTCCTGCTCACAAGGCAGACAAATAGAAGCTCTTCTTCCATACCCTTTTAAGTAAGTCCTGAAACCTGTTGTACACTGAGGTTATAGAGCGAAGTCTAAAGGGAGACTATTTGAAACATCTGTAACGGTCTATTTTTTGGTAATTTTTTTTTCCATCAGAGGGGAAAGAACAATATAGAAAGTTTAAAAGTCGAAATTGGAAAGTTCCATGCAGATGGGAAAAGAGGAACGGACAGAGCAGAGCACAGTACTTCAAGGGAAGGAAGGTCCAATGGACGAAGCTATACCCCGGAGAGAAGAGGTCTTGAAAATGATTCAAGGCAGAGTTTGGAAAAAAAGTTAAGAATGCAGGGACTGTTAACAGGACGTGAGGCCTCGTACGTAACAGGCTCACGATAAAGAGCCATTGAGCTGACATTAATCCAATCCAGAATTGGGCAACGGAGCATGTGTTTGAAAAAAAAGGAAAAGTCTATTCCTCCCCACACTGGAAGAGCAATTTTCAGAACAGCCTGAAAGAAAGATTTCCAGGAGTTTATAGAAACCAAATGACTTCGAGCAAGAAAGTATGAGTGTCTGCAGTTTTACAGAAAGGAAAGTTAATTTCTGCAGAGTCAAAAGCGCGCACTTGAAAAGAGGAAAAATTTACCATAAAGAGGATGTTCAGAAGAAAAATGGGAAGAATTTGGTATAGAGTATCTCTGAGTCTGTTAAATAGTAATAATAGGGAGGAAATCAAGGCAACACAAGCAGATGTATTTAGGCCACTTGTTTATTTATTTCCAGCGACGTTGAAAAGCAAAAAGCTGAATTTCAGAAGGGGAAGGAGGAAAAAAGATGAGGAACAGAGCTGCCTGTAAAAGGACTCTAGGAAAGGGAAGGCATCTGGGCAGCAGGTGTGAACGCTAGGTGCTTAACCAGGTCCCCACGCAAGGCATCACCAGAGGGGCTGGGATTAAGGAAAAGCAGGATGGGAAAGAAAAAACAACAGCAACACCACCAAAGCAAACTCAGCAAAACAAAAGAAAATGAAACAAAAAGGAGTATCGACGGTGGCGGTGGGGGGGAGGGGGAAGAGAGTATGGAAAAATGCTACAAAAACGCTAGGTCACAAAACAGAAGGGATCAGAAGAGATCATCACCAATAAAAGGAATCCAGTGCAAAAACCTACCACTGACCCAACACTCAGTCATACATTTAACTTTCAAATGCTTAAGTAATACTAAAGGTTAGATAAATCTTGCCTTCACATTTTATCTTTCATTTGGGAGGCGAGACAGCCTCAAACCGTCCTGAAATTATTTAACCCAGTTGGACTAAGGCCTATTGGTGACAGATCAGACCTATAATAGCTCCCAAATTAATTTAATAGGAACACAAGACAATGTAATGACTTCAGTGTGTCTGTATGTTCAATATGTCTCCTAAAGACTATGATATGAAAAAAAATCAGCTTTATTTCTTTCGATACCTGAACAGCTAAAAACGTTAAAAACAAACCAAAAACAAAAACAAAAACAAAAAAGCAGAGAGAGAACCTGGGAATATGACAGGAATAGGCATGGTATGTTGTTAAGTGAAAAGAGGATATTTCAGAGTAATTAATAGTGATGCTATGATTATTCTATTACAATAAAAGAAAAACAAACAGAAAAAAATCAGACCTATATATGCAGACCTGTGCTTACACAGTACTTTTACTGAACCAGGAGAAAAATAAGGTCGGGAAAGTAAGCACAAAGCTATTGCCTGGGGTGAAGCCAGGATTAACCATATCTTTCTTTTTAAAAAAAAATTTTTTTTAATGTTTATTCATTTTTGAGAGAGACAGAGCGTGAGCAGGGGAGGGGCAGAGAGAGAGAGAGAGAGAGAGAGAGACACAGGATCCGAAGCAGGCTCCAGGCTCTGAGCTGTCATCCCAGAGCCCGACGTGGGGCTCGAACTCACGAACTGTGAGATCATGACCTGAACCGAAGTCGGACGCTTAACCGGAGCCACCCAGGTGCCCCTAACCATTTCTTTCTTGGTTTGACTTTTCAAAAGAACTGTATATTACTTTCCTGATTTGAAAATCTTCACATAGCAAAATTTGTAAAAAAAATAATAATAATAATAACAATAATAATAATAATAAAACAAATTAAGTAAATAAATAAAATGGGTCTTCACTTTTTGGGCTCTGATGCTTTACCTTAAAATTGACCTATGTAGTCCTACACAGTCAGAGGAAAGACTTGCTCTTTTTTGCTGGAATCTTTCTGTTTTAAACCAACATCTTACACAGCTTGCCTACTTAAAACCAAGGGGCAGCCCCACTGCGCCTGTCCATGTGTGACGACATCCAAAAAGGGGATGGGAAACCTCTATGTGTCTCAGGGGGCACGACGCTCAGGTCACGCGCAGTGGCCTCACTGATTTTCACTGGCTACCAGAGCAAACTGCCACAGGCCCTTGCTGCCTTTCTCAAAAGGCTGTTTTCCCTTCTTTGCATCTCCCGCAAAGGCCTGATGCCAAGTTGTACTGATATGATCATCCCTACAGCAACGATCCAAGCCTCATAAACAGAAGATTATTATAACCCTAATCCAGAAATGAACAGATAGAGACCTGTACTCTGCAAAATCCCAGCCCTCTTCCAAAATCGGAATAAAGCCACTTGACAGAGGGAGAGCAAAGTGCATTTTAGGGATTCCCAAGAAACTCTTTTATTTCGATACAGTCTTCTAAAAACATCCCTTAGGAAATGACTTGTTTTCCTTTCACTCTGTGGGATCTATTTTTTTTTTTAAATAAATGTCAACGTTTTTAGGGAAGAATCAATTTCAATACGTCCATTCGTGGATGATATGTTATTTAACATCTATGTAGGGTTGGAAAAGAACCAAGACTTGCTCACTAATACACTTACTCGCCAGGCCAAAATACCTGCAACCTACAAATCACAGACTGTCAGAACTGCATATCCTATCTAGTATTTTTCAAAAAGCCATGATCTGATCTTCCTGTACAGCATCTGTAACAATAAAAAGAGCTTCGAAACATATGTTTTTAATAATACACAAGATAAGACAAAGTCCTAGCTTGATTCTCTTGTTAACAATTGTAGGGGAAAACAAAAAGAGATGGGGTTATCAGAGATATTAGCCATCTATCTATGACTCAGAAGACAAGAGTGAACAAGAAAATAAACTCTTACCTTATGCATTTGATGCATGCCTTCCTGTGGAAAGTCGGCAGACCCCATTGTTGGCAGGGGGTGTGAGACACTTGGAGGTCCGGGACTCGGCCCCATCATACTGTGGACAGAACCTGGGGATGGTCCGGGTCCTGGACTAGGTCCAAGAATTGGTCCAGGAGAGGGTCCGGGCCCTGGCGAAGGCCCTGGATGGGGCATTGCACCAGGGTCTGTGGGCGTGGACATCTACTTCTCCTGTCTCTGCCAGTCAGTAGAGTGATACTGCATTGGAAAGAAGAAAAGAGAAAGGAATGTCTTACGAATGATGTTGAGATCAGAATGAAACAGTTGTTAGTATCTGACAGTGCCATTTCTGTAACAAACATCAAACAGAACTGCCCTGTCTCGTCCAGATGTTTGAATGAGTGTGATAAATATCCATCTGCCCTGGTCTTTATGAAGACCACTTGTTTAAAAGGGGGGAAAAAAACAGCACTCTAAATTATTCCCCAGAAAGATATAAATCATCTAAGATACAAAAAAGACTCGCTGGAGAAACTCAAATTTAACACATAAGCAGAATTCTAAACAAGTTTGAAATTTATTACTGAAGTCAACAGATGCTGTTCATTACTTACTGGCTTGGGCACCTTACAAGTCATTAACCCCCCCAAAGCCAGGAAAATATAAAACCCCTAAGAGTGTGTCCAACCAAGGCACGTTTTCATAAACGAGCATTCGAAACTTCACAGAGAACCCTACATAGTTAAAAGGGGAAAGAAGTACAATTTCAGAAATTGACAGTGAAAGGGAATGCCCGTTGGGGGCGGTGGGGGTGGCGAGGGATGAGTGGGGGTTGCCTGAGTCAAACAGACAGACGGTCCAAATCCCCAACATGTAACAACCACTGGCTGAGACGGAAAGGCAATGTCAGTACATGTACCAGCACAGCTCAGCGCCCGGCACCAAGCAAGCAGCCAGTCCTCACGCAGCACTGTTTTCCCCACCATCCCCCGTGTACCAGAAGCGATCAGAAGAGAGAGTTTAAACTGCGGTTCCTCCCGCCAGTAAGTAACTGAAGACCACTGGAAAGCTGAGTCCAGACATTCATCCTAGGCTTCTTCTGGGGTCCCAGATTCCCAAGAGGGGTCATCCATGGCTACGGGATCGGGCCCAGCACCGACTAGGTGTGGAAATTCTGGTTCTCCAATTTCGGCAAAACAATAGTCCATCACCCACACTCCCAAGATTTCTTGGCACCCCCCCCCCCCAGGGAAATGCCTCATGGTGTAGGTGCAACTACATCCTGGAGAGGAGCCAAAACAAGCAGATTAGCCGTTTCCCAGATTCCGATGGACATCAACGAACACCACTGGTGACAGTAAATGTGACACTGGACGTTTTGTAATCGGGGGCCCAGACACCTGAACACGTGCTTTTCTGCTCTCAGACAACGTTCCCAGAACACAGAATGAGATACCCTAAGTGATTTGCTTACTCACTGCTTAGCGGCAGGGACGGAATTAACCATAGGGACCTGGGCACTCACAGCCCGGGTATTTCCACAGCGAAATGAGATTAGAGGGGAAACACACTGAAAAAGCCACATTAGTTCCATTCTTAGCTACCGGCTTTCACCTCTTGCTGAATCACTAGAATGCAAGGGTCTTGAGGGCACAGTCTTGCTCTTCCTTACTCCTCTGTGTCTCCCCATGTAGAAAGTGCTCAATAAAAAAGAGATGTAGGGGCGCCTGGGTGGTTCAGTCAGTTGAGCATCCGACCCTTGGTCTCAGCTCAGGTCATGATCTCACAGTTCATGGGTTCGAGCCCCGCCTCGGGCTCTGTGCTGGACGCTCAGACCTTGCTTGGGATTCTGTCTCTCCCTCCCTCTCCCTCTCCCCTGCTCATGTACTCTCTCAATCTCTCAAAATAAATAAACAAATAAATAATTTTATAATAATGGTAGTTAAAAAAAGAGAGATGTGAATGAACGGCCCACGAATTCCAAAAGCAAACTATTAATAGAGTCAGTTATCTTATAAATAAAAATTAGAGAGTAATGCATGCCTGAGCTGTGCTCACATAAAGGGATCCGAGGAGCGTAGGCAAGCATTTAAGCCATTCTGATGAATGAATTAGGGCTAACACAGGGAGCAACTGGAAGGCTACCTGGGAGTGATCGTAACACGGTGTTTTGCTGATCCAAGAGGAGAGTCGGAGAACCCAGCTGAAGCGGTTTCTAAAACAACAGGGAAGTTTCAAGGGTGAATTACAGCCTTGAATCCACTAGAGAGCAAAATATTATTATTTATTCTTTGTGATTAACAAAGCAGGCGGAAGTAACTTCTTTGTTTGTTTGTTTTGCGTGCCACCCCCTCACATACACACCGGTTCAGTCAGCATTTTAAATTTAGGAAGCTGACGTCAATTCAGAGGTACTGCAAGTTATAATGTTCTTTCATGTGTATCAGCAAACTAATACACCCCTTTATTTTTTAGTGAATAAAAGGAAATTGCTTACTTCCTGTTATGATTTACCTTGAAATGGGCTTCAATAGCCCTTACCGTAACCTACCCCAAGTCCGAACAATGAAGATACAAACACTCAGTCCGGGAGTCCCACTCGTCACATTTCGTATTTTGATCTATGTTTTCCTGTAATACTGCTCCGCGCACATGCGGTCACTTTCATCTGGGAATCTGGCGGAATGCTGGGATTATACTTGTGTACTGTCCCATAAAAATGCTCCTCATTTTTTGTTAAAGGAAACTACTAAAAGGTTCTTAAAGGGGAAAAGAGATGAGAAAGAGGGATGGAAAAGGACTGGGTGTTTAAGCGGAATGTTCACGGAGGAACATGTAGGGTGGGGGACACTTTTCTAATCACGAGAGAACCTTCCGAGGCATGGGCCTGATGCGTGCTGTCCATGAGACGGCACAGATCAACGAAAGAAAAGGAGCTCTGAGTGACAGCGGGGTTTAAGAGATGAGGGGCCATGTCCCCCGCTATGGGAGGGCAGGGATCTGCACAATCGCACAACCTGAATGGGATACTCTGGCTGTTCCCACTGGGGTGTCCAGAGAGGCGGATGCTCGTCTTCCCGTCCCAGGACCATCACCACCTCCAGGGGCCCCGGGCAGAGTGCTTTTCTTCTGGAGTCTTCTTGGTTCCTCTGGGCTTGAGAAAGGGGGATCTCAAGCCCCCCCACACCTGCCTGTCCAGGACTCGAAGCATCTTGAAGACTTCCTGCGATCTTGTGTGCGGTGGCGTCCATGAGGGTCCCTCCAGGGGCCGCACCCAGGCTGTCCCCGGATTCCTGCCTGGCCGCCAGCACCCCAGGAATGACACTGCAGAGGAGTGACTCTCAAAGAGGAGGCCTTAGCCCTGGCCCCTTCTCCCCCACTCCTCATTTCCGCTGGCACCTTTATGGCACAGCTCGAGGACTTACCTAGACTTTCCCCCAGCGCACAGCGACTGGAGGGGTGAAAATACAAAGCCGTTCGGCTCTCAGGCAGAGGCGCGGGTTATTACTAACTCACTGTGGTAAAGGTTCGAGGTCCAGGGTTGGCCAACTCAGCGTCGCCTTCACCAACGCTGCTGCCAGTATCCCTAGGAATCAAACCCCTTTCTTCCCACTTCGAAGCACCAATGACAGGACGCCCACAGGCAGCAGCGATGGGGGTGGGCCCAGCAGGGGTTGGGGGGAAGGGACAGCTCAGCCCACCCTGAGAGGCTGGAGCGACAGGTCTCTGCACAAGGTTAACGCTCAGACTCTGCTGTTATTTTGTGTTGGGGGGCGGTGCAGGTGGGGAGAGGTGGACGGGTCACGGGAAAGCACGGCCTGTTCCACAATGATGCGGCTGACGCAGCAAAGGAAACGTGTCTGGGGTGCGGGGGACGGGGTAAGGGACAGAGACAACCCCCACGCACGTGGTACATGCACCTCGAGGCGTCCCCTGTTCTCTGAGTAATGCACTCCCCCGAGGGCTGGCCACTGTGTTCTTGGCCGAGACGTTACACTCTGTCTTTACTGCGTCCTGACCCTGCCTTTACAACTGGGAGTGTGCGTTTTTAAAAATAAAAGTCGTCAGAGCTTCCCAAAGCTGCAGTCACCCCAGACACCTTCCCTTGGCCCCAACCTCCTCCCTCTCCCCTGAGCAGAGCCACCAGCGGATTAAATAGGAATTCAAGGCCACAGAACCTTACAGGCTGCCAGCCTAACCGTGACAACCGCGACAAGAATATATACCTTACTGTCGGACCGCAATCAACCAGGATACCAAGGACCCCATCCTCGGAGTCAGATTTAAAGGCACCCACAGGGCTTCGGAGTAACGTTAACGACTTAAGTTGAGGATACGTTTTTGTCATACCCCCACTGAAAAGATGGGAGCAGGAAGCCAGGAAGGGACCACACAGCTTGCCAAAGAAGTCACGTCTGTAAGTAGAGCTTCTATCTCTGGTCCCGACCGGGGACTGAGCCACGGCACCCATCAGGCAAGGCCGTCCAGCGGGGTGGAGGGTTTCCACCGGGGCCCCGGGAGAAAGAGCGTGCAGGCAGGCAAAGAGAAGGGCGTAGAAGCCAAGAAGGAAACTACCATCTGGTTGGAGAAGGGATGGTTTGCAGGGCTCAGGAATTGGCTGTGATGACCTCTCAATCTAGGAAGGGAGAGTGAGGAGAAGCCTTAGAGATCAGAGGAGGGGGAGACCAGTCCTGGACTACGGAGCTTGGTGATGTCTAATCAAACAGCCTGAGGGCCTCCCATCCTCGGTCTCCACTGGGCACAAGGCAGGTAAGATGTACGAAAAGGCCCTGAGGGCTTACCCCAAGGCTCTGCAAGTCTGATCCATACATAGCAGTGAGAGGGTAAAAAACAGAAACAAAAAACAAATGGGAGCTCCTGCAAAATAAGAAAGGGGTACAGCTGAGGCTGTCCAGAGCAGCCACAGGACAGGAGAGAGCTGGCCTGCAGCCTGGAGGGTGGAGGAAGGAAGAGGGCATCAGGGGAGGCTTCCTGGAGAAGGTGACATTTCAGCTAGGCCTTGAAGAAAAAAAAAAGTATGAATGAATGAATGAATGAATGAATGACGAACTAGTGAATAAACGAATGTTCCCTAGACACTTATGTTTTCTAGTCACGAAAGAGTTTGGGGGAAAAAAAACCACGTTGACTAGACAGCGCCTCTTACATAACTCTTTACCAAACGTGGTAAGGAAACGTGGGCAAACCCTGGCTTTGCACCACATCTTTCTCACTGCTGGGCTTACAGAAAGACTGGGGCACGGGTCAAAGGTGGAATAGTAGAAATAAAAGTTAGGCCCAGTTCGCATCCCTGAGGAAAGCTCTGGTCTTTTTAAAGTTTTCTGGCTGTTAACGGGAGAACTACAAGGCTCAGGACATAGTTAAGATAAGAGTTCTTTTTATGTCTGTTTGCTGATTCAGAACATCTCCCGACCTGAAGGGCTTCTCGTTTTCTGTGTAGCTTTTTCCACAAAGGGATTGATAATTCCCCTACGAGAAGTAACAACATTTCTCCTACTGGAGCTCAGAGCACCGCCATCCTTCACGGCGGAGCGAGGGCGAGGGGAACAGCAGTGAAGATAAAGGAAATAAATCTACCAGAAGTTTCTTTTGCAGAGCCCAAGGTTGCCGGGACGGACAGTGAAACATTACCAAAGCCCTCCTGCTTCTGGGTCTGGGACAGGCAACTTTAAACAGTGTGTGGCATGATTTGCACCACGGATCAAAACTGCGCTGGGCTTGAAGTTAAACATGACTCGTTACTGGACCCGAAACTCCAGACGAGCATGGAAAACATCTTTTTCCGGGTGCTTCCTTGTCAGTTTCCCGTTCAAAGCTGAATATGTTTTAGAAAGTGGTTGGATTTGGGGCGCCTGGGTGGCTCAGTCGGTTAAGCATCCGACTCTTGACTCTTGGTTTCGGCTCACGTCATGATCTCACGGTTTGAGAGTTCGAGCCCCTCGAGTCGGGCTCTGCGCTGACAGTGCGGAGCCTGCTTGGGGCTCTCTCTCTCTCCCCCTCCCGCTCTCTCTCCGCCCCTCCCCCGCACTCTCTCTCAAAATATATAAATATTTAAAAAGTTAAAAAATAAAAATAAATAAAAAGTGGTTGGAAAAGAAACTGTGCTCTGTTTGTTGGGCTTCTGTGAACTCTTCCATCATTCAGTCAAGGAAACAGATTAGGATGTTAGCTGCTGCGTTCCCTTCAAATAACCTAGTTTGGGAAGACCCTCCGCCCAGAGGCAGACCCGGCAAAGGCTCTAAGGCAGCTCTGTGGGACAGAGGGACAAAAGATAACAAGACAAACACCATAGCAGCTAATTACTGCCCCACCATCCTCCAGGCGACACTCAACAGGAACCTGGCTCTTAACACCAGCACCCCTGCACATACTCTGAGTCACCTTCTTCCAAGAGCCTACTGGAATACGATCCCAAGACCTCCTCCGTGAGGACAGCCAACGTTTCCGCAAAGGAGAAAAGTCTTTTAAGGAGCGTGTCTGCTTACGAGAAAACCCAAAGTACCAGAAGTCCCTCAACAAAAGCACTTCAGCAAAGCATCCTTCTAACCCAGGGCTCATGTCCATTGGTAGCTTTAAAGGTTATGGTGCATTAGTATCATTCCTAACACTCAGGTGAACCTGAAGGGCTAGGCAATCGGTCAAAACCAAACGACGCCCACCAAACCGACAAAAGCTAGTTTCACAGCAGGCCACCGTGAAATGTAACATCTTCCGTATATTTACACGTGCAAACCATCCTTCCTAGGTTCTCTTAGGCCATTCTGGGAGGCAACCTCAGCTGGGATGCTGATAAGAATCAATGACAGCCACTTCCTGCTCTGTCTGCTAAGATAACTTTATTAGTACATTAAACATCTCAGTCTGAAAAACATATTTTACAAACAAACTCTTCTGGCTGAGATAGCACACTTTGACTTAGTCGTAAAACTCGACTCTTATTTGCTGAACGGACCCCAGGACCCCAGGTATGTGACGGATGTCTTTTAATATGCCCCAACTTTCTCAGTAGCAACAAAAGTTCAAGGAGCCCTTCAAGTTCACTGCAGTTAAAATGGATAATGGCCGTTTACTTGCTAACATGCCATTAAAAAAAAAATTGCTACATAGTTCATTTGAGCTGTTCAAGTTTCAAGTGCTTCATCTACAAAACATAGGCAAGTTCTTCATCTACAAAACACAGACAAAAGAGTTGCCGGCTACAACCACAATTCTGATATGAATCAAGTAAAAGATGGTATGTTGAGCTGGGGTGTAAAAATGTGCATTATGGTGAAGATCCTTTCAAAGGCTTCAATTCCCACCCTGGACTTGAATCCACAGATGAATCTACAGTATTTTCACTCATGAATTCCCTTGCTCAAAACTTCTGAGACAAGCCTCCAACGCATACTGGGTAAGATATTCATGCTTAGCCTGGACATCGAGCCTTTCTGCCATCTCCAACATTGTTTTCCGCATTTTCCCCGGCTGGAACCTCGTTCTCTGAACCATCAGGTCAAATGTCTTCTCATGGGAGTCTTCAGATCGGTCCCTGTGTTCTCTGGATTTTCTTCTGATGATCAGCAGCCCACCTCCTCCACCCCCGACCCCTAACCTCCTCTGGTCGTAAGGCTACCCCATCTCAGAGACTATCCCCCAGACCCATCACAGCTCACCCTGACCTCTCCCTGCATCATGCGGTCTGTGCAGTTGACCTTATGTTATCCCATAGCTTTACATGTTCGGGTACATTCTTTAAAGCACAAATTCTCCATTGTAGGTTGTTTATTTCTTACGGAATTATGGGCTTTGCTTAATAGCATTTTAGCACATGTATAAATACAGCGCAGTCGCAAAGTACAGAAGAGTTGCAGATACCGCAAAGGTAAACACGCGCCCACTTCAAAAGCACTGGGGGAGGATGTGAGAGGACGTTCCTTGTGTACACTGCATTTCCAAGTTCAAGGACTTATGTCCCAGTGGGATGCTAACAACTGGAATACACAGCATCAAGGAGGTGAAGAAATACATAATCATCCTAAACAAGAAACACACAATCCAAACACAAAATGATAAGACAATTTCCCTGGACTGCTATTAACCTACAAAACAATGTATCTTGATCTTTTTTGCTCAGAGACTCTTTGCCTATTTTTAAGTCATTTAAATTGCCTAATTCTGAATTCTGTTTTTTAAAAAAAGGGAGGCGGGGAGTTATACTTATATTTAATGGTTTTTAAACTTCAAATTTATTTCTATAGACACCACTCAACAATTCACAAAAGGGTCAGCCATATTTAAATTAGACCAGTTTCCAAAAAGTTTCTAACGCATTAGTGCTTGCACGGTGGTAGATGATATCTTGGTGTGAGACTGAGACCTAAGTTGATGCGTACACACCTAAAAATACAACAAAATATTGTGATTTTTAAAGATTTTTACATCATACAGGCATATGGCCTGATTATAACTGTCTGAATGTTCTGCAAGTCTTACATATGAACAAATCATCACAATTCATAGTTAGCTTCAATTACATAATCACATATTATAAATCCAGAAGTCCAGAAGGGCATCACTCATGTCACTATTTCAGTCAAAAATCCTGCATTCCGTATCAACACCATCATTCCAAATGAGTGAATTAATGAGTTATTCGCTCATAATTAAGATTAAATGATGTTTATATTCAACACCCTTTTAAAGATCAAGCTATGTAGCTGCTGAATGTCATCAGCTCTATTATATGTTTTGCTAAGGTATAATTATTCAAGCATCTTTGTATCTTTAAAACTTGCATCTTTAAAACTTGCATTTGACTGTATCTTTAAAAAATTTTTTTTAATGTTTATTTATTTTCGAGAGAGAGAGACAGAGACAGCGAAACAGAGCGCAAGCCAGGGAGGGCAGGGTGGTGGGGGGGATACAGAATCCAAAACTGGCTCCAGGCTGAGCTGTCAGCACAGAGCCCGGTGCGGGGCTCAAGCTCACGGTCCTCGAGATCATGACCTGAGCCAATGTTGGACACTTAACCTACTGAGCCACCCAGGCGCTCCAAATTTGACTGTATCTTTAAAGTCTCTAAAGTATCCTGAATACTTTCAAGGAAAAGTACTCTATTAAGATGAGAGAAAATAAAGTCATCATAAACAATAATAAGATTGTAAAGTTTTCCAAACCCAGGTTGCAAGATCCCCTTTAACTTGGCTGATAAATACCTCAAAATAAGTATGCTATCTTTCATAATGACTCTGGCAGAACTGAGGTTTAGAACTTCTATATTCCCTGGTAAATATAAACTCATGGCTTTCTATGTAGAGACAAAGAAACATTTCAGGCCTTCCTAAATACTCTCCCAAGTAACTTCACCACCATCTGTATTTTCTATTCCCAACTCCTTATGGAATAACCCAGGACTTTCACAACTGGCTAGACATTAAAGTTCCATAACACAAACTGTTCCAAAGATGACAGAAAATTCAGCCTCCTCTGTTTGTCTAAAACAATCTACCCAAAACAGTTAAGGACAAGGAGGGATCCAGAAGATAATTCTTCCACATTAAAAAAAAAAAAAAAAAAAGTGACAAGAGAAAATCAGAAGTCTCTCCCAAATATGGCTTTCCCATTAGGGAAATTTTCTCATCTGTTCACCAGAAATATCGCAGAAGAGAATGTGACTCACAGAGAGATCTCCAAGTCCACTCATGTTAAGTAACAAACCATCCATGTCTTCCCTTAAAATCATCTTGACCACAACAGTGAGAATCAGAACTCGCGCTGGTTGAAATCAGGTCCTATCAAGGCTCCCCCGATAATGAGAGGTGCTGGCAAACACTGCCTAGCACTATATTTGTGATAATTCAGTACTCATGGCAGCACGTCAAGATGTCACAAATCGTGATTTATCATTTCTCTGGAGTATCAAAAAGCTGCTGACCTAGGGGAGTTTGACAAACAAAGGCCTTGTTTACAAAGGAAGACTTCTAAAGGAAAAAAAAAAAAGGGCCATGAAAACACTGGAGGACACCGCCAGTTTTATAATTTATGAAAGTTTTCTCTTTTATGGTCTTGGTCCAATACATAATAAGCCTTTAAAATGAAATGTCAAAAATACTACAGTAATATGAGGGGCATTACAATTGTCTCCTGGAGAGAACAGAATGTGTTTTTATACTGGCCCGTAAATGACTTATCTTAATCAAAGAAAAAAAGTTTTAAATAATTATTTGCCAAAGTGTTACTTTCCAGTTATAGTGCCAGAAATACCTGAAACAGAATTCAAGCATTAAGCGAATAATACAAGCAGGGGCACTTTTTTTTTTTTTTTTTTTTTTTTTGTCAATTCCAAGCCTCAGGTGTTGGTCAAAGCACTTTTCAAGAAACTTGACGAGAAATACTCAAAAACCACTTTAAAACCGAACAAAAGAAAAGATCTAAAGCTGCTTTGAACACACTCTTGCGGTGAATATTTTCTGAGACGCCACAGTGCAGCTAAGTCCCGGAGCTGGGATGTAACTGATGTCACTCATAAGAGAAAGCCTGCATTGAAGGAAGAACTCCCTCACCTCTGACAATTCTTCAAGGGTTCCCATAACCCAAACTCCTAATTTATTTCACAACGTTCTTTACCCATAAGGCATCTCTTTTTAATGCCTCCAACAAGGGAAATGGACTGAGGTGTCCAGGTTTGGGGTTTGTTTCTCCATCCACTGCAATAAATATCTTCCGTACCTAATAGGTATCTCCAAATCCTCTCTTTTCCGGTAGCAAACATTTGAGTTATCAGGGAGCTTAAAAAAAATAAATAAACAAAAAGTCCAGGAGAATAAAAGCGCAATTAGATCCCTAAAAGAGAAGGTGTGTCTGGATTTGCATAACAATGACCCAACTGGGATTCAAACCTGCCACACCTCTTAACACTTAACCGGTGCAAGAAAAGTAGGCTGGCAGCTTACCAAGTCTAGAGTTGGCAAACAAGCTGGGGCGGTGGCCCCCCAAATTACTGATGGAAAATATTACTGAAATATTTGAATGTCCATATGTAAGTGTAGATACACACACCTAATATTGGGCATGGCTTTGATTTTAGTACAGCTCTCAGGGCCTTCTGAGTCTTAGGTGCTTAGACAAAAATTTTCTTCTACCCAACAAGCCAGCAACGATCTCTCTGTTCATACAGGCATTCTGCTCCCACGAGCATGAAACAACCAGGTGTAAATAAAAAAGTCCTTTGAAATGGAAGTTTAAAATTTAACTCTGCTGCTCATGACGCACAGTCGTTAAAAATAACCACTCCATGCAGGAGACAAACGTGTATCCTTAATGCCTTCCTTATGCTCTAACATTACACATACTTAGGAACACAGTCTACCTACTGACCGGAGGACAATGATGACACCTCTCCATAAGGTATTAACCCCGGGTGGCTTTGTTTCGAAAGCACCAACGTCCATCAGATTAGGGAGGAAGGAAAACAGGCGAAACCTTGCAAAACTCTCCCAAAAGTTATATAAACAAAGGAGGGGAGAAGCCCAATGTGGGCTTTGCACCCATGTGCTACTAAAATTACATAACACCCGGCGCAGACATTAAAGAAGGAATGGATTCTGCACAACACCCCCACTTTCCTCGACTCCCAAGCCTGTCTCCTTCTCTTAAAAAATCCAAACGCCTGGCAAGACCAAATGGACGACATTGAATATTTATTTTATTGCTGGAGTAAATCCTGCGAGAGTTGGAGGCACGTTTAGGCCCGAAGTTTGAATGTGCAACAGCCCCAGGGCGCAGCGAGCGACTCCACTCTCCGGACCCGGAGGAGAAAGAACTGACAAGCGACAGCACCCAGCAAGGCCTTCTTCCTCCTCCTCACGGTGCTTCCCGCTGGAAAGTTTTCCACGCGATCGATCGGAGGGCGAGAAGCCCGCTTCCCCCCCGCCTGCCTGACTTTGCAGGAAAGGCGAGCCGGGAGACCGGAGGGGGCCGGCTGGGAAAGAGCTGGAAAGCTCGGCACTCAGCGGGCGGCGCCGGCGCAGGCTCCTTACCTGGGGGACGCGGAACAAAAAGAGGCGCGGGGCTCGCCGAGCCTGCGGCGGCGGCGCGGGCGGAGCGGGTCTCCCCGCCGGAGCCCTAGGCCCGCGCCCGAGCCCGCGGCCCGGCCCCCGCCGCCGCCGCCGCCGCCGCTTCCTCCCTCGCGCGCGTCATGTCACGGCGATCAAACATGTCTGTGTGCGCTTCGCTGCTGTGACTTCCTGATTCTCCGCCGCTCGCGCGCGCACACTCACACTCACACTCGCAGCCACACGCACACGCCACCCCCACCAGCCCCAGCCACCAGACCTCGCCTGGTCCTCCCGGGGCTCCCGGCGGCTACCGGCGCCTCTGCTCGCGACGCACTGGCCCCGGCGCGCACAACACACACACTCACGCGCAGACACACTCGCAGCGGCCCCGAGGGCGCGGAGACGCGAGCTGCGGGAGCTCGCCGCCCCCTCCCACCCCTCTCCCTACTTAGCTGCCCTGCCAAACTTTTTTTTTTTTTTTCCTGCCTGATCCACGTCCAACTTCCCTCCACCCCCACCCCCCACCCCCAGCAGTCCAGCCTGCCCAGCGCTCACCAGGATCCGCCGCAAGCTGCAACCCGGATAAAAATAATAATGCAATCCAGGCGGCGGAGGCAGGGGCGAGCGCGAAGACACTGGCAGGAGGCGATTTCCCCGCGTGTACCGGAAACCGGTCGAGTGCCGGGACCCGGGCGCGGGTGTCCCCTGGAGCCCGCACTGCTGCGCCCCGCCCCGCGCGGTGCAACTGCACCCAGGCGGCGAGGCCTGGTGCGGGGCACCCGGAGCACCGGGCTCGGTGTGCGCCCGCAGCCGGAGGGCGCCTAGGGGCTGGCACGCCGGACCGGTTATTTGGGGAAGTGCATCGCGACACCTTTGCGGATGGCATGGCCCTGTTTTGCAACGCAAACGGGAGGAGGGAAGACGGCCGGATGGAGGGGGAGAGCAGAGGAAGGGGTAAACCAGGTTGGGATGGGAATAAAGCAAACTCGAAAGCAGGGAGCGAGAAGGAAGGGGTGCGTGTCATCGTTGGGAGGAGGCTCCCACCCGGTCTCCCCGCCTCCCGCCCTCGCCACCCCCTCCCTCCTTCCCCCGCCCCCCCGCAGCCCTTCCCCTTCTCAGGCGAACGCCACCACTGCTGCCCTGGTGCGCGCGGGTCCTGTTTGTGACAGTCAGGCAGGGAGGATTATCCGGATCATGGCCTCCCGGCCCGCAGCCACGGTGGCTCTGCCGGGCCCCAGCGAGCCGCTAGCCCCCGGACGATCGCGGGCGACCCACGCCCGAGGTTACCGCGGTTCAAGCTAGGGGAGGACGCCAAGCAAAAGAAAACAAACCCGGGGAGAGGGAGGGCAGGGTAACTGAGCCCGGCGGGCACCTCCGACCTCCTTCTTTGGGGCCTCCTCCCTACGTACCAGCAGTGCGGCCCGGGCCGGACACCCCGAACTTCAACATCCGAGCCCGCGCGGCCGCCAGGTACCAGGGGCAGGGACGTCTCCGCAGAGCCCCGGGCGCAGCCCCCCGGTAGCCCCTTTGCCTAAAGGCCTGCCTACCGGTCAGCGTCTTCATCCCCGCCCGAGGGAACGCGCAAAGTGGAGGTGACACCTCCGATCCGACACGCACCGGCCCCGCGGCGTGGCGGCCGCCTCTTCGGCGCGCCAGCTCCGGCTTCTCCCGCCGAGATCCGCTCGCGTCTCGGCAACCGGAGCCCTTTAAACAAGTCCCCGGGAAGCGGGTGGCAGCCGCGTTCGTTGGCGCCCCGCCGCCAGCCCGGGCTCCTCGCCCTCCTCTCCCGCTCCCCTTCCAACTCTTCCGGGGAGGACTCCTCGGGGTGAACTGTCGCCTTTCCATCCTCCTCCCGGGTCCTCCAGCCTTCCCCCTCCTCCGTGCCCCCTCCCCCAGCTTTAAGGGGATGGGGGGATTGCAACCTTGTCGATAGTGTGTGTGTGTTGCAACCTTGAGTTGGCAGCGCATCGCTGACTGCCTACCTAGGGTCAAGGCTGTGGTTTGTTGGGATTCCCCCCCCCCCTCCCTCGCCTCCTTGAAGTAGTAATTATTACTGTTATTATTAGAACAGCAAGGTTCGGTTGAAACTTTCCCGTTTCTTCCACCGCCGCCCGGGAGCTGTCGTTAGAGCATTCCACCTGAGGCCCGCGGGGAGGAGGCGGGCTTTTTTGTTGTTGTGGCGGTTGGCCCGCCTGTTTGTTTTGGTCTCCGTGCATGCACAATAAATAATAATTAGGATAATAATGAATAATCCCCGGCGAAGGCGGCGCGGTGCCGGAGGGGTTTGTGCGGCGGCTGCAGCCAGGAGGCCGAAGGGAGGGGAAAGAGGAGAAAGGAGTTGTAAGTTATATTTACCTTGCTCGCGAGGAGTGTGCTGGCTGAATCTCTTCCCTCTCTGAGTCACCCAGAGTACAGAAACAGAGGGAGAGAGGACTAGATTATGAATATGACTTCATTGATGACAGCCATCCCCTCCTCTTCCTAAACTCGGGCTCCGCCCCGCGTCCCACCCTCGCCGCCTCCACGGGCGCCGGAAGACGCGCCGCAGTTGGCCCCGCGCGCCGCTCCTCCCTGCCCGCCCGGGCGCGGGTTGGCGGGACGCGCCTGTCACTCGCCCCGCTCAGCGACTCCGGGAGCTCCGGGGAAGGAGGGGGCGGTGTGCAAGAATGTGGATCGAGACGGCTCTACTGTATGCGTGGATCCGTGTGTGTCTGCGAGGCGCCGGCTCTCGGGCCGTGCTTGTGCCTGGAGCAGAGAAACTGCGCAGGACGCAGAGAGCCCCAAGCCCGGGTGGAGTTGGGCGCCCGTTATCCCCCTCCCCGCCGTCCTCCTGCAGGGGCGCTGCGGGGCGCCCCGGGGAGCCTGGGGAGGCAGAGGAGCCCGAGCGAGAGGGAGGGCAGCCGTAGTAATAGCGCGTAGTAGTTTGGGGGTATGTGGAGAAGGTGCTGGAATTTAACTGTGCCTCCGCCTGCCGGAGCGAGCCTGCAGAGGGAGAGGGAGGGGACCGGGAGGAGGGCTCCGAGTGGCACCAAAGCTGCGTGTGGCACGGTGCTGACCATGAAAGCAAAAACAGGCATTGTCGTGCCGGCTGAAACTTTTTCTACCCCCACCCCCACCCCCCACTCAAGGTTGTAATTATAAATCTGCCCCCTTTCTCCCCCGTAAAAAGGGAGGCGGGCACAAAGAACATTCCTGCCAAATCTGTCTCTTTTCTAAAGGACGGCAAGCTTCCAAATGCCAATGAGAGGAAAACAGCTGAGAGACTGAACGCCTTGTAAACAAATAATCCCACCCTAACCCCTCTGTTTACTTTGTGGACCAGATAAGGCACTTTAAGCTTCCCTCACCTGTCATCTTTCAGTAAAATATATACAAAAAATACGGAAAAAACAACCCCGTGGGGGCGGGGCGAGCGGGTTAAGGGACGTCTGAAGCATGGAATCTGCTTTTGATTTAAGAAAGGGGACTAAATCTCTTATTCTCTACAGTCCATAGTGTCTCCTCTCCTACCCCACATTTAACACCAATTAAGGCTACGAACCCTAAACTGCTGGCCCTGGGCAGTTTTGAGACCTCTTGATCCAATTCTCCTTGAAATATAGTTCTTTGGCTGGACGAATAGGTCAGTGTTTGCTGAGACTATTTTATTTTTAGTTTTATGAAGTGTGAAAGAATGTTAGGAGATTTTAAATCGGGGGCCTATTATTTTAGACTCGGATTAATGGAAGCGCTTGACTCAAAATTAAAACTGTTCCTATGTGGTAGTGTTATGAAAAGCAGGATGTATCCCTTATTTTGTAAATGTAATGGCTTCAATTAGTCATTCAAAGTGCACTGTGACTGTCTGGTTGAGGATTTTCCCCCTAGAGTAAAATCCTATTTTAAGACCATTTTGCTGTTGCAAAATTGACTGGGAGCAACGGCCTCTGAAATGCAGTTCTAGGATGCTTAACACTGTGCTGGAGAAGATGAAGGCAGGAGGCAATGGAAAGAACACCCAAAGCTGCATAGGGTCGTTCAGTGGCAAAAAAACTGTTCGCATTGCTGGTCCACTGCTGGGGGAAGTGGAGTTTGCAAGGGCACCAAGTTCAGGCGGCTAGAAGTGTCAATGTCAGCCACGCTATAGTTTTCTAAGGCTTTCTTACTGCCTTGATAACTTTAGTGTTATAATTTCCTGGCCATCCCAAAGTGCACCTCAAGACAACAAAGGAAGATGCATCTAAGAGACGTAAAATATAGTCTGCCCTGAGGAAGCTACTGCAAGAACTTGTTTTCTGCCTGATGATATGCCAGTAAAACTTTTAACCGGGAAATAGTGAGAAATCTTAAAATGGGCAATATGGTTAAAGTATTAACTTCTACCTGCCTAATAAATCGCAACCAATAACATAGCCAGATAACCTAGGTGTCTGTAAAAGGGCTTTCACCCAATGGCAATGCTTATTACATTAGCGAATATTGGGTTTTAATTTATTTTTTCAGGCCTAAGTTGTTTCTCTGAGGTGACAGTCTCATGCTTTTTCTTCCTTGTAAATAAGGCCGTTTATCCCTTTAGGATTCCACCTTCACCTGCCGGAGAAAACAGTCATCTTAGTATGTCACTGGAGGAGAGAGACTGGCCATTCCTTCTGGCATTTTATCAGAGGGAGAGTCAGGAAGAAAACGCTCGCTTTGCTACATGTATATATTCTTCAGCTCATATGAAATTTTGATGCAATACTTGGAGGGATTGGTATCAATGCATTATATGCTCAGCTTGGGGAACTGAAAAGTAAAATCTATCTCTGGGAGCAGAGCTTAAACATAGATATTGCATCTCCTTTTTCCTTCATATTGGTCTAAGAAAGCACCTTCTCCCTTCAGGTCTTTCCTCTGAAGACTCGTCTTGTTTGTAGCTTGCACTGTAGCAGGTAGGGAGGTTAGAAAATCAGGCCTATACTCAGGAGAAATGAAAAGACAGCAACCATTCACTCAGTATAGAAAAAAAAAAACATTGTAGAACGTATAGCATAAGTTTCATCTCTGAGGTAAAGCAACGTTTAACAATTGATGTTAAGGAGGGAAATGATGGGGTTTTTTGTTTTTCAGAAGATCCACACAAAAGCAAATATGGTTGGAGGCTAAAGGGACCCCCAAGAGGCTGCAGAGGATGCTATATTCACATGAAGCTTTTCCTTCTTGACTTTGATGAGTCATAATGTGTTCTCTGAACTTGCTTTTCTCTTTCTAGTTTGGCATCAGGAGATAGAAGTCACTTTTTCATTTCTGTATGGGCACATTGACTTGTTATGTAAGTCGGCTGTGGTTGATGTTCTGTTTAGAGTGGATATTGGGTTTGAAAACTGATGTGTAGTTATAACATCCTCAGAAAGAAAAATTCCATGCACAAAGTTAGGAGGCTTGTAATCCCACCAGGCAAACGGTTAATGCTGGCTGAAACGTCGCCTGGCTTCAAAGCCGAGCAAGTCAGACACTTTGGGAACGAATACAGTAATGGAGCCTAAACTTGGACAAGGTGAATCAGCCGACACTTAGTTGAGTGACAAGTTTAGAATTAGCACATCAATTTACTATAGAGGTGAGCATTCCTTACTCTCCTTTTCCCCCCATCAACAGTCTCAAGAGATTTTTTTTTTCATCCGGTCATTCCTCCAAAGTACCACTTGTTGTGATGGAGTCACCCTCCTAGCATAAGAGTCTTTGTCTATTTCCAATCCATGCTATGATAAATTTCACACTTAGATCGTCATCCAAGGCGGTGGGTGCATGGACAGATCTCTGCCAGCCTGGCTGACCTCCTCAAACACCTCAGTGCCAGAAACCCAGTCTGCCTACTGGTTCTCAAGTCAACACTGATTCTGCTTCCCTCTGACCAAAATTCAGGTTTCCAATCCATGTCCTCCAAGACGCAGCTATGGCCCCACATCCTTGCAGTGACCCTCCTTGCCCTCCCCAGGCAAAGGAAGCGGCTTTTCCTACCCTGCTCCCATAGCAACCAGCAAGTACCTCCATTACTGCACTTATGGCTTTGATGCGATTATTTGTTTGGTATCCTCCACTAGATGGTTAGTGCCTGGAGGGTGTAGAGCAAGTTCAATTCATCTTTGAAACCTCAGCCCTCAGCCAGAGGTCTAGTACATTGTATGTTCTTTCAAAAAAAAAAAAACACTTTGCTGAATGAAAGGATGAGAGATCATATATTAAAATTATCTGATAGGATTGACTAGGTCTCCCCAGTCAGTAATTATCCAATTAGTGAACACGATTACCAAGCGTTCAGAATCTGTTGTTTTCCAAGCTGCAAAGGCTAATATGCTTTTGGTTTCTGTCTTGTTTTGTTTTGGGGGGTAAGGTGAGAGGTGAGAAGGTATGGCTCTTGCCCTCCTGTAAAGAGCACGGAGAAGAGGCCTGGTTTGGTTTTTACATTTGGCTGGGAGTAACGTGAGTGTGCACCTAGCAATACAGTAGTAATCATTATAATAGCATCTTCTTTCATTTCTCCTTTAAATCACATACCAGTTGTCTGTGCAGAGGCCTTTACATATGCCATTTATCCACTGAACTGGGGGAGTTATGTGATATTATCCCCATTTTACAGATGAAGAAACTGAGAGGCAGTAAATAATTTGCCTAAGGCAGGGGTCTTCAAAGTGCAGTGAGCAAGACAATTGACTGTGATTTGGGAAGAACATTAGAAATTCGATTTCTTCTTCCTTTAATGATTAAAAAAAAATGTAATGACCCAAGAGAGAAGGGTGTTACAAATGTTTATTTTACTCATTTGCCGTGGTACCTTTACGTGGTGCCTAGGAAAGTGGTCACATGCCAGGTACTGTCTCTGAGGAGTACTTACAGGAGAGTCAGGGGCAGAGGGGTGACGGTGGCACCCCCCTCTGGTTCTTTCAGATGCAGGGTGTTGACACAGCTTCCATAAAGTGTCTTGTCTGGTTTTGCCCAATTAGCTCTCTTATTTGGAAAACAAGTGGCTTAAAAAGATTCCTTCCAAGAAATCGAAGATTGAGATAAATCTAATAACGCACTCGCAGGTGAAAATCAAGATCAAATCTGCCACTTTGAGTTCTGAGAGTTTTTTGCCAGCCACACTGAGAAGTGAAAACAATGACACTCTAATTAGATCTCACAAGAAATAGGTCAAAAACATTCACATTTATTCAAGACTACTTGCAATTTGGATTTTTATGAACTACCCTTAATGATGAATTCTGATCTAAGCCTGTATTTTGCCTTGAGATATTAGCTATTGATATTGTATGATATCATCATGATTAGCAAGGTATTTTATTCTCTCATCTTCATCTCATTGTTTTATAACTTCTATTTTGTATATGTTTTATAATGTGCTTGATATGTTAATACTGAATACATGTATTATGAATAAATATACATAAATCATACTCTATCTTTTTTATTTTACTTGTTTTTCCTTTTTAATTGCAAGGGGAATGTGATCAAACAACTTGGGAATAACTAAACGATTAAGTCAGAGTTTTTTTAAATTTTATGTATATTTCTTTTTGAAGGAGAGAGAGACAGAGTGAGAGAGGGGATGGGGAAGAGAGAGAAGGAGACAGAATCCGAAGCAGGCTCCAGGCTCTGAGCTGGCAGCGCAGAACCTGATGCGGGGCCTAAACTTACCGACCACGAGATCATGACCAGAGCTGAAGTGGACAGTTAACCAGCTGAGCCACCTGGGTGCCCCGCTGAAGTCAGAATTTTTAACCCAGCTTGGTAAAACTCCAGACTAGAGTGACCTATGTTGCTCATGTAAAAACTGCTCAATCATTTGTCATCAATACGGGGTTCTTACCCCATTATGGAGCAGAGGGAAGGGGGAATATAAATGATCTTCTGTACATCTGAGAAGCCCTGGAAACTGTTTAAAAGTCTGTGTCATGTTAAGGTGCGTTTTCTGCAGGGAGTCTGTACATTTCATCAGATTCCCAAGGGGATCTTCATCACAGGGGGTAAGAATTACTGATATAGAGCAGTATTAATAACCTAGGATACTTTTCTGATAAGAAATTCATCTTTCCCTTTAACTTTCATAAAATGAAGTGTACCGATTTTATATGTCCAATCATGTCTACCCTTAGAAAAACCATTTAGAACTAACTATTTCTCTAGATAATTCAAATGCATCCTAACTGCCCAAAGGAAAGCTTCATTTGTCTCTGGAGATGGGCTTTCTGATGATAATTTCATTCTGCAGGATTTTCAATAATACTCTATTATATATTGTTGACTGGACAAGAAAGGACCTTATATGTGTTGTCATCAATGTATCTTTGAGGCTTCAACACATCTTTGGACAGTTGCACGTTAGGAATCAGAACATGAATTCAGAGCCTAAAATTTTTTTATTGTCATACATTGCTCAAATATTTTAACTTTTATTTGGCGGGCCATTGTAGCAACTGCCCTTTGACTTGTACTGCGTTTCTCTGAATGATAATATGCTTCTGTACCCGTGTGACACTGTGGCTCATCTCCAAGTCCCTCAACTGAATGCCACAGTGGCAGAATACGCTGTATCCCTTTCCCACGCTGTTTTATTAGGTTTTATGGCAGCATTTCACATTTAGACCACCTTCAGCTATTACTGGACTTATCTTTTCGGTAGCCCTTCGCTGCATTTTATTTGTGTGCGACCCTTTTCCAGCTTGACTTCCAACACATCACCCACCAGATTCTTACTTCAAGTTCAGCACACAAAAATGCAATCTGCTGTTGTTTTATTCCAGCCATTTTTCTACGCTTGAAGTTGTTCTATGTAAATTCAAGAGGAGAGTAGAAAATAAACCGGGAACATACAAAAACAGAAATAACCATGAAAATTACCTTAGATGACTCTTTAAAGAAATTGAGATAAATAATCTGCTTTGGGGGGAAAAAATCAGTCTCTCCACAGGTGGAGATAAAATACATTCTATAACAATGTGGCTTTATTTTAGTTTTCAATGGTGTTACCAGCCAGAAAATGATGAATATTTAAAAAAAAAAAAATCCACAAGTATATGAAGTTCGGGGGGTTGCAAGCATCTGGATTCTGCATGGGGCAAGGTTTAATGCTAGGCAGGAAGCTTTTATCTTTTATCTCCCGTTTCGATAAACTCAGCTGAATAGTCCCTGGATTCATGAGTGCTGGGCATGAAGGAAAAGCTCACATTTGGTCTGCAATTGTGCATATTCAATCGTTTATCTTACCAGAGACATTGTGCTATCTGTTGGAATTTTACTAATTTGGAGACTCTTTGGGGCCTTTGGGTAATAGACTTTTCTTATACATGGAGGAAAGCAAAGGATTTGCTGATAAGGTTAAAGAACACCATAACATGAACATTTTTTGTTTGTTTAATACTTAGGACTTAGGGTGTGGGTGTTACGTTTGCATCTTAAAAGAGACTGACGACTCACACTTTACCTATATTTTAGTGATCTACTTAATATATTTGGGGCGTTTGTCTGTATGTGACACCTCAATTTTATGGTGTGATTTACTGACATTAATGACTGTAACCACCCTTATCTGGTGTTCTATAAGTTTCGTGGCCCGTATCAATGTTTATTCCTTAAGGACTTAAGACCAGAATGCTGAGCTATTCTTTCTTTTTTCTTCTTCTTCTTTTTTTTTGGTAATGTTTATTTTTGAGAAAGGGGGGGAGGAGGGGCAGAAAGAGAGGGAGACAGAGGATCCGAAGGGGGCTCTGTGCTGATAGGAGGGAGCCCGATCACGTGGGGCTCTAATTCACCAACCATGACATCATGACCTGGGCCGAAGCCGATGCTTAACCGACTGAGCTACCAGGAGCCCCGTGAGGTATTATTTCTAATGCTAGCATAATAAATAACTACTTATCAATTGGGGAAAGTAATTAAATAATGAAAGCATAATGGAATAATCTAGGTAAGTGACTATTCTTTCAAACAGCCTACAAATGCTAGTCTCCCTGGTCTTTGAGCTGTCACACCCTATACATCAGTGTCTTATTTCATAACTTCTTATAGTAGTCCCTGTTTAAAACAGACATGCCAATCTTGGACCCTCTGGTTCCAGGCACAGAGGAAGCATAATATACTAGAACACATGGTTACATGGATTGCCCATGGCCCCCCACCAAGATTAGAACCTCCGTCTCACTCCCAGTCAATACACCTTCTACTATACCACACTGTTTCCTTTTAAAAGAGACAGGGGAAAAAAAGTTCATGCTTTTCAGCTCAGTAAGAGCCATCAATGCCCAAGTGAAGAAATGGGCCCAGCACTATCCACGGCATGCTGTCAAATTTATTTCCACAGACTGCGGCTTTCAAACCGCTTTAACAACTACTCTCAGCACAAAAATGTATTCTATATCATGACCCAGTATACACATACTTGGGTATATAGTGAAGTGTGCCAGTCAGGGTTCAACCGGGAAAACAGAGGAATTTAATTCAGGAAATTGGTCCTACAGGTGAGGGAAGAGCTGAGAAGTCAAATACGGAACTGAGAGTGGCAACAGTAAGAAGTCGCTATCACCTCAAAGCTAAGGGAACCAAGGGATGAGGCAGAATTAACAGAGCCCGCAGACCACGGTCTCCCAGCGAGATCTGAAACCATCTCAGAGCTCTCAGAGCCACAGTGGAGGTAGAGCTGTTGCTAGAGAGGCAGCCAGATGCAGAAAGAGAAGAGGCGAATACCCTGTCTTCTTCCTTCCTGTCCTTCACCTGACTTGTCTCTTGTCAGTGCCTCCCATGGGCGGGTGCGGTGGACACAGGAGTGTGGGCAATGCAGCCCGAAAAAGTCAGCCCCCAAGTGCCCCAAGGAGCCCAGCAGCAGAGTATGGAGTGGATCTAGGCCGACAGACACAGTGACTACAGCAAAGTCTCCTCAAACAGCACTTACCCTTACTAACAGC
Source organism: Cryptoprocta ferox (assembly GCA_028646485.1). Lineage (NCBI taxonomy): Eukaryota > Metazoa > Chordata > Mammalia > Carnivora > Eupleridae > Cryptoprocta > Cryptoprocta ferox. The sequence continues at coordinate 80,464,088 of CM053568.1, read as the reverse complement.
AATGCCCTCTGAAGTTCAGGGTTCCTATTCTTTTTCTCTTTGTCCTTGCTGCCCACACCCCACTATGACTCAGAATTCATGGCGAGTTCAAAAACACTCCTTTGGGGGGGGCATCTGGGTGCCTCAGTTGGTTAAGCATCCAACTTTGGCTCAGGTCATGATCTCACGGTTTGTGGGTTCAAGTCCCACATCGGGCTCTGTGCTGACAGCTCAGAGCCTGGAGCCTGCTTCGGATTCTGTGTCTTCATCTCTCTCTGTGTCCCTCCCCCGATCGTTCTCTCTCTCTCTCTCTCTTTCACTCAAAAATAAATAAACATTAAAAAAAATTCTAAGAAAACACTCCTTGGACCAACAGGGGATACACATTTCAGGAACTTTTCACCCTCACCTAAATACTCTTTTAGGTCAGGTTATTAACACATGGGTGTCATGTAACGCCTGGGTGGCTCAGTCGGTTAAGCGCTGGACTTTTGGTTTTGGTTCAGGTCATGATCTTATAGTCTATGGGTTTGAGCCCCACGTCAGGCTCTGTGCTGACAGCCTGCTTGAGATTCTCTCTCCCTCTCTCTCTGCCCCTCCCCCACTCACTCACATACACACTCTCTCAAAATAAATAAATAAATAAACATTAAAAAAATAAAACATGAGTTTCATGATCAGGACTTTCTGGATTATATCATATGAATGTTAGTAAAATAAAAATTTCCACCAGGCTCCCATACTTGGACCATCTTTTTTAGTATGTGGATACCAAGTAAATAGTGCTGGATGACAATGAAGGAAGATCATTAAAGGCCTTATTTTTCTACATAATTGACAAATAGCCAGATGTAATATTTATTAATCCCTTTTACTTTTTTTCTATAGAGATTTCAGAGTATAGCAGTAATAGTTACATTTTTTATAATAGAATCCTTCTTTGTAAGTCAGTTTTATAAATCCAGGTTAGTATGTGTGAGCATAACCCCCTCAACTGTAGTAAGATATTAAATATAAAATTTAACCACTATTTAAAGCCAGTAATAACATAAATACATCTAAAATTGCATATGCAACAGTTTTGGATTTTTGGAAATCCAGTAAAATAGAGACAATATCCTAATTCACGTGACTAACAGGTTACGTATTAACAGCGAAATTGATAAAATTTCCTATCTTGGTAAGAATTTATACCGTGAAATTCTAAATAATTCTAATGTTTATTTATTTTTGAGAGAGAGATAGAGCATGAGCATGAGCATGAGCAGAGGGAGGGTGAGGGGAGGGGCAGAGAGAGAGGGAGACACAGAAACCAAAGCAGGAGGCTCCAGACTGTGAGCTGTCAGCACAGAGTCTGACGCGGGGCTCAAACCCATGAACCATGAGATCAATGACCTGAGCTGAAGTCTGGCACTTAACCGACTGAGCCACCCAGGTGCCCCTCTAAATAGTTCTAGATTCAAGTAATGCTTCTAGGGCCTAAAGTGTTAGCAGATTCATGATGGGTTTGTTGGTCACTAGTCATTATGAAGGAGATCGTATCTGGCCTATGCTGATTTGTGTATTCAGGGTCTTTCTGAAAACAGACCAAAACTAGTAAATATCTGCATCAAAGATGTTATCAACATAAACGTTAAAAGAGAAGATCACTTACGCAACTTCTAAACACCTTGTTTTGTAGGACTGAATCACCGATATATATAATTTTTTAATGTTTATTTATTATTTAAGAGAGAGAGAGAAAGAGTGAGAGTGGGGGTAGGGGGGCACAGAGAGAGAGGGAGACACAGAATCCGAAGCAGGCTCCAGTCTCCGAGCTGTCAGCACACAGTCTGACATGGGGCTTGAACTCACAGACCTTGAGATCATGACCCGAGCCAAAGTTGGACACTTAACTGACTGAGCCACCCAGGCGCCCCTAATTTTAATTAAACTTGTAATCAGCATTCTGCTAAATGATCACAACTGCTCTCTCTTGAACAACATGCACCCTGCCTCATTCCGAGAAAAAGTTCTCACTGTAGTGATGGATTCATTACCAGGGTTTAAAAGCTTTGCCACATATGACATCAGATACAGTGCTAATAATGAACTAGGAAAGCTGCTTGGAGCAGCCAAATAACACTGAGTGACATAAGCATCGAAATTTGTACAGTTAGACAATTTATGTATTGAGAAAATGTAGAAAGTAAGTATGAGGAAATAACCACCAAAGTCCTTATGATATCAATTTTGAAAATCCATAACAAGTTATGGCAAGACTCAGCAACACTAGAGGATGACTAGCCATCATGGAGGGGGATATTGTGTGCACAGCCTTCCTCCCACAGAAGCTCCTCTCTCCAAATGTGGTTCGCCCCTGGAGGAGTCATGTGACCTCGATTTATGAGCCCTTTTAACTTCACTTACAAAGTGGAAGGATTTGTGTTACATAATCTCTAAGTCTCCTTCCATCTTAAATTTTCTGTCTCGGCTCTATAAAATGGGGACAATATAATAATGGCACCCAACAGCAAGCACTGTTACAAGAATTAGAAAAGACAGTAGATGTAGTCTTGTGTACACATGGTGCTAACACAGAGGAAAACACCAATAAATGAAATGACTTTATAAACTAACTGGCGTTAGTCTCTTTGTCCTAACAGGTCTGAACACTCCTCCTCCTTCTTGGGTAAATTATGTTCAGTCCCATGTACAGACTTCCTTCCTCCTCCTCTTCTACCCGTTGTTGGGCAAAAAGCCCCAAGGTTCAGGTCTTGCTCAGCGCTTCCTGCTCTGAGCTCTCTCCAACTCCTCATTCATATTTATGGCTCACAAAACAGGGTGGCAAACATTGATCACTATCCAAACTTCCAGCCCTGTATCTCCAGCTGCACCCAAGCCATCCTGTTTGGACGGTTTCCCTTTATCTTGCTCTGTTTAAAGTGTAATTTGTCATTTTGCCTCAAACATGTGTCCCCTTCAAGGATCTCTTTTTCTGTCAATAATATTTAAATTATTTACATGCATTTTCATAATGATAAACTACGGTTGCGTAACCAAAAATTTGATTAAGGAAAAAAAATTACCCACAATTCCACCAGCCCAATCCAATCATTGTGACAATGTAGTTGTAGTTTTTCCCAATATTTCCTATCGCATATGTGTTTGTATAGTTGTAATCACAGTCTGCATTTTTAATTGTATCTTGCTTGCAATTCTAATTATTCCATACGGATTTTCCATGTTGGAGAAGCCTTCATAATAGGTTACTGTTCTACTGTTATCTCTGTTTCCAGTAACTCTCTCCTTCAGTTCATTCTGCACACCTGGCTAAATTTCATCTTACTCATAGCACGGCTTTACACATCTTTGGTGTGCTCAGAACCATGGGTGATTTCCTTACTGTTCAAAAAATGAAGCCCAGGCTCCTTAGTCGAGCTCAAAGGCCCTCTTCAAACAGTAGTCCATCATTTCCAGCCTCATCTCCTATTATAGAAGTTCTCTTCAGGCCAAATCACACCACTGATTATTCCACACAGAGAAGTGATAATTGCCCCAGTACCTTCCTTCAAACCATTCTGCTTACCTATGCCTGCTTTCTGTTTGACACTTCTTTTAGCTCAGGTGCTATTCCCTCCTCCAGAAACCTTCTCCACATATTGTGGTTACTTTCCTCTCTTTTTTCACAACTTCTACTTGTTACCTGAGCCACTTGTTGGGCAAGCTTCTAGGACTATATCTTCTACCTCTCTGTGTCCTCAGAGCTCAGCACAAAGGGCATGCTCAATAAATATTTATTAATGATGATGATGATACCCACTGTCAGCACACCTGTTCTGCTTTCTACGATAATGAGGAAAGCAGTATGGGAGCATTAGGGAGAAAATTCACTATAGCCCTCCTAACATGCTGCCAAAAGTCCTAAGAGATTTACATATATTCTACTTTATAGCAAAGACACAATCAAAATTAGGAAGGAAGGAAGGAAGGAAGGAAGGAAGGAAGGAAGGAAGGAAGGAAGGGGATAATCATTTCATTTGTAATATAGCAGAGATAAGTGTTAAACATTCTTAGATTGTAACATTGCTATTATAAAATGGCTTGAGACTTAGAAAGCTTAAATAGTGGATAGTAGAAGAGTCCAAATTAGAGTCCCAGTCTCTCTAAATCCAGCCAAAGCAAGTTAGTCATATCAGAAGCAGTATGGTAAGATGGTGAGAAGCTTGGGCTCTCTAGTCGTGCTGCCTAGCACACAATTTTAACGCTACCAATTTTAACTACTAGTTGCATGATCATGGAAAATTTACCTAACTTTTTGGTGTCCCAGTTTCCCCATCTGTGAAAGAAGGGCAACAGCAGTGGTATTCTAGAAAATGTTTAACAAATGGCTCTCCCCCCAGAAGCCCCGATTTGTAACATATGTCGATTTCCATGGTATAAATAAATACTCCCACAATGGCTGATTTCAAGCTACCAACAGGCTCACAGAATTCCTGAAAATTCAGCAATGGCCTCTTACCCAATAGTGTCCTTACAGGGGTGATGTGAAGATTAAGTGAGTTAATAATACGTGGGAAGCATTTAGAACTGGCCCTAGCACCTCATATGCTTAGTTGGATAAATATTAGCTGTTTTTATTACACCATTTTAGTTTCCCTTCCTCTATGGAAATAGAAGATAGAAATAGCAAGTACTATTGAAAAAAGCAGTTGCCTTGATTTTAGCTCATTTCAACCTCTTCCTAATCACATGTTTTATTTCACTATTGCCAAGCAGGCCCCATTGACTTATTTGAATTTCCTTTCCTTTTCCTTAATTCATCTTTTTCGGAAGCATTCTGAGAATCCAAGGACTGGCTAAAAGCCACATACCAGGAAAGAAAAGCGGTTATAAAAAGTAAGGATAATCCCAACTGAAATTTTTTTCCTGAATAATCATTTTAAGAAAGCCTAAGTACTTACTCAAACAGCTAGATAGGAATGTTTATTTGGATACAATTACTTATTGACCATTTTTCGGGAGTGATATGAATTGTACTTTATCTAGCCTCTTTTCAAAATAGTTTTATTCCCTGGTGTTCTTCCTGCCACAAAATAAGTAGGAATTTTTATTAAAAAGAATCCCAAAATATATAACTCTTTTTTTTTTTAATTTATTTTTGAGAGACAGAGAGAGACAGCGGGAGCAGGGGAGGGTCAGAGAGACAGGGAGACACAGAATCCGAAGCAGGCTCCAGGCTCTGAGCTAGCTGTCAGCACAGAGCCCGACGCAGAGCTCGAACCCACGAACCGTGAGATCATGACCTGAGCCGAAGCTGGACGCTTAACCAACTGAGCCACCCAGGCACCCCAAATATGACTCTGAACCATAGCACTTTCTGATTTTTGATTTCTCTGGGTATTTCCATGATTTCCACTTACAAAACATCTGCTTACAAATATTGTAATTTGTTGGGTGTTTCATCAGAACTAACACTCAGGTAATAAATATTAGCTACTTCTAGAAAACGGTGTTTTTCTACCTTTAAACAAGAACCTGGTCAGCCAACAATTCTGCTCATCAGCCTGAACCCCTGGGCCTCAGCATTTTTCTCTAGAATGTCTTCCTCTTTCTTGATCAGCTGTCTTGCCGCAAATTCCCAATGCTTCCTTTCCTTCTTCCACTCACGTAATGGTTTCTAATGGTACTTTCCTGAGGTTTATTGCCTTCTCAGTCAGTTTCTCCAGGGCTCTTTTCCTCCCGTTGCATTGACTTGACACTTCTTTTCTGAATGCCATGCCTCATGTCATCTCAACTGTTGGGGAGGCTTCAGATTAGGAAGAGCCTCCTTTTGCTGTTGGTGGAAACATCCAGGCTACAATCCCACAAGAGCGCCCACTTGCATTCTGCCTCTTTTGAGAAAACAGAAGCCCCTCTCAACTTTCTGCCCATCACCTCTTCCCCATAACCGCACCACCCTTCTACTTTTTGAATGTGACTACTCCTATAAGTGGAATCAGACACAATTTGTCTTTCTGTGAATGGCTTATTTCCCTTAGCATAATGTCCTCAAGGTTTATCCATGCTGTGGCATTTAACAGGATTTTCTTCCTTTTCAAAGCTACTCAGTGATATTCCACTGTATGTAGCTACCACATTTTGTTTGTCCATTCATCCACGGAAGGGCACTTGAGTTGCTACCACTTTTTGGTTATTGCAAATAATTCGGCTATGAACATAGGTGTCCAAATATCTGTTCCAGTCCCTGCTTTCAATTCTTTGGGGTATATACTCAGAAGTGGAATTGATGGATCATACAATTATTTTATTTTAAAGATTTCGAGGAGTCACCACACTGTTTTCCATAACAGTAGATTTTCCTTTGTGCACCATTTACATCCCTACCAACAGTGTACAAGGATTCCAATTTCTTCACATCCTCACCAGCACTTGTTATTTTCTGAATTTGTTTTTGTTTTTGTTTTTTTAGTTTTTAATAGTAGTCATCCTAGTGGGTAGGAACTGGTATTGCCACAATGAGATATTACTTCAAACTGAAGAGCCTGGCTATAATCATTGCTTCAAAAAATAACAACGACTACAGAAAATGACAAGTATTGGTGAAGATGTCAAGAAAAACTGGAGCCTTCCTACATCGCTAGTGGGAATGGAAAATGATGCACCCTCTGCAGAAAACAGTTTGGTGGCTGGTCACTCAGGCACACATACATTTATGTGACACAATTCTTAGGTATATAGCAAAAAAACTGAAAGCAGGTATTCAAAGACTTGTATGGAAGCTCACAACACCATTCACAACAGCCAAAAGGTGGAAATAGCCCAGATGCCGGTCAGATGGATGAAGACACAAAATGTGATATATCTGTCCAATGGAATGGAGTATTATTCAGCCGTAAAGATGAAATACTGATACGTATCATCACAGGGAGAACCCTGAGACTATTATGCTAAGTGAAAGAGACCAAACCCAAAAGGCCACATATTTATATTCCCTTGGTACAAAACGTCCTAGTATGGAAAAGTCTAGGGACGGAAAGCAGGTTAATGGTTTCCAGGAGCTGAGGAAAGGCAGGAGTGGGGAATGACAACTCAACAAGTACGAAAATATTCTGGAACTAGATAGTGACGATTGTACGACACTGTGAGTGTGATAAATACCACTATATTAGACACTTTAAAACAGTTAAAATTTAATGTTGTGTGAATTTTACTTCGATTAAAAAAACTTAACTGATATATGTATTGGTCACCATCTATGTGTCAGGTATAGTGGATGTAGCATTTATTAAGATATTGCTTCTCTCTCTGGACTCTGAGATCCTTAAGGGACCGGCAAGTGAAATAAAACAGAATAAAGGTATGTGCGCAAACACATATATAGGCTGCTGGAGGCCAATCCCACCTGTGCTGATAGTGGTAATGATAGTAGAGCTTTCCAAATGAAGTAACAGAGTCTTGAAGGATTGATTGATTGATGGATTGATTGATTAAAATGTTTTTGAGTATCGTTTTAGTGCCTGATACTTTGCTAGGCTAGGAATCCAATGATGAACAAAATCAGGTGCTGTCCATATCTCATGAAGCTTGCTTTTGGGGCAGACTCAGACATTAATTACAACCACCTGCAGACTGAGGTAGGCGCTATGAAGGAAAGGAATACTTCTCCAGGAGAGTGCAAAATAAAGAAACATAGACAGGACCAGAGAGATCAAGGGAGGCTTCCTTCTGACAGTAATTCTTGAGCTGAGATCTATGGAATGGGTAGGAAAGGTGAATAAGCTAGGAGGGACCAGCATGTGCAAAACCTATGCAGGAGGAAACCTGACCTTCAGAGGCATTCAGAGGCATGAAAGAGGCTCCAAACATGCTTCGTGTTTGGAGCAAGCTGCATGAGGGGGGATGAGGCTGGAGAAGCAGGGTCTGGAAAGGCCCTTCTGTACTGGACCTGGTAAAGATTTTGTTCTTTATCTTGAATGTGATAGGAAAAGGGGAAACACAGTTTGTGTGATGGTTACCATCATCCTGGCAGTCAAGAATGGAAGGGGGCACGAGTGGATGCAGAGAGGAGACCAGTTTGGAAGGTACTGCAGTTGTTCAGGGAATAGATCATGGTGCTTGCGAGGTAGAAGCAGAGATGGAGAGATGTGGAGCTAGACCTACAGAACAGAGGTGGAGTTAGGAAGGCAAGGGGAAGACTGGCCCAGGTAGACTACATCTTGCACAAAGGCATGGAGGCCTTAGAGCATGAAGCAGAAGCTGGGTGGGGCTTGCCTGAATAGGTCACTAATGGCAGAACCCATAGAAAGGTCACGATGCAGGGGAAGGTGTGGGAGAAGTCTGCAAAAATCAGATCATGGTGGCCCTCACCGGCAAGTCTGGACCTTACGTTGGCAGACATGGGAAATTGTGAAGCATTTAAGGAGGGAAATGGGGACTATGAGATGCATGTTTTACTAAGATCATTACAGGGGTGCTAGAGAATGGATATAGGAAGAATAAAGGGAAGATACTCTTGAGTATGAACAAAGAAATTGATTAGGAGGTTGTTGCAACTGCTTAACACAAGAACTAACCACTGTCTGGGCTATGGTGTCAGGAGGTTGGGGGATGGGATGGCCATAACAATCCATTGATAACCACCGTAGTCATGATTTGTTGAGCTCATGGCACATATACAATACAAACTTCACTCATATGGCCTCATGGATCCTTGTCAGTTTAAGGGCTGCGGCATGAAACAAATGAAAAGGTCCCACTGGAACAGAGTCTCTGATAAAGTTTTGCTTTCAGAATTCCACCCCCCCCCCATTTTGATGTGATGTGGCCACTCATCTAAATTACAAGTTCTTTAAGGAGAGGGGTCATGTCTTACTTATATCCCTATTTAATGTCCTGGCCCTACTGCCATACTTGCCTCAAATAAGGGGCCTAATAAATACTTGACTGAGTACGTGAATTTAAAAAGGCTTATTTCTCAGTGTATCTGCCATACTACTAACATTAAGGGGGAAAGAACATTAAGGGCCTTAAAGAATTATGGAACTCTGAAGCCTCCACTAATGTAGATAATGTGATACAAATGTATTAGCTACCTTTCAAAACAAAATGTTGTCCTTATTCTGCTCATGCTGCATTAGGATCTGTCATCTTTATCACCAAGCTGTATTGATCTTGATTGGTGCTTCACAGCATGGTGGAGTAGACTAGCATGGGATTCATAGGAGTCTTAAATCTGGTTCTGAGACCCCTTACTCAGAAAATTTTAGTCTCAGAAAACCTTAGTTAAAACATAATTCCCCAAAGGCAGGGCTTTGAACATATTGGGGATAGGGAGAAAGCTAGTAATTCAGAGCTTAGAACTTACACTGGTAGTATTTAAAGCTTAATAAAGGCTTTAACAATGAACAATTAGACAAAGTCTCAGAAAGAAATGAGAGAAACAGAAAAGTTTATGTGCTGTATGAACACTAAACGTGTGTGTGTGTATGTGAGTGTGTGTGTGTGTGTGTGTATTTCTATATATATTTTTAGCAGGTTTAGTCTTCTAATTATGACACAAAAATGTGGAAGTGGGGGTCACACAATTTCTTTTAGAATTAACTCGTGAAATCTAGGAGACAAATGCTAACCTCTTTTAATGGCAAAATCTAATAGAGCTATAGGATTATCATTTCCATCCATGACCCAAGGCTACTTTCAAATTAGCTGTCTTTCCTATTGCTGATTTAGTAGATGGAAATGGGGGAAGATGGTGTAGATAAAAACAAAAGAGGAGTAAGAAGGAAAAACAAGGTTCAGGGAATACTTGGGGTTGCATGGAACATCGTGGTGTGGAATTGTCTGCACTTCTGTGTCTCGCTCTGTGTCCTGAAGGCAGCTGATATTGCTGAGCCCTGTTAGTAGCCTCCCTTGTCTTCTGTCTTCCGTCTGGTACCAACAGGAACTTGAGCCATCAGCAGGAACTCTGGGGGTGAGAAATAGTGAGGTCAGGGTATTTATCTCTCTGTTGAACTTCCGATTATCAGCAAACATCCACCTCAGACCACAGTTCTTCTCGGTGGATGTGGGGATCATCTTCCAAAGGGACTTTCTTGGGTTCTGGGATCTGCTCCTTCCCCTCATGCTCTCTGGTCCACAGGTACAAAGTTCTCCACTATTGCCAGTCTGGGGACACTTCACCATACTCTGTTGATTTCCCTGATCCCTGCCCATACTTTTGTAAATGTCCCTTCATTAACCTGCCTCAAGTTCCATTTGAATGCACCATCAGCTTCTTGCTGGGGACCCTGCTGGATACAGTTGTCTTCTAAGGCAAATAGAGTACTGAAGCTCAGACAAGATGATCTTGGAAAATCCCAAGGAGACAGGGTAACAATTTTTACTGGCTTTTTCCTTTGGTCTCAGTAATGAAAAAGTGAATGGTTGTTTAGAATGTAATCTGTGGTTAATTATTGATGGGATAATGTTCCCTTCTGTAGCACTCACCCTCCTCTGGTAAGCCCAACTCCCCCATTAACTATAAACAAAATTATGAAACTACTTTATGAACTAAGTTTTAAGCATCTTAAGTTTGAAGTGCCTGAGGGAGAGCCTAGTGGTAATGCTGTCTAAGTATTCAAAGATGAAATTGTTTGCCACTGGAGATGGTGAGTCCCACATCACAGGAGGTGTCCAAGTAGAAGCTGGAAAAGCCATGGACTGGTTGTTGAACTTGCTGACTTCAAAGTCATATCTAATGTGTGCTTTTAGGATTCTTACCTTTATGCTCTAATGGTTGACCATTGTATTTATGAAAATGTTGACTGTTAATTTGGACATCTTAATATAATGATACATGAGCAATATGTACATAGAGTTTCAGCCTCAAAAATCTTAAAGAAAATTTGTCTTCACTATGGTGTGGCAAAACCCCGGTCTCTGTTTCAATCCGAACTCTCAGCCAAAAGCTGTGCATTCTGTGGAAGCCACCTAACATCACTGTACTCAGTTTTTGCTTATCTTTCTCACGGACAGATGGCCGCTATTTAGTGAAGTAACGCCTAGGACAAATTCAGGTCCACAGTCAATGTTAGTTCTCTTCCTTTGCTTCAGTATCCCCACTAAACTGTTTTTCCTGCCACATCAATAAATGGTGTGAAGATAAATAAAAATGCATTTAAGAATTCTTTTCTTAATTGCAAAGCACAATCAAAGTAGTGATCAACACATCCATCCTCTTCAGCATCTCACAACTCTGAGGGCACAGTGCTCCACGCTACGAAGAATATGTCGTATAAGAAAATCTTCCCTGAAAGGGTATTTTAAAATACGAGTAACAAATACTATTCATATAGTGTTTTTCACCTTATAGCCATTTTGCTTGGAGCCTCCCAACAACCTTTAAGTCAGGCATTATTATTTCCATTTATAAAGGAAGGAATCTATAAAGGGCATAAAACCTAAATCATCCTCAAGGAGGTGGTCTTTCCACGGACTCATTCAGACATTTTACTCAGTCAAGGAAACAAGATTTTAGAAACTAAAGAGATTTAAATTTAATTTTTTAAGGTTTTATTTATTTTTGATACAAAGAGAGACAGAGCATGAGAGGGGGAGGGGCAGAGAGAGGGAGACACAGAATCCGAAGCAGGCTCCAAGCTCTGAGCTGTCAGCACAGAGCCCGACGCGGGGCTCAAACTCACGAACGTGAGATCATGACCTGAGCCGAAGTCAGAGGCTTAACCGACTGAGCCACCCAGGCATCCCAAAACTAAAGAGATTTAAAAAATTAAGAAATGAAACAACACACAACAGCTCAGATGAGTTGCATGAGTTAAACCAAATCATCTCTAAGTACAGTTAGGGGTTTCTGGAGCAAGATCGCCTCCTTTGGCTGGGCGATTTGGGGTGGGGGTCAGAGTTACATGCAGCCCAGGGGTGGGGTTTAAGATCTCAGGTTAAGGAAACTTGATGAAACCCTGGCTCTTCTGCATCCAAGTTGTGTCACTGTGGACTGGCTGTTCAGCCTTTCTGTGCCTCAGTTTCCTTATCTGCAAAATGGAGGTAATAACAGAACCTACCCATGAGAGGTGTGTGAGGTTTAAATGAGGTACTCTAGTCAAAGTGCCTGGCTTACCCCCTACTTTGGAGAAAGTGTTTAATAAATCCAGCTGTTATGATTACAAGACAAAACAATGAGTTCTGGTGGAGAGCTAATTTGCCCAGAGCCACAGAGCTGGTTGGTGACAAAGCAGAGATTAGAGCCCGGATCTTGTCCGGGGTCCTTTTGTTATAAATGAACCATAGCTTAATTAGGTTTTAAAACATGGGTGATAAGAACTTCAGCAAAAAGAGAGAATACGGGCTAGATATTCTGCTCTCTGCAATCTATCAATGTAGCTTTTCCAGGGAGCCAGACACATCGCAAATGCTATGCAGAAAACATAAATAAATCAAATTCCTTCAGAATGTTCTTGTCTTCCTCCTACGTATGGACTGCCTCACAGCCGAACCCCTTCTAACATGGTTCATTTGTGATTTGAGTGACCAAATCCCCTTGGACAGGTATAAGAAGGTACCGGCTTACAAAACATTTGGTTCTTACTGTGACTAATGCCATAGCGAGGCCCCTGTGTAGACAGTTCTGGCAGGACAGAAATGGATGTGGAGATTAAAGAACTAAAGTAAAGCCTGCAATTATCTTTCAGACTAGCTTGTGCCTGGTTTTATATACACTCTTCAGCTATTTTGAGTCACCAGGGACTTATCACTCCCGGCCTCAATTCAGAAAGCATTCTTCTGGTCACATGTTGTAACCATGAGAACAGTAGGCCCACAACCAGTTACCATAACATCCTTGGCTAATAAGGGCAGGATCTATAACAATGCACTAAGACTGAACGAATTTGGGCAATCAACACTTAAATAATAGCACAACTTGAAACAAGATTGAGCTTAACATGATCCTTCAGCCTTTTCTCCACTTAGGTCTCTTCTTCCAGAAGTATTTGTTGTTCCTTTGCCTTTTAAAGGCATTTCACATCAACCCCAGTCAATTCCAGAGAGGTCAAATTGACCCAAAATCTTTATTGGGTTCTTGAAGCACCATTTTCTTGACTTTTCCTGGAATAGAAGTAGAGCTTCCGTGGGTTTAGAAAGTGCTTTTCTGGTTAATGAGGACTACACAGTTTTATTCCTAATTACGGTAGTCCCTTTTATGGTGTCATGCTTCTAGAAGAGATTGGAAAGTTTGCATCCTTAAATGCCAAGCCAGCAAAACAGTTGTAGCATATATTAAAATCTGAGTAGTTATAACTCTATTTAAATCCTTAAGACGAGTGGAGCGACTTGCACACGAACTATCTGCAGACTCCCGGAGAGTAACACAAGAGGATATTTCGGTCCAGTGTCTCAGCTGGGACTGGGCTGACAGAGCTGGAGTTTTGAGAACAAGGATACGAGAGAGACTGTGAGAGGATGCCTTTCTCAGTGAGAAATCTATTCATTCTCATTTCTTAAAGAGTAAGAAATTCTCTGCTTCTCTGGTGAGCATGAAGAATTTAAGGTGAGCCAGTTTAGAGAGCCTTGCTTCCATCCTATGTCTGGGTTTTAGCCAATTTGTATGGTGAAGAAATGGACATTCCCAAGTATGTTGCCCAGCAACACTGCTGGGTTGATTTTTTGGTCCATTACGGGGAGGTTCTGCCTACGTAACTTGTATCCCTCTAGTTGAGTTGGTTCCTCTTTGTTTTGATGTCACTCCTGTTACTTCACCCTTAAAACCAGGAGGAGTTCAGTGGCCACTTTCCCCTTTAGAAAATATGGTGGGTGGGTGGTAAGTGTCATATTGTCAGTGATGACAAAAGACAGAAGGGAATGACAATCACTTCCCCTCCCTTGGGTCACCTTCCAATTCAGGCAAGACTTACTTTGACGAAGAGGCCAGCAAGGTAGGATGGAGTCTGACTCGGTTCCTGTCACTGCCACATGTATCTCCTTTGACTTTCAGCCTCCACAACTGTAAAACAGGGTAACGGAGCCAACCCCTTAAGCCTCTCTGAGAATGAGGAGGTAACGCATACAGAGTACGGGGCTTGGTGCACAAAGGAGGGTTTCCTCTGGGTTAGTGGCTGGTCCCCTTTCCATGGAACGCTTAAGAACCTACTTTAGGAAAACCAAACTGCAACAGAAACTTCAAAAATTCTGTGAACCAGTGAACATGTTCTTCTCTGATAAGGAATTGGAAAAAATCGGAGAAATTTCCAAATCTGAAGTTTCCTTCATGTAATTAACCTTAGACTTGTTAGACAAGAGGCAGCAAGACCAACCTACTAAGGAATATATAATCGTGTAGGAGATTAACATTTGCTGACTTACCACCAGGGGACAATATCAGGCTATAATTACTGTATAGATGCTCCTTGTGAAATACTGGGCTGGGCGATATCAGATCCAGTAAGAGGTATGCAACAGTTTCTTCCAAGTGTCCAAAGTGGGGACATAGTTTTGTGGAAAGAAGATTGGTCTTTGACTCCATGTCTTGTTCCCTAATTAGCTAAATGAACATCTTTGGTCCCCAGTTTTTCTTTTCTTTTCTTTTCTTTTCTTTTCTTTTCTTTTCTTTTCTTCCTCTTTCCTTCCTTCCTTCCTTCCTTCCTTCCTTCCTTCCTTCCTTCCTTCCTTCCTTCTTTTTAATGTTTATTTATTTTTGAGAGAGAGAAAGAGTATGCATGCATGAGGAAGGGGAAGAGAAACAAAGAGGGAGAGAGAGAGAATCCCAAGCAAGCTCTGCACTATCAGTGCAGGGCCTGGTGCGGGCTCAAACTCACAAACTGTGGGATCATGACCTGAGCCAAAATCAAGGGTCGGATGCTCAACCGACTGAGCCACCGAGGCACCCCCCCCCCAGTTTTGCTTCTTTCTTATCTGTCAAATAGGCAAGAGAATTTCCAATTCCCTCACAAGACTATTGAGAGTACAGGTCCTCAAACTACCAAGCGCCAGACGATCTTGTTAAAAAGTGGTTTGTTTCAGTAGATTTTGGTGAGGGAGCCTGGGATTCTGCATTTCTAGCAAACTTCAGGAGACACTGCTGCTGCTGGTGGTCATGGACCACACTTTGAGAAGCAAAAATTAAGAGGAATGTATGAGATACACATGTAAAAGGACTTGCCACCTGCTGGGTATAAGGGAGGGTACAAGTGAGTAACATGGATGGAAGCAGTATTCATATATTCTCCTGAGAAATGTTCTCCAATAAAAAATATTACTGAGTTTCATGTCTTTCCATTTTACACTGTTCTTTTCAGTGCTTCTAACAGTACTTACATTAAGAGTTAATATTTTCTAGCATGGTTAGGATGGAGACTGTAGGAGTTCAACATGCTTGGCACAACACAGACACTGAAGAAAGAAAAGGAGGGATCAAAGGAAGGGGGAAAGTATAGAAATATGTCATGTTTTAGGGGTAGGGGTGGCTGTCTCATCTTAGAGATAAGGAGATGGGCCAGAAAGAGGGGAGGCAGCCTGCTGGCATTTTGCCTCAAATATTTAAGGGCAGCCGTAAGTGAAGACAGATTCGTCAGAGGTATTTATATTGATGATAAGGAAATTTAGGGATGCTACTGTGAATAAATATGGTTTGATGAATTTCCAGGAACCACTTGTGATGCCTCATCTGTCTCTATGGCTGTTTCTGCCCACACAAACATGGAAACATTCTTTTTGTCAAAAAAACATTACTTTTAGAGCTGATCTAAGACCATGGATCTTATGTGTAGGTGAACAGCATTTACTGAGCGCTCACTGTGTGCAGAGCATGAGTCCTGGTAGTAGCCCTGTTTCCATGGAACGTGCTTCATGGTTGCATCACAGCACAGCCAAATCGTAGCCAGGACCTGAGAGCAGGGCTGATTCGCCTTCTCATCCTTTGGGCAGGATGTCTTTACTTCTTTTCTTAAAAAACCTGTTTTAATGTTTATTTATTTTTGAGAGAGACAGAGAGAGACAGAGCGCAAGCAGGGGAGGGGCAGTGAGAGAAAGAGAAGGAGACACAAAATCTGCAGCAGGCTCCAGGCTCTGAGCTGCCAGCACAGAGCCCGAAGCAGGGATCGAACTCACAGACCGCGAGATCATGACCTGAGCCGAAGTTGGACACTAAACTGACTGAGCCATCCAGGCGGCCCAAGATGACTTTACTTCTTAAGTTTTAAAAAGACGTCACAGGTAATTCTGAGTTACCTTCTACTAACATTCGAATGAACATAAAGATAAAAAAGGCAAGCATTTAAAAGTAAGGCTCCATAAAAGTTCTTTACTCAAAGGACACCTCACAATACCATCCCATCTCAAATTGTATCTCCTCTTACCCGGCCGTTCCCTGCTCTCTCCTGCTTCTCTCCCAACATCTCAGATTCTCCAGAGCTTGTGTACTTACTTGGTTATCATGTGTCTTCACCACTAAGACACAAGCTCACTGAGGGTGGGGACTTCAGTCTGCTTTGTCCACTGCTGAACCCCAGCAAGTGGAATTAACATGGGCTTGCAGCAGGTGCTCAGCAAGCATGCGTTAAGGGAATAAAGAAAGAGTGAGGATGTGTAGCAGATAAATGCTTGGCAATACTTTCTTGAAGAGGCCGTATGGCTTCAAACTTGTGGAGGGCGTTTCTGGATTTCTGAAAACCACAACTAATGTCTCATCATTTAATTCCTTTTCTCCCAGTAGATAACTTCTTGCTTCCTACTAAAGATGGTAGCTAATATAACACATTGCCCAAGATTTACTAAATGTTTATTGAGCAGTGACTGTGGAGTGGACACCTTTTTTCTGCATCCTTCTAAAAGCAAGGCACTCATAAAGCCATCCAGAGGGCTCCGGAGTTACCTACCCAAGAGCTTCTCAGAGTATAGAAGTCACTTCTGAGTCCCTAAGGAAACTCTCTCTCTCTCCTTGTGTTGGTGACTGGAGAGCCACAGAAACAGAATTGGGGCATATGTCTGATCTTTTTGCAAGTGGTCAGTAAGAATACCTTTGATGGATCTTAGTCTGACTCCCACAAACCTCCTGGGATCAAGTGGGGACCCACAGTACCTCCTGAGACAGGAGGGAGGTAGGAAATGTTGATCCCTAACCTAAGACTCCCTAGGGATGTGTCACTTTGAGTTGCCCTCAAACCCCAGCTGAAATAGTGTTTCCTTCCAATGGACCACTTATTTGGGGGTGCCTTGGAGCTGGGGGTCCTCAGTTTGGGAGCTACTAAGGTGACCATATTTTATGATCTTAACCCTTTAGAGAGGCACTGACATTATCTAGCAGAGCAGGGGGTCGTGGTGACCTGACTTTAGAAGTGATTTAGTGAGAGCTGAGCCCCAGCTTGTGAATCCTATTTTCAGTCTTCATGCAGTTTTAAGATTTAGCCCAATTTCCAGACCATCCCCTACCCAGGCTTGAAAATGGCTTTATTTCACACTTTGCGGCAGGAGGTAAGTGGGTTTCTATGTGAAAGTGAGGGTGCCAAAGACATTTACGAACATTAAAAAATGTCTGAACATGGCTTCAAGCCACTCAGCCTATTTCTCATCCCGCGCCGTGCCTTGTGAAGCGTATGCAAGTTCAGAGCTCTCTTTGAAATCAGTGGCAGTTATGAGCTTGGAGCAACTCTGTGGGGCACTGAGCAATATAATAAATGAGCCCCTTTGAAGACCAACCATTGTAGTCAGGCTCTTTTTGTGCTACCAGACACTGATTTCTCAGGGGTGTTCGGTGGTGGGTGGGAGTGGCCCACTAGCAACATGCCCTGCCCTCCGGTTCTCCAAGTCCAGCCTGGGGGAGGGAGGACAGAGAAGGAAGGCCTCTGATTTCCTTAAAGAATCGCTCCCAATCCTTTTGCTATCCTTCTGATATCAATATGTGGGATAAACCATCCCATACCCACGCACCTTGATTTGAAACAAAACCAAAGCTGCCTTTCATCTGCATGTACTTATGGGTCCATGCAGCAAGAAAACACCAACAGGAACAGTGATAGAAACAAAACAAAAACAAATAGCTGCTACCTGCCAGGACATAAAGCAGATGTGATTTGTATATCAGGGGTTTTTCAGATTATTCATTTAGGTGAAAGCAAAGAATACAATCTGGGATATTTTTCATGTTTGTCTGATGACATTACAGGGCACATTGATATTCTGACATGAAGATGAAATTTCTTGACTATTCTTAAAAGGGAATTAAAGCTTTTTGTTTTGACTTTTGACTAAACACTCTTTTTAAAAAAAGTTTATTTATTTTGAGAGAGACAGAGACAGCATGATTCGGGGAGGGGCATAGAAAGAGGGAGAAAGAGAGAATTCCAAGCATGCTCCATGTGGAGCCTGACATGGGGTTCAAACTCACGAAACCATGAGACCACGACCTTAGTTGAAACCAAGAGTCAGATGCTTAACTGACTAAGCCACTCAGGCGCCCCTTGACTAAATACCCTTAAATGGCTAGTATATATATTTCAAATAATTAAGTTGGATACGATAAGTATGTTCAGGTTGCCTTTAACTATGATTAGAAGAAAGGGCACCTAGGTGGCTCAGTTGGTTTAAGCCTCCAACTTAGGCTCAGGTCATGATCTCACAGTCCATGAGTTCGAGCCCCGCATCAGGCTCTGTGTTGACAGCTCAGACCCTGGAGCCTGCTCCAGATTCTGTGTCTCCCTTTCTCTCTGCCCCTTCCCTGCTTGTGCTCTCTCTCTCTCTCTCAAAAATAAACAAACATTAAATATAAATAAATAAGTTTAAAAGAAGATTGAATTACTTGGTCCAATTTTCCAAGTGCAAGTTTGGCAATGTGAATGCTCCCTCTTGCACTAGATGCAGTTTCAACTAATTTTTGCTGAGCACTTTATTTATTTCTTGCAACCCCCTTGTGAGATCACTATTGTTAACCCTACTCAGCCAAAGAACTGAAGCAAGGGAGGTTCAACAACATAGAGTTGTGCGTGCCAG
The DNA here is from genome assembly GCA_028646485.1 of Cryptoprocta ferox. NCBI lineage: Eukaryota > Metazoa > Chordata > Mammalia > Carnivora > Eupleridae > Cryptoprocta > Cryptoprocta ferox. The sequence continues at coordinate 80,445,152 of CM053568.1, read as the reverse complement.
AGCCACAGCCAAAAGCAGGCCCTCTGACTAGCAAATCCAGCCCTGATCCCACCATGAAACTGTAGCTGCCTCTCAAACTACAATAATCCATCCCTCTCCCCAGTTAAATTAACACGCTGTTCATTCACAAGGAGAAGTATCTGAGCAAATACTGAGTTAGGTCGAAGTCCCTGCAGGGGCCAATCAAGAATGATTGCAAGAAAAGTAAATATCAGCTAAAATAGACTTCAAGAAAACTTGCGTTTCTAGATACAAATGCGGGACAAGAAAGTTCCAAGTCCTTTTTACCTTCTTCGAAACTCTTAGGTCAAGAGCAAAAACAGACGGACTCATCTTCATAGCTACTGATTGGCATAGGGCCTCTTTCAGTTTACTTTTTTGTATGCTGCCTCATTCCAAAATTATGCAAGGTGGATGGCAGATAACAAATAAGTGGGGTATAGGTAAAGAACAAAAGGAAAAAAGAATATTAACTGGCAACCAGAGGTGAATTTATACATGCAAATTCATGCCACTGTGAGGACGAAGGCAAAACATAAACACAAAACCAAAGAGCAGTTGTAAGGTAATAATGATAACAACAACAATAAGGGCAAATACATACGGTGGACTCATGATTTGCCAGACAATGGTGCTAAACACATTTACATTGATTGTGTCATTTAATTCTTACTGCAGTCATATGAAGTAGGTAGGATTATTTTTATTTTAAAGACAAGGAAACTGAGGCCCAGAGAAATTAAGAGGGTCAAGGTCAACCAGCAACTAGATAGATGCTGGATGCTGGATTTGAACCCAAGCATTGTGGTTTCACGACTCTGCTCTTGACCATCCCTAGGCTTTACACCAGATACACACATTGTTGTTGCTAATGAAAAACCTATTGTTTTCTCGCCTTGGGCATAAGGGAAATGGCTCTTTGTGCCCTCACCAGTGGAGCATGCATGCTTCTAACGCTAGTGGCTTTCTCAACATCTTCCATGATGCTAACAATGCTGACAGGCCGATGATTGTTTCTTGTTGGTCTCACAATGCAAGCCGAGGCCCAATGCCAGAATGCAATTCACTTAAAGTGAGTAAAAGTAAAAGGAGTTAAAACAATATGGGTCAAGTATTTAGTTTGGATGGCTTACCTTGACCTTGAAATATAATCTAAACTATCTAGGGAGACAGATGGACTTCATGTCCTTCAAGCAATCCTCCATGGAGCCTCCTTAGCTGTAAACATTCCTTGAGTACTTCTCTGCTGGAGGAAAAAGAAAAATCATGACCATAGAGAATGGAGACCATAAATCTGGAGTGAAACTAATCTCAGTTTTGCCTTCAGTGTTACTCGGCAGTCCTATTACATGTGCTTCTCCTATTTCCCTCAGCTGCTATTCCAAACCTTTACCACTCTTCAAGGCTTTCAATCTTCTCTTTGGGATGACCTTGTTTCTAAGTTAGGGACTAGCAGCCATCAAAAATGGCTTCCTTCATTTTCCCACCCATTCAGCCACAAGCCCATCTGCATCTGCACCCGTTCTTTCCCTGTCCTCACCGCCAGCAAAAGACAGTTTTCCTGTCAAAGACAACTCTGTCCACTGGTGTTATGGATATCATTCCACCTTGCCTCCTTCGAAAATGTGCTTTACTTTCTTCTGATGCTCCATTGGCTATTCCTCTCCGTTTACAGATATGTTCATCCCTCTCCTCTAAAAAACAAACAAAATCTATTTAAATCACTAATCTTTTTTAGCACTCCTATGTTTCTTTCTTTGACAGCTCTTCTTTCACAAAGCACAAGCTGGATTTCCTCACTCTGACTCCACATCACCCATTTACTGTTGGAGCTATTCTAACCTGGCTCTAGGCATGTCACTGCACTGAGGTTGCCCTACTCACTTCCTGATGCAATGGAATAAACATTTTAAATTCTCATCTTATATGACTTGTCCTGCCTGCTGACTATTCTCCCATGTTTGCAGTCCTGGTTTGCCTTTCACAACATTTCTCTCTCTCTCTCTCTCTCCCCCTCCTGGTTTACCTCTGCACTGGTACTCCTTTCTGGTACCTTGACTGGGTTCTATTTCTCTCCCCTCTCCTTAAATGCCAGTGTATTCTTTCCCATTAACTTTTGGGGAAAATCTTGGGTCCCTACGAAGGTTTTACATCTAAATCTCTATCCCAAGCCCATATCTCCAACTGTTTTCTAAATAAATTCCACCTGGGTATCCCACAGGCACTGTAAACTCAGGATGTCCACAACTGAACATCTCAGCTTTGGGGCCCATCCTTATTTACTACACAATACCTTCTCTCCTTCCTTGATTTTTTTTAATAATTTTTTTTACTGTTTGTTTATTTTTGAGAGACAGAGAGAGAGACAGAGTGTGAGTGGGGGTGGGGCAGAGAGAGAGAGAGAGAGAGAGAGACATAGAATCTGAAGCAGGCTCTAGGCTCTGGGCTGTTAGCACAGATCCCGACGTGGGGCTCAAACTCATGAACCATGAGATCATGACCTGAGCCGAAGTTGGCACTTAACCAACTGAGCCCTCCAGGCACCCCATCCTCAATTCTTTATACGAGTGCATTAGTTAGACCCTCCCTCCAGTTTCCCAAGCCAACATTCTTGGATCCTTGGACCCTTTTCTCACATTCTGGGCAACATATCCTATTTATTCTTTTCTCCCTTACCTGTCATGTCTAAGGGGGTTACCATTTTACTTGATCAGGTCCACCAACTCCCTTAACTACTGCAATACAATCTGTGACATTTCTCTCCAGGAACTTCTGTTTCCAACCCCCCATGCTTTCATCGTAGCCCCGGAATTCAAATACAAAAATTTGATTATGTTATTGCCTCAATTTACAATTTGATCATTAGCATCTCATAACTCAGAGCATACAATTGGAAATCTTTTGTCTGCCTGTAAAACACCTATTCATACCTCTCATTTCTCTGAGAAGTTTTCCAGGACAGATTGAAATGTGTTATCCTAATGTCCCAGTCAACTTTGTGGATCATCCGATTTTGTAAATCTCATTGGATTTATTTGTTTGCAAGTCTGAGTCTCCACTTGTTTAAAAGCCCTGAGAGTAGGACCTTGCTTTCTCATCTTTGTATCCACAGCATGTAATATACCAGTAGGCACTCAGTAAACATTAAGAGAATGGAGGAATTTTCAGAAAGTCTATAATTACCATGAGTGGACATAATCTTGCCTGGGGAATCTCTTATCCTAACAAGAGACCAATATTCAATTACTTCTTCAAAATAACTCACTCTTCCTCTCGTGCGGAATATATATCCAGAAAACAATGGCTATTGAGTGATCCAAAACTGTTGAACTTAACTAGCAAAGTAGAATGAAGGGATGCTTGGTAGTTCCCAGTTGTTTTGAACCAGAATCTTGGACACAAATGAACATTGGCACCCATTTATGAACTGGGTAACCCAAGGCAAATCTCCTAGCCTCCTTATCTCATACTTTGTGTTCTGTTTGACTCTGAGATTTGGATTCTGGGGAAAAAACGACCCCTTCAGTAATCTGGCCCTTTAGGGTCAAGTCAGCCTAATCCTTATGGAGACACAACTCTCCTAGCATTTGGCATCTCTGTAAATACACAATTAACAGATGTCTAGAGATTTATTGGCTGATATCTTCGTCTTTGCCACATTCTTTTACATTGAGTTAGTGGTGGATAAAGCTAGGCCAAGAGCATGATTTACCCATTTGACCTTTGACCTGGACTGGCACCTCATTCAAATCTGTATTTTCATGGTAGGCCTGTATTTTAATCATTAAGTTACATTCCCCACTTATTTTTTTGTTTCCTTTTTAACCCTTGAAACAAAATCAAATTATGTAATTTGAATCAAAAGAGAATTGCGAGAGAGAGTTAGTCATGGGACAAAAGGAGGCAAGTTCAGGAACAGGGGAAAAAGCAGATTGTCCATGGCTCAAAGCAAGAGCTGCATTGTGGCAACGGGCTTACGGATCAAGACTAAAAACTTAAGTTTTTAATTTAAAAAAGATGCTCCAAGGGATCCCTGGGTGGCTCAGTTGGTTAAGCAGCCCACTTCAGCTCAGGTCATGATCTCACAGTTTGTGGGTTTGAGCCCCACGTCAGGCTCTGTGCTGACAGTTCAGAGCCTGGAGCCTGCTTCAGATCCTGTGTCTCCCTCTCTCTCTGACCCTCCCCCGCTCATGCTCTGTGTGTCTCTCTCTCAAAAATAAAAGGTAAAAAAACTTCTTTTTTTAAATAAAAAAGATGCTCCCATTTCTGGCTAATTTGCGTTATAAAGAACCAGCACCCCTGGCAAGGCTAAATAAGGTGTGCCTTTTTCCTCAGCTCTACAAGGTTGTTATGAGAATTAAATGTGGTGACATAGATGAAAGCAATTTGCCAATTATAAAGTTCTCCATTAACGTGTGCTATTACCAGAGCAGCCACTCGGTAGATACTATCACCTTTGGGGTCACTTAGTTCCATGGTGGCTATGTGGGCTTTCATCCACTGAGTTCCAGGGACTCACTGGCTTAGATCAGTATGGCAACATTTTCCCCCACAGGAATACAAAATATACCACCTGCAGAGTGCTTTATTTGCTTTAAAGGCCAAGGATCTTTTTCTTATTTAAAAAAATGCAAAAGACTTTCTGTTTTTGAAACAATAAGTGGCACTGACATCTCTCAAGATTGAAAGCACTATTGTCTCATTTTTAAGCACCCCCTTATTATTAGGTGAGGATGTTGTTGGCAGGAATGAATAATTAGGTAACTCTTTGTGGGCACATTTTGTTCAGGTCCCAAGGGGAACAGTACAATTGTAACATCTCCTTGGATTATTTCACAAACATATGGCAAGGAAAGCACCTGAACCAGATGTACAAGCATATTATACTAGGTCTGTTTTAACTTAAGACTGTGAAATACATCAGATGGTGAAGTTATTTTGGTCGTGAACATCCATCATGGAAATACATAGAAGGATCTTCTCTTTATTGTCCATTTTACTTGGACTGGAAATAATCAAGAACAAAACAGCTTGGAAATCATCACTTGCAGTAGAAGATTCCAGGGAAAGCTCAGGACCTAATGAAGTGCATGGTCTGGATTTCCATGGGCCCCAGACACCTCCACATAGTTTATTAATGCCTAGTACCAATATTCACTACTGGCAGGTCTGGAATCTCAACTAAACAATGATGATTTTCAATTCTCTTCTCCTCATCTTGTGTTTTGCACTCCTCTGGAGATGCATATGGATAATTTAATATGGAATTTTTTAATAATGAGGATATAGTCTCTCCTGATTCAGTAGGGAGTTTCTGTGTTTTTTTAGCCTATTTTATTATTACAACATTGGCTGTTTATTTTACTAAAGACTCATCATCTGGTGCTGGCTTCTTGGAATCACTGTAATCCAAGCAGAAATGTCTATCCCATTTGCTAGTGGAAACACCCAATTTCAGAATAATTGGGATAATTTTTAATCCGAGTTACTTAAATTTCAGAATTAGAAGACGGAGATGCCATTGAACTCTTGAGTGTACAGTGTTGTGCTTGGTCTGATAATAAAGACTACACAGATGCGGGCAACTATATTTCCCCTTCAATACAAACATGCAAATTCGATTAGCATTAATGAGTGCCTCTGCATGTGTACTGAAAAGGATGTGGACCAAGTTACAATGGAATCTATTACTTTATCCAGATAAAAAAAAAAAAAAAAGAAAGAAAGAAAAGCCTTGCACCGCATTCCTGAGCTTTTCCTGATAAAGAGAAATACACAGCGTTGAGAGTATGTGAACAGTATGGTGGCGGTGCCTTCAGGGAAAGGGTACTTACTTCTTATAGCCTGCATGGTGTAGAGTGGAGATTTTGGGGTTGAATTACTAAGGTTGGTGAATGCTGAAGCTGACAATAGAGGTCCACAGAGTCTTGGATATTCTGCCTTTGTGTTGCATCAAAATAAAGGAATGAAGTATTTATGAACTTAATTCTGCTTTTCAATTTTCCCCCCTTCGAAATGGCAATTCTCTGCATGATAATATGTATAGATGCGCACTTCAGATGTGTTCCTAGCCAATGTGATGTTCCATAAATGTGGTGCACCTGTGTTTTCTTGGTCACCCTGCTGTCACTGGGGTGCCTTAAAGTGCTCTCTCCAAAATAAGTGAGTACGGGGAGGGGAGCAGGAGTATTCAAGAAGGGGGAGGATCTTCTCCTCCCCTTTCTAAAAAATGTCTTCTCATTTAGAAAGCCTTGGAATGTAGATTTAATTTCAGGTTAAGATATAAGGTTTATCCCAGTCCAGAGAAGTGGACAAACCCCCATCTGGGATTGCAGTGGCCTCAAATGCCCTCATATGGTACCTATCTCACAGGGACGTAGCTATGTTTATAATACACACTTCTAATATTGCAGAACTGCTAAGGTCAGGGCATTCTGAGCCTTGTGGTATTAGGCAAACAACCACCCCAAACTGCACATCACACAGAGGCCCCGTTTGTAAGGCTGCTAACCCAACACCCCTCAGCGACCAGTGGGAATGCGATGTATTAATGACCTCTACCCAGCAAGCCCAACACCCTGATCAGTCTGAGAAGCAGACTCTGAGCGTGGGGAGAAACCACAACAAGTGGAATGAGATGACTGGCGATGAAGGCAGATGACAAAACAGGAATACAGATTCTGTGCCCTTACCTTCATTTCCCCCCTGAAGATTTAAACTTCTGGTGGTGAAAGCAATAATGCTCTGACCTTAGAGGGCTGGGGCCAACCACTGGTTGTTTAAAGAATCAATTCCTCAGCAGTTCTAGTATCACTGACTCTGGTGGTGGCGGCCATGGCGGCAGCAACCACAGAAACTGGAGTTCAGTCATATTGGCATCAGATTCTAGAAAGGGGAGGGCAGGGAGAGAGGGAGTCTATTGGCCTAAAAAGCTGAAACATCTGCTGGGGTTATTAACAGCTTTTTGGCTGAGTTCAGCAGCAGGGCACCTTGTGGTTGATAGATTCTTCTCTCAGCAATTCAAAACAATGCAGTTAAAGCAAATTTCTCATTTTCAGAGCACAGCTTAATGAGGCATACAGTATTTTAAAAATAGTCACACTTAAAATGGTCAATAGCAGGGACTGCAATCAGTGGTTACCTTCGGTACTCCATCGAGTTGTTAACTTTGTCAGGATGATTGCATAACATGGATTTTTCGAGAGACCACTGTAGCTCACGGTTAACTCACTTTGTAGGAATTTACATTATTTATGAAGTTTATGCAGATTATCCAACGGTGTAAATGTTGGCAAACTTGATCAAAACCACTTAGAGGCCTTGTGGCTCTCCCTTCCCAAAAGTGTGCATTAAATCATTTTTAGGCCCAAAGGTTCAGTTCCCGGAAAGGTTCTGAGGGGCCATATTTTGAAGATGAAGCAAAATGTAACATGTGATGACAGCCTGGGCTGGAAAGAGCATTGGTTGGAAGTCAGGCAGAAGGTTCCAGGCTTGTATCAACTGGCTGGATGAGTGCTTGGGCGTCACTCAATTTTTTGGCCTCGATTTCCTCCCAAGGAACACGGTGAGCCCTGTTCCCGGGTACAGATGTTTCCATCCAGCTCCGCCCTATCCTGGGAGCTGTGGAATTCAAATTCAATTTTAAAGGGTTCCTTTTGTGAAATCCATGACTGAAACCAAGCTGAGACTGTTCACAAATGCCGTTTTGCATTAGCACATGACGGTATGCGTGGTATTTGGGTGGGGGCATCAGACAAACTGTAAAATTAAATAGCTCTGTCAGTCACTTCAAGTGAGTGTACCATATGCTGTAACAGACGTGGGCAAAGTACAGCCAGCCCCAGCTGGATCTCCTAGCCTGTTAGTATATCTGGCCAGATGACAGTATCCAGCCCAAGGAAGGGTCTCACAAGGCTACGTGTCCTACTGGCCCACCACACAAACTTTGGCAGAAGGAAAGGGGTGATGAGGGAGAGGGAAGGCTGACCTGGGATGGACCAACATCTGTGATGTCATTGAAGCATAACCTACCCCCACTGCAGCCCATTCGTTGCTCATCACTGGCCCCAGGAAGGAGAGGTTTGCCAAGTCACTGTTTCCCCAGGTAAAATGATGATCTGACCATTAAATCAAAGGAGAACAGCACTCCCCACTTCCTGCATTCTGATCCAGGACTTTCTAGGGGCAGTGACAGTATTTTGATCTATCCAGAAGTGATCCTGGTTGGTTCTAAGATACACCCTTTTGGGCAAGGGTCCCATGAATGTGGGAGTGCTTCTAGTCTCCATAACCACACAGTTTCTATCACTGAGGCTGAGGGTACATGGTCCAAGTCACATTGATTTGGCTTGTCTCTTACCTTAGTAAGAGCTCCAGTTTCCCTCAAACCTGCTGGGAGCATAGTACAAGACAAGTCAATAAGAACAAATTGAAGCCTTTCCATGCTGCCCAGAAGCGGTGATATGGTCTGGTCCTTTATTCCCGAATCAACTTAAAGGAAAACCTTCACAATGGCCAGAGCCTGTTCATCCTACAGCTCGAGGACAAGAATGTCCTCAAGTTCCTTGCAGCAGAACCCCTTTGGTTGGTACCAGGCTTGACTTTTAGCTGGAACAGTGTATAAAAGGTAACCTCATACCTCTGCAGGGATGTAAGATCCATGGGAGATCCTTCAGATGGCAGTTTGGGGCCCTTGTTACCATTGAAAACTCAGCTGATGTCACATTGTGTCTCCCAGGAATACCAGCCAATGTGCGGTTCTGAAATTTGCTGTTGCCACCCGAGATCTGCCCGTCGCTGAACAATGAACACCTGGAGCCCTGTCTACAGGCTCCAAACAGTTTGCTGAGAGCCTTGGTTTTGGGGGAGAGCAATCTCAGGGCAGAACTCCAGCCTCTCCCATAGTTCTCTGGCACAGGTGCCCCACTGTGTTTCCGTGTCATAGGAACACAGTCACCTTGTGCAACAATAAGGGAGCCACCAGTGGGTCTGATGTGGGGAATGCTGGCTAAGGGAGTCCTGAGTAAGCACAGCATATCTCTCAGAGCTTCCATGGAAAGTCGTCCCTAAGCTTTTCTTCTACAAAGAGACAGATGAGATGGGAAAGGAAGATCCAGCCTTTGTTGGAAAGACAGTGACCAACGTTTCTGGGTAAATGGAATGCTCAGCTCCTGAATCCAGTGCTATTGAATTTGGGGCTACAGACTCTCTGAAGGCCCATGTAACACATGCTACTTATTCAGCAGTTCCCTACTGAAGCTTGGAGACTCAGGCTAGAGACTGTCGCTCCTGCCCCATAGGCCGCTGAATGGGTTGTCACATTCATTAAAGCCTTAAGATGGGCTTCCACAGACTTTTAAAGGGAACCCTAAAATAAGGCTGATAGGAAATAAATATCAATGTATTACTCTGCTCCCTAACATATCAACAAATCTATGTCAGAAACAAGTATAAACATGCCTTCCCATCCCATGTCACCCAGAGCATGGATGTTGATTTGCAGGAAATATGTGTGTGTGTGTGTGTGTGTGAGTTTTAAACACAACGTCACCTGTCAAGTCAGGGCATGCATGAGACCCAATAGCAAATAATATTTTTTGTATTACTGAATAAAAAATGATAGTATCATACTTGAACTTTGCCATACTTAAACATAGTTCAATTCAGAAGAGCATGTGTAGTATTTAGTAAAATTATGTAGAAAATAGGCAAGCCATAGACCATCTTTATTTGGGCCAATAAGCTGGTAGTTAATTTTGAGTAAGCCCAACCTGTATATGATAATCTTTTTCCAAAGTAAAGTAAGACTAAGCATTGTTATCATTTACTATTAAATATAAGACCATTATACTTTTTCAGAGCGAGTAGAAAAATTTCAGGGTTTAATAATAACTGAGTGACAACCTAGTATAGTATCTTAACAATTGGTTAAGAATTATTTATCTGAAATAAATCTTGTAACGATTCGTTACTTAGATGAAGGATTTTTCTTAAGGGCTGCAACATACGTGAAATATGGAGGAGATAATACAATCTTGGTATGCCAGAGCAAAGTAACTATATTCTAATAGCAATCCAAGGGATGATAGGGGTCATCTGGTCTAACCTCACTGTTAAATGGGGAGACAGGCTTAGAGAGGTAAAGCTGCTTGTTCAAGGCTACAGCAGTGTCTTTAGGACACATTCCATTTCTCAGCATAGTTTTAATGACAAAACCAGACTCCCTTACAAGATACGTTATCAAAGATAGAGTAAATAATCTAAGATAGGATTCTAATCACAATATCTGTTTGTCTCTTTCTCTTTCATATATTCCTCCAAATACCATTCTTTTAGAGAGGAATGTCTACTCTGATTCAACAGCAGTAGGAAATTTTGCTCCTAAAATCCTTCAGTGGAAAGTCTGTATTGATAGCGAGCACTAATATTATCAATTCACCAATGAATAAATAGATATTTTGGTGTACTGAAATGCGTAAAAATATGAAGTAGCACCAACTGTAAGTGAGATGCTCCGGGGAAGGAATACCAATATTGTTGAGTACTCTTTATGATCCAGACACCCTGTTAAGAGCTTTTCAAAGTATGTGATTTATTTTAATTGTAATAATCCTGTAAGGTAGGTACTTTTTTTTTTTTAATAGATAAAGACACTAGGACCTAGAGAGAGGAAGAAAATTGCCTAATGTTACACCATTACTATGTGGTAGGTGTTTCAATCTCAGGCCACCTGTCTTGACCTCTTTGTTTACATGTATGTACAACACATATGTAGAAGGATATATGTTCAAAGGAGCATGCATAGTAAGTGATGGGCATTATAGATTATAACAGAAAGGAGAATTCAGAGGAGAAATTACTGGGTATTCCTGGAATGAATCAGTGATGAATCCTGCCAGATTAGAGTGCTTGGCTACCATGTTTCCTTGAGAAAGTGGGTAAGCCAAGTCTTGAGGAATGAATAGGTTTCGATAGGCAAATATGATAGGCAAAAACATTTTTACTTTGGGGAAATTGATTCCAGCAGAGAAAGCATTGTAAAGAGACATGAGTAGATCACCTTGGCTAGAAAGGAAGATTCCCTTTGGGAAGTCATGAAATAAGCCTAGAAAGGAAGCTTAGGTTTGGACTCTAAAGAATTCAGAGTCACAGTAAAGGGTTTGGATGTAATACTTTGGATAAGAGCAAACTGTAAAAAGTTAGTTGGAGGTCAGTTGGGGAACCAGAGAAAGGAGAGTATCTCAGATTTTCCTAGGACAGCGCAGGTACGAGATGGTGATGGTAGTGATAAATGAAAACAGACTTGAAGGAATTTACAGGGTAAAATAAGCACTGTTCCAAGGAGATGTAGGGATGACTGCAAATCAATCCAGATATGATTCCCTGGAGGGACCTGGTATAAAAAAGTTGTCCAGATTGTTTTGCTTAGAATCATCTGTTGAATGTTTTGCTTAGATTGATTCAGTTCTTGAATGCCTACTAGGTACTTTGTGCTACTCTGTTCCCTGCAGATATAGCAAGTGAGCCAGACAGCCCCACTCTGTGCTGCTGGGAACTTACATTCTAGTGGATGCTCTGGGGGCTATGGCTTGTGGGGGAGGGAGTCTTATGAGTGAGGATTGCTTTTATTAGAAGATAGTGAGCTGGAGATGAGATTAGGGCAGCCCATGTTAAAATGTAGAGCAATAGTAAAGAATAATGTCATCGTAGGGAGACTAGGGCTAGAAGGAAGAAATTAGAAAGCCCAATGGAAGTAATCAGGTACCAAATCATTTCCAAATTACAAACTACTGCCTTTACATTCCCCATGCACACACCCCCACAGTCTGCTTTTATCATTCGATGTATCCCATGCCCTGAACCCACATTTCTTTAGTGTTCTTTTGGCATCACTAAATTTTTGCCTATCAAGGAAACAAGATTTGAATAATTCTATTCGTTTGCAGCACAGGAAGATATCTGACTATGTCTGATTGCTTCAGGAGTGCCATGAAATATTTTCATTCCATGAAATTCTTTAGGGCAGTGCTTCTCAAAATTTAATGTGCACACAAATCACCTGAGGATCATGTTAAAACGCAGCTTCTGATTTTGTATATCCGGGATGAAGCCTGCAATTCTGCATGTCTAAGCGCCCAGTTACTGCTGCTACTGGTCCTCAGAGCTAACTTTGAAGCCTTGGCATCATGATGTTATTATGCCTCACATTGACCTCTGTCAATGATGATCCTGAAATCAACTGTTTTTACCTTGTAACCATAACCATATTAAGACAAAGATGATAAAAAGAGGCACTTAAACTGCGGGGAAGAAAAGGCGTGTACAAATTTTGTTATGTAGGCAAGAGTATGGATCAGTGACCAAAAAGAAGGGCATTCTATGGGAAAAGACTTCCAGATTGGGTGGTCCAAAGAAGTTTCATAAAAAACGAGGATTTTGAGTAGGTAAGGATGACAGTAGGCAAAGAAGGAGAGAAAACAAAAATCAGGGTTAGAAAATAACATCACTGCATATTATTTTGATTTTTGTAGATTTGTAACACTCTTTGACATCTTATTACTGCCCCTCTCATTACTGTAATCTCTCCGATTTTTTTTACTTGTTGTTTTGTTTTGATTTCATGTGATCCTTAGATCATTGACTTTCAAGAAAAAAATATATTGATATTGATGGATTTCATTAAGTTTAAGGATTTTTTGAGGAGTAGATGACATTTCTTTAAGGTGTCTTCCTGTTGCTGTTTCTCCATTTATTATAGTCATTATACTCCTGAAAAATTTTTATAGTCTTCTGGGAATATTTTCTTTTCTGGGGAAGTTCTTCCCCAAAAGAGCATTCTTCCCCAAGTAAGAGTTACTAAAATATCATTAATAAGAGTAACCAAATAATATACTACCTAAAAAAAAAATCTATCTCATCAACTAGTATCCCAAAGCATCATAACTACTATAGTTTATTTCCCTATTATATTTGCTAATCGCTTACTGCTGATACATAGGAAAAACTCCTGAAGTTTGTATACATCACGTGCACATTCTTTTCACATATAATAAGATCACTGAAACTTATTATTTATTATCAAATGATTTTTTTTGAGTTTTTCACGTAAACAATATCATCTCAAGATCATGATAATAATTTTCTCATTCCTTTTCCTACCTTACTGCATTGGCCAGAACTTCAAAAAAGGCTTAATCACAATGTTTAATGTGAATACTTTTGTTTTCTATTTTGTTTTGTCTTCTGTAATTTTATACCCAGATTGATATTATGGAGTCATTATTTATCTTCTTTATCAAAACAAATTTTATATTTGCATTTAATTTTGATTAAAAATAATAATCTCAGATTACCATTAGTCCTTTATAACTCAACCTTTCAAGTCTTGATTTCTTCTAGTTTTGCTTCTTCTCTTGAATTATTTGAGACAAACATTTTAATTTTTGGTCCTTAGATTTCTGAGATTTTAATAACACATAAAAACTGTTTAGGTTAAAATTATTGGGTTACAATTTCTTCTTATAAAAATCTTTAAACAGTTGCTCCATTGATTCTCCCCTTTACAGAAGTCTGAGTTAAGACTGAGTCTGTTCTTGTGTAGGATAACAGTTTTCCTCCCTGACTGAATGTCAGAGAGATTCAGTGCCAGTTCTCTCTGGTCTCAAACCACAAGATGTCCTGAAAGGGACACATTAGCTCAGCTGTGGTTAGATCCTCAGGACTTGGGGCATTTCTGTGGAGCTGGGGGTAGTGATACATTGCCTTATTCAGACAGTTCCTGCTTTCCCAATGCATGCTTGAATGGAGGCATGTTTATGGAAACAGATGGGGACCTAAAGTCTGCCTGGTGGTGGGCAAGATAAAGGGAAAAGGCACAATGTGAGCTGTGCCTTGATAGATGATGAGTTTGCCAGGCCATGCAATGGTAGATGGGAACAATTTAATCAAAGAACCAGCACGCATTCACGGCAGAGATAGGAAAGGAGGCAACTTCACATAGGAAAACCACAGGGTGCGTGGAGGAAATAGTGAGAACTGAAGCTGGCAGGTAGGATGGGGCCGGTTGGAGAAAGGGCTGAAGAAAAATGGGTATTATTCTGAAGGCAATCACCATCCAAACCAATGAGGAATCATCCAAGGTAAAAAAGTGAAAAAGCATCATCTGACTTGTATTCAGACTTACCACGCTGGTGGTCAGCATGGCATTTGAGGGTGGGCCACATGGGAGCCTAGAAGAGAGATGAAGATCAGGAGTTGGACAATGGAAATGGATCAAGGACTGATGAAAAACACATTTTGGGGTTTGAACTGACAAGACATGCAAGGGAGGTAGAGGCAGAGAGAGACAGGGGAGCGAAGATGACTGCTGTTTCCCCAGAGTAGAAGCCATCCAGGATAGAGCCGTAAACAGGGTTCTAGAAGTTGGGAGAATACTCTGGGCTGGTGAAATAGAACTGGGCATGCCTAGGTGGGAGACAGTGTGGTTATTCAGAGACAGATAATGAAAGGTAAAGCAAGAACTGAAAGTTGAGGCTAAACACCACGAGGAGATTGGACAGGTCAAGCGTTGAACATGCTGTAGGATTTGCAAGTGGAGAAGTGAGTAGCCACTGCTTGAGGAGTCCCCCCGGCTCAGTTGTGGAATAGAAGCCAAGTAACCAATTTTGAGAGAAATTAGGAGAAGGCCTTGTAATCACCTAGAAACTGAAAATAAAGGGAAAAGAGATGTAGGTACTTGATGTCGAGGCTAAGAGTTTTGCTTGCTTAATGTTTAAGGATGGGACTGAGGAATTAAGTCCTCATATTAAGTTTGGTTTATCCTGGGTCTTCAAGTTATTTTTGTTTCAGTTCCTTGACTGAACCACAGGACCTGCCTACATTTCTGCTCATTTATCTTTTCTTCCTTTGTCTTCCAAATATTTGTTTTTTCTCCAGAAGACAGTTTGATTGTATTTTAACACCTTCCATCTTAATGATCCTATTTGATAGAGAAAACCATCGTTTTACTGAAATCAGTAACCTAGAATTAGAAGGTATCTTGAATCATTTGGTCTAACATACTCTCCCGAAATTGTAATCCCCTTTAGCATCCTTATCCTGTTTCTAGTGATAGTAAATTGCTACTTCAGAAGGAAGCCAATTACTTGGGTTGGACATACCATACTTAACAGCATGTCTGTGTTAGTTCAGCTGTGATGTGTTTAGCTGCAAATATTGGATGACTCCAAAATTGTTTAAACAAAGATGAAAATATAGTGAAGTGCTGAAGTAGGTGAGTTTCATGAATTGTGAACAGAGTGTTTCAACACAATGTCAAAGACCCAGGGTTTTTGAAACTTTTCACTACACTATCCTCCATGTATTAGCTTTAGTGCCCCTCATTGTCACAAGATGACTGCCATTATTCCAGGCATCACACATAATCATCAGACACCCAGCAGAAGAAATAGACCATATCCTGTTTGACTCTTTTCGTTAGTGAGGAGACCTTTCCCAAAAGCCCTCAGGAGACTTCCACCTTACAACTGCATAGTGGCAATGAGTGTGGACAATAAGCTACACACCCTGGGTCTGTAATCTGGTTCTAGTCACACACACTTCCTAGGACAAGTATTTTTAGTCTCTGTAGCTCTGAATTTCCTCAGCTGCAAAACTTAGTCATACAACCTACCTCATAGGGTTGGTGTAAGGATTAGTATTAATATACATAAGGTACTGGGAAAAGTGCCTAGCATATAGTAAGTGTTCAGTAAGTGTCCATTATCATGCATTCAAGAAACCTAGTTGGGCTACATGACCATCCCTTAATCAGCTACTGGCAAAGGGAAAGGGGTTACTATGATTGGCTTTGAAACTCAGTATTTATCCTCAAACTGGGGGATAAAAATGTGGATCTCTCTCTGGATATACAAATAAAACCTGGACTCTGTTAACAGTGAAAGGAGAAGGAATAGATGGCTCTTGGGGAGGCCACCAATAGTGTTGACCATATGATACACGAACTTGCCAATGACTTTCATCCTATTCATTATCAATTTGCCAACAGTGATGATGTTGGGAGAAGAAAGTGGAGGCAAAGACAATATTTTACTTAACATATACAGGTGACACTAGGACAAGATAGAGGTCGGGGCACTGACGTGGCCCCCCACCCCCAGTCAAAAATCCATGTGGAGGGGCACCTGGATGGCTCAGTCGGTTAAGCAACTGACTCTTGAGTTTGGCTCAGGTCATGATTTCACAGTTGGAGAGATCGAGCCCCACATCGGGCTCTGTGCTAACAGCAAGGACCCTGCTTAGGATTTCTCTCTCTCCATCTCTCACTACCTTTCACACTCCTTCTCTCTTTCTCAAAATAAACAAACATTTAAAAAAATAATCCATGTGTAACTTTTTGACTTCCCAAAAAAGTTAATTATTAATAGCCTGCTATTGTCTGGAAGCTTTAATGATAACATAAGTCACCAATTAATGCATACATTTTGTGTTATATGTATTATATACTGTATTCTTACAATAAAGCAAGGGAGATAAAAGAGAATGTTATTAAGAAACTCATAAGGAAGAGGAAATACATTTATGGTACTGTATTTATAAAAAAAAAATCTGTGTATCAGTGGGCCCCCAGAGTTCAAACTGAAGTTGTTCAAGAGTCAACTATACTGGAGATATATTGCTAATATACATATTCTAAGTAAATTCATGCTTGAATCCTACCAAGTAAAATCTGAAAATATATTTTAAATACCTAACAATTAGGTGCAATACCATCTCAAACATCAGCGTAAAAGAACTTCTATTTCTACATCAATTTGCAAAGGTTTTCCTGCCTACTTCTTTTCCTTGATTCTCACAACAGTCAGGCGATGTATGAAGGGTTAGTACTATTACCATTTGCAGATGATATAGATGCTCTTAGATCTCTAGAAGTAACTTTGTATAGAGTTGAGAAGTAGCGGGTTTCAAACTCAAATTCGATTCACCTATTTCTTGGTTAGAAGTTTTTCTTCTCAGTCACGGTGGCTTGCCTATAAAATAAAGACATTCTGAAATGTTTTCTTCAGCCGTCATTAGCAATGGCTCACTCCAATCTTACAGTCAAGAATCAAATACAATGTGCCAAGAACATGGCAGAATCTGTGAGCATATAGCCGACCATGACATTCTTAGCACCATTCATTCCCAGAGAAGTGAATGCACACATTTACGTGTTACTTTTCTATGGAAGGGTCATCTGGAGTCTCTTATTATTATGAACGTTCTTTCTTCAAGTGCCCAGTGTTAATTGCTAACTCCTAATTTTCTTTTTCAAACCAAAATTGGCAATGGGCCATTTGGAAATGTGATCGCAGAGAATATGAAGTACAAGAAACCTCTTTACAAAAAGAAATGTTCACTTAAAAAAAAAAGTTTCACCCAAGAAAGGCAGAATTTGGGTAAATCTCCATTAAAAACCATGTAAAATTACCAGTCACTTACATTGATTACTGTTGTGATCAACGGAATGGGATAGTTGGTGACCTTTAAAAAACTTTAATTACCATTTTAATAGAAAGTTTTTGATATATTTTATAAGACTGCTATAATCATTGTTATCTACATCATGATATACTCAACACTTCTGTCAGAGACTCCAGCTGGGGCCCTCTAGACCTCTGGTTAAATGCCTCTGCACCCCCTTTTCTATGGCTTGTGGCAGACCAGAGGTCTCCCTGTGATTTCTAGATGTGTCTAGGACTTACTCTTTTATGCTTTTCTTTGCACCTGCATGCCAAGATCCTAGAAGGAGACTAAGGATCTTCTCTGAATGAAATAAGTAGGAGGCCTCAATCTCTTCACTGGTTTTTAAAACAGAAAAACCAACCAACCACTCACTCTAAACATTTTATGAGTTAAGTAGTCCTTGGAGGGGAATGGAGGTTCATGGGGTTAGGGCTCCATTGAGAGTCTTTTAGGCTTTCCCCTCATCTCAGGTCCTATCTGGAATGAAGGGAATATTACTCCTCCTCTCTCAGCTATACCAGACCTCCTCACCCCAAGGTCCCATGTTCTCCATTGTCAGGATATTTTCTCTTACTCTTCTCTTTCCAGGAGGGAAATCTGGCATCTACTGGTAGTATCAAACAGTATTTTCCTACTTCTTTGCATTTCTATTTCACTTTGTCCAGTGTCTGAACCATAGTAAGTATAAATGAAAGATATTATTAAAAGGTTACTTGTTCTGACTTTTCTCCCCATTCTTTTCCCAGAGGTCAGCAAACTAAGGTGAGATGGCCAAATCCAGCCACACCTGTTTGTCACTATTTTTTGTCTAAGGTTGGTTTCACACCCGTGCTCCCCAACAGTGGAGTTGAGCAGTTGCGACAGAGACCATGTGGTCCACTGAGCTGAAAAGATTAACAAACTGGCCTCTTACTGAGAAACTTTGCCTGATTTAGGCAACATTCTTGAAAATACTTCCCATTGTACCTAGGGCTTTACTGTTTACAACACGTTTATGTATCTTATTTATCATGGTCCTCTAGCACCTTGGAAATGCCTATTCTCTCATTTTACAGATGAGAAAATTAGAGAAAGATAAATACCATATGATTTAAGTAATATGCAGAATGTTAAAAAAAAAACCAATGAACAAACAAGCAAAACCAGAAACAGAATCATAAGTATAGAGCACAAACCGGTGGTTGCCAGAGGGGTTAGGGTTAGGGTTAGGATTAGGAGGAGGTTGGGGGATGGGCAAAATGAATGAAGCGTATTAAGAGGTACAAACTTCCAGTTATAAAATAAATAAGTCACGGGGATGAAAAACACAGTTTAGAGAATAGAGTCAATAATATTGTAATAATATACGGTGACTCCACTTATTGTGGTGAGCACAGTACAACGTACAGAATGGTGCACTATGCTGTACACCTGAATTTAATAGAACATTGCATGTCAACTATGCCTCAATTAAAAAATAAAATAAAACAAAATCAATAAAAATAGAATCCAAAGTATACAGGGACAGAGTTAAAGATGGGATGGAGTCAAGATGGAAATAACGGAAGTATACTGATAGGCAGTTTCTCCCCTAATCTCTTAATTTAGACAATTAAAGTCCAATAGGAATTTCCTGTTAATAAAAAAAGGAAACAAGAAGAGAAAATTAGAAGGTGACTAACCCAAGATGACAGAGGCGGCACCTGACAACTTTGGGATGAGTATAAACTGATCTGTTGGCACACTACAGATGACGACCTTTGGAAAGGAGAGGGGAACTAATCTTCCATCCAGAGACCTACTTATCCTCCCTCTTCCATGGTTGAAGAGAGGCCATTTTTGTTTGGTCCTATTCCATTTACTCTGAATGCTTGAGGTGAATTTGCCTGCTCAGTTCCCTCCCCAAATCTTTCAGGGGATGAGAGAAGATAAGACAACCACAGATTCATTCTTCATAACTCTGCACTCCCTGGAGTAGGATTAGAAGGCACGGAAATGCCCCCAAGTCCAAGAGCTGCCCAGGATGCATAGGCACCTCAGAGCCCAGCTGCTGCTTTGGGTACGTTTTGACATTGGTTGGGGCTGTTGGCTTGGCCTTCTTACTCTGAATTCAGTGCTCTTTCCACTATATTAAGCAGACTGTTGAATAATGATAGCACAAATGAATGATCATGATTTCATTAGGAAAACACAAAAGAAGAGATGAAATTTTGTGCTGGATTCCAAATGTGGCCATCATCAGTTCCTTGCCTCTTTGTGGGTGCAGATTGCTCCTCACCTCCTGTGGGTGGTAGAGTCTAATTCCTTTCCCTTTGAATCTGGGTGATTTAGGGGGCAAGTTTGAGGTGGGACTTCTCAGGTTAAGTTATAAGAAGTTGGCATCTCTACACTGGGTCTCTTGAAAGGCTCATTCTGAGAAACTCCCTCTCAGAACCTAGATGCCATGTTGTAAGAAATGGAAGCCACATAGAGATATCACAGACAGGTGTTCTAGTCAAAGACCCCAGCTCTTTTCAGCCAAGAGCCATGTGTGAGTGCCATCTTGGATGACCAGCTCAATGGAGCCTGAGAAATCCTAAGTGAAAAGCACCCAGGCAACCCATACATTTGTAAAAGTTAATACACTGTTTTTTTTCCAAGCCACCACATTTTGGCATAGTTTAATGCAGCTACAGATAACCAAATAAAAGCTTAAAAACCAAAATGTAATTTAGTTATAAATGAGAGATGAACATATTTTGTGAAGCCAACCTAATCAAGCAAGCCCATTGTCCAATAAAGATCAGAAAAAAATAATTCCCTAAAGTCAGTGTGACAAAACAAAATTTCATATTTTGGGAGAAGAAGTGGGGGTGAGATGTGTGCAGGTGGGAAGAGGTTCTTACCGCACATTCATGCCTCCAAGTTGCCTGTTGTTAGCAAGAGAAAGTTTCTCCTGTAGATTCTTCAGGCATAAAGATCTTACTCCCCGTGAAAATTAAAGAGGTGTAGAATAGGAATTTCACAGTATCTTCCCAGGATAGACCCAGGAATGAGGATGTCTAAAGTTTTGCCCTAGAGTAGAGGAGCCTTGGCTGGAGGAAGGACAAAGGAGTAGAAAAGAGAAAAGGAAATGTTGGAGACACTCCAGGAACACCTGGGTTCCCATCTGAGGCCGACTTTGTATCCCTGAAAGGTAATCCTATGGGAAGAGAGAAGAAATGCTTTGCTCTATCGGCTCTCCTCATGGGCACTCTCAGCTGGCTAATAAAATAAAACTGTCTACATACGTCACGGTGAACTGCTTGCATGCTTTAAGATCCCATTAGTGTCTGGATTTCAATGAGCTTGTTTTCCTCACAGAAGGAGGGTGGTCATCACGTGGAGTCAGGGGCACCTGAAAAGGTTTCCCTTCAACTTTAGAACAAGGAATCCCAACACTGCGTTTCTTTTTGAAAGGTGTGTGTGCGTGTGTGTGTGTATTCGACAACAAGGTCAATTCTCTGGAACTGTACATTTTAGTCCTTCCTTCTCCAACATCTCCCACCCCTCCCCCAAGCTTGCTGCTTCTACTTTCTCTTTCTTCCTCCCTCTAGTGCTGGGTCTGCCATTCACCCCTCCAAATCTGCTCTGCACTCATTTCTCCCTGGCTCTGCACGGAAAAGCTGACTTACAACGACTTCATCAATAGACGCCCTTGCCGTTCCATTTCTGGTTGAGTTCAGCCAATGGGGAGCCCCGGAGAAAGAGTGAAGGGAGTGACAGAAGTGACATCACCATATTTATTCCCTTGGCTTTCTCTCTGCAGTCACCTTGAACCAGTGGTGTCCCTTGTTTGAAGGTCTGAGCTCCTCTCACGACACCCCTCTCTGCAGGACTCTCTCATTTTGGTTTAAGTACCTGCTCCCAGCCCTCCTTGCTTGGGCCTAGAAATGGTAACAGCTGTGCTTTTATTATGTCAGGGTGCTGTACTAACCCTTATGGCTTCCCTACACCTCTGTAAATAGTCTGTTTACTAAATTTATTAAATTCTCATGGAATGATCCTAATTTGAGCATGCCATCTATTTCCTGCCTGAACCTGATGGATACACTATTCTACACTATGGGTCATTACATCTTACTATAAATTTCGTTCCAGGTTTTCTTCCTTCCTTGGCTATTCATGATCTTAAGCCCAACTGTGACACTAAAAGATTTTTGGTTCCCAGGAATTTCATGGATAAACAATCAGGTGGAGTTTGCACTGGTGGAGGGGGGAGGAAAGGGCAAGAAGATTAAAATCTGCCCCTCATGAATCACACCTGAAGAAGTCTTCCACTTATTCTGGCATTAATTTTATAGCATACCCTGCCACTTCACCTCCATTACAGCCTTACTTACGCTAGCTATTGGCTAGGTGAGGGTGGAGAGCTAGTCTTTTTCCAGGTGAGGCTGGGCTGGGAGATGAATACCCAGAGATGCAGGGGTGAGGGGGGCTGTGGTATGGTGGGTGGGGGAACACACCAACACAAACCTCTTCTACACTGTGATTGTGCTAAGATGAACCATGACTAAGCACGTAGCTTCTTCTTTCTTCTCCTTCTCCTTCTCCTCCTCCTTCTTCTTCTTCTCCTTCTTTTTTAAGTCACTTCTCACCCAGCACAGAGCCCAGTGCAGGGCTGGAACCCTTGACCCTGAGATCAAGACCTGAGCCGAGATTGAGAGTTGGATGTTTAACTGACTGAGCCACCCAGGTGCCCTAGTGCTTAGCTCCTTGATGTGGAAAATACAGGTTTTCAGTGTAATTTCTGCCTCCTCTGCTGTGATTTTGTTAGTTTTAAAACCACCGTGTCCTCACAAGATTTAGGTGATATTGGGGATGCTGTTAAAAGTCTCCTGAATAGTTTCTGAGTTCCTAAACTGAAGACCTCCTCAGCAGTAACTATGAAAGAGAGACATTTTATCACAATGGTCACTGTCCTCGCAAAGCCCCCAGTAGCCCTCCATTTCCTTAGGATGTAATACCCAAACCTTCAGCCTGACATTCCAAGTCCTATAACCTCACCGTTATTCTTAGCCCCTCTCCTACCTCTCTCTCTTTATTTCTCCATGCAGATTAATCTTCAGCCAAATCAATTAACGTCTTCATTTCCAAGCATGTTATACAAGTTCCCCCTTGTAGGTGGCCCCCTCCAGGCCCGCACTCAGCTTCTCTGCCAGCTGGACGTCCTTTCCTTAACACACCCAGCCTCCCACTGGGTAGTGAGCTATGGGAGGAAAGAGTGCTTGATTTTGCGTTTTGTGCATCTCTCTTGCATAGCACAGTACCTTGCACATTCTAAGTATCATCAAAAGAATTTGTGGGGTAAATGAAAGTAGCTGATCCAAATGGCAATTTTTCAGGAACTGTTTCTAATTCTCTTTGCCTGAGAAAAACAGGCAAGGTTCAGAAATAAGAGGTAGACAGCAAGGGTTCTGTATTGCAGGATAATCCTTAACTCTTCCTTTTCAAAACAACATCTATTTGTCTATCAATAGACATGATCCATGTCCATATTCATGCACAACTAGAATGACAAGGATTAAGCCCAGATTAAAAAGAAGGTTTCAGTATCATCATTTTCCAGCAGTGAGTACTCCATAAATACAGACTTCACTTAGGACTGATAATGTGTAAATTTTTCAAGGTGCTCTGGGGGAGGAGACAATTTCCTTCATGGTTTCTCCATGTTTATCTAAAGTAAGGAAGACAATGGAATCCAGAAGAAAGCCAGAAATTGGAACAACAGTGTTGAACATTTTAACACTTTTTTCTTTCTGTTTTGAAAAGTGTCCTGTTCTGGTGTTTGATGCTGCAAAGAGTTTCCTTCAGCAAAGAGTTAAGGGTAGATGTGGCCCAGTGCCTAGTGGACTCCTGTGGGAAGGCCAAAGGAAGGCAATGGACAAAACAGTGTGGAAAATATCACTTCCAAATTGTAGTTATTCCCCAAAGGTGGGCCCCAGCTCTAACATTTACCCTGTACCTTATAATAGCATTTGGGGAATCATTAAAAGCTTTTGGTGTCACTATTTTAATTAAGAGTGAAAGTTCTTCAAGGTCCAGGCTTTGTCCGTAGTGGTCTTTGGGGAGAAATGGAATGTCAAATAAACGCAAGCTCTTGGCTTCTACCACAGAGTCCTAGAACCCTTATGTAAAGCGTGTTTGGAAAGCTTACTTCCTCTAGTAAGAAAAGCAAAGTTGGGACAGTGAAATGCGACCCTAGGCATTCTCTCTAAATCTCTCTCCAGATCTATACTCTATCTATAACATGTATGTCCACTGAGATATGGAATCCACAGCCAGCACATGAAAGAATTTACATTTTTTGATAAAGGTCTCTCTCAAAAGTGTTGTAAACTTGGAAAATTCTGATGGGGCGCCTGGGTGGCTCAGTCGGTTAAGCGGCCGGCTTCGGCTCAGGTCATGATCTCACGGTTCGTGGGTTCGAGCCCTGCGTGGGGCTCTGTGCTGACAGCTCGGAGCCTGGAGCCTGCTTTAGATTCCGTGTGTCCCTCTCTCTCCGACCCTCCCCTGCTCGCGCTGTCTCTCTCTGTCTCTCAAAAATAAATAAAAAACATGAAAAAAAATTAAAAACAGTGTTGTAAACTCGGATGTTTGGAAAGCAGGACTTAAATCTTGAAATATGACTAAGGACAGCGTGTGGCACAAACGAAACCTTCCTTTTTAGGCTCCATCCTTGGATACCCAGCTTGCAAG
This sequence comes from Cryptoprocta ferox, assembly GCA_028646485.1. Lineage (NCBI taxonomy): Eukaryota > Metazoa > Chordata > Mammalia > Carnivora > Eupleridae > Cryptoprocta > Cryptoprocta ferox. The sequence continues at coordinate 80,420,954 of CM053568.1, read as the reverse complement.
ACATACACGACTTGACAGTCAGGGAGGTTCTGCGTATTTTTATACCTTCTTTCAAGATTGCACAACACATCAGTTTACTGACAAACGGTACTCTGAAAGCGTATTTTTTCAGGTTCCTCTCCCTCTCTCCACCTTTTATGATAAACAAAGAACTTTTTTTTTTTTTCCAAATTCCTCATTTATCACGACACAGTTGCTGAAGGAGCAGATTCGGTAACCTAACTACATTCTTTCGGCTTTGGAGGGGATCCAGGGGTATTTACTGTAAGTACAGTGCAATCTTACTATAATAAAATACTGTTTGTGGGACATTCCCTAGTAACCACGTGCATTAGGATGTTAGGCTGTTAGCTATTACTATACTATCCAGGGTACACACTTTCAGAGAAAACTCTAAACTTTAACTATTTCCTCCTTTGGGAATCTGAGAGATTGCTTTGCACGGATTAATGTGTTAGGTGTTCTATGCTCTGTAAAAATGGCACTGGAATGCAGATTTTGGTACGCTTGTGAAGACAGGGATCCACAAACACAAACATGTGATGATTCTACATCTACTCCAAGAAGACATCAGCACGTGAACGAGAAAGGAAAAGTACTTTATGTACAACTTTGCACCGGCCAGCGCACCATGCCCAGGAAGGACCTGCAGACACGAGCATGTCGGTGTCTTTGGTCACTTTCATATGGTACACTTGGACTTGTCACTTTCATATGGGACACTTGGACTTGTTGAAACACAGCTGCCACACATCAGAAGGTACTAGAAACAATCTGTGGGACAATACAGCACAATGGCAGTAAATGAATTTCAGAAATACCGCACGCTAGTTACTAGGGGATGATTTACATGAAGAAAGAAAAACAACAAAAATCTTAAAAATGCCAAACACATCAGGAAATATCCCCAAAAGTCACTGGTCTTTTTTGGTCTTAAACATCCCTTCAAAAAAAAAAAACATCCTTTCAATATTCTGCTGGTGCTCCTAACTGGTGGAAAACATATATAAATGGAAATGTATGTAATGCATATTATATATATAATATATAGAAATGTAAATGTATATTACATATAATATATATCATGTATATAATATATATACATATAGAAAAGTATATATAATACATAATATATATACATATATAATATATATCCACTCCCCAATATTGATTAATAAAGTTTTTTTCAAGATAATTTTGTTTGTTGTTCTTGAGTACTGAAAACAAACTGAGGGGGGAAGGGGAAGGGGGAAAGGTAAAGGGGGGTGATGGTCATGGTGGAGGTCACTTGTGGGGAAGAGCACTGGGTGTTATATGGAAACCAACCTGACAATAAACTATAAAGTTAAAAAAAAAGATAATTTTGTTTGTTAAGAGCAAAACTTGACAATTTTAGGGGCACCTGGGTGGCTCAGTCAGTTAAGTGTCCAACTCTTGATTTCGGCTCAGGTCATGATCTCACAGTTCGTGAGTTCGAGCCCTTCATCAGGCTCTGTGCTGACAGCTCAGAGCCTGGAGCCTGTTTCAGCTTCCGTCTCCCTCTCTCTCTGCCCCTCCCCTACTCGTTCTCTCCCTCTCTCTCTCAAAAATAAATAAACATTAAAAAAATAACAAATAAACTTAAAAAAAACTTGACAGTTTTAGAGGCCTAATTATTATCCAAAGGTAGAAAAATCACCTTCCTAGAGCAAATCTCAAGGGGTGAAATGGTTTCTATCCCTAGCTTCTGAGTGCTGTGACATCTCATCTAGCACAGACAGTTACCTATTCTATTCTTAAAACTTCCCAATGAAGATGATTCAGCAGTGTCTTAGCAGCTCATTTGGCGTCAAACCAGTCACCTAAAAGGACTTGGAAAACGTTAGACCTAATCCCAGTGGGTATGCAAAGTTACTAGAACACAGGGAGGGACCTGAATTCTCTTTCAAACGCAGTCTCCGGCTACAAATATTTTTAAAGTGGCACAATTTTGAGGATCAGAATTGCCACAGAGTGTGCACACTATGTTAGCACGGCTAATGGGGTAAAAGGTTGTCCTACACATTGCTGATAGAGCACAAATTCTCATCAGCGACGTGTTCTTTTAATGGCACTGGGTTAGAGAAGGCACGGTCAGAACAGTGGAGACATCTGATGTTCCAGCAAAATGAATGTTAACGTACGGATATGTGCAAAGGGTGAGTGTACAAAGATGTCAGAGATGTGAATTTGAAAGTGATCTGTCAGCACGCATAAACAAATCACAAGTCCAGGATAAATTTGAGGCAGAAGGTCTTGTTCTCATTTACCTGGAAAATGGATGAGACAAGGGGTCTAGAGACACTTTTTTTTTTTTTAAATGTGGACCTATGGTATTTCCCCCAACTGCAGGGAAATTGAAAATTAATGTTTAAAATTAATTGATTCAACTAATTCTTAAAGAGCACGATGTACATGCCAGGCAGTAGTGTGCCAGGGAATACAGCTGGGAGTAAGACAGACAAATGCCCTGGCTTTTCTGGTACTTAACATTTTGTACCATAGATAACATAGACAGGCGATAGATAAGTAACTTTAAAAAAAAATCAAACAAGATAATTTCAGCTAATGATAAGTGTCATTAAAACCATAAAACTACATAATGTGTGGGAATAGCTGTGGGTGGAAAGATGGGCTAAAAAATCGTACAGTCAGAGAAAAGCCTCTCTGAGGAAATGGCATTTAGGCTGAGATCTGAATGACAAGAAGGAGCCCACTCCGCAGAGCTTGGAGGGAGAATATTCCAGAGAGAGGGAAAAGCAAATGCAAGGGCCCTCGGGTGAGAGCGAGCTTGGCATGGTCCGGGGACAGCTAAGGCTGGTGAGGAGTGAGGCCTGAGTGTCACAGGCGAGGTTGCAGTGCACTTTTGTGTGAGCCGTCTGAATATTTTTCCATTTCACAGTTTGGGTTCAGGAAGGCAGTAAAGCACTTTTAGGATACTGAAATCATATTTGATTATAGATGTCATCTTGGCTCTTACCTCTTCTCCCAACTGTCAGAATAGCTGTGCGTCCTCAGAAGAGGGACTCCCCGAGCAGTTGGGCTCTACTGGCTCTTTGGTGGCCTGTGAATGCTGGACCCCAGGCCTCTACAGAGGTCCCCACGTTTCCCTCCAGTCACCTTTAGGTCCCAAGGGGCAGGTCGCATATGCTCATACATGTGGCTCCGTGACCATCCTTCTCCTTCAGTCATGTTGCTTCCAAGGGCACTGTCCATCTGCTGACCCCGCGGAGTCCCCAGGCCTGGGGTCCCCTCTGCTGGGTAGGGCTTTCGTCACTGCCCAGGGACAGCGCCAGCACCTTCAGAAGGCACCGAAATCCTGCACCTCCACCAGCCCTGAGGGGCCCAAACCACAAGGGATTTCTGCCGAGTAGGGAAGCTTGCCCCCTTTTTGCGACACCATCCTATATCCAGGGGCTGAAACATGTGGCTACTTGTGACCACTGTCTCACAGCTCAGGGGCAGTCCTTGCAGGTTCAATTCAACAGTGCCTCCAGCTTCCCTTCCCCCCACTCCCTACCCCTTCCCCACCTTTGGACTCACGCACGAGATCATGGGGTCCTAACCAGGAGACAAAACGCAACGGGAATCACTACTCTGTTCGCAAAAGGATTCCTCCCCTTTAACAAGCGGCATGCTTGGTGTCGAGCTCTCTGTTCCCCTAAGTGTATCTTGGTCTTCGGAGTCATGCAAATAGAAGCATGATAGGCTCTTCTTTCTCATTTCCCCGTCTGCCCAGACGTGGCTGAGCCCCCAACAGTGGACGTAACGCTCTCTCAATTTGCTACCTCCCTACGTGTCCATGTCCTCTCTGTCAAAGTCTCCATCTCCTTCGGGACTCACCGTCCAGGGTCACTGCTGCAGGGGGGCCCAGCAATGCACGAGGCCGCCCTCGCCAGGGTCCCTGGGCACTTGGAGCAGCCAGGACGCTGGTGGACTTCTTAGCCTCTCCTGTGAGAAGATGAACCTCCGTCAGTTCCAGGATCCATTCGGGGCCCTCAGTGATTTTTTCCAGGTATGGCTTTGGCACATTCTGGTTTTTAAAATGTTATTTTCCTGGGCTTTTGTGTCCTTTATGACAGGCAGCTGTGTGGGGCTGCGGAGCAGCGCTATGCACGCACCGTCTGGCCAGATGGAGTGGCCAATTCCCCAGGCTACTCCACCAGCCACATATTCTTCATGTTTCGGGTCGAGCAAAGCCTCCAGCTCATACCTCCAAGTGCACATCCTCCAGGTTTACTCCTGGTTCTTAACATGGGGTGCGTTCTGCGCACCCCCCCTCTCCTGGCACGTTACGCTGGGTGGGCTGCCCCAGATGGTAGTGCCTTTGCACATGGCCACTGAGGGACTGGGGGCCTGTTCCCTGTTTGCCGGGCTGTGCCCCCATGAGGGCTTGTCCGCCTGAGAAAGGTGCGTCTCCTCGCCACTTGGCCACCCAGAGAGGCTGCTTTTTTTCTAATTTGCACAAAGACACTGTTTGTGCTGCCCTGACAGGTGTTGGTAGCAGGGGTTCATTTCTCCATCCTAATTACTTCCTCTGGGAGCCAGCCTAGATTTTTCATTGTCTCTGCCCTTCCAACAGTCTTTGCGCTTCACAGAGAGAGCATAGACCAGCCCTGTGTCTCTCTTCATAGAGCTTATCACGCAAGGCGCCCAGGTGGCTCGTGCTTCAAGTACTCAAGGTGGTTTCCAAACGTTCCTGTGAAATGAACCTCTTGCTGGTACCTGAAGGCAGAGAGTGGGCATTCTCAGGGCACTGCAAGTCGAATGGTGAGTATTTTCACATGCCTCCCCTGAAGTTAGCAAATGGCTTTCCTCTTGTTTGGGGCAGTAACCCAATAACCAGCACAGCCTGGGATTACCAGTATCCACCTCCACGGCAGAGGTCGACTGGTATTGGCAGCTGAGGTGAGAATGTGCTCTTGGCTCTTTATGAGTCACATCGGCACCAGGAATCTTCCGACAGGAAAAGATGCAACTCTTTTTTATAAGTTCTCGTCACCACCCACTAATGCAAGACTGTAGGCCTCTGCGAGTTATTCCCCTTCCCCCAGATTTCTCAGAAATCCTTCCCTAGCACATCCAGGGAATCCAAAGAAAAAGTCAAGTTAGTTACCATGCATCATCTTCGTTTCTGTTCTTCTGATACTGCTCCTTGTGTCCTGTGCTTGGTGTCCAATGTCTACCTCTACCTCTTCCACTAGACATCGATGCATCTGCCCATCCCAGTTGCCTTTCCAGAGGGACGGTAGCCTCTGCTGGGCCCAGCTGCTTCTTTGGCAAGCCCCTGACCCCACTGCTCCGGAACCACCAATGGCTAAGGACCCATGAGATACCACAGCTGTTCAGAATCCTATTGTGAAAGGAGGGGCACACTTTTCTTCTCTTTAGCCTTCTGTTGCACTAGAGGATTCCCAAAGCAATAATGCATGTGCTCCAAAATCTCAGAATGGATCTCCTGAGTGGCTCTACCATTTTTACTTATCCCAGCTCGCCTCAGGACTCAGACACAGGGGTGGAGGATGAGGCCAGAAGCTTGTCCAAGTGACAGATGCTCTGATGTATTCATAATCACCTCTCCCTGGCTCCATTCCTGACTGAGTTTGGGCTTGATTCTCTTTTCCATTCGGATGAGACCTTCCTGGGAAGCTCCTTAGCTCATCATACAAATCGATTTATGGCAGACCCACCTTGCCTGTTGGCCAGGTTCACAAAGCTCCTTGCTCCCTCCTCCGCTACATATATTTTCCAAGTGCGATTAGGTTATATATTTTTTCCTATCTGCTGTCACTTTGTCCATATGTTTTATAAGAACATTTGAAACATTGAACCACTCTGACAATCTCTTCAGTGACAAAATACATGAACAAGAGATTCAATGAGTCATCTTCTTCCACATTCCATTAATGTAGTAACATTTCAAAAGGTTATAATTTGGATTAATTTGTTTGGCAGCTAATGAGGTCATCATGAATCAGAACCGTGGAGTAAATAATATATTTCTTCATTGGTATTCATGAATATGTGTAGAAGTGGAGACAGTAAAACACCTGAATTTGAATGTAAGTTGTAATTGTTTCAAGAAGTTTAAATTCCATCATTGGGTGAGTGTACCAGTATTCCTGGTTGGGCACTTTGTACAGGTGTCTGCATATGGGTTTATGTGTGTAAGCTTCAGAGACCTTTGACCATCTCCTCTTCCCTAAAATAATGCATTCTGAGTTTTTTTTTATGGGAGGCCTTTTCAATGAAGGAGGTGATATACAAAGATGCTGGTGTTATTGGTGAATAGATTTAATGGATTGATAAGTAACCCAGGGTTAGAGCAATGTTCCCTTTTTAATGTATTTTTGTCATATTTTTAAAGTTTATTTATTTGAGAGTGGGGAGGGCAGAGAGAGAGAGAGAAGGAGAGAGAGAATCCCAAGCAGGCTCTGCACTAGTGGGACTAAATCTCACAAACCAGGAGATCATGACCTGAGCCGAAATCAAAAGTCAGACACATAAGCAACTGAACCACCTAGGCGCCCCTGAAGTATTTTTTATATAACTCCAAAATAATTGCAAATTTGGAAGTTTTACTTTTAATTCATAAACCAGATGCCCAGTGAAGTGTTGGTAAATGTTTAACAATTGGCTCTCCAGGAAGGGGACATCAGTGGGGAAGGGCTCATTTGCAGCATGTATCTATTTCCATGATGTAAATACTTCCATTGTCTGGGATTTCAGGATGTCAGCGTGATGTCACTGAACATGGACTTGGGAAGAGATGTGCGGAAGGATTTAAACCATGCGGGCACAATGCATATCAGTAACCTCAGAAGCAGAGATAAGGGTAAAATATCATAAACAAAAAAAAGTTATTTTGACTATTTATTACCTTTGGTTTTTTTTTTTTAAGTTTATGTATTTATTTTGAGAGAGAGACTGAGCATAAGCAGAGGAGGGGCAGACAGAGAGGGAGAGAGAGGATCTGAAGCAGGCTCCCTGCTGTCAGCACAGAACCCAACGTGGGGCTCAAACCCATAAACCACGAGATCATGACCTGAGCAGAAATCAAGAGCCAGTTGCTTAACTGACTGAGCCACCGAGGCGCCCCACCTTTGTTTTTAATATAAGTTATGTAGTTATGAGTTGACCTAAATAACGACCGCATAGAATAAGCCAAATTAACAAAATGCATGAAAGTTTAACAATCAGCTCTTGAGAACTCATCTGAGCTGACTCCAGTCTATAAGCACATCCACCTCGTCACTCAGGACTTGTAAGATCTCACTTTGGAAACCAGAAGCCGCACAGTCCCATGAACACTTTGTACCACGAACTCTGACAAATGCAGATACCCTATCACTTGCGGATGATATTGGAGAGGACTTTTGTTATAATAAAACCACCATTCATTAGACTCCTTAAGAAAACCTCTCAGTTGACTAGATTTTATTTAAATTTTTTATAAAGCGTAACAATGTATAAGTCTGATTTAGTGTTTGCTCAAAAAGGTTTCTAAATCAATGTATTAACCCATTGTTCAAAAAAATGGCTGTTCTTGGGGCGCCTGGGTGGCTCAGCTGGTTAAGCGTCTGACTTCAGCTCAGGTCATGATCTCGCGGTTTGTGGGTTCGAGCCCCGCGTCGGGCTCTGTGCTGACAGCTAGCTCAGAGCCTGGAGCCTGTCTTCAGATTCTGTGTCTCCTTCTCTCTCTGACGCTCCCCTGCTTGCGCTATCTCTCTCTGTCTCTCAAAAATAAATAAAAAACATTAAAAAACATTTTTTAAAGGTTGTGCTGGAAAAGGCTTAGAGGTTGATAGCATAAACCTTCTATGTACCGTAAAAAGACAAACCAACAGTAGTACAAGGTAAAAGAGCACATATCAGGAAGGGAAGCTGCCTGGACACCATGTTCTGAGTCTGCAGATCTGCCCTGGCCTGCCCTGGCCAGGCATGGTCCCCCGCTCCAGGGGGACCCATCTCCAGTCCTCCAGCAGACGCTGCGGGCCTGGCCAGATGCTGTGCCCAAACAGATGTGCAAGTGCTTGGCTGAGGCGATCACATCCCTTCCCTCTGGAAACTGAACTGAAGGAAACGGAGGAATTTGTCCAGGCAGTGATAGGAGTTGAATCTGAAACAAGGTCATGAGGTACACCTGGGCCAGATAGTAAGTTATAAGGAGAAATTATGAGCAAGCAGAGAGGGAGTGATATGCCAGGCAGAGAAGGAGATGTTCTACAAGAGGGAAAAATGAGAAGCTCATCTCCCGTCGATATAAGTTCCTGTCAGCTGGTCCGTTCCAGACCATGTGTAATCTTTATTTTTTTTAACGTTTTTTTTTTAAATTTTTTTGAGAAAGAAAGAGAGACAGCATGAGCAGGGGAGGGTCAGAGAGAGAGGGGGACACAGAATATGAAGACAGGCTCCAGGCTCTGAGCTGTCAGCACAGAGCCCGACATGGGGCTCGAACCCACGAACGCGAGATCATGACCTGAGCTGATGTTGGACACTCGACTGAGCCACCCAAGTGCCCCATGTGTAATCTTTTTAATAAGCCAAAGTAAAAGGTAAGGGAGAGAGAGAGAATAGAGAAGGTGTTACACAGCGCCCATTGCACCGTAGGTAGATTCCTAACTGTACGTAAAGAGGAAATGAATGTAGTCCTAGTGATGCTTTTTTTTTTTTTTTTTCTTTTCTGGCTGGTATTTGCTGTGTGGATGTGTGACTCCTTAAAATGCCGAGCAGAAGAATGGACATATTCATTTTTTTTTTCCCCATGGGAACTCTAAAAATGAGACAGACATGCTTCCTGTGGTCATTTCTGAGATTCCCCCTTAACTGCAATAGGCTTGTATTATTAAATAATTCAGAGAAGACATTTTAGTGAGACCTAAGTATTCATGGTTCAAGTATGTAGCCTTTTGAGAGATTAACCCAAAATAAAAGTTAGATAAACTTTGAGTATCCTTCAAATATCAGGTATCAAAGGCAGGTGGGTGACAAAATTAAGGTCAAGTTTCCCATTTTTCACATCTTCTATAGCCCCAGCAAACATTCCATGCAATGATTGTTGGTCTTTTGGTGATAATACCTAGGCAAGGAAATATATTCAAAGAAAACTGTGAAAAAGTAACATTTCCATAAATCTCTGTAAGATGCAAGGTACTTTGTTTATGGTCTCCCTCTGGAATCTCTTACTGCCAGGAGACAGGCAGGCATTATAATCCCCATTTTCCAAATGGGAATGCTGAGGTTCAGAGAGTTAGTGCCCTATCTTGTATTTCACAGCTACAGAACATGGGAGCTGCGACTTTCACTCCAGCATTGAAGAGAACAATAGCTAAGCTTTACTGAGCTGTTGGCATGTGTCAGGCACTGTTGGAACATGTATTATTCCCATTTGATGGATGTGAAAACTGAGAACTCTCCTAACCCAAGCAACTATCAAAAGAAGAGGCAAAGTTTTAAAATGCTGATTTTTAAGTTTATAGCCTTTTTTGGAGTTGTGAGCAAGTTAGATTTTTTTTTTTGTTTATTTATGTTTGAGAGAGAGAGAGAGAGAGAGAGAGAGAGAAAGAGAGAGAGCAAGCATGAGTGGGGAGGTACAGAGAGAGAGGGAGACACAGAATCCAAAGCAGGCTCCAGGCTCTGAGCTGTCAGCACAGTGCCCGACATGGAGCTCAAACTCATGAACATTGAGATCATGACCTGAGCTGAAGTGGGAGGCTCAATCGACTGAGCCACCCAGGCACTCCAGAGCTGTGAGTGAGTTAGTAGTTAAGAGTGGAGGCAGGGTTGGAGAGTACAGGAAGCTGGTTGAAGGGGGCCTGTGGGCAGAAGACCAAGGGGAGTGAGTTTAAGCAGGGACAGAAGGTTCTAGAGACACATTACTGACCAGAGACAGGCCAGTTCAGACTGAAGAGTGGGAAACTGCCATTCCTCCAGATTGAGAAAAGAATTCAGAAAAAGGATAACTGCTAAAGAGGTACTGGGTGGACACTGTGGAGGACAGACTTTCAGTAAGCTGGATTTTAGGAAGCTAAGTGGATGGTGCCTTTCCTCAAAAATTGAGAGTATATTTTGGTTTTCCAAAAGGCAGAGGCTTTCCCTGAGAGACTGAAAGAACCAGACTTTTGGCCAACTAGAGAAAAATGAAGAAGAGCTAATTACTTAATTACTGAGATGCACTGGAGGTCAGTGAATATTTGTCTTTGCTATAAAATTATCCATCTGTTGGCAGCTCATACCTTCAAGACTTGCTTGTATTACATGATTTTAGCCTCAGGCCCTAGATGACTGTGTGTGGCAGAATATTCCCTTGTATCATGGTGGCCGTGAATTCTGCTAGTAACTGGTGGGGGGGGGGGGTCTTCTGTTTTGGGATCTCCAAACTGGCTTCTTCATACCCTAAGGATACAACACAACAATAAGATGACTTTCTCTTTTGTGTGTGTGTGTGTGTGTGTGTGTGTGTGTGTGTGTGTGTTTGCTTATTTATTTATTTTTGAGAGAGAGAGAGCATGCAAGGGGCAGAGAGAGAGAGGGAGACAGCGAATCCCAAGCAGGATCTGTGCCATCAGCGCAGAGCCTAACATGGGGCTCGAATCCACAAACCATCAGATCATGACCTGAACTGCAATCAAGTGTCGGCGACTCAACCGACTGAGCCACCCAGGTGCCTCAAGAAGATTGCGTTCTAAAGCCCATGGGTCAAGCAAGCATGTATAATAATTACAGACATCCTGAAGCAAACATCCCCATGTTTTCATTCCAGAGCCCTTGCCTAATCTGACTTCATGTCTGTCCACTGACCGTGCTCACCTGCATATCTTACTGATGCCTCCAATACAACATGCCCAAGCCACGACCAACAGCTGCCTACTGCCCCCAGCCTAACCAACTGCTCACATGTCTGAGATTTGTGCCAAGACCTTTCTATACACACAAGCCAGAAGTCTTGGGTATTAGCTTCCATTCTTCCCTCTCCCTCACTGGTATAACTGGATGTGATACATCCATGCCAGCTGTCTTCAGACTAATATGCTCTCTAAACAACAACGAGAATGGGCTTTCTAAAATGCAGATTTGATCATGTCATTCCTCCAGTGTAAAAACCTCTTAGTTGTTTTCTGTGCTTTCAAGATAAAATGGCAGCTCCTTGGAGTGACTCAAGAGGTCCTTGCCCATTTAGCGCTTACCACTCTCTTCCTCCCAGTCTGACTTCCTGGTCACCTCCACACCTGATTCCTTAGGTGTATCCTGCTCCTTTCTGCTTCCGGGTCTCTGTTTCTGCTGCTTCCTTGACAACATCTATCACTTACCGCCTTCGACTTTTATTCCAATCCCAGCTTAGATGTTGCCTCATCCAGGAAGGCTTTCATGATTCTAGAGACTGAGTTAGGCATTCTTTCTATGAGCATATACATTAGTACTTATGACAGTCTGCTGAAATTGACATTTCTTCCCCCTTCACTGGGCTTACCACCTTAAGGGCAGGTACCTGTTTATTTTCAATTGCAAAACTGTGCTTAGTACAGTATCTGACACAGGGTTGATATTCAGATTGTTTATGCTATGCAAACTGTATCCAAAATACCTGTCAATTGAATACTAATGGCATCAGTGGAAATTTGGTGGGCAATGCAACCTTATTTGAGGTCCCCAATGCATTATACTAATATGAAGGTAGCTGAGAATTGTTGCATATCTTCTTGTAATCTTTTGTCCCAGGGGCATTTTAATGGAAATTTGAGTCATGCTTTTCAAATTCACTTCCATTTACTTTACAAAACGACTTCAGTGTCTGTCCCATTTTCTCTCTATGTATGCCATTTTTAGGGGCTTTAACAATCCTCCGTATCACTTCATTTCCACTTGTCCTCAAAGACACCAGCTGACCATATCAGAGACCACACAGCTACACTGGTGCAAGTTCGAATCTGAAACTCTGACCTTCGCCTTGGAAACTCCACTGCCCATCCTCCCCATCACTCACCATCAGGGTCAGCAGGTCAGATGCCTTCTGGCTTCCTGAAGAATTCCAACTGTGGGGGGCCAGATCACCTGTTGTGTCGCTTTGCCTCTTGGGTATGGACCTCGAGGCCAGCCGTTCCGATGATGTGCCTACTGTCTAATCCAGGTCCCTCCATCTCTTTACATTTAACCCCTTTGTCAGTGAGGAGTGACTTCCAAGAGGGCTTTCTCTTCTCACATTCTCAGATGGCTGAAAGCTGCTGAGGAAAATAATGAAAAATGTGCTGATTGGGCCAGTTAGGGTTTTGCGTAGCCTCATCAGCTGAACCCTAGTGAAACCAGCTACAACAAAGAATAATTCTTTTATTCACCTTGTTGTTGATACCCTATTAGGTCAGCCACAATGGTTCCAAACCTCCTCTCCTTAAGTCCCCAGTGGAGAACTCTCTTTCCTTCATTAGAGAACTTTTCCCACAGTCACTGGAATCTTTGGGCTGGACTTTCACTCACCGCCCTTTCTGTTCTAAAATCCTACCTCTGGACGAAGCAGAGTCCTTGGGGAGACAGATCCCAGGGAACAGATAGAAGCAGACCCTGACAAAGAGTGAGTCCTTTCCTGAGGACGAGGGCAAAGGGTGGAGATCCAGAGGGAAGAGGGAAAATGTTGAGAGTTCAGAGAGTAGACATCAAGTGCTCTGTCTCCAAAGAGATTTATTTAAAGAGAGATACATGAAAACGACAACAACAACAACAACAACAACAACAAAGTTATAGTATATTAGGGGGAAAATAATAATAAAGAGAGATACATGGAGTAGGCATTAAAAGATCTGCCTCTTCGTTTCTTCCTGTCTCAATTTCCTCCTTACCTGAAAGAGCTAAACTCTTAAGATGGCTCTGGTACCCATGTCGTAAGAGATTCAAGCAGAGTTTCTGAACATCGGAAAGGTTCTCAGTTAGTGGTGTATTGGGTGGGTGGGACAGAAGAAACCGGGAGTGTTCTGTGGCCGATATGGTGACAGGGGAGCCTCCTTGACATTTAGCGAATGGGGAGTGATAATGTGCACTGACGAGAAAGCGGTATCCTCCCCTCTCACGTGGGGACGGTCCCTCCTTCATACCCTATCGCTGCAACACCCTGTGGAGGCCCCAGAGACAATACCATGTATTCAATTTTTCGAGATCCCTTGACAGTGACTCTTTAGGACCAGCCGAGTTTGTAGTTGGTGCTCAATAAAGGCATGTGAAAACAAAAAATCTGTGTCCCTACAGGATGGTATGTAATGCCGATTTTTGTAACCCGACCAGTGATTTCCCATCGACATACATTTTAATTTCAGAGGTGCTTTATCTCCACTTCTGATTGACTCTTAATTGGCAGTGGCTCCTAACACTGAGAAAGCTCAGTTATTAAAATGGAACCCTGCAGGGAATCCATTTGTAAAGCGATAAATCCTTTTATAGTGTGAATAATCACCCATTAATTGATCTAGTTTGTAAATTTGAATTTTCATATGCTGCATTTCCCCCCCTTAAATGTGGGCCCAACTATATTCTCTTCGCTATAATCTCAGAGTTCAAGAAGGGTCCAGCACATATGACAGTTTTTCTATGTCACAACTGAGTCCTTTCTAGTAACTTCCAGACTTTCCCTTCTATTAAATTCTGTTATAGGACTCTCGAACAAATCTATTTAAATAATGATTTGTTGCTTGTGACACTATTGGTCCATTCACTTTGTTTTAAAAAACAGTAGAGGGGTGCCGGTAGCTTAGCTGGTTAAGTATGCGACTCGATTTTGGCTCAGGTCATAATCTCATGGTTTGTGAGTTTGAGTTCTGTGTCTGGTTCTGCACTGACAGCATGGAGCCTGCTTGGAACTCTCTCTTTCCCTCTCTTTCTGCACCTTCCCCACTCTTTCTCTCTCTTTCAAAATAAATATATTTAAATTTTTTTCTTAAAAAAACAAAAGAACAATAGAGAAACTATTTGTCTCTAGGCCACTCACAGATTTTAAAATGGCATTCATTACTAGAGATTTTTCTTTAATAGAGAAAGGCGATCTTCCAACCTTTATCATCTATGAAACGGAGTCCCAGAATGGCCCGCACAACATTACCATGTGTCTGTGGCTGACATGACAACATAATTCAGATCACCTCCTCTCTCATTAAAGACCTGCCTCTTGACTAAAGAATATTTTCTTAGTTCTGTAGAAGGGTATTCAGGATGGCTTCCTGGGACTATGTGACACTGTTCTGAGAAATGGTCCCTGAGTGAGTCCCCTCAGAGAATGTTACAGGTGTGTGTCTGCATGGCCGATTCAAACAAATTCCATCCCTAGTCTATTTTCTAGAAATGAACTCTGTTACACTAGGTTTTCCAGCGGTAAACCCATGCTTGATAATATTTTGCCCTGCTGCTTTGGGTATTATAACAGTTCATGCAGAAAGTACTGGATTAGCCTCATCATGGATGATGATGGAGGATATAAATGTGCATGGAATATTATTACCAATAATTACAGAGGGAGCATTTAGCCTGGTGTTCTGTCCATGATGCCCATAGTGTAGGTTGTAACAAAAAGAATCTTAAATGGTCTGAAGATATCTGCTTCTCAAGTAATAATACCATAGGGGTCTTGGGTAACATTAATTAATATTTAGCATCACTATAGGAGGGTGTTTTATTTAAGGTTGCTATGGCACACTTTTTTTTTTCCCATTTTCATTTCAGCTTCCCCCCCCCACCCCCGCCCCTTTCAGATTGACATGGGCCTTGTTCTCTATAATATATTTTCCTTCTATTATTCTGTCCTTGGACTTATTAATCCATCATTTTATTTGGCCCTGCTTTTCAAATGTTAGATATGAGCTGTGATATTTGTCTTGGCTAGCAAAATAAACGGGATGTGAGGATTCACTCAGAATGCATCTTTCCTAGGCTCTTTTATGTCTCCAAGAGAAACCTTGGAGACATGCCTCCTTCTGACTTCACTCCCCTCTGACTAACCCCCTCCCTATCCATAACAGAGCCTGATCCCACAAGCTGGGTAATTATTTCCCCATCCAGGAGGGTGGGAGAAGCAGCAAAGGGGACCTAGAGGTTTATCGGAAAAACCTAACTGATGCTGTATGAGCACAGTAGCCTGTCCACCCAAAGAGAGTGGGTTACAAGCTAGAGACAATAACATTAAAAGCAATATTTCTGTCATGAGGCCTTCTCAGAGCTGTGAAACTAACCTGCTTGTATTTTTTTTTTCCTATAGCCCCATAAAAGGACTCACAGCCAGAAAATACAAATCCCATAGGCTACTATTATGCTGATGACAGAGAAGAAAGGGGGGGAAATTGTTTCGTTGCTGAATTGCAGATATAATTATGACGTTTTATATATTTTGCAGCCTGTATGAAAGATTTGTATTAATATCCCCTATGCCCTATAGCAGGAGAGAAGTTAGCACCTTAATGCAGGCCACTCAGGTTCTGATTTTGCTCAGATTGAGTCCCCCGGGCTATTTACTAATATGAATTTTGTGGTTAAAGGGAAATCCACAAGCAGGTGATAATGGCTGCATCTTTTGCAGGACCAGCTGATTCATACAAATCATTCCACCCAGCGCAGGGAGTGAAGCTAATTGCACTTGGACAATGTGTCTGTCACTGCCAAGATCTGCAGCCGAAGAAGTCTGCTTACTTCAGCCAAAGACGGATACAATGAGGTGTTGAGAAAAATTTAAATATGTAGCCGTGGCTCATAGGAGAAACGTTTGGGGTGAGGGTGGTGGTCAATTTGTGGGGCCTGCAGATCAATGCAATTATGACGAAAGAAGCCGAAACTTCTGTTAGTGGGGTCGCCTCTCAGCCAAGTGCCTGTGTGTTGAAAAAACGTGTAAACAGGAAAACCAAAACCCGAACCAAGACATCGATCGTTACTTTCAAAGAGGAGCTCAGGCCGCCAGGGCTGAGGTTGGCGATCCCGTCCATACCTTATATTAAGAATTAAGTATTCCTGGTGAACAGCGAGCCAATAAATAAACAAACAACATTTTGGGAGATGCAGAATAGACAGGGAAATAAAATATATAATAATGAAATATTCATAACCTTGCATTTTATGGACCTCAAACACTGGTGCCATGATTTACACTATTTCTGTATGTGGTAGTATGGAATCTGCCGAACAATAATAAAAATAACATTAGGATGCTACTGCCTCCCCGTCATGGAGAGGGGAGGATTAATCAGCATCATGCCGTCACTGTAAACTCGAGCAGATAGAGGCACATATAGGTGGTTGCCTTCCCCGCACGCTTTATGCGTGGCCCACGGAAATGGAGGAGATGAAAAATTCAGTAATTATGAAAATGACGTGTGTCAGCGCCCAGCCCCATACAAATACCCACATTATTCTCCCAGCTTGGGGTTGCTTCGGGGCACTAGTATAGACCAGCTGCTCCCAAGAAAATGTGGTGGTGATTACTGTATATGGAGCATTACCTTTCCAGAAAAGCTTGGCCCACCTGACCCCCTACGCTGAAAATGATGTATTCTGAGCTTGGTGGTCTTCTGGCAAAGGAAAAAGAGCCCCAGTGTTCCTCTGGCTTTTTCCCTGGCCCTACTGCCATGGAGCTCAGGCTGGGACAGACATGGAGCTGCAGATTAAAACCCGGGAGGAGCAGAAAAGGAGCCACACTGTCTTGCTCCAGAGGCTGTTTCAAGTATTCCTGCTATGTATCTGTGCCTCCGTTTGAGAGCCAGCCTTGAACTCTTGGTGTTTATCTTGTCCCAGATTCCGCAGGCTCAACTGGCTGGCAGCCCGTCAGAGCTTATGTGGCTGAGCCCTCCTGGGTGGAGGGGCCTCTTTTACCTTCACTGAGGGCTTAAATAACACGTGCTCTGGTGTCCAAGGTCACCCTTTGCTAAGATTAAACTAACGGAATGGAGCAATGCCCCACGAAAACCACCGAGTTATCTTTGCGTTTCTCCCACGTCTTCCACCCTTGCAAGTTCCCCACTCCTCACAGGGACCCTGTTTCCCCTCTCCCTCCCCCCTGCCTTTTAAATAAACAAAATTAAGTAGCTGTCAACTGGTATGAACCCAGTACTCAGGATACCCAAGCTAAACTTCCTACAGGGCAAGCAGGAATGATTTTCATTAAAATTTTTAGCATTTATATACCTGGTCATGGGAAGTCACCATCCATGCCATTTTCCTTAATGAGACCACACTAGACTGTGTTGCCAAATTTCCTTCGATTACATATTAGGCTTTTGATGAAAACGACTCCACCTGCCTTTAGTTCTCATTAGACTTATGGGGCATACTTGTTTCCGGCACAAGGAGAAAACATTTTGAGCAAATAATCCATTACAGAGAGAGTCAGACATTGTATCCATATTGTAACAAATACCCACAACTGACAGATTAAGTAAAAATCTTTGGGAATAAATTGTTTTCCCCCTTTGCTCAATCCTCTATTTCTTCTTTTCTTTTCTTTTTCTTTTTCTTTTTAAGTTTATTTATTTAGAGTGGAGAGAGAGCAGGTGAGGGGCAGAGAGCGAGGAAGAGAGAGAATCCCAAGCAGGCTCTGCACAGTCAGCACAGAGCTTGACTTGGGCTTGATCTCGCGAACTGTGAAATGGTGACCTGAGCTGAATTTCAGAGTCACCCAGGCGCCCCTCCTCTATT
>CM053568.1:80111297-80403184 GCA_028646485.1 Cryptoprocta ferox | reverse complement strand
GGAAGTCTTTGCTCACCTGCAATGGTATTTTTCATAATTTTCTTAATTTGTGTATATGCATGTATGTTTTATATGTATATATATGCATGTATGTATATAATACAAAAGAATGCATAATATAAAAGAATAAACAAGGCAATAATTTCTACTTCCATGAAGGTGTTGCCCTATTCGGAGCCTTTTAAAAGAAGAAAATCTTAAGAGTATTTTGGGCCAGATAATTCTAAACTGTTTTACAGACACTGACAACATTCACAGTTAAAAAATGATGAAGGGTAAATAAATCATCGAAGGCCATGATAGAAACCATCAACTACCTTGGGAAACAAATGAAATTAGCTCATTACCTACAAAGGGCAACCAACAATTGGTGAATCACCTAAAACACAGACTCTCCACTGGGGCCACAGAACAGGTTCTAAACCCACCAAGTTAGATGGATGCTCTCAGACACCCAGTCCTGCTAGCCTGTTCACTCAAGGCCTCTACATTCCCTGAAAATATTCCCTAAAACAGTCCTCACATGGGATGCACTTTATTCCAGAAAGGTAATGACAGATCCTGGAATGAAGTTTTAAGGATAATAAGTTGCAAACTCTACCTTGTCCTTTTGTCTCCCCTCCTGCTGGCATCCTTATAAATGTCTCACTCTGTAACATTTTGGTCTAAGTTGGATAAAACATACCTTCCCAGGGTTCTCTATTTGCTAATAGAAAAAGAGCTGAATTGTCGCCACTGAACTCGCTGTGAAGTGCTTTGACTTCAGGTGAGCTCACAATCAGCTTATCACTGCAGTGCTGTGATTTGGGTCATAATTAAAAGATTTTACTACAGAATGACTGTGCTGTTTGTACATTCCTTTCATGTCCTTGAGGAAGAACACCATCAATCACTTATTTGCCTTTTATATGATTTTTTAAAGGCAGCACAGTGCAAGAGGGAAAACCAAAGCCATAAAAGAGAGACCTCGCTTCAAATCCTGGCTCTGGCAATTAGGAACTCTGTGAACTTGGGCAAATTCCCCAACATTGTTGAGTCTTAGTTCCTTAAACCTCACAAGGGGCCATGGCATCAGCCTTGCAGGGTTCCTATGGGTTAAATGAAATCCTACCCGTAAAGCATCTGATATTTTGTAGGCATTTATTTAATGCTGTATATCATCATTTTATCTTCTATTGCCTCCTTCTACATTTCGATTTCCTTCACTATTAATATCCCTCCGTGAAATGATGTGATCCTGCCCAGCCCTAAATCATTACTTGATGAGAAGTTAGGTGAATTAATGACAGCAGCGAGCTCATTTTCTTTTCACTGATGGAATGTTGCAGGATGCCCCATCCGTGAAGCATTTTCCATTTTTCCATGAAAATCTCTCTTTTTTAGCACTTTGCTTGTTTCCCTATTCGAGTCATAATTTAAGTAAATATCGTGTTACAGTCTGTGGATGAGACGGCTCTTTCCGGCAATTCTGAAGCTCCCTTGGGGAGGCCCAGTTTGGTTTCTCCCATATACAAAACCATCATGTCTGGAGTCCCCCAAAAACTTATTGGCTTGGATAGAGAATGCAATAAGGCTCTCTCATGGACTTGGAAGAGTAAAGACACGTCATTCTCATTCACCCTCTAGTTCCTGATCCAGTTGGAGAATCAATCCAAAGATACCATTCTCATTATGCAACTTTGAGAAAAAATGGTCCCCACCCTCTGCTCACATCAGGAAACACCTCAGGGAAATACCCTGGGTTTCCCTACTTACCTACCTCCTTAAGGATACCGGAGGGGATGTGCTTTCTTATTCCTTCCTCCCCACTCTGAGTACTACCTCTAGTATAACGGGGGGAAAAGACAAAGCCACACTTCCCTGTCTACTTACAGGTTTTATAAGATTCATATGTGGCCTTTGAAAGGATGGCGAAGAGAAAGAAGCCTGTGCCATCACAAACTGGGATGAAGATATGGAACGATCAGACTGTGTTCTTTCAAGACCTCTGTAAAGAGACCACGAGGTTGGGACAGCATGGCGGCACTCTGTTTGTAGAGGAAGGGAACCATCCAGTGCTCACTTTCGGTGAAACTGGGGAATCAGGCTCTCTTGCTACCGGAGGCTCCCCAGCCACCCTCCTTTCAGGTATAGGATCAAACTAAGTAAACTTTGAACATCGTGAGAACTTTGGGGGTGTGTGCGTGTGTGCTCATTCACACCTTTAACCGACAAGTAGGGGTTACTGTTGCCGGTGTGCCAAGAATGTGGGCTTGGGAGCCCCAGCCTGGCATGAGTTTTATTCCTGCCACTTGCTAAGTGGGTGACCCGGGGAAGGCCATTTTCCCTTTCAAAGCTCTTCTACAGTTTCCTCATTTGTAGAGTAGGGAAACTAGCAGAGCCCGCCTCACAGGGTTGTTGTGAGGATTGGCTGTGTTATTACAGGCACAACATTTCGATACATGCCCCGGCACATAGTAGGCAATCAACACGTTTAGCTAAAAAGCAATAACAACCCCTCCTCCCACCCAAAGCTGAATTTACTAGATATTCGTATGTAGGTGGCAGGTGTTAAAATGCATGACAGTTTGCTGGTTTTGGAACTCTTCTTCTAGGAGGAAGAAAGAAATGCAAGCAAATAATTATGGTGGGGCAGAGTCTGAATTCACAAAGGAATATGGAAGTAACTTTCCAGAGAGGGGGAATAACCGTGTTGGGCTTTGAGAGGGCAGATGGTGTTTTCTAGGCAGAGAAGGGCGTAGAGGATAAGAGTGGTTCTGTGAAGAAGGAACGGCATGAGGGAGGCCTGGGTGGATGAAGCGACGTTGTATTCTTCAGTGGCAGCTTCTTTGACATGACTTGCATGGAGGCTGGGCGTCTAGGGCGGTGATGAAGGATGGAGCCAGAACATTGAGGCTCGGAAGGTGGCTAAGCTTGGATATGCCATGCTAGAGATCATCACTGATGGGCTTCCATAAGAGGCTTCCAAGCCAAGGGATGTCAGGATCACATAATTAAGCACTCATTTCTTATTGCATTCATGTTTAACACTCAGGGAGAAATCATAATAACTAAGAATTATAACTAACACAGACATGGTTAATTTGCAGTTAAATTCCCCCTGTACTACTGATAATTATCCTGTTGCCTTGAGCCAATCGCCTAAAGCCTCTGACGCTCATTTTCACCAGGGTTGTTGGGAGGTTTGAATGGGATAATATACGTTAGTACCTGGTGAAATTTAAAGGAACAGGGGAACATGCCATGTTATTGATAAGTCTAGTTTAAATCCTTTTGGAACGAAGAAGGCATAAATTCAATGGAGTGTCATGGCCCTGCCTACCAGCCGCCCACAGAGGGCTGTATCCTCCAGCGACTCATAGGGCCAAAGCTTGACACCCTCCAGCAGAAAGGAAATGGGGCCAGGATGGGGGAAAAGGGGTCTTGCTTTCTGGGGAGGTGAGATCTTCTCTAACTTCTATTCCTTCATCTTTATTTAGAGATGACACCTACCACATAGGTGTTATTACCAGGACTGGGGATAATTTATGCATCAGGCAGTGTTGGGACAATTGCCAACAGGGCAGTCTTTAGGGTCAGAGGTATAGTTTTGACCCCTAGCTTGTCATTTCATTTCATTATTATTTTTTGAAGTTTTTTTTTTATTTTCAAGGCATCTCTACACCCCATATGGGGCTTGAACCCACAACACCAAGATCAAGAGTCACATGTTCAACCGACCCAGCCAGCCAGGAGACCCCCTAGCTTATTTTTAATATCCTTCGGCAGTTTAGCTAATCTAAGTCTCAACTTGCTTATCTGTAAAGTGGAGTAAATAATAATAATCTCTATTTCATTTGATTGTTGTCAAGATTAAATGCGATAACACAGTAAAACGCTGAGCACAGTGACTTGTTCATAATGAGCATCCAGTAAATTTGTCATCGTATTTGTAAATTTAAAAAAAACTGAAATTCAAATTGCTGGTAAATTATGTATCCTCAATCCCTAACTAGTTCAAGACGCACTTGGATCTTAAACTGAAAATATATGCAGCCTCAAATCTCCTATTTCTTCACCTATATCACGCTGCCTCCCCTGATGTGTTTTAGACCCCAACACAAAAGTGCAGCACCGTGATAAAAATGAGGAATTGAAAGTGAGTAGAGATGATATTTCTAGATTGTCTGTCAAGTTGAGCAAAATGTGTAAAAGTAAACAAGCAATACTCAGACCTGAAGGTGAGTTGCATATTTAAAATTCTTCCCTTTTAATAATCTAAGCTGTTATTATCAGTGGATAAGAAAACACTAATTTTTTAAAAAAAAAACCGTATACAATTTTTTTTTACCCTGGTGCATTTTTACCTCTAATGCAATGTACATAGTATAAATAAGTAATGTAATCAAGTTTATCTTCAGAAGAAAAAGTTAATAATCTTACTGGAGAGTTGGAAATAAGTGGTGCTCTTATTGCATTTATTACAAATCACACAAATCAAACCACCCAACCTGAAACTATGTGTCATTTGAATATTTTGAATCCCTGTGCTACTATTCTTACCCTCCCAGCTGCCCTTGGACCTGCAGGCAGCATATGATGCAGGGAAGCTAGGAACCACCACATCTGCCCTGAGACTTCTGAAGGATGCTAGCTTGGACTTGCAGTGGGGGAGCTGGAGACCCCCAGGGGGCAGGGCTCAGCCTCCAGAAAGAATTGTACCCATCAGGTCAGAGGTGACAAATGGCTGACCCACACAAATGGATGACAGAAGGAAACTCACTGGGCTTGTGACACTACACAAATAGGGAAGTGCGTGTAAGAGAGGGGAGAGGAGACGGTCAGGCACAGAGCAAAGAGTGGACAGACAGACATTATAGGGAAGAAGAGAGAGGAAAGGGAGGCAGTGTGGGTCCCTCAAGGACTCCTTCATTGGGTCCTGCTACTGGTGGAGCTCCTGCCAGTCATGACCAGGTGCCTGTACCATGTGGCTCTGAGACTCTGAGGAGATACCCACACCCTTTATTCCCTAGAATTCTTCACCTCCTTTTCCACACTGGGAATCTAGAATTGCTAAACGAGAGGAATATGGAGGGGACCTTTTAGGCCTGTGTCCAAGCACCCTGTCAACACCGCTTCTTCTGAATGTGGGTTAAGCTCTTCTCATGAGCTCCAAGCCCCTTTGCCTTCCACTTTCTCTTCTCATCCATTATCCTCCCTCTCTCCAGTACATTCAGCATGTGTATCGGCACTGCCCCACCCAGAACCCAAACCAAACTGAAAACACCCTCCTTGAAGTCTACCCTAACACCCCACATGGCCATCAGCCCTCCCTGGGGACTCCTCTGAGATTCCCATTCCCTGTCCCCCTGAGACTCCCTTCTGCTGCCCCCCCTGTGCCCCCTCAGCCCTCGGTACGTCTATCATGGCCTTTCCATGGGGCGTCATCCCAATCTGCCTTCCCTCCTCTCTTCGTTCCAGAATGGGGATGCATTTTTCATCTATGCATTCCTGTGCCTGTCTGGGGCTCAGATGCACTGAAAGTGCTATGAGTTTTGTTGCATACTTGTGGGTATTAGTCAAGATTCTGCACAGAATGAAATTATGGAGACCGAGAAGTCATAAAGTCTATAGTCAGCAAGCTGGAGACTCAGGAGAGGCTGATGGTGCAATTCCAGCCTGAGTCCAGGGGCCTGAGACCCAGGCCAGCTGGTGGTGTAGGTTCCAGACTGAGTCTGAGTCCAAAGAGTCCAAAGGCAGGAGAACACTGATATCCCAGCTTGAAAACAGACACAGAGAGAGAGAGAGAGAGAGAGAGAGAGAGAGAGAGAGAGGGAGGGAGGGAGGGAGAGAGAGAGAGAGATTGATTTCTCCCACTCAGTCTTCTCTTCCTGTTCAGGCCTTCATAGGATTGGATGGGGCCCACTAGGGGAGGGCACTCTGCTTTACTCAAATGCTCCATCAGTAGAAACACTCTCAGAGACACACCCAGAATAATGTTTAACCAAGTACCTGGGCATCTTGAGGTCCAGTCAAGCTGACACATAAAATAAACCGTCACACATGTCCACCATATTCAATTCCCCTTGCAGGTTCTCCTTCAGAAAAACATTAGTATCACTGCTGTTAGAAATCCCTCCCAGGGTGCCTAGGTGACTCAGATGGTTAAGCGTCTGACTCTTAATCTCGGCTCAGGTCATGATCTCACAGTTCGTGAGATTGAGCCCTGTGTTCAGCTTTGTGCTGACAGCACAGAACCCGCCTGGGATGTTCTCCCTCTCCCTCCCTCTCTGTCCCTCCCCTCCTTGCACTCTCTTCCTTTCTGTCCCTCTAGAATAAATAAATAAACTTAGAAAAAAAAAAGAAATCCCTTCCTTCTGTTTCCTCCAACACTTATTATCTGCACTATATGATATAAGACCTGATTATGGCTCTCATCTATTGTTCTGTGTCTCATGAATTCTTTACTAAAATTGCAAGCTCCTTGAGGGTGATTAATTAGTATGTGACACACTTGAAAATTTTATTTTATTTTATTTTTAGAGAGAGAGAGTGCATGTGTATATGTACATGAGCTGAGGAGAAGGGGAACGAGAGAGAATCTCAAGCAGGTTCCGCATTTAGCATGGAGTCCGACAGGAAGCTCAATCCCATGGGATCATGAGCTGGGCTGAAATCAAGAGTCAGATTCTCAACTAACTGAGCCACCCAGGAGCCCCAGTGTGACATGTTTTTACCGTACTCTTCATTATGCTTGATTTGGAGCTAGAACAGAGGAGGTATTCCAAAAATATTTATTCAATTGTATTAGATTAAAATATCATATACATGATGAATTAGTTATCATACTTTAATGACATCATACTTTAATGCAGTTATGTACCCCAATCCATTCTCCTCCGAGAAACAGAACTTCTAAAATTTGGGGGTATGGCTGTGTATTCTGGCCTCACATCAGGAACTGTGAAGGGTGTGGTATAAATGATGTTGTCATTACCTCATGGAGCTTACAATTCTAGTAAAGCACTCTGCTTGCTCATGGGACCAGAACAACAGAAGAAAGCTATAGTTGGGCCTTAGATCATGTAGGGTAGATAGGAGCACTGGAGGAAATTGGAGAAGGGAGGGACCTTTATAGGCTGTGGGACTAATGTTTCCCCAGCCGCCTTTACAGCGAAGGCGTGATCATGTGAATATGTTCTGGCCATTGAGTTCTAGATAGACTGTTGTGTGGAATTTCGAAAGGCGTCTCCTAAAGGGAGGTGACTCCACTGGATTCTGCATGGGTTTTACTTTCCGCTTCCCTCTCTTCCAGGCACCAGGGTTCCCGACAAGATGCTGGAGCCCCAGCAGCCAGCTTGGGGATGGAAGCTACATGCTAAGAATGGTAAAGCAGAAAGATAGAAGAGGGCCTGAGTCCTTGTAGTGCTGGCCTACCAGCCCTGGACTGCTCATTTCTGGACATCTTTCACATGAAAGAATAGAACTTTGTGGTTTTAAACCTCTTTTGTTTGGGTTTTCTATTTTATGCAGTTGAACATAATCCTAGCTGAAACAGATACAAATTAATACTTACAAAAGAATTGGAGGGAAGTACCGTGTGACAGAAAGGCTAATATTCTTTTGGTTAAAAAAAAGGCATTTTTACGAATACCCAAGAAACAAGTGAACTATTATCATCAGATATACTGGGTGTTGCTAATAAAAAATATATCCCATTTATTCATTTCTCTCCCCACCCCATCATGATGAATCCCTCAGTGCTGTGGCACTTTGCCTTGTCTTCCATGCAAAGACGATTTTCCTGTAAATTAGAGCAAAAGGAAAAAAGCCTTGTAAATCA
Source organism: Cryptoprocta ferox (assembly GCA_028646485.1). Lineage (NCBI taxonomy): Eukaryota > Metazoa > Chordata > Mammalia > Carnivora > Eupleridae > Cryptoprocta > Cryptoprocta ferox. The sequence continues at coordinate 80,395,362 of CM053568.1, read as the reverse complement.
GCTCTCTCACTTAACTTGCCCATTGTCCTCTCTCGGCAGGAAACCTAGAGGTTGTAGGAGAAAATGGCTGGTGGAAATGCAGCAGGAAGAATAACATGGTTTTGAAATGAGGTGAGAATAAGTGAAATTAATGTAACAGCAGACCTTACTTTATTTTTTTTCCTACTTCACAAACTTAAAATTGGGGAAATCATTGAGAGGAGTCTTTGTTTTATGTGAGGCAAGACAAGGACCTATCTTTCTAAGGGTCACATGAAATGAGGTGGAAAGAGAAGGGGACTCAGATGATAAATAAAATATTCCACCTGCTCTGTCTGTCTCACCTGATACAACACATCAGGTCAACAAAAGGGGCCTTTCTGTAGTCCTAGGCTGTGATACTTTTAGAGAAATGCCAAACTCTTTGCCTTTGATAAGTTTAGAAAGGTGTTCAGAATATGGGCATCATACTATTGTCTTGCATTTCTCAAGTTCTGTGATTTTCCCCAAGAAGGGCCACAATTAATGAACCAAATGGAACCTTTTGTGGTGAGACAAATTCTAAAGCTTCAACCAGTGTGATTCAGAAAGCAAGTAGTCCTGTTTAACAATAAAACAAAATAGCGTGGACCAAAGGTGGACCTTAGGGTGAGCAGCCAGGATACAGATAGAACAGGATGTCAGCAACATGAAGAAATGATCACAACAAAATCTGGAGGCTTCACTTTCTGGATGCTCCCCTAGCATGGCTGGCTAATCAGTGCTGGCCATTGTCTGGAAGCTCAACTGGAGTGGGGGCTGGGAGCTTTGGTTTCTCTCCATGAGGGACTCTCCACCGGCTGTTTTAGAGCATAAGGGCTGGGTTCCAAGAGCTGGTGTGCCAAGAAGGCTAAGCAGAAGTGCATGGTATTTTGATGCTCTACCCTCAGAAGTCACGTGCTCTAAATTTACCATACTGTATATTTAAGACATTCACAAAGATTCACCCAGACTCAAGAGAAGGGGGCACGGACCCCACCATTCTGTGAGAGACATGTCAAGGTCACACCGCAAGAACAACTAGGATGGGAGCTACTGTAGTCACCATCTTGGGGAATAACCGACTGCCGTAATAGGAAAAGCAAGTTCACGGTAGGTAAAGCGGGAGTTTTTCAGTCACCTCATCAGCTTGAAAGCTCATTTACCATGTATTAGCTCTTACAACATCTGGGAAGAGCCCAGATGGGGATGAAATTCCACCCCCAATGCCCATTAGCATCCTGAGCTGTCCAGGTTCACAAAACTATGAAATTTGAAGAGTCACAGACTAATTTCCAGGCACGACCACTTTCAATAAGCACCCCAGAGTCATTTTGCTTTTACTAAGAGTGAGTCGGGTTTGAGGGAAACTCTTCCCTTCTGTACTCTACCCACTGAGAGTAAGGGCAGTTCCAAGCCCAGGTTTCCATGGCAGTGCGCTTCCGTCTCACCGCTTCCCGTCATGGCTACCCCAGGGCCTGGGGAGGCAGGCAACACATGCTGGGACAGCCCCAGTCTCTCCTGCTGCCGGGGAGACATATGTTATCACTGCAGTAAATAACAGTAACCCAAGTTCTCTAGCCTGTGGTTACAAATGAGGCCACATTAACAGTAATAAATTATATTGCATTGGCTAATAATACCTTCTCCTGGTGGCTAATCTCGGTGAGCATTTGGAGGGCACCCGGGGGCTATGTCATGTGTGTTTACCTGTCAGTTGCCTTTTAATCTTTTGGTCCAGGCTCTTCTTGTTGATGTTTCCTGGCACGAAGTCATTCAAAGGTGGGCTTCTCCTTCCTCTCTGTTACTGCTGCCAGTGTTACCTGCCATTTGTCCTAAGGGCCACGGCAAAACTGGGGACTCAGCAGTTCTCATGGACCTAAGACAGGCTGTGTTTGGGGTACAGAGTGAGCCGGCCTCCTGCCCCACACCCAGCCCTCCCCAGCCCCCAGCTCTGAGCCTCCCTCCCTCTGGTACCTAGGTACCAGAGGAATATTGCTTGGGCACTTGCACCCCGAAGAGCCACTTATGACCACAGTGTCCCTAACCTCTCTAAAGCACCTCTTTCCACAGGGCTCAAATGAGAATCCAAGGAAGCCAACTTCTCAAAAATAGATGCCCGGAGGCTCCCTGCCCCACCAGGTCATTGGACATTTCCAGACATGCCTGATTCCCAGCTGAGAACACAAATGAGGCTCAAACCTGAATCCCCTCTATGTCCCTCCATGTGACTAGCACACCACAGTGCTTCCTCCTGAACTGACTCCGCGAGGTGGGGAGGGCAGACATCACTATGGTTCCCATTTTTCATATGAAGAAATTAATTTTTAGTGGGAATAAGCAAGGAGCCTGAAGCGAAATAATAATTAAGATTCAGATTGAACATCTGAATGGAGGTCTTTGAACAGCGGATCTGGAACTCTCCTTGGAGTCACTTCTTAATGACAGGTCACTAAGCTTGGCCTGGATGCTCTAGGCAGTGAGACGCATTTTCCTGTCTGTGCTCACAGCACGTTGGTCCGTTGTCACATTTATCGCATTTTATGGCACTGCTTTAAATGTCATTCTTCCCCAGTAAATGCCTCTAGTGCCAGCAGAGTGCCTGGCACGGAGAAGGCACTTGATAAACATTTATTGGTGGAATGAATATGACTCTCTTAATGTTTCTCAAGTGGAGGTGCACCCTCCCAGCCCAGAGAGTGGTTGGAAGTGTGGGGGCATTTGTGGTTGTCACAATACTGGGTGGTGATGCTCCTGGCCTTTAGTGAGCAGGGCCAAGAATACGGAATGTCTTTCCATCTGTCAGACAGTCCTGGAAGGGCTCTGCCCCACATGCCAATCTCTCCTCCGCTGAGAGTAATTTCGAGGTAGCTGAGATGCGAGGAAATTATTTTTTTTTTTAATTTCCTAAAATTTATTTATTTTTGAGAGAGAGAAAGAGAGAGAGAGAGAGAGAAAGAGAGAGAGAGAGAGAGAGAGAGAAGGAGCGTACGAGTGGAGAGGGGCAGAGAGAGAGGGAGACACAGATCCAAAGCAGGCTCCAGACTCTGAGCTGGCAGCATGGAGCCCAACATGGGGCTCGAACTCATGAACTGAGAAATCATGACTGGAGCTGAAGTCAGACGCTTAATGGACTGAGGCACCCAGGCGTCCCATGGAAGCTTCAGGCTTAGCCTAGGGACACCTTGGTTACCCTGCTATTTGAGCTTTGGAGCTGAATGGGGGCTATGCTATACACCCAACTCATGCTATGATTTAATGAGATAATATTTGCAAAGTGCCTAACACAGTGCTGGGCCAGAAGCAGGCAGACAAGTGGTTTGGCTCCTATCCAGCCGTCTTTGGGCAACGGAGATGCTTACTTGTCAATGGATCAATCAGTCTGGCCTGTGATGTAACTGAACAGAGAGGGATTTTGCACGCAGGCGTGTCCCAGAATCTGCGCTTGTGAAATGCAGAACATGATATGGGAGGCACAGTGCCGGATTGTTATGGGGATCCAGTGACATGAATATGTAAAGTTTCAAAAGATTGGTGCCTGTCACTTCATGGTCTCTCGATAAACAGTGAACACAATGAAAGGACAGCAGAGATCCAAGAAAAGCAGCATTCTCGCTGAGGCATTAAGGCAGCTGATCAAATCATACTCTCTCTTCCTAACAAAATCAAGTGAGATTTCTTCAGCAAATTTCCCCTCATACTCTAGTTCCTGCAAATGAAACAGATTTCCTGCAGAGGACACACTTCTTGACTTCACCCTGCATTCCCACTGCTGCAGAGTAAGGGACGCTCAGGGCAAAAACATATATGATTCACCTGCTTTCCTCAGTCCCTTTGTACCCTTCCAATTCCCACTGGCGAGTCTATTTACTTTCCACCTGTTTCTTATTAGCGAACATATGTCATAGTAACATTTAAAAGAAGGTTGATAAAATAGAAATGCCATAATCCTAACCTATCCGAACTCTAAAAATTGCCTTCTAATGCCTTTCTGTAAGAATATTTTTGTAGAGTCGCTATCATGATGCACATAGTATTTTGATTTCTACCATATCCAGTTTGTATTGTATATTCTCCACATTTATATGTAGGCTGCATAATTACGATGTTTGATGACAGCAAAATTTCTCATTGCTTTCATACGCTGCCCCATCTTGCTGGATTCGGGGTTTGCCCTTGCAAGGTAGTGCTGCAGTAAACACTTTCCTACAAACTGTGTTTTAGTCGTGCTAAAATATTTCACAGAATTAATTTCTAGTACTTTAGATACAGAATCAAAACAGTGTGAATATTATGATTCATGTTCTGTATTTTCTTATTATTTTCCAAAACGGCTGTACCAATTTACAACGCCTTTAGAAGTATTTGAGGATCTAATTTTGCTACAGCCTTGGACAGGATCATTTTTTTAAAGTTTATTTATTTATTTATTTTGGTGGGGGGGGGCTAGCTGGGGAGGGGTAGAGAGAGAGGAGAGAGAGAATTCCAAGCAGGCTCCATTCTGTCAGCACAGAGCATGACTCGGGCCTTGATCTCATGAACCGTGAGACCTTCACCTGATCCGAAACCAAGAGTTGGACGGTGAACCAATTGAGCCACCCAGGTGCCCCTCATCTTTTTTTTTTTTAATTTAACAGGTATAAAATGATAGGAATGAAAGTTAATTTACATTTATTTATTAACCAGCATGATTCTTTTCCATATGTTTTATTTTTTCTATTTTCTTTTTTGTGCATATTCACATAATCAACCTTCTCCCAACCACAGCCAAGTGTAGGAGAAAATACAAGCATGAGGTTAGTTGCAGGACCTCTAACAGCATAGGCATCTAACGTAACTTCCTTCTGTCCAGCATACCTCTTTCTCTCTGAAGGGGGTCACCTGATCTTACCTTCATCTAATTCTAAATTTAATTTTTTAATGTTTATTTATTTTTGAGAAAGAGAGAGAGAGAGAGAGAGAGACAGAGCATGAGCAGGGGAGGGACAGAGAGAGAGACACACAGAATCCAAAACAGGCTCCAGGCTTTGAGCTATCAGCACAAAGCCTAACGTGAGACTTAAACCCGCGAACCATGAGATTATGATCTGAGCCGAAGTCAGGCACTTAACCCACTGAGCCACCCAGGCACCCCTGTCTAGCTTTAAATTTAAATGGTTCTAAGTATTCCCCGTGAAACAGATGAAACTCTATAATATATCACATCATACAGTATTAGATCTGTAATTAGCATAGGTAAATATCTGGAATTTAACATGGGAGTGTCTAGAAATCCCAATGGATTCTAGGGATTTCCATGATTTCTGAGCAGCAAGTGAAGATAAATAGGGAAAATTCTTCATTCATTCATTTACCCATTTCTTCAACAGACATTTAGAGAGGGTCTAGAATATACTGGACTCCATAATAGATGCCTGGCCTCTAAAATTGAAGGTGATATAGTTTTGAGGGAGCTACGGTCAAGTGGAAGAGACAGATGAGCAGAGTAGTTATATGGTAAAGACTGCAGTGGGCAGAATGGGAAAAAGGGCTTTTTTTTTTTTTCTTTCTTAAGTAAGCTCTAGACCCAATGTGGGGCTTGAACTCATGACCCTGAGATTAAGAGCCATGTGCTCCACCAACCTAGCTGGCCAGGCATCCCATGGAGTGCATATTTTGGAAGGTTTCACAGAGGAGGACACATTTGAGCCCAGACTTGAAAGATGAGTAAGATTTTGCCAAAATGAGGATGAAGGAGGAGCAGAGGCAGAGAGGAAATGCTAGGTGTGGAGGGAAGGCATGGAACTCAGGAACAACTTAACAATGGTGAGAAGTTAAGTTTCGGGAATGGGTGGTGTGTTGGGCAGAAACAGAGAGAGACAAACTGGGGTTGGATTTTATGCCAAGCCAAGGAGTCTGTTCTTTATCTTCTGGGAAACTTGGGTCCAGAAGGGAGTCAGGGAAAATTTATAAACAAGGGGGTGACATGACCAGTGTTATTCTCTCTCTTTTTTTTTTCTTTTTTTTTTTACTGTTTGTTACTTTTGAGAGAGAGAGAGAGCAAGTGCACTCGCTTGTGAGCGAGGGAAGGGCAGAAAGAGAGGGACAGAGGATCTGAAGCAGGCTCCCCACTGACAGCAGAGAGCCCAAAGCGAGGCTCGAACGCAAACCATGAGATCATGACCTGAGCCGAAGTTGGATGCTTAACGAACTGAACCACCCAGGTGCCCCAACTGGAGTTATTCTTTGAAAAAAAAATTTTTTAAGATTGTTTCTACAAAATTCCCAAGTACTATTACTCGGCTCAAAGCTAGAGCCGATAGTGTGAACTTGGGGATTCTGTTTTTGAGGCCTTAACCATTTGCCTTTACCCCATGGTCAAGCTCTCCCTCTATTTGCCTCTGACTTATCTGGTGTCTGAAAAGGTGGGAAACCCAGAAGATACTTATTTTTAAACAGTGTATTGGTTTCATTTTCAAATAATATGCATGACGTTTTCCTCCAAACTCCAACGTCTTTTCAGGGATGTCACAGATCTTGTGGTGGAGGGAAAGAAAACATGGCAGAACCATGCACGGCTCCTGTGGCTTCTCTGACACAGCACACACTGCTCCCACTCATATTTCATCAGTCAAGGCAAGTCACAGATGTGCATTCCAAGTTCAGTATGCTTCCTCCTGAGGGAAGGTACTGGAAGTCACATGGACAAGCAGCCTGAACAGAGAGAGACCATGTGTTTATGTAATAGATACACCGGTGTCTGTATCTAGATATAGAGCTCAGTGATGAAGAAAGGTCTTAACTAGGTTTTGAGCACTGAAATCAGGGTTAGCCGTTGCCCACTTCCTCTTGGCTATATTCTGTCAACTTGCCAGCCTTCTTCTGTATTTCAGGGTTCTGATCCTTGCAAATATGTTTCTGAGGCTTCCTTGATTTTGTGTAGGTTTGTTCAAGCATAGGGTCTGGCAGGAGACTAGAGGATGTGAGGAGGGGAGAAGCCAGCATATTTGGCCCCACCTCTCTCTGGGCTTCTGGTAGCATCACTGGGCACGGGTGTCCCCCGTCTGTAGCTCCAGCAACCTCCCCACTAGTCCCAGCAGCCTGTGAACGGCATCTACCTGTAGGCTCCCCTCTTTGTCCATCCAGCCCCAGGGATGAGAGTGGTTTCTCGCAGTTCCTAATTTCTAGTTACCTCATCTGTTTGCTCCTTTGGCTCTTTAAATGCCTTTGTGAACAGCTCCTTATATTAAATCCCCTCCACTGAATGACCTGGTGTGGCTTCTGTTTGCCTGACCGAACCCTGCATAATTCAGACTCCATTCTGTTCTACAAATTAGTTAGCCTTCTCAGACCTGTCTAGTGGCTAGGAGCTTAAGTCATCTTTACTCCCAAGGTAACCTTAATAGAGTTGGCTGTGGATACTTTAGAAAATGTGGTTAAGCTCCTTTAAACCTCATATCCCAAGACGAGGCCCCTAGCTTTTTGTTCTAGGTCCAACAGATATAAAGGTGGATATTTTAAATATTTACCAAAGAAATATTTAAAAATATTTACAAGTTCTCGTCTCCTTAAAACACATAGCAGAGCAGAAACAAGGCAGGTAGAATTTATGTGAAAGCAAACAAGCAAGTGACTGGCCCAGGTTTTTTCCCCTCAAAAAAGAAGATAAGCTTTGTGTGTGTGTGTGTGATTAAGATATATATCTTCATGTAGATATTGGCATCTACCCTGCAGGTATATATATGATTATGCATAATCATATATATATATATGATACAACTATTTTTAAAAATTTTAATGTTTATTTATTTTTGAGAGAGAGAGAGCCAAAGTACGAGTGGGGCAGGGCCAGAAAGAGGGAGACACAGAGTTTGAAGCCGGCTCCAGGCTTGGAGCAGTCAGCACAGAGCCCGATGCGGGGCTCAGACCCACGAACTGCGAGATCATGCCCTGAGCTGAAGTCAGACGCTTAACTGACTGAGCCACCCAGGCGTCCCATGATGCAACTATTTTTAAAGACCGGTGGTTATGAGTAGCCTTTAAGGAGTTTATTTAAAGATATTTGGAATGTAATGATCAAAGCCAAAGATGATTCATTTAAAAGCTCTTATGTTTCGTATTGAATTTCTATCGATGTCTTTGATACAATAATGCAAGGGAATTTCAAATTTGGAAGGGAGGAGACAGAGACACTGAAGAAAAAAAGATTTGATGGCATCCAGACAGAAGGATTTTTTTCACCGACATGTAGTGAGTAAATGGGCAAATGAGAGCCCTGGAGACGGCGGCATCACGTGATGCTTCCCCTGAATTAACAAGGGGATTTGGCTTCAAGATCTACAAGGGAGAGGAGCAGAAAGAGCTGGTTTCTAGGGAGCAGTTAGCTCACCCTGCCTCGGTCTGCTACCGGTCTAAAACACCAGCAGGCGCGGCTGCTTCTGGGGGAGGTGGGAGCGTTGCTGAGTGTTTTGTAAAGGTCCAAAGGGACCCCCGAGGAGTTTCTTTCTGGGGGGCTGTCATCACCGGGCAGGCCAGGACCCCGCACAGGAGTCAGGCGGTCATTAGGGTTTTCTGAGTCCAAATGAGGGCAGGTTCCTCTGAAGGAGATTTGCTAAGGAGAAGCGTGGTGGCATTGAAGCCATGATGTGCCTTTGTGTGGACTTCAGAGACGGAGTGACCTGAATTTGGGTCCCGGCTCAGCCAAGTACCGGCTACATAAGCTTGAGTATGTTATGCAATATTTTGAACCACTATCTCTGCCCTCATAAAAATGGGCAAGAATGGCTCATAAAAAGCACTCAGTGATGCACCATTTTTATTATTGATAATAATAGCTATTATCCATATTGCCATATTTGTAAGATGCTCACAACCACTTTATGATACATCCACTGGCCCCTGATTTTCTAGGATGCTTCAGGGACACTTCAAATACTATACAGACTAAGAACCTGAAACCCAGAGAAGAGAGCCAAAGTAGACAGGTGTGAGCCCAGAACCATTACCCTGTCCTCTGATCCCCATTCCACGGCCCCTTCTACTTAACCAGGAAGGTCAACAGACATTCCCCACCCACCTCGTTTATGGGGACATTCCCCACAATGGTGGTAGCATGCATCGAGAAGGTCACATTGATGACAGATCTTTTTCCTTTCTTTCATGTACTTCCTGCCTCTTTCCATCTCTTGTTTTCACACCAGAGGCTTCATTCTCTTCTCTCCTGAATCTTATTCTCCCCTCGCCTTCCTTCAAGTGCTCTGGTGTTCTGTGCCCATTGGTTACTTTATTTTTTAATTCACTCAACAAACACTGATGAGCTCTTCTGAGGTGTCAGACTCTGGAGAACAGATGTTTATGACAAGCCAGCCCTAGGGGCTCACAACCTCTGGAGGGGACGAATCTGCAAACAGGAATTATAGTGCCCATGCGCAAGAGGGGAGAAGACCAGGGGACCCCCCTGAATCTCCCACCACAGCGGGCAGGATAGCTGGTTGGCTCTGGAGTCACATGCCCGGGATGTGAATCTCCGCTCCCTCTGTCAGTGCCCTTGGGCACAGACTCAAAAGCAAAGTTATATATTCTGCCTTGGTAAAATAGGAGCCCTAATACCTGCCGCAGAGGGAATGTGGGACTCCACTGAGAAAACTTTTAAAAATTAAATATTTAAAAATGCTCACAAGTTGTTATCTCCCTTTAAATACAGAGCTGATCAGAATGAGGGCAGGAATCCATCTGAGAGCACATGGCATTCATTCGATCCAAGTGATTTCCCATTTCCTTAAGAGGGAGAGTAAACAGAGAGTACTCATTACTGAATAACTCGGGTTGGGATCATTGATGAAACAGGATCAGGATCCCTCCTCTTTTTGTGTCCAAAGCAGCCATCTCATGGTGCTGCTCCAAAATGGTTACTGCGTCAGGAGAGACAGAAGAGGTGCCCCTGAGGGTGGGTCCTGATTGACTTTCTACGGAGGGTGGCCTGCCGGAGTGGATGGGCAAAGCCCGTGCAAATCCTGCATCTTACAACCTGTGTGGTCCAGCTGTGGGCTGAACAAAGAGCGGCGGATGTGGTGTGAGAGCTTTGAACGTTGCGGGAACTGCATGCTTCTGTGTGCGGGGAAAATGGTTTGCTCGGTGAATACCCGATTTCTTTCCAGCCTCCGTTCCTCCTAAGGAGCACAGGTCTGAAGCCAGGAGCAGATCTCCCCATGTGCTGGCTCTGTTCCCTGGGCAAGAGGAGCTGATCACTTTCCATTCAGCTCCCAGCTAATTGAGAAGTTCCTGAAGCAAACGCACATCGCACACTAGGAAAAACCAGAACCCCACCCTTCCAAAAAAAAAAAAAAAACCCACAAAAAACAAAACAAGCATGGTAGCCAGAACAAAACACAAATGTCCTCTGCCCTTCCCTAGGGTTTGGAAAAGCAAACTTTCTGGTAAAGGGACACTGAATTAATTTTTCAACAGGAAGCACACTTGTGGGGTTTAGCTTAGGGGAGTCTAAGCTATGTTAATCTGTGTGAGTCTTACAGTCCTTTGTGTGTGTGTATGTGCACGCTTATGTGTGCTTACATGCATTTCTGTGTGTGCTCGTGTGCTAACATCGGTGAGGTGTGTGTGTGTGCACGCTTATGTGTGCTTACACGCATTTCTGTGTGTGTGCTCACATCGGCGAGGTGTGTGTGTGTGTGTGTGTGTGTGCGCACTCGCTCATGAGGCTGGTTTTGAGGAGATTGCTGCAGCTCAAACAGGGTGGGAACTCATTTTCATTTGGAATCAAATGCATTCAGAGCTGGATAAAATGAAAAACTTTATTCAGCATTTTCTGAAAGAAGCCATCCGAGGTCTCCTTTCTCAGAATCTAGGACCACAAATGCCACTGAGGTCACACAGGCTGTGTACATGCACACATATATGTAATTTTTAATATCTCCCACATGACCAGAATGGATTTGTTCCATTCAGTGGGAAGCTACAACATTTATTACATCTCTTTCTCAAATAAACCTCAAAGCGAGCATTTCATCTTTTCTCATGTAATCATCATAAGGTAGAAAATGAAATTTCCCAAACCTAAAAGCATGTTGCTAAGAGCTTCAGGGCACTGCATGTCACTTCTTACTTTGATGTGTTCATGGTGGGGGGGGGGTTGGGGAATGACAAAATAAAAGAGAGACAGAGACACAGAAAGGAAGGAAAGAGAAGAGAAGGAAGGATGCATTGCATCTTCCTTGAGATTTTCAGAAAGCTTTTTTTTTTTTTTTTAACTCTTTATGTAGTGACAAGATGGAGCTGATTAAAACAAGACAAGGGAAGTCTTGGTGCCAGACCACTTCAGAAAAGAAGCATTCCAGAAAGGCATGTAAGAACTCCTGTCAGGAACAGGGATGGTTTCGCGGCCCCTCTTGCATATTAATGAACTACACGTAACCTCAGCTTAGTGGGGCAGATGCAACATTTCAGGAGTTGTGCCAGAATTCAGCGATAAATGCCAGCTCTGGGGGAAATACGTTTCATGATAGAATGAGGAGTCCGGCCACCTGAGACATCGGCAGCAATCATCCACCCGCCCCCCCCCCAGCCTTGAAAGGCAAGGGGGATTCTGGGGAGAGGGGCACTTGGTGGCATGGTGAGTGTGGGGCGCAGAGGTTATTCACCCGAATCTGGTTCCTGCATGTTCGCTGAACCTCCAGCTCTTCGAAAACCGTGCATTTCCTCAAGCAACAAATGCACCCACCTTAAGGTCGAGCTCAGGTGAATTGATTATTTTTGCTGCCTATTTTTCTGGTGTGGTTTAAAGAATTAAAAAACGGTTTAAGCATGCAATCCTCCTTGCTTGAGAAGAAAAACGTCTCTTGATGCCTCCTCTTTTCGTCTCTGCGACTGCCTGCCGGGTGTTTCTCCTTCTCAACTTCTTGCAGCCTGTGGTGGTGTTTTCAGGCAGAAGACAAGCTCTCACCAATCCCCTTCCCTTCCAGGGCTCCTCGAGAATTTGCCTGTTTCCCGCCCCTTGCTCGTCTCGTTCCCCTTTGCCCCGAACGCAGAGTACAACCGTCACTGTCGTCTGTGCTCACCATCTGTTTCTAAAATTCCTATGATACAGCAATCACATGACGATGTGCGGTGCAGCCATTTCGATATTGCTAGGTTTCGCCTGGCAGGATTTGGAAGTGATGGCTCTGGGGCCCTGCTTTTCGAAGCTGACCAGCCACACACATGGTGTGATCCGGAGCTTGCCCTCCAGGAAGACCTTCCAGAGCAGCTGCCAACTGTATCTGATGTTTGTGTGAGATTGAAAATGGAGAAGAAAGCTGCAGCCTTACACCGGCTGCTGAGACACAGCCCAGACTGGAGCCAAGAGGCAGAGGAACGATGGTCAGAACAATGCTCTACGCTGTCATGAGAGAAAACAGCACACACCCGATTTGACGCTCTTGCTCGCAGTCGGCTATGGATGCAATAATGCTGACCACCAAAGCTCTCGGATCCAGTGGCTTAAGGCGACAACTGCTCACGCTGTTCTTGCTCACAGGTCCAGCCTGGGCTTGGCAGACGTAGGCTGGGTGCCCTCACTGGGCTTGCAGATTAAGCCCAGGTCTGCTCCACGTGTCTGTCGTCCTCAGTGGACTATTGGTTTATGCTCGTATGGGACGGCATGAGCGCAAGAGAGTAGATCCAACTGTGTTTCCATCATACATGATAACATTCCACTGGCCTATGCCAAGTCATGTGACCACGCTCAAAGTCAAGGGGCAGGGAAGGATCAGCCTCATGCTTAAGCCCAGGTTTAATGGGGGTTAGAAAGTATACTCCTCTCATGGAGACAGCGAAGGGAATAATGAAATAATATCATGAAATCTTTCATACTTGCTATGAGTCCCCTGCCTAGTGCCCATTCCTTCTTTTGGGAGTTTCATTTTCATCTGGTACCTGAGTCCTTACCAGTTAAACCTGTTGGAGAAACAGATGCTCCCTCACCCCACCAGGTTCTAGAGACTGGGTATACTGATCAGGCTTATGTTACCAGCAGAATCCTTTTCCCTGGACCCAAGTATTGGTTTACAAATAAACATGTGATCCAATGTGGACCACTGAGAATGAAAGAGGCAGTTGCTCTGAACTCCTGGAAAATGAGATTTCTTCTTATGCTGTGAGAACTACTAGGAGATACACTTGAAGCAGCTTGCTTTGGACCTGTGCCTCTTGCAACTGCTAAGGTGTGATGGGGAAGCCAGCACCCGGAGGACATATGTGAGAGAACTGGAGGGAAAGCAATCTACTCCCTGGTCAAGCCTAACCTGAAGCTCACACTATTTCAAAAATCTCTAGTTAACTCAGCAATTAAATTACCTTCTTCCTTTATTAGATGTTATTTATTTTTGAGAGAAAGAGAGCAAGAGCGAGAGAGATTATGAGTGGGGGAGGGGCGGAGAGAGGCAGAGACACAGAATCTGAAGCAGGCTCCAGGTTCTGCGCTGACAGTTCAGGGCTCAAACTCATGAGCTGTGAGGGCAGGACCTGAGCTGAAGTCAGATGCTCAATCAACTAAGCCACCCAGGCACCCCTAAATTATCTTCTTTATTGAGCTTTCAAATTCCTTACAATCAACACTATTTTCGTGAATTCACTCTCTGTGTGACTTTGGGATATTGGGGTGTGTGTGTGTGTGTGTGTGTGTGTGTGTTTGTGTGTGTGTAGTGGGAGGTTTAATTTCTTTGAGCCTCAGATTCCTAATACACAGTATGGGAATGATACTGCAGTAACGAGATCATGTACGTCAGGCCCTAGTGCTCAGTGGGCAGGCCGGGTGGGAACCCAGATGAGGGAAGGCGAGGGGACTGAAGAGACAGCCCATTCACCAAGCCTTGTGCTTATGGGGCTGCCTCCAGCAGGAGACGATGTCTGCTTCTAATTTTCCCCAAACCCACGGGCTAGCTGAGCCCCTGACAGAGGACACTGAACAAACATTAGTTCCTTCTTTTCCTCTCCATAGTCAGTACTTCTTTTGCTAGTTACAACAGCCATCATTTGGCTGAAGTTATAGGACTCAGCAACACTGTTAATATTTGCTCTTTCTCTAAAAGCAACTTTACTCCTCTCCTGTGGTCATTTCTTTCCCCCCTTTCCTTACCTGAAGTGCATTTCCTTTCCCTCTCTGTTCTTTGTGTTCTATTTCTCATGCTTTTCCTCTAGCCTCCTCCTGCCCCCTTTCTTCTCCCTCCTTTGCCTCTCTCTCACTCCAGGAAAGGACTCCCCAGGACTCGTTCTTTCCAACCTCTGGGTGTCTCCACGTAAGGGCTGGTGCACAATCTCTAGGAGCAGAGTCTGGAGACAGACGTTATATGAACACCAATCCCGGTTCTAGGATTCTGGACATCCTAAGCCCTCTGTGCCTCACTCTTCCCATCTGTAGAACTGGTCTAGCTCATTCACCTGCAGGCCCGTGGTGGAGGGCTGAACTGAATAATGTATGTCAGGTGTCTAAGACTACATGATCAGACCATGAACTATAGCCTCTTCTCCCTTTTGGCTTCATCGCATAAGGTCAGCGCTCTAAATGCCCGGCACGGGGTAGCCACAAGATACTGAGCATGCATCATTCACCACTGATTTAAACAGAATGCTCACTGACACTACTGACACCATCATTTCCCAACTTCACCTTCTGTCCTGTAAACGAGCGTTTACCTAATTGTGTGAGTAGCCGAAGTCTCTCTTTGTCTAACTGTGGACAGGGAACACAGAGGTGAACTCTTCAGTTCATGGCTACTGAGAGAATTCTGGGAACGCTTCCTGCATGCCCTTAGGCAGATGGTTGGCCCACATATATTTCAACAACACAAATTAATGTAAAACATATTCATGTATGTATTAATTAATGCTAATGTATTCACAAGAGATTCAGATAATGGGCAGTCCATTCTGACACCTCCCTCCTAATTCATTCACCCTAAAGATACTGAATCTTGTTTAATTTTTACACTCAAACAAATCGATCTATTGTGATTTGGGGGCTCCCTTTCTTCCACACTCCCTATGGCCACCTGCTAGCTCTCTAAGATTTCCTCCAACTGGTGAAAAAGACTTCCATGTTGGAATTAGAAGAGTGGGAAGAGGGTGTCTGTGAAAATACTAGACTAATAGTCGTACCTGAGTATGCATAGATTTCTGTCACAGAGAAATCAGATTAAAAAAAGGCAGAAGAGTAAAGTGGTAGTACTTGAAGAGGATGCTGAAAGTGGAGGAGAAATCACCTGGGGTTGGAGGAGGGACCAGAAAGGGAAGCCAGGGTGAAACAGGCCACCATCACGAAGATACTGGAACATTGCCCAGAGTCTGATGTTTGTATCTGGAGACAGAAGCTGTATTCTCAGGAATTTATTTTTTTCCCTTTTGTTTGTGGAGTAGCATGACACAATTTAGGCAAGGTTGAATTTTAAGGTTGTTTTATCACTGCTGTTTTTTTTTTTTTTTAAACTGAGTTCCTTCAATAGAGGAGCATTTTCCCCAGGACATTATTTAATGGTGGAGCTTGAATATAAGGTTAAGAGACTAAGAAGATCTCTGCCTTCAAGAAATTTATAATCTGGTGCCTGGGTAGTTCAGTTGGTTAAGTGTTCAACTCTTGATTTTGGCTCAGGTCATGAGCTCACTGTCATGACATCAAGCCCTGTGTTGGGCTCTAGGCTGGGTATGGAGCTTGCTTAAGGTCCTCTCTCTGTCTCTCTCTCTTCCTCTGGCCCTCCCCTGCTCACTCGCGCGCTCTCTCTCTCTCTCTCAAGGAAAACAGCTTATAATCAAATTCGGATCACTACTGAACGAGATTAGACAAGTATCAAGCACAAACCTATCTAGCATACTGCTCTACCCTGTCCCCTGTCCTCACTTCTTGAATCTGGAAGATCTGGTACTCTGTCTTCTTCCTGTTCTATTCCTCTGTTCAAACAGGAAGGTTTTTCCTTAAACAAAACAACATAACATAACACATGCATGAGATAAAAATCATTAAGTCAAGGGATGGAAAAGAATGTAGACCAGATCTGGAATAAATACCAAAGGAATGTGTCCATGAGAAAAGCAAAATAAGCTCTTATATTTTCTTGTGCTGGGCAGTTTCCAAAGCCCTTTCATTCAGATACACAATTCATGACCATCCTGTGAGGGCCTCAAGGTGAGGAGTAGAGACCAGGTTTGTATTCAGATGGGTTTCTGCAACTGAAAACAAGGAGTTTGGGAGAAATGGCTATTGTGCCATGGCACCTCCAAGAAGGCCCCCAGAGTTCATGCCCTGGGTGGTATTCATGCTCCCCCCACCCCCACCTTGACAATGTACTGGATCTAGTGACTCCTACTGATTAGAATATGGCAGAAAGCAATGGGATGTCACTTTGGAGATTAGGTTATGAAGACTGTGGTTTCTATCTTAGGGATTCTGTCTTGCTTTCTCTCCTTCTTGGATATTCTCATTCTGGAGAAAGAAAGTTGCCCTTTTGGCGAAGAATGGATGTCTCCAGTCAACAGCCAGTTGAGGATCTGAGGCTGGCCAATAGCCACATGAGAGAGTCTGGAAGCAGATCTTACCCACGTCGAGCCAGAGACTGACTTCAGCCCTGCTGTCACAGTGACCCTGTCTTGTGTGAGACTCCTAGCCAGAGGCACTCAGCTAAGCTGCTCCAGGATTCCTAACCCACAGAAACTCAGAGACAATAAACATTTGTGGTTTTCAGCTGTTGAGTGTTGGGGTAATTTTTTTATGCAGCAATAAATAACTAATACAATTGCCTTTTTTTGTCTCTATAAACAATGCCTTATTTTTTTCCTTGTAAAACTAAAATGTGCTTATTATTAAAACAGAAATACAAAGACAACAACAACAAAAAAACCCTAAAAGTCGTCACCAAGAGGTTACCAATATTCTCCACATAACATGCAGAGTGAGCCAGTTAAAATATGAGTCATACCATGGGGTGCCTGGGTGGCTCAGTTGGGTAAGCATCTGACTTCGGCTCAGGTCATGATCTCACGGTTCGTGGGTTCAAGCCCTGTGTCAGGCTCTGTGCTGACAGCTCAGAGCCTGGAACCTGCTTCGAATTCTGTGTCTCCCTCTCTCTCTGCCCCTTCCCCACTCATGCTCTGTCTTTGTCTCTCAAAACTGAATAAATGTTAAAAAAATTTTTTTAAATAAAAAATAAAATGTGAGTCATCAAACAATCCCCTCTTCAAAATCACTCTGTGGCATCCCCTCGTGTTTGGAATATAATCCAAAATTTCTACTGTAACTTCCAATTCTTATGTGATCCCTGCTCTCCCTCTCTCCCTCCCTGAGCTCCAGCAAGCATGGCCTCTTGTTGGCTGTCAACTCTATCCCATGTGTTTTTTTTTTTTTTTTTTACAAATAGATATTGTATACATCTAAGGTGTACCACATAATATTTTGATATATGTATGCAAAATCAACATACCCATGACCTCCCATAATTACTGCTTTCTTGCTTGGGTGTGGTGAGAATGCTTGAGATCTACTCTCACGTGTTACAGTATTATTAACTACAGTCATGATGCTGTATGTTAGGTCTCCAAACTTATTTATCTTACAATGCAAGTCTGTACCCTTTGATTAGTATTTCCCCTTTTTCCCAACCTCTAGTAACTACCATTCTGCTCTTTGTTACTAGGAGTTTGATTTTTTTTTTTTTTTTTGGATTCTACACATCAGTGAGATCATGAGATATTTGTCTTTCTGTGTCTGGCTCATTTCAGTTAGCGCAATGTTCTTCATGTTCATTCAGGTGGTCACAAATATCTGATAAGGGGTTGATAATCCCAGATACATAAGGAATTTGCACAACTCACTAGAAAAACATGAATAACCAGATTAAAAAATGGGAAAAGGACTTGACCAGACATTTTCCCAAAGAAGATCAATAAGTGACCAACAGGGATACGAAAAGGTGCTCAACATCACTCTTCTTCAAGGAAATGCAAATCAAAACCACCTCATACCTTTTAGGATGAATATTATCAAAAAGTCAAGAGACAGGGCCACCTGGGTGGCTCAGTTGGTCAAGTGTCCAACTCTTGATTTCAGCTCAGGTCATGATATCACAGTTCCTGAGGTCAAGCCTTGTGTCGGGCTCTGCGCTGACAGTGTGGAGCCTGCTTGGAATGCTCTTTCTCCCCATCTCTCTGCCCCTCCCCCCTCTCAAAATAAATAAACCTCAAAAAAGTTTTTTAAAAATGTCAAGAGATAAATACGTGTTGGCAAGGATGGGGAAAAAAAGGGAACCTTTGCGTGCTATGGTGGGAATGCAGATTGACACAGCCGCTGTGGAAAACAGTATGGAGGCTCCTCAAAAAATGGAAAATAGAAACCCCATGTGATCCAGCAATCTGACTTCTGGGTATTTACCCAAGGGATAAAATCATGCTCTTGAAGATATACTTGCACTTCCAAGTTCACGGAGCATTATCCCAGTAGCCAAGGCATAGAAACCCATCAACAGATGAATGAATATATGTGTGTGTATATATATTCATATATATATAGAACATTATTCAGCCTTAAACAAAGAAGGAGATGCTGCCATTTGTGATAACATGTCCTGCACGCTTTTGCCTGTCACATGCTTGCTGTTTTGTGGCCCGCTCCCTTATCACGTTCGTTACCCAAATGTGGCCTGCTCAGGTCTCTGTCCGAATGTTACTCCATAGAGGCACCTTCTCTGAATATCCCCATCCAAAATAGCCCCCTTCACCTACTATCCTTCTGCTTCACTCCAGAATTGAGCCCACAGCAGAGGCGTCGGTAACACATTTTATATGGTGCCCTCCTTCTTCCCTGCCTCACTCGGCTTACTCCTCCATTCTTGCCTCCTAGGATCACTTTGCAAATGAACACCCAGCATGCAGGTTCTTGATGCCTTCTGTTTTGGGGGAAATGCAAACTTAGACTCTTAGACAGCCAGCCACTGATATTTCAGGATTTATTGATTACAACCACCAGAGTTACTTAAATAAAGTAAGTAATACCATTAAGGGGATGTTGAGTTATGAATCACATTAAAACATGGGACACTGATGTAGAGGTCAGGAAGGGGTGGTGAGGAAACTGATATTGGAAGTGACAAAACACTTGGTAAAGCTGTTTTCCATGGTGGCCTGGAAGACAGACTGTGTGTTACTGAGACTGTAGCTTAATGGAAGTGGTTGCCAGAAATCAGAGTAATGGAATATGTTGGCTTTTATGTTCTACTTTTAGCAAATAATCGCAAAAAAAAAGAAAATCATGGATGAATGGATAAGCCAAAGATGGTCTGAACATACAATGCAATATTATTTATCCTTAAAAAGGAAGGAAATGCTGACACATGCTATTACATGAATCCTGAAGACATCATGCTACTTCAAATAAGCCATATGCAAAAGGACACATACTGTATGGTTCTGCGTATGTGAAATAAATGGTTGTTGCTAATGGCTGGGAGGGGGAGAGTGGGGAAGTCAGTGTTGAATGGGGACAGAGTTTCAGTTGGGGAAGATGAACAGGATTATGGGGATCAGTGGGGTGATAGCTGGCCAATAACGTAAACGTACTTAACACCACTGAATGGCACATTTAAAACTAAGGCGATGAATTTTATGTTATGAATATTTTACTATAACAACAAAAAAGGAGATAACCTCAGGATGGAATTGACCAGTTTGCAAGGAGGATAAAGTGGATTAGAGAGTCTAGAAATTTGGAGCACCAAAAATTGGAAAAGCTGTTTGCGTCTAGGCCCCAAACAGTGAGAGATCAGCATGGGACAGGGTTTGTGCAACAAAGGGCCCATCAAACTGTGCCGTGTGGCACACGTCTGTACAGGGCATGGCCTTGCCCCCCACATCAGAATGGTAGGGGGCTTCAGGAAAGTCAGCACTGAGGTGAGAGAGGCACAGGGTGGGGGTGGGGGTTGGGGGAACAAGGCAAAACCATAAATTCGGTCTGACTGTAATGTTGAGGAAAGAACTGTGGGTGTGGTGATTGATACACCAGAAGGGACTCTGTCTTTTAGAGCATGGTCACAGCCAATGACACTACAAGCCTGGAATGAAAATCTTTCTATGGTATTTGAGGCTTAAAATGACTTTCAGACCCCAAATTTGTACCAGCTTGAAGTGTACTGTGAAAACCGGAGAGGCCCCAGGGAGGGTTTTTTCCTCTCTAGTAACTTTGAAAATGGACAGTAAGGAGTTTCTCGAGAGGCAGAACCAGAGGCCGGGAACGGTGGGTGAGAGAGTTGCTCCCAGAGAGCAGAAATGGGCTTTCAACAAAATCAGCCCTCTCGGCTCCAGCAGACAAATTCAGAATACCAGCCTGGCAAGATCACCTTCTTACCAGACACCAGAGTCTGTGATGTGTTTCCCTAGCCCTCCACTGTCTGCTTGGGATTATTTATTGCTTTTATCCTCTCCCTGTCCCAGCATTGAGTGGATGCATGTGTTGGGATGAGATGCATGGGAAGATGATTTGCTTTTTAATTCAAAGCCGGCTGGACCACAAGGAGCCACATCTGAACAAATGGTATGGACTGTGCATATTCTAGAAATGCAAGGCTTTGAGACGGTGCTGGGGCTAGCTGGGACTTCTCAACTATCTCTCCAAGTTGTCTCCGGGGAAGGGCAAATGTGTTCTGTGTGTGAGAATCAGAGTAAATAGCTATTTCGTAACTAGAAGAACAGACTGTGGCCAAGACTTTGACGTGCTTACAAGCACACACTTTTCTTCACACTGAGAGCACAACTAGACTACATGTCCCAGTTTCCCTTGGGAGCACAGCTAGACAACATGTCCCAGCTTCCCTTGGGAACACAACTAGACTCCATGTCCCAGCTTCCCTTGGAAGCACAACTAGGCTACATGTCCCAGCTTCCCTTGCCAGCAAATGTGGCCAAGTGACTGAGATCTGGCCAACAGGGATATGGGGGAAAAGTGACTGAAGGTAACTTCCAGGCACCGCCCATACAATCCTCTCTGGAGGACATCTTTTCTCTTTCTGGAATCCAGGAATGGGCACAACTCCCTGCAAGAACTCGGGGGTCACATGTTGAAAATGACAGAAACACAAATTAAAGAGGGTCTGGACCCTGTGAGATAAATATAGCTAATAAAAATATTTCATCTTTCTGGGAAAAGAGCAGAAACAGAAATAAAGAACAGCTGAACACAAGTCCACACCCTTGCTCCAGGCTGCAGTATCCACCTGACAACACATGAATATCCTCCAAATGGATTCTTGAGTTTATAGGCTACAGGAAGGAATGGTCTTCAAGCCTTTTTATAATTTGAATTCTCCATTTTAGGGTTCCTAATACGACTTCATTTCTCCATTAAGTGAAGTACACATCCAAGTAATTTTTTTTAAAGGAAAGTCTTTGTAAATCTGAGGGCTTTTCTTCTTTAAAGACAGAGATCATTTGGGAAAAAAAATAATAGGTCACAAACTTTTCATGCTCTCAGGAATTCCTGCATAGGTTTCAGAAAAATTTGAGGTCAATCTCATATCTTTCTCCTTTGGTGATGCCTACTTTTTATTTTCCTTATACTTAAGAAACTTTTTTTTCCTCGAAATTCAGGTGTTTTGGCAAAGTTCATGGAAGTGTGGGTTTGTCAGTTCTCATAAAATGTGACAGGGTGGGCTCATTCAGCTCACAGAATTGTCTTTTTCACTTCAGGTAGTTTCCTTCAATTATTTTAATCACAGATTAATTGTGTGTGTGGCTGCCTCATGCCAGTGGCTTCTTAGAAACAGAGACCATGTCTTAGTAATATTTGTATCTTCAGTCCTTGGTATATAATAGACACACAGTGATAGATTATTACAGTGATGAAGATTAAAGTTTTCTGGAAAAA
This sequence comes from Cryptoprocta ferox, assembly GCA_028646485.1. Lineage (NCBI taxonomy): Eukaryota > Metazoa > Chordata > Mammalia > Carnivora > Eupleridae > Cryptoprocta > Cryptoprocta ferox. The sequence continues at coordinate 80,373,494 of CM053568.1, read as the reverse complement.
TCTCTAGTAATAAAGAACATAACCATCTGTTGATAGAATGATGCTTTATGCATTGGACTTCCACATGATTTCTTAGATCTACATGTACCACAACTACTGTATTCTTCTTTAACCAATGAGACTTTGGCCAGGCAATCTGCTTCAGGTGATGAGTCATTATAATGTTAATATGATGCCAACAGAAACTGGAAGAGCCCTTGCACATTGGGTCATGCTCTCTCTAGATGCCTAGAGAGCCCTGGGACTGCCATGTGAAGGAGGGAAGCTAGCCTACTAGACGATGTGATGCCATGTAGAACAACAATAAGCTGCTTCAACTTAGGTCCCATCCCTGAAACATCTGGACCAATTCATCTCCCAACTGCCAGACATCTGAGGGAGACCATCTTCGAACATCCAGCTTCAGACAGATTCAGCCAGGCCAGAAGTACTTCCCATTGACCTATGAAAGTGCAAGGGAAACTCAGATGCTTGTTGATTGTGGCCACTGAGTTTTGGACTGATTTGTTATGCAGAAAAAGTTAACAGGAAGACAAATGAAGCCCTCGAATTGTTCGAATTAGCAGGATGACATTAATTGACTTACATTGTTCACAGATAACTCTGGCTGTTCTGTGGGTAATGTAGTTTGGGGAGGTGGGGCTGAGAGTGTAAACAGAGCAGTTGGGTGGGCTTTGAAATAACCCAGTTAAGGGACTTAGGGCACCTGTCCCAGGGTGATGGCAGATCTCTCTAGGGTGAGTGAAGTGAAGACGCTTACGATATAGTTTGAGGAAGAATTGGTTTTGAGAGACAGTGATTTTTTTCCCCATAGATAAAAGCAGTTAAAAACTCTGGAACAGAAACCAGACTTATACTGGACTTCTCAAGATGTATACAGGATTCTAGAAGATGACAGATTTTAAGTGAAAATGATTTCAAACCAAGAATTCTGTACTTAACCAAACTATCAAATGTGAGAACAGAATCCAAACATTTCCAACATGCAAAGAACATATTTGCCATCCAGTTATATCTTTTGAAGAATTAGTCTAGGAACAATTTTTTTTTTTAAAAAACAAACAAAGAAGTGGGAAATGTAAGCCATAAAAATGGTAGAATTAATCTAAAAGTCTATTCCAGATATTGTATATTGTCTGTTGCCACTCAGGTCACTGGTCTTCTGCACTGTCCTCTCTACTTCTAGTTCTGAGAGCCTGAAAACTACCTTTTTGAGTCTCCAATGCCAGCTAGGTTCTGTTTTACTTTGTACTTTTTTCTTTGGTCCACTAGTAAAGTTTTGAATGAAGTCAGAAGGTAGGGGGCAGGTATAAGACTTGACTGAGGAAGTGGCTTCAATACCTACAACACAATGGCACCAGTGTCGTTGGTAGGATGTCCAACAGCACCCATGGGGTATGTGTTCCTGGAGCATCAAGGGACTGGAGGCTTATAAGCCTCTCCTTGGTGGCAGAAAAGAGTGTGGTCTCAGGAATTCCTATGAGGGTGGTGGAGGCTTATGGGAGTCACTGTCCCTGTATAATACCATCTTCTTTCTTTCGCTCCTCCAGTCTTTCCAACACTTTAGAAATGAATACCTCAAGGTCTAATTCATCCTTCCCCATGTTAATTAATTAGAGTGGTTTCTGGTTTCTGGCCTGGGTACTGAATGATACAGAGTCCAATGAAATGAACTCACAGTCTGAGACATCTCAAAAGGCTTTGAAAGCAACTGATCTATTTTCTAGAGGAAGTCAACAAACTCTAAGAATATCTTAGAATGGTTTCTAAGCATTAGAAAGAAAGTCCGAGGAATACAATAAAGAAGTCATGCACTTCTTCTATGAAAAGAAAGGATGATAACTAAGTCTAGGAGAAATAAAATCCTAATGGGCAAGTCATGGTCCAAAAAGGAAACAAACGAAAGTGGTACATGACTTTGAGACTCTGATGAAGTAGAAGAGATCCCAGTTGATCTGGATTCTAGGATTACCACTCTTTGTGTGGTGCAGTGGTCACCTCCTCAGACTCAGAAAGGCAGTGTAATTCTACAACATACTTGGCTTTATGTGGGCAAGTGATAAACAACACAGTTTGCTCATGGCAGCTCAAAAACTAAGACATCAGTAAAAGAAATACCTGAATATAATTATGGTTATGGACCAAAATGCAAATGTAAGGATCTGAGGACAGGAATTGGGGTTTGGAAGGGCATCCTCATCTTAGGCGCAGAGAATCAAGAAAAACTGCAAAACATTGATGGGATATGATATAAGGTTTCCTAGCCCATCATTTAATACTACAAGTTACTACCACACACAGTGATAGGAACAATGCTGTAAAACTTTAGTGTGCAAAAAGAGTAGTTGAAGTGAACTCAATCCTTATCTTTTTTAAGGAGAAGCCAATGAATAATTTTCAAAATCAAGAAATCCAGTTATATGTCTAGTATTTAGAGTTAGGCATTTAGACAAACGATTGTCTCAACAACAGAACTGGGGCTCAGCAAGGATGGAATGGGTATTCTATTACATTTTTTTATGTTTTACTTATTTTCGAGAGTAAGAAAGGCAGAGCACAAGCAGGGGAGGGGCAGAGAGAGACACACACACACACAAAATATGAAACAGGATTCAGGCTCTGAGCTGTCAGTGCAGAGTCCGAAGAGGGACTTGAACTCACAGACCACGAGATCATGACCTGAGCTGAAGTTGGATGCTTAACTGACTGAGCCACCCAGGCGCCCCTCTATTGTCTTTTATTTATAACCCTTCGATACTATTTTAATGTCCAAGTATTAGTTTGAAAAAAGCCTTTTTTTTAAAGAACACTGCATTAAGGAAGGAGGATAGCCTGATGATGACATTCCCATTTTTATATATTATAACTGAGCTTGTCTTCATCTATGGATGAAGGAGTTAGATTAGATCATTTGTAGTGACTCCAGCTATAAAATACTGAGTACCTTTGAAGAATGGAATGGACCCCTCCTCTGGGGATGAGATTGGAAAATGCCTCTCCATTCCTACATCTTTTTTTTTTCTCCTGTCTGAGGACCACACTTAGAGACAGCCATTCAGAATACTGAGTTTTAATCATGGGCAGGCAAGAAGACTGTAGTTAATGCAACAGATATTTATGATAGGCCTCTGAGAGTACCAGGCTCCAGAACTGTCATTTGCTAGATTAGAAAAAAAAATCCAAATAAGCATCATAATGATTCATACCTTATAATTAGAGATAGGCAAAGCCCAACTATGCACTTTAAAAAGAGCAAGTCTATATACTGACATAGCCATATTAAAACAAAACATAGTATCTTGAATAGAGTTTGGCTTCCTGAAGTTTAGGGTGACATAAGGAAGCATTTTTCCCCCTCATATGCCCTTGTAGGAAGCACTGATAAGGTTTAATTGTATATTTTGTTAGAAAATGATGCGTATATAAAATACTCTAAAGGGCTGATGTCCACAACACAATCATTTTTTTTCAAGTTCATTAGACATAAAGTTCCCCCAAAATTAAAAGCTACACTTTATTATTTTTTTCCATGCCCTCTTAGAGATTATTCTGGTAGAGGACTGCCAAGTTATCTGGAGGAGCCATTCGGCTTATTGGCAAAAAGGCAGCTTTGTCCATTCATTGAACCCTGCAGGCCAAGAACCTATTCTCGTTTCTTCCATCTGCCACATCCACTTTGAATCTGGTGGGTAGTAACCATCCCTTCCAAAATGAAAGCCACCCCCCTTCAATCTGTAGGTCGCCATCATGTCCTGTTTCATAATATTATGCTCTCTCCATCGTGCGTGCTTAGCTGATACAACACGGAGCAGCAGTAACATCTATAAAAGGATTCCCTATCAACTTAGGTGCAGTCAGCTTGGGCCAGAAGGCATTCGCTGACCAGATGGCCCACTGAATGCTTGCTTGCATTACCCCAGAAAACTCCAAATGCCGATCATCTTAATCATTTTTGACTTAAAATATGGTAGGTGGTTGCACTGGATCTGATCCTTACAAGAATCTGTGTTTCTGCAAGGGACTCTCACCATAGTGGTGTTTACTTTCCATGCTGAGAAATTCTTTCTTTCCATGCTGGGCCAATTGCTTTTTCTTTAGGCATGTGCTATCCTTCATATATATGTATGCATGTATGTGTGTGTGCACACACACATATGTTTGCCTATACGTGCGATGTTCTGCAAATTCAGGACAGCATTTGTCTGGGCCAAGTACATTGTACCTCAGGGTTATGCATGTCTCATGCAAGGCCTCCTTTTAAATACCTTATTTTAGTTTCTAAGTGCTGAGAACAAATTTCTTTTTTTTAATTTTTACTTATTTAACTTATTTTGAGAGAGACTGTGCGTACAAGTGGGGGAGGGGCAGAGAGTGAGGGAGAGAGAATCCCAAGCAGGCTCTACCCTGTCAGCATCAGAGCCCAATACAGGGCTCTGACCCACAAACCGTGAGATCATGACCTGAGCCGAAACTAAGAGTCAGACTCTTACCTGACTGCGCTGTCCAGGAGCCCCCGAGAAAACAAACTTCTAATGTATGGCTCTGTTGAGAGATGACCTGATCCCTGGACTTGGCTTAATTATCATTTGCCCAGGCAGAGCAAGATAAGTTAGTAGACGGTTGGTATTTCTCTGTCGACAAAGCTTCGTAGATGTCACATCTGCTGTTCGCCGTTAGTGTGTTTCTTATAACAAGATTGCTACAGAAAATGTTGCTCTTAACTTTGCAGGTGGACCCTGCAGGGGAAGCTCAGGGAGTAGGTACTTAACTCCATAGGTTCTGTCAGCGAGGCAGTTCTGCTCGAGGTCCCTGTGGAGGCTGCATGGTCCATCCTGACCTCCCACATTCAACATTTGTTACAATCTTCTTTCCCTTTCACAGCATCTCTGCTACTGCTTTGGATCCTTCCCCAGCTGCCATCAGCATCAACAAGTCCGCGCTGTTTAGTGATCATGCAGTCACCTGAAGTCTCTGCGACTCGGTGGGTGATCAGCATAAATAGCAGCATCTGAGAATGACAAGCCTGCAGACATCTTCAGCTAGAGGTGAGACTCCTTTAGCTTAAGGCAAGTCTCAAGGTGACATGATGTGCAGTTCCCAAATAATACAAATTAGTCATCACTTTCCTTGCCTACTGATTTTGCAATGCGAATGCAAACTCAACTTTGGCATAGAAGGATGGCTGGGGGTATGGATTAGGGATGCCTGGTCTAATCAGAGGCTTAGCAACTGGAGGACTTATGCATAATTTCTGGGGGCTTTGAGGAATTACGTAGCAGGAAAGGCCAAAGCCAAATGCTCTTTCTATGTGGAATTTCCCTCCCTTTCCTCCTGGCCTCCCAGGATGTTAGCCCTAGAAGGGACTTTAGATCTCATATAGGTCGGTGCTATGCTTTGACAGAAGGGAGGAAGGTGAAGAAAGGGACAGAAGTCACGCCCTTCTGGAGCCACTGAGCCAAGACTCAGACTCAGGCGTAACTTCTATGCCACAGTTCTGTCTCTACACTACCTTGCCTCTTTCCTTATTCTTTTCCGTCCCTCAGCGTAAGGAGCAATAAATGACCCATTTTCAAATGCTGACGAGTCCTTCCATATTTTTCACAATTAACGGTGGAATGGTGGCTTCAGTAAAAGAATCTTTATTTTGAAAATTAGCTAATTTTTTGGGTACTTGCCTAGAAAGCTTCTCATTTGGCCACTTCCAATGGAAATGCAAAAATGGCTTCTGGCTCTAGAGGGTTCTTGACAGAGATCCTTCTTCTCTGTGGGTATTTGACAAAAACAAGTGGATGGTTTAACTGAAGGCAACAAGAGGAGGTAGATGTTCACTTAAGCCCTAGCGTCATCAGTGTTTGCCAATGTGCCATCTGACATGAGGGGAGACCTTTAGTGAAGACAGGAATGTGAGCATCGGGTAACACCTGAGCAGGAAATATAAGAGCTCCAGGATTCAGCTCGATGAACTTGGTTCCCCCTAGTCCCTATCAGTTCAATATAAACTTAAGACATCTGGCACGGGTTGGCTCTAGCTACACGAGGCCATCTTACATGGAGACATCAACATGTTGAGTGTTTCACCGTCTTCAGGCTGATAAGTGTACAAAACTGAAAGTAGGTCCCTTTTTCAGGGGCGGACTCACCCTAACCAAGCCAGAAGATATTGATATTTACAACCAGGAAATCACAATCTTTGTTTGTTAGCTGATATTTGGAAATTTTTCTCTGTTGTATGCTGTAATATTTATGTTAGCACATTTCCCCCCTGTTTGAAGATATCCATGGGCAGCCATATTGAATCAGGTAGAAAGGGTGGTTTTTAACATAAATCTTCATCTCTACATAGGAATATACCAGTGAAATCCTAATGCTGAAGTCACTGGATTAGACTTTTCCTCCACGATGAAATCCGGTCAGGCAATTCAACACTTGTTGCTGTTACTCTTTTGGCCTATGCTTTTATTTCAGACCATCTCCCCTCTTCTTTTATTTTTTAAAAAACCTTTAAATGTTTTTTTTTTTAATTTATTTTTGAGAGAGAAAGCATGATGGGGGAGGGGGGAAAAGAGAGAGACACAGAATCCGAAGCAGGCTCCAGGCTCTGAGTTGTCAGCACGGAGCCCGACACGGGGCTCAAACTCACAAGCTGTGAAATCATGACTAGAGCTGAAGTCGGACGTTTAACTGACTGAGCCACTCAGGCACCCCCCATCTTGCCTCTTGATTGACATAAGTTCTCAGGATTTGTCAGTATCTTTATTCTCCTAATAGTTTAATTTTATTGGCTTGGAACCATCCCCTTGTTAAGATGTCTTTGCCTACATTGGCTCTAGTCTGTAGTGTAGACTTTGGACTCCATCTCTGATACAATGTCATTACTTCTAAATTCTTAAGGTATAGCATTGCCAACTCTACTCCCAATGCAAATACCAACAACAGTGTCCACATGTAGAAATGTGTTCTTTGTGATATGGTGAATGCCTGCAGTTTAGCAAACCATTGTTTCATTAGAAACAATATCCCAAAGCAGTCATCCAAACCTTAATGTCTGCATTATCAGAGCTATTAATGATTTCCATCACTTTTGCCATGGCAATTTAGTAGCATAAAGTTTTCTCCAGCACTTTGGGGACCAAGTTAAGAGACAACAGAATGCAGCTTTGTTGAGGCCACTCAATGAGAACTTAATTAGAAAAATGTACAGCTATGGTCTATACAGAAAGAGAGAGATGCTTTTTCTCTCCCCTTCTATTAACAAAGCCAAGCACTCCAGATGTATCCCTTTGGTGATTAGATCATTCTTTTTACCAAGTGCCATTTCTTGGTAATATTTTTCAGCAGATTATTTCCCACAAATACACTCTCCAGAATTGTGTGAGTTTACTTGTGGGGTGGAGGGTATTTGTAATAGAAAAGAGAAGGGACAGAACAGGGAGTCAGAGCTCACACACAGCATCTAACTGTGACCAAAAGTTAGAATTTTCTCCAAATACCTGAGAAGCACTTAACTGAAACAGCTATTTCACAGAGTTCCCATCCCAGAATGTCAGTATTGCTTCATGACCAGAGAGAGTAATGAAAGTAATATACAACTTTGGTTGTGGGAGATGCTTTTGGCTAAGTGGGAGACAAAGTGAGATAAAACTAAATATAGTGAATGGAAAGTGAAGTTGGGAATAAGACAATCAAAATTATAGAGCTGAGAATTGGGAGAAGTCTGTATTTATCACTACCAGCCTCCATTGCAATTTTTAAAACTGGGCACAGATTAGTCCTCTACCCAAAGCTGGTCCCCACCAAATATGGAATCACGAGCAAATCACTTGCCTTCCTTGAGCGTGAGTTTACCTACCTATAAGGAGATGAGATGTCTGACTTTATATTTAGAGATCTGAATATTCAGCTCCAAAATATAATTCTCAGACCCTTTTACACCCAGCCACCTTAGCAGGGAACCCAGGCCACCTCTGTATTCATCGGTGATGAGTTTGGCTGCAAGTAACAGAAACTCTAAGAGTGATTTAAATAAATAACTGTTTATTTTCTTGCACAGTTTGGATTCTAGGGGTAGGCAGCTGCTGGCTTTCGTTCAGCAGCTCAGTTAGGTCAGGACTACTGTCTCGGCAGTTTTCTTATCTTTTTTTTTTTTGCCTTTGGTGGTGAGTTGGCCACCACAGCTATGGCAGCAAATCCTCTTTCAAGGCTGCAATAAAAGCAGGGGTTGGGGGGAGGGAGGGAGAGTGCGGAGGTGGGAGCAGCCACATCTGTCCCTTTTTTTAGAAGAACAAAAGGTTTCTCTCAACCTGCCCAGCAGATTCATGCTTAGGTCTGATTGGCCAGAATGGTGTCACATACCAATCCCAGGCTCAAAAGATGCTGGGGAAGGGAATAAAGTAGAACTGAGCCACAGTATGATTAGTGAGGTCCACAATGTGATTGCATAAAATGTAGAACCTCATTGCTTTGAGGTTAACAAAACAATCCCGTGTAGTCCAGCTGTCCTGTAACGCAACAACGGGGAAAGTTATCACACGGAGCTGACCATCCGCTGACCTGAGAACATCTTGCTCACGTCCTAGCCACATCCCTTCTCCTAAAGAACTTTAATCCACAGATGGAAGCTGGGCAGAACATGGGGGCTGGGTCCCAGGTGTTCTTATGGTGTTACTGTGGGCTGGTCTTGGTACCGCAGGACTCTTACTCTATAGAGTTTAGCTTTACCGTGGAGGCAAGCTAAGGGAGAATGGAAGGGATATTCAGATTATTAAGACTGAGATTATTAAGGTATTACGATTATGTTTATCTTGGCATGGTATCTGCCATAATGTCCCATTAAATTTCCATATGTGTATGTCTATTTATTTATTTTTCTTTCTTTTTAAAGAGAAGTATTTTTTAAAAATTTTCTATGTTTACTTTTGAGAGAGAGAGAAATGGAGAAACAGAACATGAGTGGGCGAAGACCAGAAAGAAAGAAATAGGCAGCATCTGAAGCAAGCCCCAGGCTCTAAGTTGTCAGCACAGAGCCCACAATGGGGCTTGAACTCATGGACTCCGAGATCATGACCTGAACTGAAGTTGGACACTTAACCGACTGAGCCACCCAGGCGCCTCTCTGTGTATGTATTTATATATATATATATATATATATATATATATATATATATATATGCATGGGTCTATATGTACATAGATGGTTTATATATAATAAACATAATAAAGAAATAATAAAAAGGAAAACTACTACCACCACCACTACTACTACTACCATCACTACTAAAGGAAGACAATTGTATGTAATGATAAATGCAAAGTTCAGCACATGTTAATTCAAAGCCAAGGCAAGAGGATGGAATGCGGAGCAGCGTGGTGGTAAAAAGCAGTTACTGATGGTGTTAGCTTGCTAAGGTTACCTTAGCACAAGACCACAGACCAGGGGCTTAAACAACAGGAGTTTATTATGTCACACAGACCTGGAGTCTGGGAGTCCAAGATGCAGGGTGGTCCTGTGTGGGCTGCAAGGGAGGCTCTGTCCTTGGTGTGTGGATGGCCATCTTCTCCCTGTCCCTTCACATCCTCTTCCCTCGACATGTGTCTGTCTCTGGGTCCAGATTTCCCCCTTTTTTAAGTTTTTTATTTTGAGAGAGTGAGTGAGCATGAGTAGGGGAGAGGCAGAGAGAGATGGAGAGAGAGAATCCCAAGCAGGCTCCGTGCCCAGCACCGAGTCAAACGCGAGGCTTGAACTCACGAATCTTGGATCATGACCTGAGCCGAAATCAAGAGTTGGATGCTCGAGTGACTAAGCTACCCAGGCCCCCTAGATTTCACCAACCCTTTTAAAATTTTTTAAAGTGTTTATTTATTTTTGACAGAGAGAGAGACACAGAGCATGAGTGGGGGAGGAGCGTAGAGAGAGACACACACAGAATCCAAAGCCGGCTCTAGGCTCTGAGCTGTCAGCACAGAGTCCGATGTGGGGCTCAAACTCACAAACCATGAGATCATGACCTAAGCTGACTGAGTCACCCAGATGCCCCTAGATCTCCCCTTTTTTATAAGGACACCAGTCATACAGGATTAGTGCCCATCATAATGACCTTATCTTCACTTACTAATTATGTCTGGAACAGCCCTATTTCCAAGAAAGGTCACGTTGTGAGGTAGTGTTGGTTAGGACTTCAACAAGTAAAAATAGGAAGACGCAATTCAGCCTGTGACACTGACATTAGGTTATAATTCCTGTTTGAAGTGAAGGATTATGAGTTTCATTCTATTTTTAAATAGTTAAAAGAGCATGCTTGGAATCACAGTTGTTATGAACCAAGGATCACGATTAATTCAACTCTGTGGACATGAGTTCTAGAAGGGAAAAACAAGAAAGAAAACCAACTCAAACAGGCCAGATAGCCATTCTTAACAACACACTCCATGATTGGATCCAGAGCTTCAAACTCTGTTACAAGTTATTCTCCTGCCATCTCTCATCTGTTTTCTACCATAGTTCTCAGGCACCCTGTGGTTGGCCCCCATCAGTGCTTTTCAACAAGAGACAATCTCCCTCACCAGGGTTATAGTCACTTAGAGGACTACTCAGTGTTCTCAACAACACCCTGCTGATTGATTCTCATCTATTTTCCCAAGGTAAGGGCTCATCCCCTGGAGGGCAGAGAACAGGTGATGTGCGGTACTGTCAGCTCACAGGCACAGAGACTCAGTCCCCACACTGCTTCTCACCAACCTTGCACCAATGCCCACCCTCAGAGACACTGCAATTCCACAGCATCACTGCCTTTCCCACTTTTGTGGCTTTGTCAGAATCACTTGATCTATCTAGACAGGTTTCCTTCACTTTTGGGGACAAGGGTTATGGTTTTGATATCTTTTTCCCCAGAAGTTTTCCTTTGGAATCTCTAGGCAATACGGATACCATGCTCCCTGAGCTCAACACAGCAAGAGATATTGGGACAGGCGGTCCTTGAGGACACGCACACAAAATGCACTTTTCCTCCAGGGCTGTGGTTACCCACCTACCTTGCGTTTATGAAACAAGGTGAGCCTCTCAGTAACCTTTTTCTGTAATCAAGTACATCTTTCTTAAAGTGGTAGTGTGTCTCCAGTCCTATAAGTGGCTGGTATAATTTCTCTCTCTCTTTTTTTTTTAAAGTTTGCCTCATTAGTTGCCCTGAAATACAGGTCAAACTATAAGACTAGGAAAATAATCTCAAACTTCTCCATTTTAATAGATTATTCTATTTTCTCACATAATTTGTACCTGTTATGCAAACTTTATATGTGCTACCAAAATTAAGAAAAAATATTATTATCATTTTTCTGAGTTATTAGGCTACATGGGATTTTTAAATTGCTAAATCCTCAACTGATGGGTGCCTGTGATTCCTGCCTCCTAGTATTCACACCCTTTGTGTTGTCCCCTCCCATACTGTATTAGGGTTGGTGTGTATGACCAATAACCTAGAGCAGAAGTCATGGTAGTTCTGAGGCTAGATCATGATGACCTTGTGAAGCGCACTTTGCTCTTTCTTGGATCACTCAAGTTGGGGGAAGCCAGCTGCCATGACATGAGAACACCCAAGCAGCTCTGTAGAGAATCCACATGGTAAGAAAGGGACATCTTCCACCAACCACCACAAAGGAAATGAGACTCCCTGCCAATGGTCATGTGAATGAGCCCTGTAGGAAGTGGGTTCTCCAGTCCCAGTCAAACCTTCAGATGATGCAGCCGCAGGTGCAGAGACCCTCAGCCTTGAACTATCAGATCAGCTAAGCTGCTTCCATGCATCTGACCGACGGAACCTGTGAGACAGTAAATGTTTGATGTTTTAGGAAAATGTGTCAGGCAGCACTGGGTAACTAATACAAATCCTGAAACCAAACAAAAGAGCTGTACAGAAGTAAGGTACACACACTGTAACTTGAGTTACATTCTGGATCAGGAATTCTTAAAGTTAGCTTGGTCTTTGCTCTGGTTCAGTGGGAGAATAACTGGGTAACTTTAGGAAATGGTTGTCCTCTAATGAGGAGGAAACCATACACACAGGAGTCTTAAGATTGACAGTCATGCTAGTCACTTAGGTGATTGGCCCCTGCCCAAGATAGACAACTTTATATAAGGACAGGAATGAAGAGAGGGTATCAGGTTTTGGGATCTTATTACCATTCTGGCCAAGGTCCTAACTTTCAACCAAAAGGCAGTCTTTCTCCTCCCCGTAGAGCAGCCACAGGCTAGAGGGTTTCAGCCTGAGCAATCCACAGAAAGTGTTCCAGTAAGATCATGCTTCTCAAAGAGCCCCTGAAGTGAGGGTGAAGGAGGAAAAGAAAGCGTACTCACCAAATTTGCACCGAAGCACAGAGTCCAGATGAAAAGACTCAAAGCCCCACATTCGGACACCAAAGTGATGAACCAAGGATCATGATTAATTCAACTCTGGAACTGAGCTCTAGAAGGAAAAAAAACAAGAAAGAAAACCAACTCAAACAGACCAGATAGCCATTCTTAACAGCATGCTCCATGACTGGATCCAGAACTTCAAACTCTGTTACAAGTTAGTCTCCTGCCATCTCTGGTCTGTTTTCCACCATAATTCTCAGCCACCATGTGCTTGTCCCCCATCAGTGCTTTTCCACAGGAGACAACCTCCCTCCCCAGGGTCACATTCACTTAGAGGACTACTCAGTGTCCTCTAATGATATTCTCTCATGAAATATTTGGGCTTTGGTCATCTCTCCATTGTTAGATCTATCATGGTACTTGATCTGAAAGAGGGATGTGACAAACTCTGGTTGAATGACTGACTGAAGAAATAATGAAAGCTTCTATTTTCTCATTTAGAAAAAGATGAGGGCTCACTGTTGTTCTATATCCTTCTTCAAGATTTGATCAAATTACGTTAGAGGGGCTGGAGCATTTTGACCCATTAGACAAAAATGCTAAGAGATACCATCATCAGGTACACTATCAGGATTGCTATGCTTAAAGAATAGGGAAGCTGTTGAATACACTTTGGTAAAATTACTGTAAGAGAACATCTTGCAGCCATTTGAAAGAACGTTGCCGAGGTATATTTTGTAACTTGGAAAGATGTTTGATGATCTTTTGATTAGAACGGAGCCTGCCACATTAAGTAGGTTCTTAATATTTGTTGAATAGATGGATGAAGATTCAGAAAGGTACTTTCTATTTTAAAAATAAAATATTAATATATCCCAATATGTAAGGAGATGGAAAATCCATATTTGGGATGATATTTCTCAAATACTCTGTGTTTCAAGAATCTGTTGGGGTGGTGTTTGTATAAGGGTAGAAGTTGAGGCCCCGAATGTTATGTCTGACTAGACTAAACATTTACGATCAGTTTAACTGGATGCTTTTTTGTTTGGCTGAGCAATAAAATAATGGGTATATGAGGCAAACTTTGAAGCAGGCCTGAACTGTTCTATGAAAAAGAACTGGATTTATATGACAAAGAAGGAAATACGTCATATGTGTTTAGGTTATTATTTTTTTAATGTTTATTTATTTTTGAGAGAGCGTAAGCTGGGGAGGGAGAGAGAGAGGTGACCAGAGGATCAGAGGTGGGTGCTGTGCTGACAGCAGCAAGCCCAATGTGGAGCTCAAACTCATGAACTGCAAGATCATGACCTGAGCTGAACTTGGATGCTCAACCGACTGAGCCACCCAGGTGCCCCATGTTTAAGTTATTTTTAATGTCCCCGGCTGTGAGGAATTTTATATAAGAAAAATCCTTGGGCCAGGAGTTAAACGCTCACCTTAGAGACTATCCATACTTGTTAATTAATAGAGTGGCTTTAGCTAAGATTCATCTTCTCTCTGGGCCTCAGTTAGCTCATTTGTAGAATGGGGAGATATAAGTTTAAAGATCCTCAAATATACTGTTTGAAGTACATATTAATTTTTGTGGAAAAGACCAAGGGAATGATTGATGAGCATAAAACACACTGGATATAATTTTGTAAAGTTGGTATTATATTCCATTTCACAGTTTTAAAGTATCTGGGGGAGGGGTCATAGTGAATATTTGTGTTCAAAAACCTTTTTATGCAAAGATAATAAACTGTCATCTGGAGTCTCCAATTCAAGGAATTCTCCATTTGAGAAGAAGACTGTATAGTTGCTTGTATACTTTCTGAGCAAGAAAAAATGTCTTTTATTTGGATATTCATTCTTAAGTGAAAAGAATGTCAGCATTTTTAGGATTGTCATAGCTTCCTGACATGTCACAGAGAAGGGAAGATTATAAAGAAAGCTACTTAGCACTTATCTTACTGTCTCTTCCAAAGTAATGCTTCTCACATTAAAAGGAGGTAAGTCTCAGAAAATATAAGTAAATACTACTTTTTGAAACACACATACTCTGTTTAATAATTTCTGCATTTTCTAGAAGACCTTATTCCGAGATCCTACAAGGAACTTACTCTCATGTTTTTCTATTGACATCTCTGTTTTGACCAATAACGTTATTACCCAAGCTAACTTCCCAACCATCTCCTGATCTGATTGTTTTGGCTCCTGGTAATTCCAAAAAAGTCAAATGGATCCGTACAAGGAAAGATTTGAGATGATTTGATAGTAAGAGATTTCAATATTGACCTTTAAGGCAAGTTTAGAAAAGTTTCACGAACACTTCTTCCGATGATACCATTTTTGAACGGGGAAGTCATCTGCTCTGTTCGCTGCTAACAGGGAGCCCATCCAAGGCTTATGAATGAATGACTGAATGGACCAATGAATGGCAACTTTGATGGAGACAACGGCCATTTGGTTTTAGGGTGTAATACATATACGTAAAATATACAACTAGTTATCCTGTTTACATATTACATATTATATATTTATTATATATTTCTACTTACACAGATTTTATATATTTATATGTTATATTAGTTATGTATTATTTATAGATCATTGTGTTGTATATGTAGTTTGTAGAAAATGTTTGCACATATTTAAGGAAGCTCTCCTAGTATGTTTGTTAAAAACTCACTTATATTCCCTCACACGTGAGCATAGGCCACATCTGTTTGCTGCCCTTTTGGATGTTCTCTCTTGGCCTCATCTGTTTCAGGTTCCAGAGGTCTCTGAGGTGATCAGTTCTGTAGGTTTCAACCGGCTGCACACAGGTGCTACCCAAGAGCCTCCTGGCTCCAGCCCCAGGGCTTCCTGGTTGACTTCCAGGTGTGGACCTCTGCCGAACTGTGCTTGTGCCCAGGCATACACAGCTGGAACTGAGGGGGAGTTACACCCCACAGGGCCAGTACTGATCAGCGAGAGCTGGCATGTGGTGAATATATTTATCCTACTCTCCCCTACAAGATGGATGGTGCTGAGATGGGGTTTATTTAGCCTCAGAGGGAATGGTTCACTGAGAGCGGGCAATCGATCATGCTCGTATTGGCCCTCTCACTTCTCTGCTTCCTGGGATTACCCTTCTTCCTAAATTAGCTGCACAAGCCTTTGCCTCAGGCTCTGCTTTCCAGAATGCCCAGCCTAAGGAAATTCCTGTAATTTGACCTGGGAAGCCGATTCTGTATTCAGTTTTTCTTTTCCACTCCCATACACCCAGAACTCAACCCTCCACTCAATTCTTTCTTTAAAAGAATCAGGTGTTCTAGAAATAATCAGATAACCTGTGGCAGGGCATTATTCTGAGATGTTAATTTGTGTTCTCCTCTCCCCCGCTCTCCACCCAAACCTGCATACAGAATTTTCTACCAAGAGAGGAAGATACTTATAGGACCTTTCCCTTTCTGTCCTTTATTTTCAAAAGTCAAAATGTTTTGGAGAGGTTCTAAGTGCTCTCAGGGCAGTTGGACGAGAGAGGCATTCTTAGAGGATAATGGGAAGGAGAGAGAGCAAATTTTGCTGAGGTTCTAAAAAGAGAAGTCAGAGGTTAGACTGAGTCAGAAGCAACAATAGAAGTAGTTGAGAGGAACCCAGGATTCATGCCCCTTGCGGCCAACCTCAGAGCAGGGTACAGGGCCTCTGAGGAGGGACAGTCGTACGATGTGCATTGGAAGGGTGCAAGCCATTGGGAATGACTTTGATGCCTTATGCATGGATGGCAGCTGAGGCCAAAGGCTTCAAGGGAATGCAAACTGGGACAATAGCAATCCTGGTGGCACCTAGCATGGGCCCATACCAGGAGAAATTTTCCTGCTATCTTGGCCTCATGTAAGACCTTCATACCTTAGGGTAATCCTTGGGCTCATTCCAATAATGACTGCACCAAATTTCTTGCCACGCTCTGTGGATTTAAGAAAGTAAAGAAATGGGCATCAATCACACATCTTGTTTCTGTGGACTGGAATTCATACCTACAATAAGCTTTTTTTTCTATAGCTGATTCATTTTTCCATGGACTAGCTGCCCCAGTTCTACACAAAGCCCTCTTGGTCAAACTTTCCTTCTAGCTTTATCTGAAAAGGTGGAGGGGGGAAGGGGGAGGGATTTGGGGAAGTGTTACCCAGCTCATCACCACAGCCTCAAAAAAAAAAAAAAAAGCTACTTGAGCTACTGAACTGTTTGCATTCTGATTGCAAGGATTAAAGGTCAGCTTCAGAAAGTAAAGAAGTAAAGGTATGAGAAGGATTAGCCAAAGCTAGTGACAGCCCAGCGAGGCAATGAACATTGCTGGAGTTAATGTTGTGTTACCGCCACTGACTGTTGCAGGTGAGTCTTCGGGGCCTATCCCGTTGAAGGTCATTCTGGGCAGAAGAACTGGCATTTGGTTGATTTTGTTTGCAATGAATTATTTCTCAGAGAATGGCTTTATGCCACCACTTGCTATTATTGTGATGAACAAAAGCCCGGGCTGATGAAGGGGCAGTGTGTATGGTAGAGCATGTGCACGTGTGCATGCATTCTAGCTCGTCATAAACAAAAGCCAGTTATTTCTCAAGGGACGTAGGGTATCCTAAGTGCGCTGCTGAAATAGGCTTATATTTCTAAAGATAGTGGGTCCCATGCAGAAACAATGGGACTAGATTTGCCGGCTTTTTCTGGCTCCAGTTGTTTATCTGTGAATGTAAGACATTACATTGCTGTAGCATGTGTTAAAATTCTAAATGATGAAGCCAATTGCCAAATAAACTTGGATACCTGCCCCTTCTCTTTGGCAAGGGTGACCCTGATTTTGACAAAAAGCTTATTACTCTTGGAAGCTATGCTAGTGTGGAAAGTCACTGTTGACCATTGACTCTGAAGAGGAGAAATCCAAAGATACTAACTTTTAACATGTACCCACATTGTGCCAGGAACTATGCCAGGAATCCTGAATACGTTATTTTACCTAATCTTCATTAAAACCCAGAGAGAGGGAACATATGCAATCCTCCTTGGGTAGATACAAAGCTACACAGCTAATAGGTCAAGACTGCAACTGTCATGACCAGCATGTACAAAACCACAGTGGCATACAACAATAAACATCTCTCTTATTTGTCTGTGAGGGAGCTAGAGTGGTTTTGTTCCAGACATCTCATTCCGAATCTCAGGCTGGAGGTGATGCTGTGCTACCCAAAGCATTCCTTCTCACGCTAACAGCAGAAGGGTAAGTGAGCAAGCCCAGTCTCATAGGTACATTTCAAGGCTCTGCTTACATCACAACTACTAAGACTCTTTGGGAAAAGTGAGTCACATGGCCAAGCCCAAGGGAGTGAAGAAGTAATGCCTCTTATCAAAGGGACAGGTAAGTGAAGAATTAGAACTAATAGTTCAATCATCATAGAGAATGGCAGAGACCATATTCCAATATAGTGTATCTCATTCTCAAGCCCAAGCTCTTTTGGTCATGCTGGGTATGGTGAGGGATGCATTTCTGTCTAACCAAGTTCTTGTGGTACAGGATGGGAATGAAGGAGGAGGCTGTGGATATCAGTGAAAGGCCATGTGTGCAATGCTTCAGGCTGTCTTTGGAACTGCTCTGTTCTCTCCACACTCATTCTTTTGGTGATCTCACCTAGTTCCAAGGCTTTAAATAGGATCTGTGTGCTGATGGCTGTCATCATTTTTATCTCAAGTCTGGACTTCTCCTTTGCACTTTATATATATTCGCCATCTCCACTTGGATGTGCAACAGGTATTTCTACTTAGCATGGCCAAACCTGAACTCCTGGTCATCTTTCCCCAGAAGAGGCTCTCTTCCTCATTTCCATTAATGGAAGCCCTAACCTTTCCATTGCTTAGACTTAACTCCTTGCTTCCTCTCTTCATCTCATAACCTATATCCCATCTACCAGCAAATCCTGTTAGCTCTGAGTGAAAAATATTTCTAGAATCTACCACTTCTCAACATTTCTATTGCTACTGCTGTGGTAGCATTTGGTGCCTGACATATATTAATAGCCTCTTAGCTGGGCTTCCTGCACCTGCCCTTTCCCCATATACCCATTTCCAACAGCAATCAGAAAATCCTTTAAAAAGTGAGTCCAATCTTGTTACATTTCTACACAAATTTTCCATGGCCTCAGAGCTTACTGAGAATGTAGAACAAAGTCTCTGTAATGTCCTATAATCTGGCCTTCTCTCCTGCTTTTCTCTCACCTCATTTCCTACTAGACTCTCCCTCTCTCACTCCTTTCTAAGCATGATGACTTCTTGATTATTTTCTAATATCTAGACATGGTTTGCTCCCACCCCAGGGCCTTTGCACATTTTATTCGGTCTTCCTGGAAATCTCTTCCCCAAAGTGGCTTTGCTCAAATATCACTTTCTTAGTGAAGCCTGCCCTGACTACTTTATTTACCATTATAACCAAAAAATGCACCCCCCATCTTAGCATTCCCTATTTTTCATCTCTGATTTATTTTTTATAGAGTTTATCACACTCTGCTCCGTTTATAATTTTTCTAATTGTTTGGTTATCTTCAGGAATGAAAACTCAAAGAATATAGGACCTAGTGGTCTGTTTTATGTACTGCTGAATTCCCCATACTTAGAATAATGCCCAACACATAGCAGTTGCCTACAAATACTCACTGGATGGACAAAGGAACCTGAGGGTGGTAATATTGCTGCTAATTCCACCAGTAGGTGAGCTGTGGAGGTTATTAGATGGATTTCAAGGCAGAGGGACACTTCTAGAGTTTAGTGAATTGACGCACACATGCCTTGTGCTGTTGGTCAAAGGGAAATGTAGCAGGTACCATAGCGTATTGTTCAAATTCTCTTTCAAGACGAAGGCTATCATTCCTCTAGCTACTGTGAGAGTTTGAGGCTGAGGACTCACAGCTGAATTCTTTTCCGGAATAGCTTCTGTCTAAAGGGAGATGAACAACCCAAGTTGATACCTCCTCCTTGTAGGCTGTTAGCATTTGCTGCCTAGTTGATCCAGGATTACAAAGATCTGGCCCTTATGCCTCTATAAGGGACAATTCTGAAGGCTGTCTCAGCTTTAGAGCTTATGGGAACCACATTACAGTGGAACTTCTCCCTCTGTATAGTCCTACTTCAATTGCTACCTTGTAAAACTCCTGCCTGAGAACCTCCATCTCAGAGTATGTTCCCAGGGAGCCCAACTGAAGATAGGCAGTGATTTTCTTATGTTTTTAATTATTCATTCAAGCAATGTTCATTACATATTTAGTAGATAGGCTTTGAGGGGTACAGTGGTGAATGTGATAGACCTATCCCACGCCTACATAAGGCTTACTGTCTGGGAGGTGAATCACTCGGGAAGAGGCAATCACAGTGCAAGGTGGTAAGGACACAAATGGGGTACGCTCAAAGGTTACCCATTCCTGCATATGATTAACCCATAGGGTTAAAGCAGAGAATATGCAGGCACTGATGAGCAATGTGATAAGTGTTTAGAGAGATAGGAGGGAGTCTACTCAAAGATGAACTTGCACATTGTATTAAGGCATTTGGCCATAATCAGAGGACAAGAATCTCAAAGATGATGAGACATTTTCAGTGAGGCATATCAGCCTGTTTTTTTTTTTTTATAAATTATCTTGGTGATCATCACTGTAGAGATTTATTAGGTCAGTGAGATCTACAGGTAACATAAAATTCTTGAGAGTTTCTGGTGATTCTTACTAGGCTATTGGTCTGATTGTCATTTCTTTTACAAACACTCTGTTTTCGTTTTTAGTGGATTCTTTTCCTTCAGGTCTGGACTTACGTCCATTTTGATTTAATTTCATTTTCCTTTAAGGAAATATGTTTGTAGCACACGAAAAGAAACAGAGGATTGCAGGTGTATCTTGCAGATGGGAGAAGAGCGTGCAGTGGGCACACTGTGGGAATGGTTCCAGCTGATTCTCCAGAGTATCTTGGATCTTAGTCCACACTTTATGGACCAATCACTTAATCCATTTTACTGTAGTAATTTGGGTGTGTGTCCTATCATCTTTATTTAATTCTAGGCTCCTTGAGAGCAGGCCTTGTGTCTTAGATGTCTCTCACTTCCCTATGCACTGTGCAGAATCAACACTTTACTAGGTGCTCAGCTTACAGAATGAGTATATTTATTTGGTGGCAATGGCAGGGACACACTTGGAAAGCAGATGGTATGGGGAGTAAAGCCAGGTGCTGAACAATAGCCGGTGGTGTTCCCAGGGCTGGTTTGCTCTCTGTTTGTAATTCGCCCAGAAAGTCTGTATGTAATGGGGACAAAATAGAAAATGGTACATATTATTTATAGCCTTCTTCCTTCTGCCTTCCGCCATGATGGGGATTTTTTTTAGATTTTGGGGAGGAAGAGAGCAGAAATATTTAGGAGGGGTAAGCAGCAACAGCAGTGAATGGGACTTTGGGGAGAAAGACAGGTAAAGAGAATCGTTAGGATCTTTCTGGGTCATAAAATGGAATATGCTTTTCTGGTGCCTCTGAGAGATTTCAGTAAATATTTAAATTACTCTTCAATGCTTACTTGAATGTCCATTTTTATTTTTGTAGGATACTATGCTGAGATGAGAATTGAGAAGGCTCAGTTTAAATAACTTAAATGTTGTACCAGGAAGCAGAGGGTTCTGGGAGTATCCCTAGAAAGAGCTCTTTTATACAAAGAATGAGACCCAGTCCTTATTTCTTGGGCTTATCTGCCACATACACCAACTTTCTGGGTCTTGTGGATAAAAGTGATGACAGTGGATGGTACCAAAGCTCATCTCTCAAATCCTTTGGGAGATATATTTGGTCTGATTACCTTAACTTTCAGTGAACCAGAACTAGATTCTTCCAGAACATTTTTTTCTCTTCCCAGTAGGGACCCCTTTACCCCCACCTACTTCTCCCATCCTTTTGTATATTTGGTTCTGCGCTACATTCAAGGAGATAAAATCACTGTCAGAATATAAGGAGATTCTTCCCAATATGTTAGAGCATGGAGTCACTCTGGCTGCCTATTTGCCCTAGACCTTTTATTCTAATTCTTACAATAAATTGTTTGGTTTGTCCTGAGATTTGTCCTATGCCCTTCTGAACTCAGGAACTCTACCATGCTCTTAAGGTCTGAGATTCCATCTTAGTAATCCATCAGGGGAACTCCCCTTGATTTTACCTGGGGTTTTGCCTTGACCCTGGCCTAGTGCCCTTATCATTAGGTCCACTTGACCAACATCCCTAAAGCATGTGTCTAATTCTAAAAGGCTGCTCCTGGATTATCCATCACTGACGTATAGCCTACAAGGGCTTTGGAGAAGAGGGATCTTGCATTCAAATCCAGGATCTACCATTCACTAGATACGACCCTGGACGTGATTTTTTCAAAATTTTTATATTTATTTTTGAGAGATAGAGACAGAGTACAAGCAGGGGAGGGGCAGAGCAAGAATGAGACACAGAATCCGAAGCAGGCTCCAGGCTCTGAGCTGTCAGTACAGAGCCCGACACGGGGCTTGAACTCACAAACCATGAGATCATGACCTGAGCCAAAGTTGGATGCTTA
Organism: Cryptoprocta ferox; assembly: GCA_028646485.1. Lineage (NCBI taxonomy): Eukaryota > Metazoa > Chordata > Mammalia > Carnivora > Eupleridae > Cryptoprocta > Cryptoprocta ferox. The sequence continues at coordinate 80,351,568 of CM053568.1, read as the reverse complement.
ACCAACTGAGCTGCCCAGATGCCCCAACCCTGGACATGATTCTTGACCTTGAACAGCAACAATTCCTATATCAAAAAAGTGGGAATATCAACGCCACCCCTGAAGAGTTGTGACAATAAAAGGAAATAATGTGTAATGAAATAATGAGTCCTCATGGGCTCAATACCGATTATGCTGTTGCTGATCATACTCGTGTGTCTGGCCCTTTGAACACAGTTGGACTCCCACTATTCTTAATAATCACCTGGAGTGTCTCTTCTAGGTCTTGGCCCTTCTCAGGTCATCTTGTCCCATTGTGGTTCACCAGGTCATGCTAAGAATACCCTGAACTATGACAGCTGGAAATTTAAGTTCAAAGCAAATCTGAGGATATGTGCTTAGGCACTGGACAGCATTCTAGGGATCAAGGGGAAGAGACAAATCCATCGCCCCCTTGTTTGGTAGCCTTAGTCCCTTTGGTTTCTATTTGCTTTAGGTTCTCACCAGAGTGGTGTCTTCATACCACTTTCACAGCCCGTCAGATATTTACAGGGGGCAAGGGAGTTACCAGGGTTAATAAGAAAAGAACTAACACTTATTCAGCATCTGCTGGGCAGCAGCCATTGTCTCATTTACACCCTTTATTTAATTGAATCATCAGGAAACCCAGCAAGACAGACATCCCCATTTTATAGATGAGCAATCATAGGTTTCTCCAGAAACAGGGACTTTAGTACAGAAAAGTTAGCTGAAACATCTAACCAAAAAAGTATAACAGTAACTAAGTTTTGCCCCACTAACGATTTGGATGGGTTCTTATTTCATCAACATTAGCAGAGGAAAATATCTCAGTGGGATCTCAGAGATAGTGTTTTCTATAGTTTCAAGCTAAGGATGTAGACACCAACGCCCTGAGAGGTTTACATGACTAGTTCATTGACAGCATAGGGCAGGATGATGGAAACCCAGGTCTCCTGTTTTTGTATCAGGGATTAAAAAAAAGAAAAAGAAGGAGAAGGAGAAGGAGAAGGAGAAGGAGAAGGAGAAAGAGAAAGAGAAAAAAGCCTACAATATTAAAAGACAAAATTAAAGTAAAATCCTTTTCTAGCATTACATATTCTTATTTTTTCCAATTCTGTCCCTGGATCTACTTTTCTTTGCTTACATTTCTAGTTTTACTCATGACAAAGTGCTCTCATGCCTATCACATTGTGCAAAGGGCAAGGCAGAATGAGGGAAATCTGTGTGGCCTGTGAAGGGTATAGGTTCTGCTCCTGGCTCTTTGAAAGTGGTCCTGGGGGGGTTTGGGGGTTTTCTTCCTATTCTGTGTTAAGTGCTTGCAAGCAAGCTTCTCTCACCCCTGAGTTTCTGTTTTCAAATCTCACAATTATAATTAGGTTGCCTCTCAGGAGGCATGGGGGCCCTGGTGCAATGCAGAGAGTGCAGAAGGGAACAGGCGTCCCTGTTACCCGCTGGGACCCGCTGCCTGCTGGCTCACTCAGCTGACCATGAGCATATCTGCCTGGCCACGAGTGAGCCTGCACAGAACACCCACTGGGACAGCAGAACCAGCCAGGTTCACCCTCAGCTTCTTGCCCTCTACTTATCAAAAGAAGAATGGACATTGATTAGTTGCCAGGAAGTCTTCGTCACCCAGAAGGCTTGCTTTCCCAGGTGCTCACATCTTTTAAGACTTTCATTCTTGTTATGGAAAAGGAGATTTTGCTCAAGGGTATTTTGCATTAGGCTCTGGTCATTAGCTGGTGGCATGGACTTCTTTGTGGAAGACTCTCAGAAAAGAAGTTCTGGGAACTGTTAGACCTGGAGGAAAGACTGCCATTCTGGTTTTTGCATATTTGGAGAGTATGCTCGAAATGCAGTTATGACAGAACTGCATTCCCATCAAAATTCATATGCTGATGTCCTAACTCAAAGTACCTCAGAATATAAGTGTTTGGTAATAAGGTCTCTAAAGAGGTGATTAAGTTAAAGTGATATTTCTAGAGTAGGCTCTAAATCAACCTGAAATTTGGACACAGAAAGGGATACCAGACACGTACACACACAGAGGAAAGACTATGTGAGGACCCAGAAAGATGGCGGCTATCTGCAAGCCAAAGGGAGAGGCCTTGGAAGAAACCAAACTTGCTGACACCTTGATCTTGGACTTCTAGCCTCCAGAATTGTGAGAAAATAAATTTCTGTTGTGTAAGTCATCTAGTCTGTGGTATTTTTTGTGACAGCCCAACCGAAATAACACTTTCCTTTCTGAGGCCCAATGTATTGGGTCTATCTTCATGTACTCACTGAAAATTGGAATTTTCTGGAAAACCAATGGGGGCAAGAGTACTTGAATGGTCTAAACTTTTTGCGGTTTCTTTTGGTCCTTCTAGCACTCAAGATATTAGATGAAAGAGCCAAGACCAAGTATTATCTGAAAGGCCTCAGCGGTGGCAGGGAATGTCAAATTATCTCAGGGGAAAATATAATGGACCCTCATATTTTAAAGTGTTAATACTGCTAAGTGGGTATGTGAGAGAGAAGGGTACACAGTATAGAAGAACAGAGAACCTGGATGCTAATTACAGAATAACAAAGTGAGAAGAGAGAAAAGGCAAAAACTTGGGTTGGCTGTGTACAAGAAATACTAATTACAGTCATTTATGTGAACTGCTTACCATTGATACCTAATTATCATGCAGCACAATAACAATTATGTATATCATTAAATATGTATCAGATTAATTTTATTTGATTAAAATAATAAACTCCAGGAACACCGAACATCAGGACTAGAAGGGGCCTTGGAGATGGAACATCTAGATGTTCCCCTTCGTTGTACAGATGAGGACACTGAGGCTAGTCTGTGGCGGCTGTTTATGGCAAAGCTGGGACTAAAACATATATTTGTGACTTTCCAACTATGCTCATGAGAAACCTGCCTGAGGTCAGCACCAGAATTCCACAAAGACCACATCCTTCCTGACTGTTGTATTAAAGTAGTACCCGGTCCAGGCACTACACTTGTTCCACTGTGCTTCCTTCATATCACCCAACAGTGGCTGAGCTTATCTTCTGTATTTATTTGTTGGTCTTCTTTGCAGCTGTAGCCCTAGTGCAGAGTAGATGCTCAATAAATGTTTCCCAAATGGGATTCATGAACCAGGCATTCACCATGAGACAGACTCTAGTAGAAGCATCACGTTGGAAACATGGTGGTCAGGACATGACCACAGCTGAAGGCTAGTGCTGAGGTTTCCTGAGATGAGGTTTTCTGTCTTTCTGCTTTTTATGCTTGAGCTCAAGAACCTGTGGCGACACCTGTTAAATATACAGATTGCCAGGCCCTTCCCTTGCAAACTTAGATTTGGTAGATCTGGATAGGGTTCCAGGAACTTGTACTTTTTTTAAGAAGCACTCCAGAAATTTGTTATGCTTAGGGTATTTAGAAAGCGCTGGTTAATTATATTTGTCTTATCTCGAGACCATGGCTGTCAACACACAACCTAAAAGAAATAGAGAAAAACTTAATTTTTTACAGTCCTGTAGAGAAAATTCCATGTCAAAAGGCTACTGGATTGTTTGAACAATCTCTTGGTGGTGATATGACACACAGCATGTGAGAAAAAAGAGCATGGTGCATTCTTTTAGCAAATTACGTCACTCCAGGCCCAATGCTAGGTGTTAGGGGTCAATGACATGGGACACAGAATCCCTGCATGTGGAGAATGCACAGTCTAATGGAGGGACAGATGAGAGGACTAGGCAATTCTTCCCAGTATTTTCTAAGGTATAATTGACAAAGAGTAAAATTTACCTTTTAAGTGTATAGTTCTGGCATATTTGCACAACACAGCTCCATCCTCCTAAAAACTTTCCTTGTGTCCCTTTTTCCACTTTCAGGGAGACCAGCTACCTCAATTTGCCTGGGACTGAGGTGTTCCCAGGGATGGAGACTTTCTAAGCTAAAACTGGGACAGTCTTAAACAAACTGGGACTGTTGGTCGAACTTTTCAGTCAACCTCTCCCTCTGCCCCTAACTCCTGGATGCTGTTGATCTGGTTTTGATCCCTATAGCTTTATTTTTTTCCAGTATGGAATCACACTGAATGTAGCCTTTTATGTCTGACTTCCCCCACCTTGAAAAATGAATTAGAGATTCACTCATGGTGTTACGTGTACTCTTTTTGATTGCCGAGTACAATTCCACTGTGTGTATGTACCACAGATGTTTATCCATTCTCCAGGCAATTTAAATTTATTGTGAAACCGTTCTTAGGGGTTGAACAACTGCCCCGGGGATGTGCTGCCCCTGTTCTTCTCCTCTGTCTTCTAAGATGACTCTCTCTGGTCCTGTGGAAATAATGAGACTTGTCCACTAGAACTTTCGCTGCCGTCTCTCAATCTGCCATCTTGACATGCAAGAATATCGTATAGGGGCGGGAGGGTGGGCAGGGGGAGATGGCAGGCCACACAGCTGTTGGCAGTGGTTTCTTTGAAGGATCCCAAAGCACTGTGTGGACTTAGCACAGATTCATTTTAGCCTGATGCACAACCCCAAAATAGCGCATGGGCAACAGAAAGAGGAAGTCCATTGGCACCTTGCATGAGCACCGTGAGTGAAAAGAGGAGAAAAAGAAAATTTAGATCTAAGGCATCAGAGAAATGCCTATTCTTATTAAAAAGTGCCTAGGTTAAGCAGATCAGATCTAGACTTTATAAAACATCCAGGGAAAGCACCACTCACCATCAACTATATAAAACTCATTTCATCTCCTTGAGAAGGTAGGAGCCAGAGTCACTTGCAGTTAATGAAAAACTTACGGTGGGCAGAGTAAAAATGGTCTCACCTCAACTCAGGAGGATATCTTTAAACAGTGACAGCAAATCCAAAGTCGTTCCCCTTTTCTTTGCCTTTTCCAAGAATAGACTGAAAATCCCAGCCATGTTTCAAAAGAATATGCATCTATAGCTCTCCCTGTAGTCTCCCAAGCTCCTGACATTTTCTCCAGGTCAGAGACACTGCATGCAAATACCTGTCTCTCTATTCATGTTCTGCCACTCAGGCAGTGAGGCAAAAAATCTGGACTCAATCCTTGCCTTGGGATAATTGCTTAGCAAACAGGATGCACATAATCCATTTTCATTATTAATACTCCAGTTAGGAGCCAGGATCTGTGTTTGGTTTCTCATAATGAGAGGTGCCTTACAATGGAGGTGATGAAATCTGCCATTCAGCTCACAGCATCGAGAGAAGGCAAAGAAACCCCTCCTGTGGCAGATTTAGATTCCAGACATTTCTGCTCGCCGTAAAACAGTGAGCTAGATGGGCCTTCTATTGAAGAGCAGGACGTGCTGATTTTCCAGCCTGGGTGATTTTGGGAAAATGTCGTGCCCACTCATTTGCTTATTGTACATTATGCGTTCTTAATCTGGGTCCGGGAGCTCCTTCGAAGGCGTCGGCCCCATACGATTGCACACCCAGGGAGCAGAATTGCTGGCGTGAAGTAGAACAGAGTTTGAAAGCAATTGTCAAGCAGGGCTAATTCAGATGTAACCAGCACAACCCTCGTGGCTGGCTCAACCACGCAGCGGAAACCTGGTTAGTTTTTAAAGGTTATTTTTTTGTAAATGCTTGAACTAGAGGTGTTTCCTGAAGACAGTTAAAGGACTTCTTGGTGCAATCTGTTCTCATTCTCCTGTAACTTTTATTCCATCTCAGTGGAAGGTGGTTTGCTATTAAAAGAAAAGATAATCCATTATCACTGTGAGTCTTGAACTGCCAGGGGGGAGCCTGCAGCTGACTGGAAGGAAAGGCTGATAACTTGCATTTAAAGAAAAAAAAATATCAATTGCCAGTTGGACCATAAATTTGTCCACGGGCAGAGGGATGGGGTCCCTTGGAGGATTTGCAACGGGATTTGAAGACTTCCTATTTACCTCCAGGTGATTAGTTTGAGTCCAGTTTGGATCTGCAGTGACTGAGTTAGGTTATTTTTGTCAAGCTTTTTGGTGACAGGTGTCTGTGTTACAAGAAACAAATTGGCACTAATTGGGCACTCCTGTTGGCATCTTGGCAGGAGGGAGCAACAATGGCCTGATCGGGAAACTGCACGCTGACAGGAAGGGGACATCTGTGCTGGACACACCCAATCTGTCTTGTGGTTGTGCAACTGCTTTTTGTTTGTTTGTTTCAGGAATTTGAGACATGGCAATGTTGAGTGTGGTGATTTCACCAACATTCTCCCTCCCACTTATCTCCAGCAGGTACACACACACATGCACGTGCACAGACACACCCACATCCACACCCACAAAACCATGAGAGAATTTTTCAGGAACCGGCATGCTGATGACAGGCCTACCACTCTGTTTATCCAAGATCATCAGTGAGAGTTGTTGGCCAGTGGCCTCATTATGCTCAAAGCACTAACTGTGCTTTGTATTTTTTGTTTTGTATTTGTCATTTGTTCTCCTATGTGCCTGGCATCCAGTGTGACACATAGTCGATGCTGAATAAATGTCTGTTAAATGAATATGTATTTGTTGGGTGAATATATGATCACTCTATCTCAGGACTGTTAATACATGGCAATCCTTTCAAGGAGAATTCTAGACATTTAGGAGTGAGAACTTCACCATCTTCTGAAGAAACAGTCTTCACTGTTCAGATGAGAAACACTAGGGGTTTGGGAGGTGAGTTACTAAACTGAGAGCAGAATGCCTATCTTTTTTTTTAATTTTTTAATGTTTATTTTGAGAGAGAGAGAGAGAGAGAGAGAGTGAGTGAGAGTGAGTCGGGGAAGGGCAGAGAGAGAGAGAGAGAGAGAGAGAGGGGAAGAGAGAATTCCAAGCAGGCTCTGCACTGTCAGCACAGAGCCCCATGCGGGGCTCGAACCCACAAAACCTCGAGATCATGACCTGAGCCAAGATCAAAAGTTGGACGCTTAACAGATTGACCCACCAGGTGCCGCAAATATCTGTCGTCTGAGCTCTGGTGTGCTTCTACCTGGATGCTCCTTCTGAGAGGAGCCTTTTCAGAACACAAACATTGCTGCTAATGAACAGCACAACAGACCATGAACAGAGAAGCCTGATTTCTATATTGGGATTCTCTCCTGATTATGTGGCCTCAAGAAAACCACTTAGCGTTATTAGGTTTCTGCTGCTTACAGTCTATTTGGGGAGACAGACAAGTAACCAGGCAATTATACTAAAGAACTCCATGTTTGAATGGTAGGGGAACAACCTGGAACACATAGGCAAAAAATACTAGTACCATTTGGGGGGTAAATTGTTTTTCAGCTCTAAATAATCAGTACATTGAATTAGAACATGTAAGACTCTTAAGAGGGGATTCTTGATTTAATAAGTCTTGAGGGCCCATGCAGTGATGCAGTGACTTGCCCAGCATACTCTAATGATCCACCAGAGGGGGGTAGAGGTCAAGTTGTTCTGTACCAGAGGAGGTAGAGTGATTTGTGTTTTGTAATTAAGAGGAGGTAGGACAGAAGGGGCCAGACTTAGGTCAATGGAAATGTGAGGTGTCCTAGTCTGACTTACAGTATCCTCCTTATCAGTGGCATCTACACAGAATGACCCAAGCTTGGGTTCTCACTAGGAACCTGAAAAAAACTTTTTGCAACCTGTGCTGCTGGTAGTTTTCTAGAAATATAAGTCTAGAAAGAAAGGAAGAGGTAGGGTGGCTTCTTGGCTGTAGCTAAATGTAATATTCAGTTATGTGTAGTAAGGGACACAAGAATTGATGAAGCTCTTCAGCTATCCAGAGACTTTTCCATTCAGACCTTTGCTACAGCAAGTAGCCAGAATGATGGAGTTTTTTGTACTTATCCTTTTTCTAATGCAGAGGCTCACAAACTTCCATAGGATGGACAGAGAATGGAATTCCATAGAATGAACAAAGAAGATGTGATGTGGTCTAATCAGAAAGTGTATCATCAAGATCTCACAGCACTCTGAGAAGCTTCAAGGAAAGGCTCTGGTTTGGGCCACCTGGAGCCACGGAAGAGACAACTATATTCAAAGATGGAAATTTCTGCCTATAGTGGGTTACTCTAGACCCGAGTTGGCAAGCATCTATCTTCTGATTTAAAGTATTTGAAAAGACCAGAAAAGATTCTGTTTGACTTGACCAAATTCACATATGTTGAAGAAGGAGATAGGACCCTAGCAATTCACTCCAGCCTCAGGAATGACCTCGCCGTTAAAAGGCCTTTTTATTCCTGTGTATGTACTGAATCTTACTGATTGCACATGGCGGCTACTGAGTAGTTGTGGCATTACTGAGTGGCTCTGAAATGGAAGGTCACTTCATGATGCTAAACTGGAAGGAGAGATAATTACCTGTGTGTAAACTCTAGTCTAATTACACTAAACATTCACGTAGTGTTTATAGATGCCAGTCATTGTCTCTACATTGACTCATTAAACCCTCACAATCCTACAAATAGGACTCTTTTGTTATCTCTGCTTTACAGATGAAGAAACTGAGGCACAAAGCAATTAAGCAACTTTCCAAGGTCGTACAACATCCCAAGAGCCAGGATTCACACTGAGGGGGGTCTAGCTCTGGAGGAGCTACTAAACAGCCTGTTATAAACTGTCACGGGGAAGATACGCACAAGTTGTTCTCAGGCAAGAAAACCAGCTAAGGAAGGAGATCGCTATGGTCCTTCTGACCTTGATAATGAAGATGACAAGAAGCTGGTAGATCATTCCTATGTGGCAAGAGGTGGGGCATTTTGACCATGGGGACAGACACATGCTCAGGGGAAAAGAGGAAGCTTGGCCAGGCTCTGTAAAATGCTCCATACATGAAGACAGGGTACAATTCCTGGGGATCAGCAACCTGTATTTTGAGCCCAGGTCTGGCATGTTTCTGTATCTTATCTGTTTTTATTTCCTTTTTTTCTAATTACATCTTAGTATTTCAAAGGATTAGGTTTTAAAATAACAGCTTTTTTTTTTTCCCCCATTTGGGCTCATGGAAAGCAAGAAAAGGGTTTTCTTCCCTCAGCACTTGGGCTGCTGGACTTCTACAGCAGGCACCATGCATGCCCCATCCCATATCTACTAGACCCACCTGGACGCATCCACTACTACAATGGACAGCTTCCTGTCACAGCTTCCTGCTCCTCCCATCCTCTCTCTTGAGGCCTTTCTCTGACATTGAGAGGGCTTACTCCACTCAACTGGGTATGACCTGGATGATCAAAAGATTTAAAATTTCCAGGGGTAGCTTGGAGCAATGAGGAATGAAGTCAGTGGGTGAATGCCCCAGCCTCCTCGGATTCTAGTGGGTGAACTCAGAGGTATGGTTTGGTTTTCTAGAGAGTGTCTACTATGACCGAGCCCAAGGTGTCTTCAGCAGTAGTTCACTCATTAATATACCCTTTAGTGGCTTTTCTTACTTCCCTGTCTCACTTTCCACATGCTCTCTGGGATCACCTCCCAAATGCACTAACTGCACTCAGGTCCTTAGCCCAACCTCTGCTTTTGGGGGGAGCCAAACAAGGACAACTTTGAAAAAGGTTGTACTTTTTTAGTACCTCTGGTACTGACTGTGGTGATAGCAGGGAGGCCTAGAAGCAGGGAAAGTCAGATGAGAATCCTCTCTGCACTGGAGGGCTCTCCATCTAGAGCCTGGGAATTATAGAAATCAAGGTGTTTTCCTTCATCAAAGGGAGCCATTCCTTCCTTTTGGCCCCACACATTTTTTTTTTTTTTTACATTATTGAAGAAATCCATTCCAAGGTTGAAGTATCCCACAAAATGTATTTTAATCAAGTGAGTAACTGGAAAAAAACAAAACCCAGCTTACTGAATATAGATGACTGCCCTTGGTACAGTAAGTCCAGAAAACAGAACAATGAGACTGATAACCCACACGGTGGAAAACATCCTCAAAGCTCTTGTTCCCCATAATTTGAAAACTCAGTGAAACTCCTTTGTCCAACCTTCTGGAATCTGAAGAACTCTAGGCCAAGCCCCTAAGAATGGAGGTAACAGAATGTCATAGTCTGCTCCTTCCTTCACGTAGATTTCATTAGCAGTGGATCTTATCTGTGGCTCTCCTGGGTATAGGTCTCTAGCCCACCCAGTTAATGCCTTGCTTTCACGACTGAAAGGGGGCCTACTTGTAAGTTATGGGGCAGGGGCTCCTGGGTGGTTCAATCGGTTGAGTATCTGACTCTTGATTTTGGCTCAGGTAATGATCCCAGGGTCGTGGGATGGAGACCTGTGTTGGGCTCTTCACTGAGTGGATCTTAAGACTCTCTCTCTCTCTCTCTCTCTTTCTCTCTCTCTCTCTCTCTTTACCTCTGCTACTCTCCCCTGCTCATGCTTTCTCCCTCTTGCTCTATAAATAATAAATAAATAAATAAATAAATAAACTAACTAACTAACTAAACTAAAAAGTAAAGTATCCAAACTAAAAAAATTGACGGGGCAGAGAGGAAGTTGGTGGTTACCCACTGGGTTTCCAAAGGAGCAATATTCTGTGGGAGACTCTACTCCAGTAAAATATAATGATTGTGTAAAATACTCAGGCTATGTGATTCAGGTATTTAGTTACCAAGTTTTAGTGCCTGAAACACAGCGATCTTTCTATGTGGTCAGTCCACACTTGGTTATTTTGTTTAGTTCTGGAAATCACATTTTGATAGGACTTTGACAAACTAGAGTATGTTCAAAAGGCCAGAAACTGTGACATATGCAGTATAAAGTATTATGTTAGGGGGTTTTCCTCTTTGGGTGATAACCACATCCTTTCTCCATTCAAATTTGGAAGCAGTTGAGAAATACTGAGGATCCCAGATTATCATCTTTATTGTTGACAAAACTGTGTTCATGGATATGGTGTAGACCGGCACCATCTAGATTTTTCAGAGCTATGCATGCAAGGATTGAGCTAATGGAACAGACATTGACCCAGCCCATGTCAAGGAGCTTCTGTGGGCAGTCTCATACCTACGGAATACAGAGAGCAAGGATGGAGAAGATCTTGTAGTCATGCCTCTAGAAGGCAGCACTGGGCTTTGAGCCAGATTTTCTTACCATACAGAAGAGCAGGGGTGAAATCCCTATCAGGTTTGCCAAAAAGATGGCCAGTCAGGGGGTTGGCTTCACATCTTATGGACTTGTATCAGCCTTCCCAGTTACACATGGCTCTCCTCAGCTCTTGAGGAAGAAAATAAAGGAGACAGGGAACAAGTGAAACAGTCTTGCTTAATAGTTCTGAAGGATGGAAATTACTATTTTAAGGGCCAGGAAAGAATCATGGCAGATGTAGAAAGTGATTTTCTCAATATTTATATTGGTATGTTTACCTTGAGGAAGAGAAGAGTTAGAAAAAGACATGATATTTATCTCTAAGTATGTGAAGGTCAGTCAGGGAAAAGAGGGCTGACTGGGTCCAGTCTAAAGTACAAAAGCAAACAAAAAAGGAAACATTTTGCTGACTTTCACTACTAGAGTAGTTCTGCCCTTCCCTTCCCCCCCACAAAAAAAGGCTACCTTAGTTACTTAAAGTTTTCAAGCAAATATTAGGGGTATCTCTAGATGATATCTAGGTATTTATTTGGCATCTGGGAAATTTTCCTATTATCCTTCTAAACTCTGAGATTCTTTGTTTCTGTTAAGGAAGATGCAGGTCAGTATGAATCTGTCTTTTGTGTAGAATGGGTAAAGATTGTTCTAAGCACAGACAACTCTTGGATATATACATGATGGAAACATAGAAAAAGAATAACAAAAGAATAGCTTAGATAATAGAAAGTGGCCTCTTTTATCTTCCGGTGAAATCTTTATTTATATACATATGACGGCCAATGAAACGATAAGAACTTCAAGCCCCACCATGTTGCTCTCTTAATACAAATGCCCTCAGGCAAGAAAAGGACACCTAAGAATCCTGGGTGACTCACATTCTGACAATCGGCCTAAAAGAAGGTGTAAAATAAAAAATAAATGTAAACAATGATACCATTCCTGTTTTACTCATCTACTCCCTCCAGAAAAATACCTAAGTGGTTCACTATATTCTTTTTTCTTTTTTTAATTTTAATTCTAGTGTGGTTAACATACAGTGTTGTATTAGTTTCAGGTATACAAGGTAGCAATTTGACAATTCTATGTATTACTCAGTGCTCACCAAGGTAAGTGTACTCTTAATCCCCTTCCCTATTTCACCCATCCCCCCACACCTCCCCTCCAGTAACCTTCTATTTCTTCTCTCTAGTGAAGAGTCTGTTTTGGGGTTTATCTCTTTTTTTTCCTTTGTTCCTTTGTTTTGTTTCTTAAATTCCACATATGAGTGAAATCATATGGTATTTGCCTTTCTCTGACTTATTTTGCTTAACATTATATACTCTAACTCCATCCATGTTGTTGAAAATGCCAATATTTCATTCTTTTTATGGCTGAGTGATACTCCAGTGTGTGTGTGTGCATGTGTGTGTGTTTGTGGATCACATTTTCTTCATCCATTCATCTCTTGATGGGCACTTGGGCTGCTTCCATACTTTGGTTATTGTTGATAATGCTGCTATAACCATAGGGGTGCATGTATCCCCTCAAATTAGTATTTTTGAATTCTTTGGGTAAATATCCAGTTGGCTTTCTGTATTCTTTAGCACATTTGCTTTCTTAGGATAAAAAGCATTAGGAATAAAAGGGCTACACTTGGGAATGAATTGAGAGACACTAGAAGAAGCCCCTGATTGAAAGTAGCTTATCTTTCCCATTGCCTACCAATTCCTTCATGAGAATTTGTCCCCACAAATTGAAAATATCACTGGAAGGAAAAAAAATTAGAACCCCAAGGGAGAACCCTGTATTCCCAGGGTTTAACTGCAAATAACCCTTTAAAAGGGGACCAATGATATCTATATTATTATCATACTAAAATTAAGCTCTAATAATGAATTAGGCCGTAGAGCTGAAATCCAGGAGCATCTACTCAGGGACAGAATGTAAGTTCCTCTGTTATCATCTGTGCTCACATTCTCCATGTGGCATCCAGTTTCTTTATCTTCTGGCATGTCTAAGCAATACCCATCACTTATAAATTTCTTTCTTTTCTCCATTTTTTCCCACATTGTATAGGCTTTTGGCTGTGAGCTCATTGAGGGAAAGACCAAATCTTCTGTTTCTATGCTTCTAAGAAGCTGAGTAGCCAGGCGGACAGATCACGAACTTTCAGGTTGGACTGAACTTGCTTTGAATCCCACTTAGCCAATTTGAAGCTCAGTTTCTTCCTCTGTAGGCACTTCTGTGAAAGTATTTTGTCTAGACATCTGACCCAGTGATTAGCACAGGGTCATGAGTCTGCTAGATTCTCCACAAGAGCATGTAGAACGATGGTCAACTTACAGGACAGTAACCAGGATTGGTCTGAGGCATTGAGAGAGGAACAAGAAGAAAGTACGAAGCAGTGAGGTTGTAATGGACAAGACATCCTGAACATTTGCCTCGTTTGCTAACTTACTCAATGTGGCCTCACTTCTGTACAGAGATGGAAATTTTGGTTTTTGAAAACATCCAGGTAAAACAACTACAAGGTGCTTATAAATGGGAAGCGACCCTTCATGCCCCTCTCCAACAAGCTTATATTTTGTAGGGTGAAAAACTCCAAGTGTGTTTCTGTCTGTATAATAAATGATTGGCTGGGAGACATGTACCCCAGAAAACACTTCTGTCCTTAACTGGCTTAGCCAAATTCTAAACTTCTTGATGGTGGGGCGCCTGGGTGGCTCAGTCGGTTAAGCATCCGACTTCGTCTCAGGTCATGATCTCACGGTTCGTGGGTTCAAGCCCCGCGTCAGGCTCTGTGCTGACAGCTCAGAGCCTGGAGGCTGCTTTGGATTCTGTGTCTCCCTCTCTCTCTGCCCCTCCCCTACTCATGCTCTGTCTCTCTCTATCTCAATAATAAATAAACATAAAAAAAAATTTTAAACTTCTTGATGGTAAGCAACTTACTTTTTCCTATATCTAGCTCAGTATCTCTTACTTCAAGTAACAGAAGAAAAAAACACTCTAAATGGCTTAAACAATGAGGGAAACTTGTCCCACATAACAAGAGCACTGTAAGTAAGGGCAGTAGGGTACTTGGGCTGGAGTAGGGGGGAGTAATGTGGCAGCAGTGGTCTGCTCTGTGCAAAGGGCATTTTATCACTGGCATTGTCGAGAAGTGTCAAGGCATGGTGATAATGAAAAGAAGACTGATTTTTCGCCAGTGTTATTATTGTTCTAAAATCCTCCATACATAATGCTCCACTACTTGCCTGTTGCTCTGCTGGTCTGCTCCCTCTACCCTTCTATTTGCACACTGCTGGGAAAGGGGTGTGCCTCCCACCCTCCCTACTAGCTGACTAGAGGAGTAGGGAAAAGAGGAGTGGTAGGGACAGAGGAAAGGTCGTACTTCCATTTATTTACTGCTATTTATTTATTTTAATTAATTTAGTTTTTATTATCTAAAACTGATTGCCCTGCAAAACTTTTGTGGGCTCATAAGACATTCTCATCAATGGGGTCATTCTACAGTTTTCTTGGAAGCCTACATCTCTTTTAAGAATGGTTAGTCACGAACCCTTCCTCAGCCCCCAGGAGACTAAAGTTCACCTCCAGGTTGTTGCTGTTGGGGACCCTCTACCTATAAAGGTAGCCCTGTGATGACGTGTCATTGCCTCTCTTCTGCATGGCCCACTGCTGGGACTTGGCAGTGATGGACCTTTCACTGTGACAAACTGAGTGCAGGCCAGCTCTCCCCTAGCTGTTAGCCCTTCTTCTGCCCTCTAGAGGCAAGAGGCAAACCTGACTCCTTGGCTTCTTCCAAACATAGGATGGGGGAGGAAAAGCAGCCTCCCCAGCATAAGCTGAAGCAGTGGATATTCCACCCTATTTCCCCTGGTTAGTGGGGAAACCACAGCGTGGTAACAACTCTCAAAAATACTGTCTCCAAAACACAGTCTTATCCCAAGGGTTGTAGAGCTGGTTTCTCACAAGGTATTTTGGAAGTGACTCATTAAGGGTCTGCAGGTCACCTTCAATACATGTGTGCTTTTTATCCTACCAGTGTCTCGGTCACAGGTGAGGCAGGAATAGTTGTATCTTAACATCCAGTTACATAAACACGGCATCATCCAATAGAAGAACAAGAGACGCTTCTCCTATGTGTCTGGGAACCCCTTCCAGTTATTCCACTGCTTAGGACTGAGTCCCAGGTCCTCCCCCAGACAAATAGTTGGCCAGGAGAATGGTAACAGGAAGAGTGGCTCAGATGAGTCAGTGTTTATTCATTAGCCAAAGACATAATCACCTCCCAGAGCACATGGTCATAGTGGAGAAAGGTGATGCATGACCGAATTGAGGGAACAGGTACCCAAAGGCATCTGCTAATTGGGCATTCAGTATCTGTCAAATGATAATGACTTTGGGAAGCTCAGAGTCAAGGATGCTTGCCAACAAATTCAATGTACCCTAAAAATCATTAGGCTTTTGGAGGTGAACAACAGAGTTAGAGAAAGTATGGATGGGGCTGCGCACAGATGGCTCCCATAAGAATGAAGATGGGCTGGCCATGAGATGCTCAAGGTTTCCTGCCTGTGAACAGACAGCAGGTGAAGGTCTATTTCATTGTGGGCTTTCCTCCCTGGGAGATTCTCCCATTGCTCTGGTTTGGTCAAGTGGAAAGACCTCACTTTGATTTGCTGGAGTCTACTTTTCCCTTGGTTCTTTATGGACAGCTTAAGGCACCTCAAACAAGCTCACTGGACTCTCTCATCTGTGGGAAGAGCTCAGTCAAGTGCAGGCTGCTACCCAGCATGATCCAGGGTCCTTGTGCCAAACCCCTTTGCTGTCTTGACCTGTGAGATGCTGCATTCTGCTTCTCACTGTCAATCAGGCCAGATCGTGCCAAATTATGCAGGGCTACACTCAGCCACAAAAGCCGGATTGAGACCTACAAAATCATTTTCACATGCAGTTTAGGCCAAGATCTTTTTCTCAAGTCTGCAGTGATGCTGAAAAGGAACAGGATGCTAAAGGCCAAACACATGGAATAGGAGGCTGAAACTATGCTCTTTCCATCCAACCTTGTAGTATCTGCCCATTGCACTGCCCCATCTAGCCCTGACTTCCTTTGCTCTCTAGGTAACAGTTCCAACATCCCCCAACACCCATTCTCAGGATTTGAAAAATAAAGCTTTATTGGTAGGTTTCTATTTGTGTGTTTTCTTTTGAACATGGTATATAGTATGACAACATCTTTCTAGGGCTTAATTTAAGATCGAGGTTAGCAGTAATTCTAGACTACGTTAAGCTCTCTGCAGAATTATAGTTTTTTTTTTCAAAATAAAAAAAACACCATTTGGGAAGGCAAGAGATGCAGTCTGGACAAATCATGGAGGTGTGAAGAAACACATACAACAAAGTACATGTGTGTGTACATGTGTCACAATATACTTTTATACATATAAATAGAGTATATGCAGAGAAATGTAATTTTTTTTGTAAATATAAAGAGATGCTATATCTAACCCAGAATGGAGAAGCAATGGTAAGAAAGTGATGGGCAGGTGCTAAAAGTTTTCAAAGCTGTATTCTTGAGCCTATTTGCCATGTACCCTGATGAGTTTGCTTTTTGGGGGTTGTAGGAAGAAGTTATGGTGGGCTTAGAGGCAGAGGGAAGTAAAAAGAAAATGTGATGACTAGAACAGATCACTGAATACTGATTTATCCCCCAGAATCTTAAATTCTTGATACTAGAGCCTTTAGTTGGTTGCCTCCCTGACAAATGCTAGATTCTGTTCTTTCATAGAAATCAAAGAATATACCATTCCATCTTTGTTGCACTTCAAAGTGTATTCCTTTGAAGAAATGAAATAAGAAGCAGATGACCATGTATTCTTAGTCCTCATTTCTCATGGTCAGAGGCTCCTCTCCCTACAAAGTTTTCAGAGTCTTGGGATTTTGAGACTTGCGCTAAGTTGCATGTAGTTCACACATTCTTGCACCCACTATTAATGAGAGCTAATATTTACATAGTGCTTCATATATGCTTCTGTATTTTTCTTAAGGATTTCTTTTAAAAAAAGTTTTTTTTAATGTTTATTCATCTTTGAGAGAGAGAGAGAGAGACAGAGACTAAGCATGAATGGGGGAGGGGCAGGGAGAGAGGGAGACACAGAATCCAAAGTAGCCTCCAGGCTTGAGCTGTCAGCACAGAACCAGATGCGGGGCTCAAACCCACGAACTGTGAGATTGTGACCTGAGCTGAAGTCAGACACTTAACGAACTGAGCCACTCAGGTGCCCCATGGATTTATAGCTGCTAATTCACCAGGTCCATATAATGATTATCTCCATTTTATAGATGTGGAAACAGGCACGGAAGGTTAAGCAACTATTCAAGGTTCCACCACTGGTAAGAAGCAGACCCAGAATTTGGTAGTCTCATTTGGCATGCTAGCTCATAACCACTCTGCCATGAAGTTCTCATTTCGTGTTCAGCGGCAGTAAGAGGCAAGGTGTCCCCTAGAGACTGACACTAGGTGCTCATATGAATGACAAGCCATGCATTTAGAAAAAATGTAGCATGTGAGAGTTCAGCTCACTTTTGTTCTGCTTTGTATCATACTAGTGTGTCCACTACAACTGAGGCAGGGGAGTCTAATCTTGGCATTCTGATATACAGACATCACAACATCTAATGGAAGAAACAGAAACATTCTGCCTATGTTTCTGGGAGGTCCTTCCCAGATCTACGTGATGAGTCATGCCAAGAGTAGCTATTCTCAAATGGCATCACTTGGCTTGTGCTGCTCTGTCTTTGGACATAGTTCTTGTTATGAAGACCAAACCAAAGTATGGCTCTATACGAGCCACTGTTGGGGTGTATATGGGGAGCAGGTGGAGAAGGGAGGAGAATGAGGAAGAGAATTAGTGTAAGAGATATCATAGAAGACTAACATAAGATTTTGCCCTCCAGGAGCCAAGTAGACCCTTTTAAAACGTACCCCTTATTCTGTTCCCATACACAGCCTTCCTGCAAGTGAGCCAGACACTTTCCCACATCCTCTGAATGTATACTGCCCTGCTTTGGAGTGTTCACTTACCCCCCACCGCAACTGGACCCCTTCTTTCAACCCCATTTCTGAGGGAATCTTCTATAGTCTTTAGGTCTTACACAGAATCCCACTGCATCTGTAGAGTCTTGCCTGAGTAGTCCCACTTCTAACCCTGTTCAAAGGCATCTGGAATTTGGCAGAACAGTGTCAAGGTCAACATCTGGGGATGTGTGATTAGCCATAAAGGCTTATCTGCGATCCAGAAGGCAGCATCTGGGTAAGGCCATGGGCCCAGTAGCTGCAGTTTGTCAGATGGCTCTGGGAGTTATGCTGGAGCTGAGTGTGTGTTCTCGGGAAGTGTGGCAATGCTTGTGATAGAGCTGGAAGGCACACAGCCAGGTGTGGTCAAGAAGAGCAGTCATCAGAGGCAATCTGCTTATGCCTAGTTGTGCCCATGAGATAGGTCTCATCTGGTCTCATGAGATGGGTCATGAGATACAGGAACTCTCTCTCCTCTAAACTTCACCAGTATACCTACTCTGTTATCACATGGTATATGATTGTTTAGACCCGCAAAATGATACTACATGTTTCCTATGTGTTGTACTTCCAACTTTTGTGAGAACAAAAGATACATATACGTGTATATATATGTATATAATATACACATATGTATACAAAATATATATTTTATCATCTCTTTAGTGCATAGGATTGTTTTTTGTATATCCAATAGCCATGCCAGAAATATGTACTGCATGAATTAATCTCAGCATTCTGTTATGGGCTGAATTGCATCCCTTAAAAAAAGATATATTAGAGTCCTAACCCTTGGTACCACAGAATGTGACCTTATTAGAGATATGATCTTTACAAGGTAACCAAATTATAAAATAGTTAGGGTGGGCCCTAATCCAATATGACCGATGTTCTTATTTGAAAAGGGGTTATCTTTACCCAGACACAGACACACACAGAGGGGAGACAGCATTAAGTCACAGGGGAAAGGCACACATCTAGAAGCCAGGGGGAGAAGCCTGGAGCAGATCCTTCCCCCATGGCCCTCAGAAGGAACCATCCCCATGGACATCTTAATCTCAGACTTCTGGTCTCCAGAACTATGAGACAATACACTTGTCTTGTTTGAGCCATGTAGTTTGTTATGGAAGCCCCAGGAAACACACTATTACTTATTAAACATGCAGTCTGTATAAAGCTCTGTTCTCATCATATTAAGTCCTTCAGCCTACCAAAATCTCCATGAGATAGGCACACTATCATTGTTATGCCAGAAGAAGAAACTAATACCCAGAGAAGTTAAGTAAATTGCCCAGGACTCCTCAGATAGTAACAGGGCTAGGATTTGAATACAGGTAGTCCGGTTCCAGAATGCATGTTCTCACACAGTATATCACACTGCCTCCGTGGGCATTATTTCTCTGAAAGACTGCAAACAAGTGGGCTGCTGCAGACTGTATTCAGTTCACATGAGTTTTATTTGAACTTGAGGCAGAATGTGTTTTCCAAAGATGCATAAAACCACATCTCTTATCCCACATGCTCTTGTGTGGTGTGACCTTGCTGCATTTCATCAAGAGATGGAGTCTATTTCTCAACCTCTGCCTCCATGAGATTAGGCAGGCATCATAACTGCTTTGAAAAACAGGAGAGGATGAAAATGCTGCTGTCAAAGTTCTGAGTGTGGTTCTTATCTTGCCTGGAAGCTTCTATCTTCTGCCTCTTGGAAGTGGTTGCCTTGTAAATGTACAACTTCTTGATACCACCATGCTGTGAGAAGGCCAGCACATGCAGAAACCTTGGAGGATGACAGACCAGTCAAAGAGAGAGACACAGAGACAGAGAGAGATAGTGAGAGCGAGGGAGCACAGAGACAGAGGCACTAGATATGTGGAGAAGAATCCATTGTTTCAGAGGTGGGTCCACCAGCCCCAGCTGCCTCAGTTGACGCCACTGGGTCACAAGTAAACCATTCAACAGAGCCTTCTCGAACTCCTCAAAAAGTAAGTCACTACCAGAATAAAAAGGTTGTTGTAAGCTACTAGTTTTGAGGCTGTTTTGTACTCTACATAAATAACTGACACAATTCTTGACAATGTTTTAGGATAATTTAATTTGAAAAATCATATTCTTTAAATTTGTTAAATTTGCAGAATTTAAATCCATTGGCAACAGTTCCAAAATGGAGACAGGTCTTACCCACATCAACCTTTCCCCGTGTAAGGATGCTCTGCCTTTCCTGAAGAGTTAGAAGAGTTAGCCGTCCCTGCTTGGCCACCATTGCATAAGGTGGGGGCAGAGCTACCCCCTAGATGGGGCACACAGACTCTGTGGAGTTACTGGGAGTCCCTCTCAGACTCGATTCCCTTCCCTCTGCTACCTGCCTGGCCCATCCAGCCACTGGAAATCTGCTCTGTGGCTTCGGCTGATTCACGAGTCTCCAACCAGGTTTCCAACTCAGTTAGCAGCCCTGGTTCCTACAGGTAGTCCCCCCAGCTGCCCCAGCTGCAGGAGCAACTGAGTCACTGGCCCTCTGCCCCCTTCCTCCCGTCTCCTCCGTGTCCCATCTCCACACTCAGGAGGGCTGGGGCCACACTGCCTGGCTGTCGCGCCTTCTGAGGCTTTTCTTGTTTGCTGGTTCGCGACTGCAGGAGGGGTGCTTCTCCAAAATTGAAACTTCATACTGTGCCATTCCTTCATCTCATTTCCAGGCCCCCTGCTGCGTGACCGTGTGACACACAGTCATTGTGTGAGAATTGAGAAGGATATTGGCAGTTTGGGAGCTGTTGTTCCTGCTTATGTATGCAAAGAACATAATTGCTAAGTGCATCATCTGCTGTAATTTACACATCCACATATAGCACCGAGCAGGGCATTCTCTTCCTCCGTGGCACCCAGGGTTGGACTTGCTTACACACTCCAGCCTGGAGATGAGCTGGCTGTTTGCCCGGCCCGAGGCGGCCCAGTGGAAGACTTGAACAGCATGGCTTCCAAGACCTCCAAAATGGAACTGGAAGAATTTCTTCGTAGGTTATCCAGATTTTTTTTTCCAGGGGAAATGCAAGGGGTAAACCTGTGGCATCTCACCTATTTTGGCACTTTTTCAAGCGAGTTTCGGGTCCCTCATAAGAGTTGGTTATGATGCTAGATCTAGGATTCCCAGCTGTGTGCAAGGGATGGCTGATCTCTGACCTCAAGACACACATTGGAGCGGAGCAGCTACACATTTCTTGAGAGGATTTCACTGGAGAGAAAGCACTACCTCCTAGCAGATTTGGTCAGTTATGTCAAGTGTGACCAAATCTTAAAGGAGTGCCGCTCTTTGACTTTGCGCAACTCTTGGGTTTACGCTTTTTTCTAAGGCACATAGAACGTTTCTTTGGTAGGCTGGGAAGTGGGAAGGGGCCTTTTGCCAGGATGTTCAGTGAGACCTCAACATTTGGCCTAATTCACTTTACCAGCATGGCTGAGATGCACCAAGTTGTGTCCCAGAGCTCATTTTCTTGAAAAGCTACCCTAGGACCAACAGAGCACCCAAAGTTGTGAAGGGTACGTGGTATCAGGTGTCAGTTCTCCTCTCCACAAGGTTGTATTTTCAGCTTACGTTTTAAAACAGGAGACAAAAATCAATATACATGAAACAATTATTTCAGAGGGCTGGAAAAAGAGAATGTCAGGACACTCCAGTCCAGGTGTTATGATAAACAAACTCAGGTATCAGACTTCATGGGTGTGAGTTCTGGCCTTGTGGTTCAGCAATATGATGTAGAGCAGTTTAAATAACCACTCTGCATCAGTTTCCTCCCTTGTAATACGGGTATAGGACCTCTATCAGTGTCGCTGTGGAAGGTAAAGGGCTTCATACATGTAAAGGGCTTCATACATGTGAAGGGCTGAGAACACTGCCTGGAGCTTGCTAAGGACTCGAAGAATGGTAGGACTTAGCATTTCACCTGACATTCTGTATCACCTAAATGTTCTTTCTAGACCTTGCGATTTCCTTTACAGTTTCCTCATCAGATGTCAGAACTGCACCCCTGGTCACGAGGCCCCTGTTAGCCCAGTTATTTTCCTGTCTGCAGGGGGCACTGAAGAAGATCTGGGCCACTACCACTGGTCAGATGTTTTACCATGGGCCATGGGGTTACAGTTTTTCCATACTTTGCTTTCTCCATCTGGAATGGGGACAACAGTGCCAATCTGAAAAGGCTGTTAAGAGTTGAATTCTATACCCCAGAATGATATACGGAAGCCCTAATCCTCGCTACCTGTGAAGGTGACCTTATTTAGAAATAGGATCTAGGAAGATGCACTCAGGTAAGAGGAGGTAATTACAGTAGGCCTTAATCCAATACACCTGGTGTCCTTATGACAAGAGGGACATCTGGACGCTGACACACACAGAGTGGGGAACACACGTGAAGATAACTATGGGAAGACAGATGCAAAGACTGATATAATGCTACCACAAGTCAAGAAATGCCTGGGGCCAAGAGAAGCAGGAAGAGGCAAGGGAGCATCCTCCCCTACAGCCTTCAGAGAGAGCATGGTGGGGCCAACACCTTGATTTTGGACTTCTAGCTTCCATGACTGTAACAGATTAAGTTTCTGCTGGTTTTAAGTTATTCTGTTTGTGGTACTGTGTTATGCAACCCTAGGAAAGTAATACAGAGATTGTGTGCACAGTGGACTCATAATAGCACGTGGCAGAGGATAGGTGCTCAAAAGTGGTTATTCTGAAGGCTACTGAGCAGTGAATACTATGCTCTCCATTTGCTGTTGAGGAGATTGCTTAATTGGCCAACGGAGCAAAGGAGAAGGCTGAGTTCCTCAATATGCACATGAGATACTTCAAATGCCAGTTTTCAAAGGGTAGCTCTTCTATTTATTCAGAGCCTTCTCGAACTCCTCAAAAAGGAGGAGTTTCACATGAGGGAAAGGAGAGCAGCCCATGTGGGCCTTCAACCACTAGAGGGCATTTGAAGGACATCAGATCAATAGGAACCGACCTCCTGTGGTCAACCAAAGGCCACACATTCTGTATGACCCACTGTGTGAAAGTAGGAAATAAATGACTCAAGCAAAGAATTTAGTTATTGATTTCTTTTGGCCAGTAGCTAGTCAAGTGGTTGAGTTAGGAATTCTGAGCAGGTAGAGTGTAAACATCTCAGCGTGTGTCCTATCTGACTTGTAGTGGTAGCTCTTTCCCCACCTGCGTATAAACGAGCAGGACAAACAACTCGAGTAGCACAAAAATCATTTTTAAACAACCAAAGGGAATAATAAGTGACAGATTTAAGTCTGGTTATATGGTCAATTAATAAAGACAAGCAAGGGTATTAAAATAGGAAGCCCTAAGATTGGATACCTACCACATGTACAATGCAAAGGTACAAAGTAGAGTCTTAGACTAGAATCCCATTTAATGGAGTTCTCTGTAATTCAAATTCTGGAAAGTGGCTAGGGGATGAACAGGAAAGGCAAAGCCCACAGAGGTGGGGGGAGATTAGAGATTTAATTCTGTCTCATTCTCAATGATTGACATTCTGGCCAACCCTGGACAATTCACTTAACCTGTCTGGGTCATTGTTTCCCAATGTACAAAACAAGATAATAGCAGTCATCAGATCAATTTTCTAGAGTTCATTCAGGTTCCCTAATGAAAGGCACATTATAAACACAAATTGTAATTATACCTGAGAGTGCTTTTTCCTCGGAGGGAACCAGAGGGCTTTTCTGTCTTTGAAACTTCAATTATGAAAGTTAGAATCTTATGCATTTGTCAGGGGTGGATAAAAATTTATTCATAATATGAATCATATAAGAGCAGGTTAATGATGCTCAGAGTCGAAAAGTGGGGCATTACTGACGTGAACAAATTACTTGCAACCTGGAGACTTAGAGTCTGGTCTTCGTTTTTCACTAATTAACCCGGGGGCCTTGGGCAAGTCACTTCACCTCCTTGTGCCTTAACCATAAAATGATGCAGCTGAACTCACTCTTTTCCTGACTTCCACCATATCTGAGGACAGATCATAATAATCTATATTATTATTAACTTGTTAACATTTCTTTAATTTTATCTTTACTTCTTTAAATCCATTAAGCTTTTATATTTTAAAGGTTTTATTTTTTAAGGTTATTTATTTATTTTGAAAGACAGAGAGAGAGACATGGGAGGCGCAGAGAGAGAGGGAGACACAGAATCCCAAATAGGCTCCGCACTGCCAGTGTAGAGTCTAACGTAGGGCTCGAACTCACGAACTGTGAGATCATGATCTGAGCCGAAACCAAGAGTCGGATTCTTAACGGACTGAGCCACCCAGGTACCTCAAAGGTTTTATTTTTAAGTTATTTCTACACCCAACATGGAGCTCAAAATTACAACCCTGCATCAAGAATCACATGTTCTACTGACTGATCCAGCCAGGTGCCCCTATTAATCCTTTAAACTCAGAAATACTGCCCATTATAACCTTGACCTAAACAACAATATTCATAATGTTTCAGATTTAGTTTACTATACAGATACCAGATATAGGTATACAGAAACAGATACAGATACAAAGATACAGATATATAGATATATGGGTATATGTGTGTGTGTGTATAGTTTATTATTCATTAAGAGAAAATATAATTATCAGAGAAATATTAACTACAATAAAATATATTTAAAACAAATATAAATATTAGACAATATAATTATTAGGAAAAAACACTCTTTACTCGTTTATCACCTAAAAGTCCTGCCTGTTCCATACCATATTAGCATATTTACCAATTTGGAAAAATAATTGGCCGGGATTATCTTGAAGTATTCTTCTAAAGCTAGGAGCTTCTGAAAGAAATTAAAGTAAGTATGAAAACAAATAGAAGAGCAGCTGACGATTTTGGTAAAATTTGGATCTATACAGACTAGAGAAGCTGTCAATTTTTTACAGCTAATGGTGTTTTCTGTACCAGATAGGTATATTAAGGCCTGATACTGTTAAGTCAGAATAATTGGCCAGAGTAGTGTCAGATGGATATTGACAGGAGAAAGTCGAGAGAAAATGTTCTTTAAAAAAATATTAACTGAAAAGACAGATCCTCAAAGCAGGAGAGGAATTCATACCACAAAGCCAGGATTTATGCTGACTGTGGCTCTGAATGTTGCAGAAAAGAGAGGTAAACTTAGCAATGAAGGGTTTGAGTCAAAAATGTCTCTACCTCCCTCTCATCACTAGGTGCGTAGGTACCAACTGCTCTTATTGTTGGTTCGTTCAATGAGCAAGGTTGTCTAAGGGCTGACAACATTCCCGGCCCGGTTCTGGACACTGGCAACACTCCCATGGACAATGCCTACCTCAGGGAGCCTGCAGTACCCAGGGTGCTGTGATGCTGCAGCTGTATGGCCTCTGTGCTCAGGAAACACCTCTGTGTGTTCACAGCTGTTAGATCTACACCGTGGCCTTTTTTTTTGTTGTTGTTGTTGTTAAATATTTATTTACTTTAGAGAGAGAGAGAGAGAGAGAGAGGAAGAGGTGAGTAGGAGAGGGGCAGAGAGGGAGACACAGAATCCGAAGCAGGCTCCAGGCTCTGAGCTGTTGGCACAGAGTCCAATGTGGGGCTCAAACCCACACACCGTGAGATCATAACCTGAGCAGATGTCAGATGCTCAACTGACTCAGCCACCCAGGCCGCCCCTACACCAAGTCCTTTTACTTTTCTGAGTCCTCATTTCCCCACCTTCAAGTGGATGAGCAGTATTTCCCAGAAAAGGCTGAATTGATGGAAGATCCATGAATTGACCTGGCAAGGCACAAAGAGCAAGTGCTACTCGAATGTTAGCTGAATTTGAATCTGAGAATCCCAGCATGAGAAAGGAATTTAGAGATAATCTAGCCTGTTCTTTCCCAGAAATAGAGCTGGAAGCCGCAAGAAATTTAAGCTGAGGGACACAATATGGAGGCTTGGCCTGTTGCCCTGTTGCTCCAGTGTGAGATTTTTATTGTCTGGCTATGCGGTTTCATTTCAAATAAGGCGATTCTACACTCAGAGCTACAATCAGATGTTAACAATATACAGCCATCTAAATGTATAATGTATAAAAATATATATAACATACATAAATATAGAATAGTATAGTAATAATCATTCACATTGGCTAATCAGTCCCACCTCTCTTTAGCTTTAGGGTGAAAGAATTCTATATTATCTGCCAATACTTTTTTTTTTTTTAAATTTGATATGTTGGCGCCTTTATTAAATGGCTTAATACATGGCATGACCAGGATAATGTCTGAACAACTACATTTCTACTTTTCCATTACAAGTAGGGGTATACCAACCCAACCTAAGACCTGGGCCCAATATTTTGGAGGCTCCTTCCCCAGCCCTCCTCTTGCTGTATTGTTTACCTTGGGGTGAGAAATCTAGGGACTAAGAGGAAATGCTACTAGAACCCGAGCCTCTCCTTCTAGACTATATTAATCGTACCTGGACCGTAGAGTTCCCTGCCCACATGGTTCCAGCATATGAAGGTCTCTTGCCAGGCCCTCTCTACCAGGTCCCTTTTCTTTAGGGTCGACTATGCCAATGACATGCACAAATGGAGGCTTGAGAAGCGACCAAGGCATGGGAATGACAACGGACAGAGCTTGAAAGTGCAAGTTACGGGGGCACCTGGGTGGCTCAGTCGGCTAAGTGTCCGATTCTTGATTTCAGCTCAGGTCATGATCTCACAGTTTGTGAGTTTGAGCCCTGCATTGGGCTCTTTGTTGATGGTGCAGAGCCTAGTTGGAGTTCCCTTTCTCACTCTCTCTCTGTTCCTCCCCTGCTTGTGCTCTCTCTCTCAAAAATAAATTAAAAAAAACTTTAAAAAAAGAAGAAAGTGCAAGTTAAGGTGCCCACACATACATGCAAAAGGCTGTTCACAGTGCAGGGCAGAGTAGGATTGAAGGGAGGGGGAAGAAAACTGGGGTTGGGCTGTGGCTTATTTCTATTCTCTCTGCAGGTCCTGTAAATATTATAGTAGAACCTGAATTTGCTTTTGGTAGATGTCTGGGTTGTTTCTTCTCCCTTCCTCCTGATGGCTTTCTCTTGCCCACTCACTACCCTCTGGCACATCTATTGAGGACTGATCAGGGCAGAGAGTAGAGATTAAACTCAGATCAGGTCATTCTCCTGATTGTGGAGTAACTAATGATCTTTGCAAATTGTAAGCAGCCCTGAAAAAGCATGTCTCAGCATCACAACATCCTAAAATCTGAAGGGACCTCAGGGATCATTTCTCAGGTCTACAAGGGGAAGAAAAATGAAAGCTGGCAGACAAAGACAGATAGCTAAATACACAATTAATCTAAAATCTCATGTCCACCTACCTTTATGATCTTGTTGGCCTTCAAAGCATGTGATCATTAGCCAATTGTACTGAAACATGGTTTGTTCTTAGACCAAGGGTACTTGTAGTTGTGTGTCTTGGGAGTTGTATCCCTGTATCCCAAACTCCTTGGGAGTCTGCTGTCCCTATATAGGAAAGGAGATTCACGACAACTTTCTACCCTGGAGACAATTCTACTACAGGCATTATAATTTCTGGCCAATTTCATGGGACTCTAAAGCATTTGCTAACTCCATTTTGCTCATCTGACTACTAATGTTTTTTTAAGTGCTCACAACTACCCCATTTCCTCTGAAAATCTTAACTGTCTTGTATCTTTTTCCTTCTGTGCCCTGTTATTCTCCTAGGCTATAGGATATGCTCACCTAGGATATAATGCCAATGGTCAACAAAAACTTAATGGCTCTTATCTCAGGACCTCCTTTATGTACCAGACCTAAAAAAGTTAGTGCTTTTAAATTTTAAGATAGAAAATCAGATCTGGAAAGGGAGATAACAATGTAACCCTCAAGGTTTTGGAATTGTTTCAGCCATAGAAGCAACTTGGAGGAAAAGGTTTTGGGCAGCAAATAGAATCAATCCTTGAACACCGAGCAGAAAACAAACAAAGCCAGGAGACACAGACCCAATTGTACTGTGTTGGGTCAGTTATCCATGCAGAAGTAAGGAGCCTGAATGCAAAGTCCAGGAAAATCAGGAAATGTGAAGAGACAAAGGGGAATTGAGAGAAGAACTCCCACAAGAGAGATCAACAGCAACACGAATGGCTGTAGTCAGGGTAGACGTGTCACAGAAATTATATTCAGTGACAAGGACAATGCAGAATTCATGGGTTCTCTGTGGGTGGAGAAGGAAAAAGCTGGTGAAGAAGAGAGAATGAGGCACAGAGGAAAGAATGAGGTATCTCTATCTCAATAATGGCGCCCTTCAAGCATAGATCAGTTCTGTTCTGTGTAGAAGGAAAAACAATTACAACTTAATATGGGAACCTAGAACATGAAATCTTAAACATTTCTCTGTGACACACATAATGGATAATATTCCCAGGAAGGGCCTTCTCTAGTGAGGATGACAGGGATAAAACAAGACTGCCGGGGCCCTGCCACTTCCTTTTGGTCTTTTCAAAAAGTGTGTTTGATTGCAAGGAAGAGCATGTCCATTTATATGTGGCATGAAAGATCCCTTCCTCCTGGGGGACAGCACTTACCATAGCTAGAAGTAACAAAAGGCAGGATTTGGTAGTGCAACTCCAGGCTAGGAAAGTCCCAGAGACTCTTTCAGCATAGTACAGAGGCCCAGGTTGGGCATGTGAAATGCCTGCTCTACACAAACAGCCAATCTGTCACCCACCCAACATCCACACCACACCACACCACACACACACACACACACACACACACACACCATGAATGTGGGTACAAGGACATGATTGATGATCCAGGCTGACTGAAGGAAAGAGAGGAGGAAGTCAAAAGTGTGAGTGTCTTGTGGGTGCTTGGCCAGAAGAAGGGAGATCGCTAATGGGGAGAGCTTTTTCTATAGTGAGAAGAACAGTCATGTGCAGAAGCCCCAAATTCCCAGAATGCAGGATCTATGCTTGCTGAGTAGGTGGGTGAGCCCCACCTCCATTGCATTGTGGAATTTCCATAAATTAGAAGCTATGGATCAAAGCTGAAGGCAATTTTTATAAAATTCCTCTGAATTATCATAGTGTGCTTGGCTTGCTAATTGTAAGGGTGCTTGCTACTGTATGTGGCCTCCGCCCCACTATGAAGTGCATAATCCTGGATCACATAGGGATAATCTTAAACCTATACCACTTTCTATCTGAAAAGTAAATCAGCAAGCATTTGTGTTCGTAACCTGTGACCCTCCCCACAACTTAAGGGAATGCTTCTGGTGTGTCATGCTACTGAGTTAGGCAGATCAAGACAGAGTAATTTTCCCTGAAGGGCAATAAAACTGAGAAAAGATAATGACCTGAATTTGGCACTCTGTGTGTGTGTGTGTGTGTGTGTGTGTGTGTGTGTGTGTGTGTATGTGCACTCTGAATCATGGGATACTCTGGGGCAGCCAGCACCTCTTCCTGATGAATTAGAACACTGCCCATTACATGAGTAGATGTAAGAGGGAAAAAAAGTTATATGGACACCCCTTTCCATGACCCAAAGCTTTTCAAAAGGACCAAGTATTCTTATCTGAGTTTTAAAAGGTTGGCCCTGGCATTTCAAACAGAAACAAGTCAGTAGAAAGCTAGATTGAACTGTAGCCAACAGTTCAAGCTTCCATCTTGTTTGAGTAGAAATGAAGGTGATGTGATATTAGAGCCACAGATAAAGAAATGTGTTGGGAAGTCTATGGGAAACATAAAATTTATTTGTCCTACCTGTCTAATTACATCATTAATGTTGAAGACATCAAAACTAGAAAAACAGAGGCTCTGAGCCAAGGGTCCCAGGAACTTTGAGGCTGGCTACATTCAAGTCATGGCATCTTGGGGGGAGA
The DNA here is from genome assembly GCA_028646485.1 of Cryptoprocta ferox. Taxonomy (NCBI): domain Eukaryota; kingdom Metazoa; phylum Chordata; class Mammalia; order Carnivora; family Eupleridae; genus Cryptoprocta; species Cryptoprocta ferox. The sequence continues at coordinate 80,321,596 of CM053568.1, read as the reverse complement.
GTAAGGGGAAGAGCAGAAACAGGCTGGTTATATCTAAATTGAAGGAGCTGGAGCGTGGGTGGTCATGTGACTGCATGTCTAGGCAACTTTGCCTAGCAGTAGATGCCCTATAAAGTGATTTCTTAAAAAAAAAACTACTTTAGAATAGTTTAGATTTACAGAACTAATATAAAGATAACACAGAGAAATTCCATATACCTCACATCTAGTGTCCTCTATTTTTAACCTCTTACATTAGTACATTTGTCATTGAACCAATACTGATACATTATTGTTGCCTAAAGTTCATACTTTGTTCAGATTTCCTTAGTTTTTATATAATGTCCTTTTTCTATTTCAGAATGCCAAATACAATAGGCTCCTCTTGGCTATGACCGTTTCTCAGACTGTCCTTTTTAACAACCTTGACAGTTTTGGGAAGTACTCGTTAGATAATTTGCAGCATCCCACCCTAAAGTGGGATTTGTCTGATGTTTTTACATGCTTAGAATGGGGGAGTGGGGTAATGTGTTTTGGTGGGAAGTTCACAAAGGTCAACTTCATCACATCTACCCATGGTATGGGCTATCACTATGATTTATCACTGTAAATGTTGACCCTGATCAGCTGGATGAGTTCATGTCTGTCCAGTTTCTCCACTGTGAAGTCATTCTTTCAATATTGTACTTTTTGGAAGGAAATCACTATGTACAATCCATAGTTATGGAGTAGAGAGTTAAACTCCATCTCCTTTGGGATGAATTATCCATACAATTTACTTGGAATTTTTCCAAATAGGAAATTTTTCTCTTTTTACCATTTATTTATTTACTCACTCATTTATTTTCATCATTATGGAGTTATTCATATTTATTTTATACTTTTGGTTATAAATCTAATACTACCTTATTTATTTTGTTGTGCAAACATACCAGCTTTGGCTATTGGGAGCTCTTTGAGTTGGTTCCTGTATCTCTTTGTGTGTGTGGGCTTTTGTTGTTTTGTTTTGTTTTTAGTATTTTTCTACTTTCTAGCACTACAAGATGCTTCAGGCTTATCCTATATATTTACTGCCCCAGTCCTAGACTCAACCTTTTTTTCCAAAGAACCCTGGTTCCTCTTATAGGAGAACAGTATCAGAAACCAAGATCTGAGTGCTAGGCAATGTGGCACTTTAAAAAAATTTTAATGTTTATTTATTTTTTGAGAGGGAGAGAGAGAGAGAGAGAGAGAGAGAGAGAGAGGCAGAGCATGAGTAGGCAAGGGGCAGAGAGAGAGGGAGTCATAGAATCTGAAGCAGACTCCAGGCTCTGAGCTGCCACTACAGAGCCCAATGCAGAGCTTGAACCCACAAACTGCAAGATTATGACCTGAGCCAAAGTTGGATGCTTAACTGACTGAGCCACCCCAAGCACCCCAAGGCAATGTGGCATTTTAAAAGTTCCTAGCTGCTCATTGCACAGCACACTAATCAATGTGACCCAGCACATTAGGCATGCTGCAATTATAGATAAGATTTGAGTTGCCCCGATAGGTCAAAGAATCCATATAAAAATTCAGAAGACAATGATACTGCAGACTGTGACCTCCACTGGGGAGAGGGCTGTTCCATTTTCTGAATCACTTACGTGTTTTGTAGAAATCCACCTCCATGATACTGCCTCGAAGCCACTGTACCTGTATTATCTTTGCATGGCATTTATAAAAACGGCCAACCATCTAGATATTAGCTGACATCAAAGTATTTTGCAAGAAAGTAGACTCTAGGGTCATGGTGAGTATTTGCCCTCTGTTGAATTCACAACTCAGTCTTCAGTAGAGGCAGTGAAAGTAATCACAATTTGAATGTATGGACTCTAGAGCCAGCTCAGCCTCATTTCAAAGCTGAGCTTCTCCCCTTAAGATCCTTAAGGACCTTTTAGTGCTTCAGTCTCCTTATCCGTATGATGAGGAAGATAACAGCACTTTAAACTTGCAGTTTTGATGATTATAGGGGTTAATATGTGGAAATGAATTAAAGCAGTCATGTATAATAAGTGCTACATAAGAACTTGCTATTAAAATTCAACCATCTAACCCTGAATAGACAAGGCAATCTTGAAAAAGAAGAACAAACCTAGAGATTTCCCAATCCCAGATTTCTAGGTATACTACAAAGCTGTAGTAATAAAAACAGCATGGTACTGGCACAGAAAGAGACACATAATCAATGAAACAGAATAGAGAGCCCAGAAATAAACCCACAATTACATGGGCAATTAATCTTCGACAAAGGATTACAAAGCAAGAATATGCAATGGGAAAAAGAATGCCTCTTTAACAAATGGTGTTGGGAAAACTGGACAGTTAACATGTGAAAGAATGAAACTAGACTGCTTTCTTACACAATACACAAAACTAAACGCAAAAAGTATTAAAGATCTGTATGGTATGTAAGACTGAAACCATAAAAATCCTAGAAGAGAGCACAGGCAGTAATTTCTCTGTCATCAGCAGTAGCAACTTCTTTCTAGATATGTCTCCTGAGAAAACAGAAACAAAAGCAAAAATAAACTATCAAGATTAAGTCAAAATAAAAGCTTCTGAGAAAAAGGGGGGAGTAGCTGTGTGGCTCAGTCAGGCGTTGAACTCTTTTGTTTTATTTTTATTTTTTAATGTTTATTTATTTTTGAGAGCGAGAGAGCAAGTGAGCACAAGCAGGGGAGGGTCAGAGAGAGAGGGAGACACAGAATCTGAAGCAGGCTCCAGGTTCCTAGACGTCAGTGCAGAGCCTGATGTGGGGTTCAAACTCATGAAGCATGAGATCATGACCTGAGCCAAAGTTGGATGCTTAACTGACTGAGCCACCCAGGCGCCCCAGTTGGGCATCCAACTCTTGATATCAGCTCAAGTCTTGGTCTTGAGGTCATGAGTTCAAACTTTGCATTGGCCTCCACACTGGGCAGGGAGACTACTTGAAAAAAAGAATAAAAAAGTTCTGCACAGCAAAGTAAACCAACAAAACAAAAAAAATCTACTAAATGGGAGAAGATATTTGCAAATTACATATCTGAGGGATTAGTATCCAAAATACATAAAGATTTTATATAACTCAACACCAAAAATATAAATAATCTAATTAAAAATGGGCAGAAGACATGAAAAGATGTTCATCTAAAGAAGACATACACATAGCCAACACACACATGAAAAGATGCCCAGCATCACTCATTATCAGGGAAATGCAAATAAAACCCCAAAGAATAGTACCTCACACCTGTCAGAATGGCAGAAATAAAAAACTCAAGAAACACTAAATGTTGGTGAGGATGTGGTGAAAAAAGAATCCTCTTGCATCTTTGGTGGGAATGCAAACCGGTACAGCCACTGTGGAAAACAGTATGGAGGTTTCTCAAAATATTAACGAGAGAAATATCATATGATCCAGTAATTCCACTATTGAGTATTTATGGAAAGAATATGAAAACACTAATTTGAAAAGATACATACACCCCTATGTTTACAAGTAGCCCAAGTGTCCATCTATAGATGAATGGATAAAGAAGATGAATGGATAAAGAAGATATATATATATATATATATATATATATATATATATATATACATATATAAAGGCATATCATCAGCCATAAAAAAGAATAAAATCTTGCCATCTGCAACAACATAGATGGATCTGGAGGGTATAATGAATGCTAAGTGAAATAAGCCTGTCAGAGAAAGACAAACACCATATAATTTCACTCATATGTGGAATTTAAGAAACAAAACAAAGAAAAGGGGAGACAACAACAAAAAACAGAAAGTAAACTACAGAGAACAAACTAGTGGTTACCAGAGAAGAGGTGGGTTGTAGGAAGAGTAAAATAGGTGAAGAGGATTAAGGAATGCACTTGTCATGATGAATAGTGAGTCATGGGTAGGTTTGTTGAATAACCATATTGTACATCTGATGCTAGTATAACACTGTATGTCAATCACACTGGAAACAAACAAACAAACAAACAAACCTCCAACATCTACTTCTGTATGTCTATAGTTCCATTATCAGCACATCGCAGTAATGACCCCAAGTGAACAAGAGATGGAAATAGGTTTCACCTAATGCTGAAGATGACGTAGAAGTATATAGCATATTTGGAAAGATTTTAAAGTTCAGAAATTCCTCAAAGGATCATAAGGAGCCAGTGCTTACAGGGTTAATGATGAGTTGCCTGGAAAAATGTAGCAGTTCAGAAAAACTTTCCCCAGGGTTATGGATGGCCGTGTTCTCATTGTACTCTAGGTTTAATAGGAAAACTTTATGGGATTGTTAAAGTTTACTGTGGTTGATGGTAAAAATCTTAGGGTCACAGTGACGGAGTCAAGGAGGCCAGGACAGGGCCAACAGCGGTGGCTGATTGGAAATGAAGGGGAAAGAAGAAATCCAGTGTTTTCCTCCCAGAAAATGAGTTTGTGAAATTTTTGCATTTATTGTGTGTGTATCAATGTGACTACAGATGTGTGTATTAGTCTACTACAACAAAATTACACAGACTGAGTGGCTTAAACAGCAGAAACTTATTTTCTCACAATTCTCCAGGCTGGAAAGTCCAAGATTAAGGTGCTGTCGTGCTTGGTTCCTGGTGAGTTCTCTCTTTCAGGCTTCCTCATGGCAGCCTACTCACTATGTTTTCCTGTGACCTTTCCTCTGTGAGGAGAGATCTCTGGGGTCTCTTTCTCTTCTTATAAGAACACCAATCCTACAGAATGAAGGCCTCACCCTTATGACCCCAGTTAGCCTCAACCACCTCCTTAAATGCCTTATCCCCATATGTACTTACAGTGAGGGTCAGTGCTTCAATGTAAGAATCTGGGTAGGAGGAGGGGGGTATACAATTCAGTCCATAAAATGTATGCATCATTTTAGGATTGGTTGCTTCTGGCATTTGGGCAGAATTTTCCTGTCAATTGTTATAATGTTTATTTTCCTAAAAGGCAAACTGATTCTGGATTAGCCTTTCAGAATCAGCTCTTCTGATAGGGATTAGGAGAAAATGGCAGAAACAAAAGAGAGAAAATCCTAGTAGAATAGATTGGAAAAGAAAAATAGCTTAAACTAGACCTTTTGTGACTAAAAACCTCATGAAGGAAGATGTGCTGATCTCTGAAGTGACCTAAATCAAACTCTGAGTATTCCTTCTGTAATCCCATTGGAAATACGTTTGCACAGAGTTTAATGATAGGTGTATTCAGATAAGTAATGTGCCAGTTGCCAATGTCATCCTGGACAAGGAGTACATAAAAATCCGGAAAGTGGCCTCAAAAGAATTAATTCCACCTCATGTTACTGGTCTATTTTTGCTAGGATTATATAAACATTCATTTTTTGGAGGATGGACCAAATACCTTAGCCAAATTTCAAGATGTTTAGGGACCCGGGAAGAGTTACATTAGAATTAGACCTAGTGATGGGGCTCCTGGGTGGATTAGTCGGTTAAGCGTCCGACTTCAGCTCAGGTCATGATCTCACAGTTTGTGGGTTCGAGCCCCATTTTGGGCTCTGTGCTGACAGCTCAGAACCTGGAGCCTACTTCAGATTCTGTGTCTCCCTCTCTCTCTCTGTCCCTCCCCGACTCATGTTCTGTTTCTCTCTGTCTCAATAATAAATAAACATAAAAAATTTTTTTAGAAAGAATTAGACCTAGTGAATTATAAACATTTAAAAATACTTCAAGGTGCTTTTATACCTCTTTTTAAAGCTATGCTATAAAAAATACAAGCTTTCAATCAGATTATACACACACACACACACACACACACACACACACACACACACACATATATACTGTCCATCCACCACCAAAAGGCACTACTGTCAGATGAGAGGTCATGGTCACTTAAACTGTACTTGATATATTTAGAAGTATTTACCAAAGAACTCTTACTATATTCAAGGAACAAAAGACACTGTGAGTATAAGGATTTTGCAAGAGTCAGTCTTTTACTCCAATATCTATAATCTATTTGGGGAAATGCACATATACACAAACTGATAATAAATAAGGAGCTAATAGTTACCTAGCACTTCTCAAGTGCAAGGCATTTTCCATATTCATTTCACTTAACCTAATTCTTAGCAAAGTCAAAGAGATGGATACCCTCATTTAACATATGTACAAACAAAACTCAGGGAGATTCTATGACACCCCAAAGTCACAAGGGAAGAAGCAGAGAAACTAGGAGTTCGACCTGTTCTGTCTATTGCAAAAGCCTGATCTTTCACCCAGGCTCTGGTGAGAGGTACCTGGGGTCCAGCATTAATTGAAAATGATTCAGGTTTTAGGGGAAAATGTGATCAGGTGGCAAAATAGAGAAAAGCTTTGGGCTGGAAATAAATGTTGAGCATATTCTCGGAAGGCAGGAATGGGTACAGTGAAGGACTGTCAACAGTGCATGAAGGCAGGAAATTGCAAGGCAGGTTGAGGAGACAAAACCTTAGTGGATCATGGAGTCAGGCTAATAGGGTAGACGGGGACTAGAGTTTGGGTTGGCAGAAGTTAAGCTAATGAATTTGAAAATCATCTCACAGGTGCTAATGAATTAAAGCGTTTGGGTGGGTGTATATGAAGAAAGAACCATTTAGAATCATTATCTCACGTGCGAAATGGATTGAAGATGGGGAGAAACTGAAGGTTAGAGGGTAGTTGTCAGTCCTAGCTGCATATTAGAAGCCCCTGGGGAGTTGTTTTTAAAAATGTCAATACTGGACCCCACCCCAGCCCAATTTAATCAGAATCTCTGAGGTTGGGAGTAGACAAGAATTTTTTTTTAAAGCTCCCCCAGGTGATTCTAATGTGCAACCAGGGATGAGACTCACTGAGTTAGATTATTGCAATCATGCAGCATATAATAAGTTTTTGAGCTAGGATGATAGCAGAGGAAATGACCAAATGCAGCAGACACTGTGGAGGCAGGGGAGGAAGTAATAGCTATATTTGGGGGAGAAATTATTATAGACAGGAGGGAGGGGGGGAAAACAAAGACGTTACATGAGTAACTCTGACAAAATTATAGGAGAATGAACTCAGAAGAACGAATCATGTGGGGCTGGGAAAGTTTTCCCTGTTAGGTGTGTCACGTTTCCATCAAAGGCAGAATGTTCCGGGGAGTCTCATGTCCCAGACAAGAATGAAGGAGACATCATGAGAAGAGATGAAATCTCAGAGATGGACAGAATAAAAAGGAAAGAGGGGTGTAGGACCTTGAGAGATGCGCACATGGAGGGGCAGCAGAGGAAAAAGGGAAGCAAAAAAGAGAAACAAAATGCAGTTTCCAAAATAAAGAAATGTGGAAAGGGATGGCCAACCGTGGAAAGTGCTACCAAATGGGGGGGGGGGTGATATAACCTACTGAGCCGAGTGCCCTCAATATGCAAGAACAATAATGTTGCTGCGGCTGCTGCAGCTGTTTGTGCCTTCCTATCTGGGGCTCTCGAGCACACAATATTGCTCACTGTGAATGCAATCTGGTCTCTTTGCTAGATGAGAAAAGAAAAGCCCTTGAAGTATGTGCCTCCATGGAGGAGCTTATTAAATAGGCTGAAGGTCTGGGATAGGTTGGAAGGAATAATACAGGAAGGAAGGCAAGAAAGGGAAGTTTTTTAAGAGGCAGAAGGGAATTAAAATTGCTATCAACAAGTTGGCAAATAAAAAACAGTGTCACAGAAAAGAAACAGAACAAGAGGAAAGACAGCATTTCTAGGGAGAGACAATAGATAGGAACCTTGATGATTTTAAATGTGAAACAGTTGTGTTTCAGTTCCATCATTCTGTGGTAAGGAAGATTCGGCTTCTATTGGGTTGGAAGGATTCTGAAGACCATACCATCCAGCTGCATAAAAGGTCCACTGGAGAATGAACACGCTAGTAAGATGATCATCAAGCTCTAATAACATCTGTGACTGGCCGTTTAGTTGTCTTCAAATTCTTTAAAAAAATCAATAAATGAAAGGAAAAGAAAATCAGCTGTCATAAAGATGTAACATGAGCTCTCTTCTCTAGAGACACGTTGAAAAATTAAATTTTATTTCCTTTTCTGATAAGTTACTTGGCTTGTTGATTAGAGCAATGACAGAGAAATGTGTACCTGACATCTTTCATGATGTTTTATGACCAACATGGGGCAATGTTAGATGATAAGACATTAGGTGGATTCACAGTTGCTTAAATGATTATACAGATCCCTGGGCCAGTAATCAAACATGCAGGCAATTTTTACCTGAAGGGAGCTTTCATAGTCTCTGAGCTTCAGATTCTTCATCTCTGAAATGGGTTCAATAACAGCTCCCTTTTGTTGCACATGGGGTGAGGGAATCACTATACAGGAACAGGATCTGCAATTTGAAAGGTTTAATGACCTCAGAGAAATGTAACCAGAGATGCTGGTGATGGGCAGAATCCCAAAGCCCTCACCCTAACCCCCAGAACTTGGAGATATGTTACATGATGCAGCAAGGGGCAATGGAGGTTGTGGATGGAATCAAAGTTGCTAAGCATCTGAGTTTAAAGGGGATTATCCCGAACTATCGAGGATCCAATGTAATCACAAGTTTCTTTAATGGGAAAGAAGAAGGGTAAAGAATCAGAACCAGTGAGATAGCATAGAGATGGATACTACTGGCTTGGAAGCAAAAAGTCAAGCAGTGTAGCGGCCACAGGGCCAAAGAAGGCAGGCAGCCTCCAGAAGCTGCAAAAATCTAGGAAATGGATTCTCTCCTCAAGCCTCCAGAAAGAATGCAGCCCCACTTCTGACCTCCAGAATTAGAAGATGATCAATTTGTTTTGTATTAAGCCACTAAACTTATGGCAACTTGTTAAAGCACCAACATGAAACTAACACCATGCCTTTTGTACAAGCTTTTCTCTAATAAAGTTCCAGAATCCTGTGCTCTTGGTCCTAACCTATACAAAATTCCTATTAATTTATAGGAAGTCATAGAATGTATACCTCTCTAATTTGGATGTAATACAAACCCAGACAGGACAGTACATATACTGCTTAAGCTCCTGATAAATCTAAAAGATCTTTGTGAATCAAATTAAAATATAATATCAAAAGGAAATATCAACTGCTCCTTTTAGGTTCAAAACATAAACTGCATGAGTACAGAACGACTAGACCAAAAGTCATTCATGCAAAAACAGATGAATTTTAATTTAGTACAAAGTCATAATAAATCAACGGAGACTGATAAAAATCCCATGCAGTGCTAAGGCTGCACTGATAGAACATGGGTAAAGAAACGATAAACAGTTTTAATGGACTCTAACAGATGAATACACTTTTCCTTTTGGAACATCACATAATTGACTAATAGTATATTTGCAAAGTCAAGAGACCAATAAGACAAAACCTTCTATATTAATGCCAGGATTGACCGTGACATAAGAATCATCTGCTTAAAAATAGAGAACCATGATCCCTATCCTAGAGCTACTAAATCAAAATCTCTGAAGATGGGACCCAGAACATGCATTTTGTGTTTTTAGCAAGGCCCTTGGTGATTCTAATGTGTAGGACATGTCTGATGTATGGACTCCAGGTCAGAAGCAAATGGTGAAGTCACTAAGGTAAAACATGGGTGTAGATTGTGGAATCCCATATTCAGGGAAGGCTCCAAAATTGTCTTCACATATTTGAAGGACTATCAAATGACTATCTTCTGGAATTATACAGAATTAAAACAAAAAGGGTATAAGAAGCTAGAGGTCAGCAGGTACTTTTCAGTAATTGAATTTATGTATATATGCCCCAAGTTACACCTGGCTACTCTGGCTGAAGGCTGAAAATGGGTCCAAGTAACTGTAACAAAATAGTATTTCTATGGCGACATCCCAACCTGATGGTTGGGGACTCCAAGCTTCTCTCCCCCAAACGTTTCTGGGAGTCTCCAAGGAATATCATGTGAGTCTTTGAGAACCAGCTCTTCTTCTCTAAGAATCCATAACATATCTATCATTTTCTGTCTCTGGCTGACTACTGCATGTCATCAAACGTACCATGGTAGCCTCATTATTCAAAGAACCTACTGAGGTCTCTACTACAGAGACCTAAGATGTTTTCTTCAGCTACTTTCTGTTTTCTAATGACTATGGTTTCTCTTTGGTTCAGTCAGCTAGGTCCCCTTGAGACTAAATGTGGTTTAACAATTACTGCAATTAGGGAAGGTTCATGGTCACTTTATACCACTCTCTATAACACAGGATTCTGCTCTCAATATTTTCTACATAACCTTCCTTCCTTTCTCCCTCCCTTTCTTCCTTTCATTTACTCTGCAGTCCCTCTCCCAGGAATTAGACAAATGACCAGAAATGACCAGAATTAACTCCAGTGAGCTTAAGGAGACAACGAAAACCTTATTGTAAGGACACAGGGGTATTTCAAGAGGAGATATTCAAGTTTTATATGGGATTACAATGAGAAAATCCAAAAGTGTCAGGAGCCAAGGCAGAAACTCTCTGGAGCCACAGACCTTTCTTTTAGTCATTTGCTTCATGCATTTTGAGGCCAGCTTTCGTTGCTTCTCTATATACAGGGTAGAGAACATCTGCTCCAGTTGACACTGATTTTCTGAGTATTCAACAAAGATTAACCAGAGTCTCTGGGTGATACTTAAAATTTCCCAGGAGAAACAACCGAATGGGCCCATTTTGGGTCAGGTAGTCACCGCTGGTTCAATTAATGGTAGTTACAGATCATATGGCCCATTGCCTTATTAGCAGATATGGAAGCAAAATTTCTAAGGAGGAGTATGAGCAGTGTTTTCTGTGAAAAACACTGTCTTAGGGACATGGGAAGGGCCGGCATCACAAGGGGTATTTATGTCACTAACCTTGGACCAAATTTATATTCCTCTACTTTTTCCCTTTTGAATGAGTTTTTCCTACAAGACCCTTTGTGCATAGACTTCTGTGGGGCTGCTCAACCAGTCTCTGCAAGACATGGTTGACCATACCTGCTTCCCAGCATAAACAGAGCCTTCATTCTCCAACTAAGATCTCTTTTACAAATAATTATAAGGAGATGAGCTTCCTATCCTAGGAAGTACTAAGAGCAAGAAGAACCACCTATAATAAAATTTGTAAAAAAAAATATCATGCTCCTTGACATAATAGGATATATAAGATAGTTTTAAAACTCATCAGTATCCTGAATTTACAGGTAATATGTTGATTTGCCAGCCAACTAAAAGTTGAATTTCCACTGTCTCATCTAAATTGTCTAAAAGCTTGAGAACTACAAAATAAACCTACTCTCAGAATATGATATATGTTTTAAAAAAAAGAGTTCTTATATGACTACAAATCCATTTACTTTGCCAAGAGAAAGAAGAACACATGGGGTTGCTAGTTGTAAATTAGGTATTTATCAGTTGGAGAGGTTTTCTCGTGCTCTTTTTACCAAATGTTGTGGGGATTTTAAGAGTGGTTTTCCAGGTCATCAAACTAATTACTTTCAGTATTTCTTAAAGAACAGAGGTGGTAAGAAAAACTAGCTCAGATGGTGTAAATGAGTGACTAGCCACCTCGAATGCAAAATAGGTGCCCAACAATGTATTTGGGGCATTTGATGCTGTGTTTGCTAAGTGGGCACCATTGAGATTTCAGGCCCATTTGGCAACTTCATTTTTTTGTTTTTGGCAACTCCATTTTAATTGTTTTTAATGATGAACATAGAAGTCTGGGGTCTTCGTTTTTTACTTGTGTGTGTGTGTGTGTGTGTGTGTGTGTGTGTGTGTGTTTAATAAATGAACTGTGTCTTCAGTGTGTCACCCTTTTTTCCGTTCTGGTTTCTTTCTCTAGTTTTATAGAGTGTGAACATTTATGTTATTATACACGGAAAGCAAGTGGTGCCCGTAGCTCAAGAAGTGTTGGTCTGCAGGTCTTCCAGCTGCTTGTTCATGCAGGAGATTCCTGAATTCTCACATCACTGCACTTTAATCCCATGGAGAACTGGGAACAGTATACGGGTCAGCTTTCTTGCTATGCAAATCATTAGAGCAAAGACATAGGCCTTCCCCACAAAACTCCCTTTTTCCCTCCAGTGGAAAAACATTTAACTATTTAACAACTAAATGAATGGACAAAGAGGCATCATGATGTACTAGAGGGAGCATGGGTCTTCCAAATACACAGATATGAGTTTGAATACTAACTTGATCCCTTGCTCTTATGGCCTTGTTAAATGGGAATAACAACAGTGACCGCATGGGGGTATTAGAAAAATTAAATAATAAATATAAAAGCACCATACATGCTCAATAAATGTTATTTCTCTTCTTCCGTTGCCTCAAAGTTTGGGGAGAGGATTAATGAGGGCATGTATGTCAATAGTGCTTGTACATTTTCAAGTTGAGAAGTCCTATGAGATTTTCATATGGCTATGGACTTTCTCCCAGGGAAGGGAGAAACCAATGTAGATGGAAAAAATAAAGAATTAAGGCTCAATTTGGGGAAATTCATGGACCTTCTGAACATAGCAATGGATCAGCAGAATAAGAGCTTCTGTCACCAAACAAGTGATTAATAATGTTAACTGTCATCTCCCTGGTTGCCACTCTGTTCTGAACTAAATCCTTAGTCAGGGCTGACTTCAACATACAGACCAATGGGATGTTAAGGACTGCAGCAAACACAGCTTGTTCTTTCTAAGAATAAGGTCTTAGTTACCTAAGACCCTGACTTTAAGTCTTAGATCACTGTTCAAAGATTAGTGTTTGGTAACCAAACTTTGAACCTTGTCTTGAGATCAGATTGTAGACAGAGAGATCCTGGGATCCAGAACCTGAATGGAGATGGAGGGAAGAACAGCAAGTGACTGACCCCCATCAGTTTGGGGAAAGGGTTGGAGAACCAGAGGTTGGGATTCTTAGGTTTTTCGTCATCCACTTTACAATTTAATCGAGTATTTGTCCTAGCAGGTGCACAGTCTACAATTCATATTTAAATATGTGTTACATTTTTATTTTTATTTTTTAAAATGTTTATTTTTGAGACAGAAAGAGACATAGCATGAGTGGGGGAGGGGCAGAGAGAGGGGAAGATACAGAAGTCCGATATGGGGTTAGAACTCACGGACTGTGAGATCATGATCTGAGCCGAAGTCAGATACTTAACCAACTTGAGCCACCAGGTGCCCCTAAATATGTGTTACTTTTTTAAAAATCAAAGTAAACATACACCCAATTTTTAAAAATGAAATAACATAGAAAACCAAACCAAACCAAAACCTAAAACACTTATCTACCAGTCTGTCCCTACCCAGTCACCATCCCTTTCCCCACAGAAAAATCTAACTGGTTTTAATTCTACTATCTTTCTACTTTATTTATTTTATGAACCTCTTCCTATGAGAAGTTAGAGCTTAACTTACCTCACTAATTTAGTGGGGAGAGATAGAAAGAGAAAGAGAGAGAGGTGGGGGGAGGGAGGGTAGAGGGGTGAGAGAAAAAGGTGGACTAAGGGGGGAGGGGGAGGGGAAAAGAGGGCAGGAGAAGGAGGGAGAGGGAGAGAGAGAGGGAGGAAGATGAAGGGAGGGAGGGAAAGAAAATACATTTAGGGTAGCCATTTCAGTTGGAAATTCTTCCAACTGAAGAATATCTGTATTTAGGTCAGAAAATGTGTATCTTACTGTTTTCTGTGTATACCTGCTGCCCTTCATTTTCTTAGTTCTTTTCCTTTTTGGAAAATCTTCTTATCAGATTCTGTTTCTCTTCTTCAGTTTTTCTCTTTCTCTCTTTATAGTATGTTCTGGGAGACTATCTTGCCTTTATTTTTCACTCTCTCCTTTGAATCTGTTTTTTGGGGGGTGGCAATTAAATACTTTTTTAATTTCTGAGAGCTATGTCTTGTTCTCTGATTGTCCCTTTTTCGTAGCCTTCTGTTCTTGGTTTATGGATGTAATATTTTCTCAAATTTATCTTAGGAAAAGAGGGCATTTTTTAAATTCTTTTTTGTTCCTTACATTATCTCAGTTTCCTTTCAGTCAGTTTTTATTTTTGTTGGGTTTGGTCTTTGTGTTCATGCTGAGAGTTTTTATGAAATAACTGAAAGCCCTTGGTTGGTGGTTTATGTTATGAATGAAGGAATGTTGACAGCAAACTCCATGGCTGTAGTGGTGCAGCTTATAGATGGACAGCATTGCTGTAGTATGGAGAGCAGGGAGTCAGCTGTGTTTGTCTTGTGGGGGGTATATGTTTGTGTGTGTGTGTGTTGGAGGGGCATTCCAGAAGCCAAAAAGAAGTCTTTATTTAGAATACCAGGAACTATATGACCTTTACTAATTTTTTCACTAGATGGTGTACAGTCTATTCAATTTCTTCAGAAAGGAGAGCCTTTGAGTTTAGTTGTTGTTGTTCTGTTTAGAGCCAAACACTTAGTTGGCTGCTGGCTCTGCCAGGGAGGGAGAGGACAGGTTTTGTATTAAGATCCACTGTTTTCAGTCCTTCTCCAGCTCTTCCCTATCTGCTGTTGCCAAGTCGGCAGCCTCCTGGAGATTCTTCTTAAAAGGAAAATGTCCTCCTGAGCTGTGTCCCTTTACGAGACTCTTAGGTTGGAGTTTTCTCTACTTCTTTCACTCGTGGTCATTTTTCCATTTGCTTTTCAGATTTGAAGAATTTGTTGAAATATGTGGTCTGCCAATGATCCCTTATTCAGTGTACTCTAAGGAAATTATCGTTACCATTTACAGGGAGTTCCCAGAGAGAGGGGAGGCAAATGAGGGAGTAGAGTAAGTCATGATGATATGAAAGTCACCGCAACTCTTAACAAAGTCCCTGCCCTCTCTTATTGTCCAGCACTCTGATATTTTTAAGATTACCTCAAGCTCCTAATCTGAAAGAGCTTTCACTCTCTCATCCATGCGACTCTGCCTCAGTTTCTTAACTGGCCAGTTTCTCTTTCTTCCACACTGCCCCATATGTATATCATGTGTGTTCTCTGACATGTCACATCTCTCTACTCAAAATGGCACACCACTGAGCAGTAGTCTATGTTTCATTCAAGTCTACATGTTTCCCAAGAATATTTTTTCTCCTGAAAACAGGTGAAAGAGAAAGAGTTTAAGCATTTACCTGACATTGTCCAAATTCCGTGTTCTGGGGATTGGGGAAGGCTGTTAATCACTACTTCCAATGGTTGTTAACCCATCAGAAATGAAAGAATGAATTTCCCTGGAGCAATAAAAGGGTAAGGTCAAGTCTTTTTCTTCACAGAGAATAAAGCCAGGTAGCTGGGCAATGAAACACAAAGGAAGAAGAGAGAGCACATGCCTGAGAAATATTTTTTTGTATAGGAATAGGTATTCTCTGTATTCACAAAATTAAGTAACCGATAAAACTTTAACAGAGAAGATGACTGAATAAAGCCTTTGTTTACATCTCTTGAATAGCATTCCATTCACTAACTCAAACAGCTGAAATGACTTTTGAATTTTACTCAAAGTCATGGAGATATATATCCTCTTTGGTTGTCTGCCCCATCACAGTCATAAATACCAAGAGTGAAGGCCAGTAAATCTGCCATTTCATAGCAAAAACAACACCATGACAATTTAACTAATGATTCCCTCACACCACTTTTATTATACAAAGAAAGGTTTCTCTTTCTGACAGAGAAAGACATCCTTCATGGATTCTTTTTCAGACGGGCAGAAATGTGTGTCTTGGTGATATAGAACATTAAACTCTAATACAGAAATAAAGCAAAGAAATAAGCCTGCCCCCTCTTAATGCTTTTTAGGATGACTTTCTCCCACTCTCTTAGCTTTTCATATTCTTTCTAAATATAGTTTGTAAGAGGATATCTTGAGGGTTGGATTGAGCTGATGCCAAGCATTTGATAGACCTCATAGTGTGGGTCTAGTCCAGATCTCTTTTATCCCTCACCCTTTTTTTCTAGACAAACTATTCTAGTCGCTGTCCCTTAAACACGCCCAAAGTCTTCCTACTGTGATGCTACTGCATACATTGTTTTCCTTGCCTGTAAAGTTCTCATCCCATCTATATGCCAAAAAGTTCCACAGCTCCTCCCATGTTCAGATTCCACCTGCTCCATAAATCTGTTCTAGACTGGCCTCATCTTCTTGACATATTCTTTCGCGGCTCCAAACTTCACCACTTGAAATGTCTACTTTGTGTTATGGCTCTTGTGTGTACGCTGCCTCTCTAGTATCTCTCTGATTATGGCAGGATCACTCAAAATCTCAACTTTTGTGAGAGTTGGGCTGGTTGCCCATTAGGGTATTTCATGAAAAAAGCAAGCATCAATTTGAGAAGAATTCTTTTTAAGATTTATAATTTTTAACTTAAAAGACACATTTTAAAAATAAAAAGATAGTTATTTCATAATCAAGGGAAGGAAAATATTGCTGAAACATTTCATCAAAATATCTATAGCCAGCTAAACACAAATAGCTCAATCCAAAGGTCAATTTCCTCTTCCAATCATTTTCCCCTTATTCTCTAATACTACTAAGGTTGAAAATTCTAGTTCACAGTTTATGGTTTTAGTAGGTACTTATGGACCTTATATTTGAACACAGACCAGAAATTGGGGATAGATCTCTCTCTACAAACTCATTACAGAACTCCTCTTTAAGTTGATGAGCACATTGACTACAGATCTGGAGAGGTGAGGGATTTATGTTGGGAGAGAGGAATTAAGGATTCCTAATGCACCATTTGGTTACACGGGGCTCAGCCAAGTATTTCTTCATATTCTATGGATGCTTGTGCATATGGGTTTAAAATATATGCAATGATAGGTTATAGATTCTGTTCAAAGGTAATTAAAATAACGCATTAAGGGTTGAGAAAGGGTCAAAATGGTGACTGAGCTATTTTCACCACAAGTATAACTTCCTAAGAACTTTTTTATAGGTTAACAGAAGTTCATGATGTTTCACTCCGAAAGAACATGTTCAGGATATATTTGTTAAAAATACCTAATGTTTATTGCAAGATGACTATCTGCCAGACAGCATAAATTTGATGTGGATTATACCATGTGATCCTTACGACAATTCTTTGAGGTAGGTACTATTACAAACTTAATGCACTGATAATGCAATTGAGTCACAGAGGTTTGAAAGGACTTCTAAAATCACATCATTTTTGAACGGTCCAGGTGGGGTTGGAACGCAGGAGACCTGACTCCAGAACCGTAAGTCTTAGCCACTATGCTTTCATTCTGGATTACACCATTTAAGGAAGCCACTTATAGAAACAATTGTGGCCAGAAACAATAACTTCATTAAAATGTTTTAATCTCATTCATCATTCAATAAAAATTCAGGCAAGTACCACTTCTCCTGACCGCAAGTGTTCTTGGGTATGAAAAGGCAACATTTGACATGACTGCCGTTTTCTTTGCCAAAAGAAGATACTTAAAATCAACAGCTGCAATTTGGTTAACTTAAGAACATCACTAGTTTCCTCAAAACTGAAAGAATGTTACCAGTAATGTGGCTGACCATCACTTTTATTCTTGATCAAAGTACTCTGTGATCAGGGGCAAACTTTTTTCTTTCTCTACTGATGCCCTTCCCCTATCCACATATAACTGGTGTAACATTCAGTATTTCAAGACAATCTACACCAGAATATATAAAATGATCATTCACAAAACAAAAATCTTCAACGGGACTGATTTTCATTAATAAACAAACGAGAAGTTATCCAGCAGTTATTTCTTATACAGTTTATCCTTGAACAAAAGTGGGAGTGGGGAGGATTAGGGGTGCTGACTTCCCTGGACAGCTGCAAATCTGAGTATAACTTTTGAATTCTTCCAAAATTAATTACTAATCACCTGCTATTGACCAGAAGCTTACTGATAACAGAATAGTTGATTAAAACCTATTTTGGGGGTACCTGGCTGGCTTAGTCGGTTAAGCGGCTGACTGGCTCAGGTCATGATCTCAGACTCCATGGGTTCAAGCCCTGTGTCGGGCTCTGTGCTGACAGCTCAGAGCCTGGAGCCTGTTTCAGATTCTGTGTCTACCTCTCGCTCTGCCCCCACTCACTCTCTCTCTCAAAATAAAATAAAAATAAAAGACATAAAAATTAAAAAAAATAATTAAAAAACCCTATTTTGTATGTCATTTGTATTACATAGTACATTCTTAAAATAAAGTAACTGTGAGAAAAGAAAATGTTATTAAGAAAACATAAGGAAGAGAAAATGCCTTTTAGTACTGTATTTATTTTTTAAAAATCCTCTTATAAGTGGACCTGTGTAGTTCAAATCAGTGTCACTCATGGGTCAACTGTATACATATTGCTTGTATGCCAAATGGGGTTTAATTAAACTTTAAAGCAAAATGTCAGCAAGGAGCACACAAAATTAATTGCTCGTTTATACAGTATGATACTGAAATTGCAAAATATTCTCTTATAGATGAATTTTACCAATAGTTTGCTTTGTGTTGTGGTTTAAAAATATGTCCCCAAGTTTTCTGACACTCTTCTCTTCAAAAGGTCAATGTTAGCTCTCTTCCCCTTGGGCATACATTGGACTTAGTAGGTCATTTCTATCAAGTAGAATATGGCAGAAATAGTGTGGAACTTCTGAGATTAGGTCATAAAAAGCATCATGGCTTCTCTTTTGGATCACTTGCTCTAGAGAAACCTAGCTGACATTTTGTCAGAACACTCAGACAGCTCCATGGACAAGTCCATGTGTCAAATAAATGGGGTCTTCCAATAACCACAAAAGAAGTGAGGTTTCCTGCCAACAGTCATGAGAGTAAGCCATCATGGAAACAGCTCCTACAGCCCCAGTCAAGCCTTCCAATGACTTAACCCCTGTCTGACATCTTGAGCACAACTTCTTTAGAGACCCTAAGCCCTAACCACCCAGATAAGCTGTTCCTAAGTTCCTGACCCATGGAAATCCGGAGATAATAAATATAGCTTGCTTTAAGCTTCCAGGTTCTGTATTAGTTTATTACATTGCATTAGATAACTAATATACTTTGTTTTTCTTCTCTACACACTGTTCATCATTAACTTTATGACTTCTTTTATATTTTCTCTGCAATAACTTGAATTATACCTGTTTTCACTTGGTGCATCTTGAATCTGTTTTACTTCATCTCTTTCTTTAGTAGCAAAATTTATCATATCTAACTGAAAAGGTATAAATTTGCACTTGTACTAGAATTAGTTTATTAGCATGATCACCACACTCTGCTTAAGTTCTGATTGTTTCATGCTATTATTGAAAAAGAAAAGTATAATAACGAATTAAAGTATAGGAGAAAATTGACCTCCAGTCCGCTGAAAACCAATTTTCAGATTAAAAAAATCATTGTATTTACTACTTGCATTTCATTTTAACTACTTTACAGAATGATACTTATAGATTCACTTATTGTAGCACATTCAAATTCATCCTCCAAATTTGCACAAACTATTAACTACTTAAACTTAGAATTTTTCCTTCAATGGTAGGATTTACATTAAAGTCTCCAGCATACTTTTAGGAATACATGTACTACTTATTAAGCCACTGGGCCACTTTGTAAAATAGTGTGTAATGTAACATAATAGTAACTCAAATTTGCATTTTGATGTATATATATAAACAAAAAGACAAATAGTACATACTTAACTGCCAAGCATTGTTGAAAATATCAATAAATTATAAAATAGACTGATCAAAAATATATAAATTATTCTTGTCATAAATGAAAGAGAAGACATCACTACAAAACCTACTGATACCAAAAGGCTGAAAAGCGAAAATTATTGACAACTTTAGGCAATAAGTTCGACAACACAGATGAAATGAAAAAGTTCTTCAAAAGACTAAAACTGCCAGAGTATACTTAAGAAGACATAGGGAACTTGATTAGCTCCGTGACTACCAAAGAAATTGAATTTGTAGATAAAAACTATCCCAGAAAAATTGTAGGTGCAGATGATTCTAGTAATCAGTTGTCACAAAATTCCGATAAGATATAATACGAATTCTAACTTAACTCATTTTATGATGCCATAATTACTTTGATATCCAAATTAGACAAAGACATTACAAGAAAATAAAACTAAAGACCAATATTTCTCATAACATAGATGTAAAACCCTTAAAAACTTTGAACAAATCCTCAGTAAAATTTTAGCAAGTCAAACTGAGCCACATATTAAAAGGAAAATACAACATGAGCAAGTGGGCTTAATCCCAGAAATGCAATTTTGATATAACAGTTAAAAGACAACCTGTAATCTATCACATTAATAAACTAAAAAAGGACTATATGATATCTTAATAGATTCAGGAAATGCATTTGCCAAAATTCAACATCCAGTGTGATAAAAACTAGGAATGCCTTGTTGGGATGAAGAGTGGGTGTTGTAAGCAAGCCAATTTGACAATAAATTATATTTAAAAAACCTAGGAATGCAAGGTAATTTTATTAACTGATAAAAGGAAACTATATAGCTAACAGTATAGTATTGTCAAAGACTAAAATGTCATGGCCCTAAAATCGGAACAAAGCAGCATATCAGTTCTCACCACTTAAGCAGTGTATTCAAGTTCCAATTAGTTCAATAATGCAAGAAAAACAAACAAAAGGCATACAATTTGGAAAAGAAGAAACATAATGTTTTTTGTTTGTCTGTTTTTGTTTGTTTAAAGTTTATTTATTTATTTATTTTGAAAGACAGAGAGCACACTCATGAGCAGGGGAGAAGCAGAGAAAGCAGGAGAGAGAATCCCAAGCAGGCTCTGCACTTGCAGCATGGAGCCTGATGCAGGCAGGGCTCGAACCCATGAACTGTGAGATTATGACGTGAGCTGAAATAGAGAGTCAGATGCTTAACTGACTCAGTCACCCAAATGCCCTAAGAGGAAGCATAACTGTTTATTCAAAGACAACATGAATGTCCAAAACACTTTAAGGAACCCATATACAATCTAGCTCAAAGCTACTAGAATAAGTAAAGTTTACAACAGATATATTTTATATAGAATGTAAGATTGATATAGAAAATTCAACTGTATTTCAATATACTAAAAAAAAAAACAATTGGAAATGGAGATTAATAAGATCCATTTACAATAATACTAAAAGATGAAATATGGATCAATGTAACAAAGTATGTACAAGACCTGTATAATGAAAACTATAAAACACTGCTTAAAGAATTTAAAGGAGACCTAAATAAATGGAGGGTTATACCACGTTCATCAGACTTTAATTCTCCTTAAAATTATCTGTACATCCAATACAATTCTCATCAAAATCTCAGTAGGAACTTTTTTGGAGTAATTGACAAGCTAAGTCTAAAATTTATATAAATGCAAAGGATCTGGAATAAACAAGACAAATAGAAAAAGAACCAAGTTTGAAGACTTAACATTTCCTGATTTCAAGACTTAGTACAAAGCTTCAGTAATCAGGACAGTATGTTATTGGCATAAGAAGAGACATATAGAACAAGGAACAGAATAGAGTCCACAAATGGACTTACCCATAAAAGGTCAATTGCTTTTCTGACAAAGACACCAAGGAAAAAGGCTAGTCTTTTCAACATATGGCACTAGAATTGGACGCCCATAATTTAAAAACAATATACAAACATTAACTTGAAACAGATAAAAGGCCTACATGTAAAAGATGTAGAAAAACTAGAAAACTAAAAAACTTCTAAATAAAAACATTAAGATATTCTTTGAGACCCTGAGATGAACGGAGAATTCTTAAGTGGGGCATAGAATTCACAAAAAATAAAAAACAAGTTGATGAAATGGACTTGATTCAAAACAAAAACTCATTATTTGAAAGCTACTTTAAGAAAATTAAAAGGCAAGCCACAGACTGGGAGAAAATATATGCAAAATATATATCTGACAAAAGCTTTTATCTAAATATATAAAGAACATTTACTACTCAATAACAAGAAAAGAAACCAATTAAAAATGGGCAATATATGTAAACAGAAACTTCACAAGAGAAGATATTGAAATGGCAAATAAACACAAAAACTGGTGCTTAACTTCATTAGTCATTAGGGAAATGCACAGAAAAATAACGAGAAAACTCTATACACCTGCTATTATGGCTAAAATTAAATTGACAGACAATATCGTATGTTGTTAAGCGCACGGGACAACTGGATTTCTCATTGCTGGTGTGAATGCAAAATAATGGAGCCACTTTGGAAAACAGGCAGGAATTATTTTACAAAATTAGCAATATACCACACAGCCTAGAAATAATACTCCCATATGTTTACCAAAGAGAAATAAAAATATATGCCCACACAAATCTGTGTACATAAAAGTTCATAGACACCTTATCAAGGTGGCATCACTATGGTGGTTAAGAGCATACACTTCAAAGCTAGGTTACAGAAAAGCTAATAATGGCTTCATGATAAAAAAATCTTAATATCCATAAACTGGTAAATGAATAAGCCATATTATGGCACATCCATACAATGAAATACTACTCAGTGATAAAATGGAACTAACTACCAATGTATGTGACTATGAATGGATCACAAATTAATTATGCTATTAGTTAATTAAGCCAGGCCCAAAAGACTATATGACTCATTTATATGATCTAGAAAAGGCAAAGTCATAGTGATAGAGAATCAATCAATCAATAGTTGTCAAAGCGTGGAAAGTGGAGAGAAAATTGACTCCAAATTAGTAAAAGGGCACTATCTGGAGTGATAAAAATGTCCTGTATCTTGACAGTTAGTGCTGGTGGTTACAAGACTGCACATACACATTTGTCACAACTAACCAAACTTTGCATTTAAAATTAGTGAATTTTATATTATGTAAATTACATTTTGACAAAGCTTATTAAAAAAGAAAAAAACTGATAGGAAAGAAAATTATTCTGGCCAAGATGAATACCACCTGTTAAGAAAGCAATGACATTTAAAAGCACAATAGGATGTTATGGAAAAATTATACTTTACCTTATGTTTCAAGTCTGTGAAAAATATGTAATAAAATTGTTTTCCTGATTTCTTTTTTTTTTAACCTAACAAACCACTTTGTAGACCTAACTTTGTGAGGCAATAATCTAGAAAAGGGCTCTTGGTGTGACTTCACCCTGACTTACACTAGTAAGATTTTACTTCCCTTCACTGCATTATTTTAGTCTACCCACTCCTTAAATACAGACATTTCTCAATGTTCTGCTCATGGTCCTTCACCTTCCTTTCCCTCTGGCTTGTAGTCACTCCCAGTAGAGGTAGAATATACTTCTATACCCCTTAGTTATCAACTTAGCCATGCTTTGGTCACTATGATGTTTAATGGGCTTAATCCAAATGGAAGTTTAATGTGTTTGCAGAGTTAAGCTTCCCTTCTGTAAGCTTGCCTTCTATAAAGAGCTTCTCCTGTGGATCTTCTGTCCCTTCACCCCAGGCCCCAGAAAAGCCCCTATGTGCCAACCTCCAGTCAACCTGAAGACCCAGGAGCATGGAAATAAATCCTGTATGCCACTGAGTTTGGGGGTAATTTGTTATGCAGTATGATTGTTGGCATCTTCTTTTCCCTTTTCACTTCCTCCCTCTTTTCTAGGGACTTTTAGTGGAAGAGATCATCCACTCTCTTTGCTATCATTGTCACATCTAAGGGAAAAGACCACTAAATCTACCTCTAACCTGGCCTCTTTTCTGAGCTCCAGATTCTCCATGATGTCTACAAAGTAAGTATCTACTCAGTACATGAAGGAAGAGAAAAATGAAATTCTATCAATTAGTGGCCTACTAGAAGTTTATATACTTTTGCCGTAAGTTGCCTCCATGAATATTTTGATTAGTTAATGGAAGTATTACTGGCATAAGTTAAATTGAAGAGAAAGTTACTTATAATTACTTGCCCTCGGCAAGATAAAATGGGACCTTGTATGTTCTCACTTGGAAAGGGCATGTTAAAGAAAAAAGAGGAAGATAGGTGAAATAGATAAAGGAGATTAAGAGTACACTTATCTTGATGAGCACTGTGTACAGAATTCCTGAATCAGGGGCGCCTGGGTGGCCCAGTCACTTGAGCATCAGACTCTTGATTTTGACTCAGGTCATGATCTCATGGTTCATGGGATCGAGGCCCACATCAGGCTCTGCACTGACAGCGTGGAGCCTGCTTAGGATTCTCTCTCCCCCCCTCTCTCTGCGCTCCCCCCACTCATGTGCCCACATTCATTCTCTCTCTCTCTCTCTCTCTCTCAAAAATAAAGAAATAAACATTTAAAAAAACCCAAATTGCTGAATCATTACACTCTACACCTGAAACTAATACAACACTGTATGTTAACTGTTCTTTAATAAAAAAAAATAGTCCTAAGATTCCAGTTAATGGATTTAAAATTATTTTTGGTCTAATTTTTAAGAATTGTTTAACTAGTATAGGAATATATGTTCTGTATAATACGGAGCTGATATTACATAAAATATTTAGCTTTTCCATTCATTATAATATGGAGTTTATATTTTTATTTTTTATTTGAGAAAGACAGAGAGAGAGCATGAGAGGAGGAGAGGGTCAGAGGAAGAGAGAGAGAATCTTAAGCAGGCTCCAATGCTCAGCATAGAGCCCGACATGGGGCTTGATCCCACAACCCTGGGATCGTGACCTGAGCTGAAATCAAGAGTCAGACACTGAATCAACTGACCCATAGAGGCACCCCCAGAGTTTATATTTTTATAGTAAAAAGTATAGATGCACCAGGGTTCTTTATTGGGATAACTTTTTGAAGAATTTTGCTATTGGCTTTGAGAGGGTATTAAGGTAATCTATAACTATGATATAACCCTATCACAGCAATGCAGTACATGAGTAAGAAAGGGGATGACCACATTGTCAGGTGTTTGAAAATACATGTGTATGAGCAAATTATTTTGGTGATGTAGAAGCCAAATCACTTTCTGAAATATTTACAGGGGGTGATTGAAATAAGGTACCTTTTTCCTTGGTTAAGTTTTGTTAGAATAGGCTTTTTAGAACAGTTACAGATTTCCAAAAAGTTTGAGAAGCTATAACAGAGAGTTTCTACACAATCCTTCAAGTAGTTTCTCCTATTATTAACTTATTAGGTATGATTAATGAACAAACACAGAAACATTATTGTTAAATAAAGTCCATAGTTTATCCAGGTTTCCTTATTTTTAACCTATTGTCTTACTCTATTTTAGGATCCCATCCAGATTACCACATCACATTTACTTCTTACATCTTCTTGGGGTCTTTTCTTTCTTTCTTTCTTCCTTCCTTCCTTCCTTTCTTTCTTTCTTTCTTTCTTTCTTTCTTTCTTCCTTTCTTTCTCTCTCTCTCTCTTTCTTTCAGCTGTGACAGTTTCTCAAACTCCTTATTTTTGATGAACTTGACAGTTTTGGTGAATAATGGTCAAGTATTTTGTAGAATGCCCCTCTACTTGAGTCTGTCTGATGTTTGTCTCATGTCTAGCTTGGAGTGACAGCTTTTCTTGGAAGAAGACAGCCAGAGGTAAGTGACACAAAGTGATACTTTCATCACACCATAAGACGGGTAAGTACTGTCAACATGATTTATCACAGCTGATGTCAACCCTAATCACCTGGCTGAGGTGGGGTGTAATGGTTTCTCCTCTGTAAAGTTCCTCTTTCTCCCAGCTTGCCATACTGTACTCCATGGAAGGAAGTCACCATGTGCCACCCACTCATATGGAATGTGGAGTTACGTTACTCCTTTTTGAGGATGGAATATTTACATAAGCTATGTTGAAGTTCCTCTGTACAGTTATATCTTGTATTTATTCAATCATTTATTTATGTCAAAATATCAAAGGGTATTTATTTTATACTTTGTGTTCTAGAGCAATAGTATTTTATGCTCTTGTTCCAATTGTTCTAGCTTTGGCCGTTAAGGAGATCTTCCAGTTGGGGAGTGCCTGGGTGGCTCACTTGGTTAAGTGTTGGACTCCTGATTTCAGCTCAGGTCATGATCTCATGGTTCATGAGTTCAAGCCCCGAGTCGGGCTCTGCGATGGGTGTGGAGCCTCACTGAGATTCTTTCTCTCCCTCTCTCTCCTCCTCTCCCCTGTTCTCTCTCTTGCTTTCTCTCAAAATAAGTAAGTAAACTTACAAAAAATGTTGGACTGAACTGTCTGTGTCCCTTTGACAAAACCCCATCAATGTAGATTTTTGCTTTGTTTTGTTTTTTGGAATCTCCTTACTTTCTGTCACTATAAGGTATTCCAGTCACACCTTATATATTTCATACTCTAGCCCCAGAATCAACCACTTCTCCATGGAGCCCTGCTTCTTGTTATTGGAAAATGGTATAAGGCACCAAGATATGGCTGCTGTGTGTACTTGTTGTGACTTAGAGTATTCTTGCTTGTAGGTCTGTCATCTGACAGGGAAAGGATTATATATGTGATTGCTACCTCACAGATACATATCTATAGATATTTTCATATGTAACTATCTGTATCTAGATTAAGTTAAACATGAGTGCATACTAATGTCTCCAACCTAATCCATGGTCACATGGATCATTTTAGCCTCCTCCCCTTGCTTAACTGTGGATTCCCATTCTAACAATGAGAAACCTGGCCCCTGCCATCTGCCACACATTTACTTAATTTTCAAATTCCAATACACATGCATGGCAGTATCAGAATTGTTAAGCCATAACCCCATGGGAAACAAATTTATTAACTAGAGTGCAGTGTGTGTGTGTGTGTGTGTGTGTGTGTGTGTGTGTGTACACGGCCCCTTAGGTCAGCAACCTCCCCACCCCCTTCAGTGAGGTTATCTCATACATTTGTAATTCAGTTTGATTCTCATGTCACAGACTACATTCTTGAGATCCCTGACCTCCTAAATGATTTGGTCAAAGTTGCACAGATTAAAGGTAACTTTGTGCTATATTAAGCTCTATGGGTCTTGATGAAAGCATAATGTCAGGTATCTGCCATTATAGTCTCAGACAGAACAGATTTACCACCCTGAAAGCCTCCTGTACGTCACCTCCTCAATCCTCCCGTGTCTCCCCCGAACTCCAGGCAACTACTGATCTTTTTGCTGTCTTTAGAGTTTTTTTCACTTCTATAATGTCATATAATTGGAATCATAAAATGCATAGCCTTTTCAGACTGATGGTTCAATTGTGATATGCATTTTAGGTTCATCACTGTGCTGTTTTTCATGGCTTGATAGCTTATTTGTTTTTTAGTTGAATAGTAGTCTACCGAATGGATATACAACAATTTGTTTATCCATTCACCTAGTGAAGGACATCTTGGGCTCTTTCACATTTTTGGCAAACACATTCCTATAAGCAATGTATGAACCCTCAATAATACTTTTTCCATGATGAAAACAGAATTAAGTGAACATATACATATGAGATGCTAAGAACCCTGGGCATCTTCCTCTACGAGGATTCCAGAATTCTTGCGCTGGGTCTTTTATCCTCCAGGCAAGATACTGAAGGATCTAAAAAGGATCTAAAAGGATGATGTAACATTAAGGATTCTTCAATAAGATGGCCCAGTGAAGTCACCTTTGGTGAAACTCATAGTCCATAAACCTCACGCAAGTGTCTGCAATTCCAGTGAGTTTTTAGTCTCTCGCTCACATGCAAGGAGACAATGAGAGATCACAAAAATCCAGAAGAAAGCCTCTAACATGAAAGGTGGACACCAATCAAATAGCAAAAGACAGGGAGAGTCAGTTGAGAGTCTGACTTTGGCTCAGGTCATGATCTTGCTGTTCGTGGGTTCAAGTCCTGTGTCCGGCTCTGTGCTGACAGCTCAGAGCCTGGAGCCTGCTTTTGATTCTGTGTCTCCTTCTCTCTCTGCCTCTCCCCTGCTCACTGTCATTCAAACAAATTTAAATATTTTTTTAAAATAGCAAAAGATAATGTGCAATAAAGAGGTTCTGACTGAAAAGGAAACTTAAAAATCCTTTAAAAACTTCAGAGATAGAGAATATTGCAACACAGAAAGAACAGCAGACTGAATAGGGGGGAGCGGACTGACGGAGGGGTTAGAGCAAATATGGTCAAGGCAAGGCTGTTTGTTCATGCACCTGATCAGAAAATTTTCCATACTGTCCCTGCATTGCCCTGCAACCTTGACATATGCCTTGATTATCAAAGGGAGCCTTGTAGGACTCCTTTCTATCTCAGGGGGTCTAGGAATCATTTCTGAGCCTGTCAAAATACATGTTTTACTGTGTGATGCTTTCTAATAGTAAGACCTTCTTATAGATGAGTCAGAAAAATATTTCAAGACATGGCCATTTATCATTTCTATTTATTTATCCTCTCCCTTTTCTATGTTCAAGCACGTATCACAGCTGGTTCTATGAACATTACCTCAAGAAAAGTATGTGTGTGTGTGTGTGCATGTGTGAGTGTGAATATGAGTGTAAGGTATAGGGATAATTCTCACATGGAATAGAAATAACCTATAAGAGTCTTTGCAGATGTGATTAGTGAATTTAAGATGAGGTCATACTGGATTTATATGGGCCCTAATCCAAAGACTAGCATCCTTCTAATGAGAGAAATTAGAGACAAAATTTAGACACGTAAAGAGGGAAGACAACCACGTGAAGACAAAGGCAGAAATTGAAGCAATGAAGCTGCGAGCCAGGAAACAAGGGTTACCAGCAGCCACAGGAACCTGGACAAGGCAAGGATGGCTCCTCCCCGAAAGCTTCAGAGGTCGTGGCGCTGCTGATGTCTGATTTTAGACCTCCAGCTTCCTCACCTGTCGAAGAACACTTTCTGTTGTTTGAAGCCACCCAGTTTGTGGTACTTTGTTATAGCAACCTTCAGAAACCAATGCAAGGGGATACCGGTACATACTCAGTTATCTTGGCTGGACGTTTGACAGAGGTAGAGACAGAAGGCTGGGCAGGACAGGGGGCAAAGCAGGGGAGAGAAAAGCCGAGAAGAGCTATGTTCTTGTAATAGGGCTTTCCAGAAATAAACAGAGCCAAACATAATTTGATGGAGGGACGGATAGACAGGTGATATAAATTGATTTAGTACAAGGAATTTCCTCACACAAATTATGGAGGCTGACAGTTCTCAAGATCTGCAGCTGGTAAGCTGAAGGCCCAGGGTGAGCTCTTGGTGGGGTTCCATTTCAAATGCTCATTGAGTAAGACCCAGAAGAGACGGTGTTCCAGTTTAAGCCCAAGGGCAGGAAGAAAACTGATGTCTCAGTTGGAAGACAGTCAGGCAGGAGTTCGGCTTACTCCCAGAGAAGAATCAGCTTCTTCCAGTCAGTCCTTCAACTAATGGGATAGGGTGTCCTATTCACATTAGAGAGGACACTCGGCTTTGCTCAGCCTACCAATGGCAATGTTAACCTCGCCAGACACACCCTCACTTACAGACCCAGAATCATGTTTGACCAAATGTCTAGGCACCCCATGGCCCAGTCAAGCTGCCCCCAAAAAGTAACCGTCACAGTCCTACTTCCTGACAGGACTGGAGATAGCAAATCCCTGGGGAGCAAAATCCGATGGTGAATGAATCAGATCCATGCATGGCCGGGAAGACACACAAAACTGTCACCCTGAAGGAGCCCGCATGGATCTGATTTGTGTGGTTCAGCCATAAATGCAGCAAGCCAAGGTCATGATAAATAAGGACAGTCCACCCTTTCTATGCAAAGCTTTGGAAATGTTTGAACCTCTCAAACTTGACCTGGTTCTAAATGAAGTTAAATTTCTCACAAGCCCAGCTGAAATAGATCAGTCAGTTCCTAGACTATAAAAGGATGAGATCCCACACATGTGTTAGTTATCTGGAATTTATCATCTCTGTATAAAGCAACCTCTGGCAAAATAAAATGGCACAGGACACCCCAAAAACCCTTGAGAGCACCTGAAGGCCCTGCTTCATAGAATCTGTTTCAGTGAGTGTTCGACTAGAAATGGACACTGGGTCATTTAATTCTTAAGAAATATGGGGTGCCTGGGTGGCTCAGTCGGTTAAGCATCAGACTTCAGCTCAGGTCATGATCTCACAGTTTGTGGGTTCAAGCCCTATGTCAGGTTCTGTGCTGACAGCTCAGAGCCTGGAGCCTGCTTCAGATTCTGTGTCTCCCTCTCTCTCTGCCCCTCCCCTGCTCGCATTCTGTCTCTCTCTCAAAAATAAACATTAAAAAAAAACAATTAAAAAATAGAATTTTCCTGGGGTGCGTGGGGGGCTCAATCGGTTAAGCATCCAACTTTTGATTTCGGCTCAGGTCATGATCTGGTTCTTGAGACTGAGCCCCAGGTCATGCTCTGTGCTGAAGCATGGAGCCTGCTTGGGATCCTTCTCTCTCTGTCCCTCTCCCACTCCTTCTCTGTCTCTCTCTCCCTGTCTGTCTGTCTGTCTGTCTCTCTCTCTCTCAACAAACATTAAAAAAAGAAAGAAATAGAGGTTTCCCTGCACAACCCACATTTCTGATTACACACAGGGCTAGTGCAAGCATCTGCAATATCCCTTGATATTAATGGATGGAGAACACAGGAGTGTTCTGTGAAGACTTCTGCTTGCCATTGCCAAGACCATATAAGAAGTAAGCCCTTTAGACATAGGTAGGAAAGTTCTTGGGAGAGGCACATAGGATGCCACAGCCCCCAAGCACTAAGTACACCAAACTCACTATACTGTGATGAAGCCTCTTTCCAGGAAGTCGACTTATCCCCAATGTAAAATGTAGGAAACTGTTAAATCAGGGCTGCATAATGGAATGACTATAGAATGCAGGCGCATAAAGATGTCGAGGCCAGTGGCTTAGGGCCTAACCCTCAGTAACTGCTCCACTGATTAAGTCACAGGGAGCATCACCAGAAATAAAAAAGCATGAGGATATGGTGTCTTGCAGGAACCCAGAAGGCAGGAAGTAAGCTTTTAGTGAGTGGATGCTTTTTGGGACAGTTTTTGTCCCTGGCAATGGTGGGGCGACCCTGGAAAACTATACACTTTGGTGTCAGGAAGGCTGGGGTTTGAATTCCAACCCTGTCACTTTGGGGGACCTTAGGTAAATTACTTACTCTCTTGTTTCTTAAAAATAACTAAGTTTTCTTATCCATATCTTCCTCTTCAGCTTCAGAACTTTCATTTCTAATTATGACTTTATACCCTGGTAAGAGAAAGCCATTTGGGTGGGGGGACATTTTCCAAAAATTACACAGCTCTCCAGCCAGTCAGCAATTCCCGGACAACCATTGTTTAAAACAGCAAATAGCTCTTTAGAAAGAATATTAATAAAGCAATTACTTTATAAGCTACTGAATGGATCAACAGAAGAGAGCAGTATGGATAGATAAGAGAAAGCATATGAAAGAGCATGAAGAAGCATTTAGTGGCTCTTCTCAAGCGAGATTCTTGAATGCAGAAGGTCAACTGCCTGTGACTTCTGAGGCCATAAATTGTGGTCTCTTCTAATCTTGAAAGGCCAAAGCAAATATGATTCTCTGTCACTGCAGTGGCTGGGGCTACCTGGGGAAATCACACCTCTGCAGTGCATGTGAAGGAAACTAGTGAGACTGATAAGGGACTAATGAATGGTAGGTTCTTGGCCAATCAGCAGGGCCTACAGAAGATCCAGCTTTTCAGAACAAGCCTCTCTGGCCCTTAGTACCTACCTGATATGGCCACCTGCAGGCCATTAAGCATAGCTCCCAATTGCTCCAGGGTAGGACAACCTTTGATGCTGAGTCCTCATGATACTGAAGAGAACGTCCCCATGAGATCACCAACATCATCACTCACATCCAGGCACATGTATGAGGGCTCATTTATTCTCTGACTTTGGGAAGATCAGTCAGAAATCTCTGAGAGCACCTGACCTGGCCTTTTTGTGTTACAGATGAAGAACTGAAGGTCTGAACAGAGATGGTGATTTTTTTTTAAGGTGACTGAGAGGACTTACTATTACTTCCTCATTTTGTCATTGACAGGCTGGATCCAGCTTCTGTGTAACCACTTATAAATAACCCTCTGTGTTCAGCTGGCCATGGGGATGTGGCTCAGATGGCTGTGGAAGATCAGGATGTAAACATCGACGTTAGGTGGGGCCCAATGTACTTCTTGTCTTACAGCAAAACCTTGGTTTGCGAGCATAATTCATTCTGGAAACATGCTTGTAATCCAAAGCACTAGTATATCGAAGCAGATTTCAAGAATTGTTGGCTCTGTTGTGATCACATGACATTTGGCATCACATACTACTCGTTTTACAAGACATTTCTCGTTTATCAAGTTAAAATTTATTAGAAATGTCTGT
This sequence comes from Cryptoprocta ferox, assembly GCA_028646485.1. Classification (NCBI taxonomy): domain Eukaryota; kingdom Metazoa; phylum Chordata; class Mammalia; order Carnivora; family Eupleridae; genus Cryptoprocta; species Cryptoprocta ferox. Next base: position 80,289,328 of record CM053568.1, on the reverse strand, counting down.
TCATCATGTGGAACACTCGCAGACAAGTTACTCATAATCCAAGGTTTTACTAGTATTCGTTCCTAATTTCTTTGAGGTAAGCTATCTACTGAGGGTCTCCAACACCTTGTTTCCCATTCCCTAAACTCAGGTTAAGAGGAAAATAATAAAGACCTGGTTGTCTGGTATTTATAAATAGTTTTCACATACACTGTGTGGATTTGGATCTTCATAAGGACACTGTGTGGCAGGCAGGATGCATAGATTTCCATTTTCTATACAGACACAGTTTTGGAAAGACTACAGTCAGACAGGATGAATAATCTCCTCCTATCCCTTGCTTTCTTATCTATCTGAGGAAATCCACTGGGGCCTAGAAGCAATCTGAAGATCTCCTTTTTCTTTTCATTTTTGTACACTTAACCTAGAAGTAGGCAGTCCCCTGTTTTCTTTCTGTTTTCACAGAACATATAGCGTCTCCCCCAAAAAGGCATGGCCCATGCTCATGCTGCCTGTACATCACACACACTTTTGATGGCCTTTTACACTGGCTGCTGTAAATCCTTTTTTAGATAATGGGATTGACAAAAGTGAAAAAAAAAAGGTAACCTGGATGTAAAAGCAATGGCTTTCTGTTTTTGTTCCTGTCAGATTCTAACAAAGTCTTTTGTAGAAAAATACCTGTAATCAAGTGGTGCTGGCAAAAAACAAAGGGGGGGGGGCAATGGATTGCAATTTACTATCACTACTACTGTTTCTAACTCATATAGCATCTTAAGTGAACACTCCTTTTTTTCTATTACTCCCATTTCATAGATGAGGAAATTGAGCTTTAATGAGTTTAGGTGAATTGAATTTCCTGTGTATCTCTATCAGCACTTTGCAAGGGGCTCAGTAAGTATTTGCTGAATTGAAGAGCGTTCACTTCTATGTCTCTTTTTGAACTTAATATTCAAATTAATGGCTGAACCAGGTTTTTTTTTTTTTTTCTTGGAGAAGTGCACACCACAGAAAGGTGCCTCTGGGAATGCAAATAGCCCACTCGATGTATTAGGCAACTATAAACAAATGGAGATTTGCACAGATGTAATTAAGAATAGAAAATACAAACCTATGTGCAGAACCATGATTTACAGTCAAATTCACCTGCCTTGAAAGCTTATATTCGATTGCTCCTCGTTTGATTACCAAGCTGGTGTTTCAATGCAAAGCATATGCTTGTGGGCCCCCAGGTTTGCTGGGCTTATGAATTAGCTAATAACGTTGAGACGAACCTTTTAAGGGAGGACTGCTTTATGCCTCAGCAATGCAAACATGGGCAAGTGAAAATATATGCATCTCGACGGGTTATTTTTGTACGGAGGACAAATGTGTAAAAATATGTTTACCAGAAAAACATTTCTGGTTTTGACTGTTTGCCAAACGTTACACAAATAATTAGTGATGTTGTTAAATGCTCAGCAGCTCTTCCAAGTCTTCTTTTCTGGCATCAAATATGTTCGTTCTCCAGTATACGGGCATATATAATATAATATTTTAAAGTATTCATAGAACATAGCTTCTGGCTTGACTTACAAAATGCGCTTCTAATGTTTCATCCCTTTCACTTATCCTTTTCAGTTTCTCTCTCATATCTGAGAACCTGAAAAGAGATGAATGAGATTTTTTTGTCAAAAGTCTGTCTTAACTTTTCTAAATTGTAAGTAAAATATCCTAAAGCAGTTGTTCATTTTGTCCACATTCTCATCTCCATCATGTATCCTCTTCTCTCGTATATTTGGAAGGTAAAATTTTGAGGGGTGCCTGGGTGGCTCAGTTGGTTGAGCATCCAACTCAGCTCAAGTCTGATCAGGTCATGATCTCATTCTTTGTGAGTTTGAGCCCCACAGTGGGCTCATTACTATCTTGGCAGATCCTCTGTCCCACTTGCATTTGTGCATTCTCTCTCTCTCTCTCTCAAAAATAAACATTTTTTAAAAAGGAAGGTAAAATTTCTAATAGAAAGCAAGAAAGCAAAAGTTTAAGGGTTAGAACACTAGAGCTTGGCTTTATCCCCCACTCAGTGCCACTCCCCCCACGAAACACACCATCTTGAAAAGCTAGAATGACCTAGAAACAAGTCTCTTCAGCTCTACTTTCTAGACTCAGTGGATGTTGCTAATATGAATAAAGTGTTGTTCTAACAGTAAACTTTGGGTCTTACCACCATATAAACTCAAAATGTCTGTCATTACTGTTTGGTGCCTTGAGTGAAATGCAGCAGGTTTAGGCTATTAGTTAAGTAAAAGCCACCCCCCTCTAACTGCAGACCCACCATGGTCAGTGGTACCAGAGGATGATGCATTTGTCAGTTAGTCCAGCTGGAGCTCCACGCCAGCATCTTTCCACTACAAGGAAGCCTGGCCATGAAAGGGCCGAGGAGGTGTCACCTTGAGGAATGCATTGTGTTGAAGCCAAATAGCAGACCTGTGTATGATATCTCTTATATCAGAAAAAAAAAATGTCAGGGAGGAAGAATCCTGCTCAAGGCAAAATGCCAACCATGAGACAGAATGGCAAGTAAAAAATGGGCACAGCTTTCATATATTGATGGGGGTAAAAACCCCAAATGATGGGAGAGTATGTTAGAGGATAAAGAGGCAAGAATAAGGAACTGTGAAAATGGAAGGTGGTCTGGATGTGTCCCAGAGCAGAGCACCATGGAATAGCAAAAAGGTAGAGCATATAAGACTTCTTCTAAAGAGCAGTGAGATCCCATTTTATGCATTCAGAACCTGAGTTGATGTAAGGAAGTCAACTGCACTGCGCAAAGTCCACCCAACTGACCAAAGGTCCTACAAAGAGTGATTTGGGCTTCACATTCTCACTGTGCAGGCTCTAAAGTCCTGATTCTACCTGGAGACACACCCTATGGACCCTCCTCAACACAGCCCACCTCTACTAAGACTGAGAAAAATAATGAGACACAGAATCACCCCGGAAAAGGGGAAACTGAGAAAAGCAAAGGGGGCTGGATAGCTTGCAAGAAGAGATATCTACCATTAGAAAATAAATATATCGCGTGTACTGATGGAAATTAAAAAAAAAAAGGTGTGATTCAAGAGAAAACTCTTCATATCAGAATCTAGAAAAAATATCCATGCAAATAAAGGCCCATTATTTCCCCCCTCTGCACGCAATAGCTGGCTTGGAGTTTTAACATGGGAGGAAAAACCAGATGGCGGCAGACGGGCTTATTATAGAAAGTCCACTTGTACTGAAGTTTTCTCAGCGCGCTCCATCACTGCTGAGTGAGGTTTTGTTTTGTTTCTTTCTTAAGTGTAGGGCAGGCAAGTACCAAAATTTGTATAAAGTCTGAAACCTTTTCATGAAAATGTTCTATTCAATACCTCCGATACATGATATATGATGCCACCACAGGAAAACTAGTGTTGCTACAGACGTTAATCATAATTATGAAAATTTTTAATTTAAATGTAGGTCTGAACACACAAAATACAGTGCATGGCCATCTGTTAGTTTTCCATCTGGGCTCATTTGCAAAATACATTCTGTTTCGCTCCCCCCTCCCCCCTCTATTTATAATCTTCCCTGGAAAACAAATATGCCTAATCTATGGCATGCCAGAGCTGAAGTTAGCTATTTACAAGTGGCTTTTAATAGACATGGCTACAGTTGAAAGCAGTAACAGAAACTTCAAGGTTTGTGTGTGTGTGTGTGTGTGTGTGTGTGTGTGTGCGTGCATGCAAGAGACACCTCTTTGGATGGTGTCAGTAGATTTCTCCTTTGAGAGTGCCCCATCCCCATGTGAAGATGGCTTTACAGATTATCTGTAAGGAATAATGAAAAATGGGGGCACCTGTGTGGCTCACTCTGTGAAGCATCCGACTTCAGTTCAGGTCAAGACCTCGTGGTTCACAAGTTTGAGCCCCATGTCGGGTTCTGTGCTGACAGCTCGAAGCCTGGAGCCTACTTCGGATTCTGTGTCTCCCTCTCTCTCTGCCCCTCCCCTATTCATGCTCTTTCTCTCTCTCAAAAATAATAAGAACATTAAAACATAATGAAAAATGCCGTATCACTCTGCCTGTCTCTTGGTATTATGCTAAGAATAATATCTAAAACTTTAAGCTTTCATAGCAGCATTTTTCACAATAGCCATAAAGTGGAAATACAAATGTCTATCAGCAGATGAAGAGATAAACAAAATGTAGTGTATTCATAAAGGGAGTATTATTTAGCCATAAAAATGAAGGACTGATCGGGGAGCCTGGGTGGCTCAGTTGGTTAAGCATCCGACTTGGTTCAGGTCATGATCTCATGGTATGGGAGTTTGAGCCCCTTGTTCAGGCTCTGTGCTGACAACTCAGAGCCTGGACCCTGCTTCGGATTCTGTATCTCCCTTTCTCTCTGCCCTTCCTCCACTTACACTCTGTTTCTCTCTCTCTCAAAAATAAATAAACAGTAAATTTTTTTTTAGAAATGAAATAATGATAACTGATACATGCTACATTGTGGCTAAAGCTTGAAAACATTAGGTTAAGTGAAAAGAGACAGACACAAAAAGCCACAAGATGCTTGATCTCACTTAGAAGAAATATCCCAAACAGACAAATAGGTAGGGACAGAAAGTAGATGAGCAGTTTAGTTGCCTGAGGCTGGAAGATGAGGTTGGGGGACATGCGGGGTGACTGCTAACTGATCCCTTTTAGGGGTGACCAAAGTGTTCCAAAATTAGATGATAATGGTTGCACAATTCTATGAATATACTAAAAAAACACTGGACTATACATCTGAAATAGGCAGACTTTCTGATATATATATAATTTATATTTCAAAAAAGATATTAAAAAACTGTAGAGCCAAACAGAGTTGAAGAAATCACTTAGTCCATTTTTCACATTTTATCTTATTTTTATTTTTTTATAATTTTTTTTTAACTTTTCACCTTTTTAAGATGGTAAGGTGAGGTCTTGGGCTGTGAAAAATGACAGTTACCCAGCTGTTTGGTGCTCAGATTTATAGGCCTCCATTCAAGGGTTCTCCCTGATCCGTAATGGTGAATGATGACATTAATAAATTACCCTAGAGGCATGAACAGAGTGCATTGAAGAAAGAGAGATTCAAATGGAAAGACTAATTAGAAAAATACTCTGGTGAAACCAAATCAAGGCGAAGAAGGCCTCCAAAGATACCAGCAGTAATAAGGATGGAGGAATGTATTCGGCAATAGGAGATCTCTTGGAGGTAAATGCTTCATGACTTTGTATCTGATTGATTATGTGGGGAAGGGGAAGGGAAGGAGACTTGGATGAGAAAGATGGCTGTGATGAAGAAGCCTAGAGAAAGTAGGAACTGGAGAAAGAGGATGAGTCTAATTCTTACCAATGTGTTGGAGTCATCTGGAGAACACAGAGTGCAGACACTAAACAGGAAACTGGCATATCAGAACTCAAAGTTTGTCCTAGAGCTTAGGGCCCGAGATAAAGAAGGAAGCCATCTGCTGAGTATGGGCCGTGAGAGCACTGAATGGGTACGGCTGTCCTGGAGCCAGAACAGAGAGGAGCAGAGACTGAGGACAGTACACGCGGACTCCCACATACAAGGGTGCAGAAAGAAAACAAAGAAACATTCCAGAACGAAGCTGGGAAGTCAGGACAGGTCTACAAAACCAAGGCAGCAGATCTAATCTAAGCCAGTCAGAGGCTCTATGATGGATTTTGGAATGTATAAGTTGAGGCCTCATCCTTTGGTGAGGCTTTTAGTTTACTTAGTTAGGCAGCTAGTGGGAAATAAATTCAGGAACTAGAACCAGACAAAAGGTCTGGCTTTGGAGATAGGCAGGATGGGGAAAAATCTATAAGAATTAAACGGATTAGATGAGAAAAAGTAGTGAACAGAACTAAAAAAACAGATGGAAGCTGCTGGAAAATTCAAGAATGAGGCTACCATGACAGACTATGTTATAAAAAGGAAACTACAGTTCTCAGAAGATCTACTGTCACAATGAAGGGGAAAATAGACAAGTAAGCTTCTTCTGCATGTCTGCCATAGTGGAGTGAGGGGAACACAGGGACTAACCCAGACCTTCAGTGGAGTAGCAGACTTCTCCCGCGTTTGAAGGAGAGGTTAACCACATTCTGCACTTCCCTCTTCTGAGGATGTTGAACTTGACAATAAGGGCAAACAAAAGCCTCTGAGAATAAAATCCAGTTGCACAGACTCCCACTAGGAAACCATAAAGCCAGAGTCACAGGAGGTGCCTCCTAGGACAGTGTTACCTCAAAGACAACTGAACATACGAGCATGTGTTTATTTACCGGGATGAAGGGTAGGTTCTAGGAATTCAATGAAAAGAAAGAGGTCTTGGCCTGTCCTTAAGGAAATCACAGGGGAGTCACAGACAGGCAAGACCGACTGTTTCCAAACCATAAGATAAATGCTGTGAGAGAGGATGGGGTATACAGAGAAAGGCACGACCTACTCTGCAAGGGACTGGCAAAGTGGGCCGGAAAAGGCTTTTCACAGAGGAGGCCATGCCCGGACTGAATCTTGAGGGATAAACAGTACACCAGGCAGACTGGAGGTGGAATGGGCCTGAGGACTATTCTCCCAGGGTGCAGAGCACAGCGAGGGGCCTGCGGTAGGAGCGGCTGGCTTGGGATGAAATGCGGCTGGTCTTGTGAAGCAGGAGAGGCGTCTTCAGGGACCAGACAATGGGGTGCCATTCCGTACCCTGATTGACTTTGTTTCAGTGTCCCCAAAGACAGGCCCTGAGATAAGTACTGGGTGCAGGTGGTTTATGAAGCACGGAGGAGAAAACAGAGAGAAGGAAAAGAAGTCAGCGAAGGCTGAGTTAACCAGGGGGTTACCTCTGTGGGCACCTGGGGCCAGTCACCCCTGGGGTCTATTGGGAAAGCAAAAAGACCATACTTTAGAATCAACACACTACAGGGCAGAGCCTGGGCACTTATTCAATTCCCAGCCCCGGGGGTTGAGCATTACTCTGGGCATGTTCAGCCTGCGCGCGCGCGCGCGCGCACACACACACACACACACACACACACACACACACTTAACATTTCTGATTGAACCTGACACCTGCTTGCCTTCTAACACTCTTCCTCCTCTTGGGGAGAGAAATAGAACAGAACTTTAAGCAGGCAGCCACCTGTGTGTAAGAAGCGGTCTTCCCCAAAATGTGGGTGAACTCAGGGTGGCCAAGGGCAGAAGATCAGTGGCTTCTGCTAAGCAACCCAAAGCAGGTCACGTGTCTCCGCCTTCCATCCGTGTCTAGTGCACATCCACCTCCACAGCTCCATGCAGGACCCTCACTCTTCATCAGCCCTGAACTTCTAACTTCTTCCATTCCTCCTCAGTTACATCACCTCCCTCTTTTGCAAACACACAAGAAGGTGCGTAGACTGCCCCGCACGTCCAGTAGGTACCACAGACCACCTCTTTTTGTAGTCTCTGAACACCTCATCCCATTTAAATGGTTGGTGTCTCTGCCCTTCCCACAGGGCCCAGAACATATTAGCATCAATTGATTGCTCGGGCAAAGGAGACTATTTTATGAGTTTTTGGGAAACCAAGTCCTTCCGGTAATTCAACCAATCCAATGCCACCTCAAAAAGCATATATACTTAATACTGAGGCAACAAAGTAAGCTGTCTCGGAGGGGAAGGAATGTGCTGTCTTATAATGTGAACCAAATTAGCCTAATACAGAGCGCTGACTTCCTGATAGCCTTCTGTCAAAAATAAATGAACCAGGAGAGTCAGAACAGAGTTATACATTTGAAACCAAACTGAAGAATCAAAGCAGATACAAGACATAAAAAGAGAGACAGCACACTGGCTTTAAATACATATAACATAAAGCATGAATGTCTGCTTCGTAACATTTATTTAAAACTTTTTGCCCTTTGAATCACCTTAATTTTGGATACCGCTATTCCCTATGGTCATGGTGAAGAATTGTACTTTTTTTAAAAAAAAATCTTTATTTATTTTGGTATATATTTTCTGACAGGTCAACTAGCATGGAAATCCTGGGCCTTGGGAGGTCTGAGTCTCATTTTTATATTTACCCAGTGAACGTGCTGTTACTCACTGAAGTCACTTGAACTATATGGGCCAGTTTCTCTTGTCAGCTTCTTGGAAGCTTTGAACTGGAAAAAGAAATACACAGCAGGGTAATCTAGCCCTTTGAAATTTGGGATAGCTAGGAAAGATGCACTGCGGTATTTATTTGCAATAGGCTTTGTTCAGACGACATCAGTCCATAATATGATGAGGATTCTTGGATTAAGATGTCCAGTGGTTATAAATGAAAAGCTGTTCTCTTTTGGTGGGGGGAGGGGCGCCGAGGTGGTGTGAGTATGTGATTTTCAGTTACTTCCTTTGTGGGACTTCTGGCATTTGAAAAAAGGCATAGGTCCTTTCATTAGTAGGACAAAAGGCACCGTAGAAGGACGTGTCGATTTAGAAGTTAATACATCACAGTTTTTCTCACATGGATTTGAAGAAGCTGAAGAAGCAAGCCACTCTCGTATGGTCTTTATATGGATGCTCACTATTTATCGAGCACTCCCCTAATATGCTGGGTGAGGTGCGGGCACCTTCCAGCCATACATCCATCTTCATTCTGTCCTCACAGTGTTCAAGAAGCTGTGTGTCTAACAGTTTGCTGTGGAGATGAGCTAACTGAGGCTGGGGAGGGGAGGTGAGCTGGCCAAGGCTCAGAGCTGGTGGAGAGGGGGACCCTGTTAAGAACTGGTTTCTGTTCATCTCCAAAAGACAGGCACTAAGCAACCTGCATGGCATGGCTTTGTCCAAACAACAACAACAACAACAACAACAACATCAACAGAAAAACAACCCCAAAAGACAAAAACCTTCCTTGGCCAGACCGGGTGGTTTACCTGTTGGGTATTTACAGACATCACCTCCTTGTGAGTGGAAGAGAGGTGAGTCAGATCATTCCTTCATCAGGAAGTATTGAAACTACTTTGACTTTTACACCTAACCTTTTTTCAAAGGGCTTCATTTTAAATATTCACTCATTCTGCCTCTATAGGTGGTGTCCCTGGAAACCACTGGAAGGGGTTTTTGTTTGGTTATTCCCAATTAGGCAGGTAGTCCTGATTAGGACTGCAGGGGTCTCCAGGAATTTCAAGTTATTTTCACACAATGATAATGTGGTGGGTGTGATTAATTCTTTTCTGTCATGAAGAACTTAAATATGAACTATATGAATCTTGGTGTCTTTTCATTAGCTATATATAGCATTAAATTTTTGCAATAAGGCTGCTTTCCTTTAGAAAACCATCTGGCCATGTCACTCCCCTATGTATAGTCCTTTTAGTGTATTGTACTGTTTCAATTTGTATGTCCTGGTTTCCTGTGAGGTTAACATATTATATTAGTTATTTGGATTTTTTTTCAAAATCAGTTAGGACCTCAGTCTAATTGCAGAGCCTCCTGAAGGAGCCCTTGAATGGAATGTAGCCCTCACTTGGGTCCCCCATATCTTACAGATACCTGGATGAGGGTGTCATAGGGGATTAGGGAAGAGGGAACAGGGTAAGGACATCTCTCAGGTCCAATTTCCACTCTTTCCCAAGGAATGTGATGCTCTCCTTTGTTATGGATTGGACCATGTCCCTCCAAAAGACACAGAGGTCCTAACTCCCAGTATCTATGAATGTAATCTCATTTAGAAATAAGGTCTTTGCATATGGTCAGGTCAGATGAAGTCATTAGGTTGAGTAATAATTTAATATGATGGTTTCCTTATAAAAAGGAGAAACGGAGACAGAGACACAGGGACAACACCACGTCAAGATTGGAGTTTTGTTGCCACAAGCCAAATAATACCAAAGATATCTAGAAACCCACTAGAAGCTAAGAGAGAAGCTTGGAATGGGTTTGCCCTCACATCCTGAGGATGAACCAACCCTACTGGCTCCTTGATTTTGGATGTCTAGCCTCCAGAGGTGTGAGGCAATAAATCTCTGTTGTCTGAACCACCCATTTGTGGTATGATGTTACAGGAGTCCCAGGAAAATACTACAGACTCTGTCCCAGCACTCTGCATGCTCCTTAGTTCACTCCTTACCTCCTCGCAACACAGATCCATTTTCTTCACATCCCTTCAGTTTACTTTAAACAGGACTTCATTCCATAAATATCCTGTCTAGGAAGACTCACACCCAAAGCAAAGAGGTCCACCAGAGTGGTACCAAGGTCTCTGTCCGGAGGGATACCAAGCACATGGAGTGCAAAAGACGGCCATCATCTCACCCTTTTGCATGAAATACTGGTATTGTGATTATACAACCCACATACCAGAAGAATGATGATGTCATGCTTTTGCTTTGGTACTGAAATCAGTAGTCCCATTTCCTCTATTATACCGTTTCTTCTTTTATTTAAGCATGCCATTGTAGGGAATCTGATATTTCTGGGGAAAGGGGGGCTAACTTACAGAGAACACTGTAGGTGGCAATACTCACTCAATATTTAAATGTAGGAAAATAAGAAAGCACAATGGAGTAGTCCCCATATAGGGGTTACCTCCATGAATGCACTTTTTGCTTCTTTTTATATTTTGGTGAACAGGTGTACATGTTGCTTAAGGTCTCTGAATCCTTGTGGGAGACAGATCTTTGCTTTGTGGACATGTGCTCCCTCTGTCTTCCTTTTGACTTTCAGAAGTAAGTAATTAATGCTAATTATCCAGAAGAAAAGTTTTGTTACACTTTCCTTCAGCATTACTCCAACTCTAAACTGTACTTTCTTATTTATCCATAACAAATAATTTTACTCTCTCCTATTAGCTTCTCTTACACCGTTGGAAATGTCTGAATGAAAAGATTCTGGGGAGAGTCATGGCTAGTGGGAGTGAAAAGGAATGTGTAGTTTACTGCGGAAAAAGCTTCACTCTGTGGTCTCATCAGTCTCTAATAATTGGTTTTAGAATCTTGAGGGCCTGGGGAGAGATACTAGGACAGATGTCAGACCCTAAAGCAGCTCATTCTTGGTACCAAGGAAAATGTCCATACAAGTGTGATTGCCTTTTTTAGTTTCCTGTAAGGGTAGGATCTCTAGTCACCAGAAGAACTGTGTGTGCAGGCTAACACTGAAAGGGGCTCAGGTCCCTAACTGCAAAGGGCCAAAGGGAAATGTTCACCAACTGGCAGAGTGAGCTAGAAATTAACAGTGATGCAGGTACTGTGTATTTCTTTGCAATGACTTAGGTGGAAAAGAGCTGTTTTCTAATAGTTTAGGCAGAGGACTTGATAGAAACAAAGCAGCCAAATCCTCCTTCCAATCCTAAGGGAGAAGGTCTTGGTTGTTGTAAAGATTAATCTTCCCAGTGATTCTGTGTGAGGTCTTCATATCTCCTCATTTGTTCAACAAATATTTATTGAAGGCTTGCTATGTGCCAGGTGCTGGGCTGGCCTCTAGGGTGTTATAGTGAATAAAATATTGCCCCTGCCTGCAGTAGGGGAGGCCAATGTGATCTATATTTATATCAAGAGATACTAAGTGCTAAGAAAAAGATAACATAGGTTAAAGTACATAAAGATAGCTAGTATGGTAGATAGATAAAATCAGTTGTTATTTTGGACAGGGTGGCCAGGAAGGCCTCTGGGATGGGGTAACATGAGAGCAGAGATGAGTGAGCAGTGAGGAAGCAGATGATCTGGGCACAGACATCTCAGGTAGAGGGAAAGTGAAATGGGGAAGGCACAGCAAGAATAGTGGCCTAAAGCAAATAACTGACTGGTGGGGGAGTATGATGGTCCAGCTTCCTTGCTTTGTAGGGGACACACTCAGGTAAAACTTATACATCACATGTCCCCTGAGGGATTAGGCTGAGGCTGGGACATGGCTTGAAATCACATGCTTCTTAGTTCCCTCCACTTCCATGCCTTGCTCTCTCTGCTCCTTTGACGGCCTCCTCTCAGAACACTTCTTTAATGAGTTACATGACCAAAAATCCTCATCTCAAGGTCTGCTTCTACTGATGCACAGGGGCACATGTACCCCAATGTTCATAGTGGAACTTTCAACAATGGCCAAATCACGGAAAGAGCCTAAATGTCCATCAACTGATGAATGGATCAAGAAGATGTGGTTTACCTATACAATGGAATACTACATGGCCATGAGAAAGAATGAAATTTGGCCATTTGTAGCAACGTGGATGGACCTCGAGGGTGTCATGCTAAGTGAAATTAGTCAGGCAGAGAAGGACAGATACCATATGTTTTCACTCATAGGTCTAACAGGAGAAACGTAACAGAGGACCATGGGGAGGGGAAGGAAGAAAAAGAGTTAGGGAGAGGGAGGGAGACAAAGCACCAGAGACTCTTGAATACTGAAAACAAACTGAGGGCAGAAAGGGGAGGGGGAAAGGGGAAGGGGGGTGATGGTCATGGTGGAGGACACTTGTGGGGAAGAGCACTGGGTGTTATATGGAAACCAACTTGACAATAAACTATAAATTAAAAAAAATAGCAGTCATTGAAGAGTTTCATGCCAATGAGTGCTATGATCTGACTCACTGTTTATAAGGATCACATCAGGTGCTGTGTGGAGAAGCAAGGTGAGGAAGTCAAAGTGGGACCCAGAGAGAACCCCGTAGGAGGTTTTGTGATACTCCAGGAAATGATGGTGGCTAGGACCAGGGCCGTAATAGTGAGTAGGTGAGAACTGATTGGAGTCTGAAATACTTTGACAGTTGACAGGGACCAGTGAACAGGACTTGATGATGTTTTAGAAGAGAGAAAGAAAGGAATCAAAGATGATTCCAAACCTTTTGGCCTCAGAAACTAAAAGGATAGAATTGCACAAACTGCGATGGGAAGGCAGAAGGAGGTCCACGTTTCAAGGGAAACATCAGGAGTTCAGTTTCTGATGTGAGGAGTTTGAGATATCCTCTGGATACCCAAGTGTAGATATCAACAAAGCAGTGGACATACCAGTCTGGAGTTCACAGGAGGGCTCTGGGCTAGAGAGCTGGGAGTATCCAGTAGACATGCCAATAAAATGCTGTCAGCAGGGGATTGAAGCTAGATACATGAGAGGTCTCAGGAATGAGCCCTAGGGTATTCCACCCGTGGAGGTTGGGGAGGTAAGGAGGAACAAGCAAGGATGTCTGAGGAAAAGTGGCCAGTCAGATGAGAGAGAGAGAAACAAGTGAGAATGGTGCCTTGGCAGGCAATGAAAGAAAGGGCAGCTTGTAGAGGGAGTAACCAGTACACAGCTCTGAGAAGGTGGAGTAGGATAAGACCTAAGAACTTTCCACTGGATTTGGTAGCAGAGGCCTTGGGCTGTCTTGACAGGAACTGTTTGGGAGTGATGCATACAGTCCTGGTTGGGGGTGCATACAAAATGGGACATGAGGAAGTAGAGACAGGAAGTACAATCAGCTTCTCTGAGAAGTTTTGTTTTAAAGTGGAGCAGAGATATGGCAGATGCTTGAAGGCAGAAGGGAGGGTTTCGAGAAGATGCAGATGTTACCAAATGTTTTCTAGTCATGCAAATGCTCTCATACAGAGATAAAATAAAAATGCAGGAGAAAAGGGGCAACTGTTAGAGCAATGTCCTTGAGTGAGTGGGAAGAAATAGGACCCAGCCATGAGTGAAGGGGTGGGTCTCAGGGAAGTATGTGCACAGTTAATCCTTACTCACAGTAGGCAGGGGATATGGGGGCAGACGCAGGGAAACAGCAGATGACTGGTTAGTGCACATGAATGGCCTTTTCTGATTATCTACATTTTTTAAGATATCTAGGACTCATGGTCATAAGCTGTGTCTAGATACCTTATCCACTATTATATACCCATTTCCACATTCATTGATTCCTCTAGCCATTAAAATATAACTGATGTCTACAAAGACAGAGATCTGCAGGCAGGTTAATGCCCCTCCCCAAATCTCAGATTCCCAGGTTGAAGTTTACTTACAGGGATTATTAATACATCAATACATCAAGCTGTTAATTAATAAAATCAATGTATATGATTTTAAGAAAGGCTAAATTTATCCCAAAGGGCTGATTATTTTTATAGGCAACCTTTCACTAGCAAAATACAGTGTTTAGTTTTAAATTTGCTGATCTCTGCCTTCACAAATTAAGGATGGGACACCAACCTTCCCTTTCCAGTCTTCTGGTTTTTGCCACTCTGACCAACCCATAGTATTATTTAAACATTTTTCTCTTTTTATTATAAAAATGTCAGCCTGCAGATTAATGAAAACTTGTCTTTTTTGTGTAATTTATCCTTCGGGGCTGACGGAAAACCTTCAGGGGGAATATAAAAGCAATCAGGCATCCATTTAGAAAAAAAATCTGTGATTATTTTTTGTATGTGGTTTTATATCATTTCACTTTTTCAATATGTCTATTCACATAATTTATTACTTGACACTTTTTATTTTCAATCATTTTTGGTTGCTTATAAATAAACATGCATTAATGTCAAGAGAATTAGCATTCCATTATAAACTTTATACAAGCTGAAAAAATGGCTTCAGTGAAGTTGCCTTCTTATTTGGGACATGCATATACATTCGATGGTGCCTGCCTAGAGAATTAAACACTGGCACATTTTTTATCTTTGCTAAATAGGAGCAGTTCTGAAATGGAGACAGTGATTTCCAGAGCAACATTATGCAGGTGAAGATTATGCATTTTAATGTTGTTCTGTTTGGAAGTTAATCTTAAGATAATTTAAATGGTATCTTAAATAATGATTCTTTACATCTCCCCAGAAAAAATCCTCGTCCACAGTATGACCATATGTGTTTATATATAGTCCAATATGATGATATGATTTAATATTTCTTAATGTCATAGTTAAAACATGTTATTGGACTATTTTAAAATAAAATAAAGCATTTCTTCACTAGTCATAAAAGCATATCAGATTTGAGCTCCTCTATGTAAATCTAGGAAGAAACCAAATTTTTCAACTAGTTTTGAGATGAAGGCTATTGAATCAGGGTCTGGATAGCAGAGAGTAGGGATCTGAATGCAGGGAAAGAAATCATTATATAATTTTAAAGTTATTTCTGGGAAAGTTTAACATATAAAATTTAAATATAAATTGCAGAAATAGAAGGAAAATACAAACAAAACAAATTTATCTAAACAGTGCAATTTTCTCTTTAGGTTTTATAATTATTAGATCATTAAAATGTTAATAGAAAATACGGTGATAAAATTTACCAATGCCTAGTACTAAGTAGATATACAACGTTTAAATGGTCTTTTTTGAAGTGTGTAAATTTGAGCGAAACCACAGGTAAACTTTAATATAAGTTTTGAACAAAACTAAGATGTGTCTGCCTGAGGCCACAGGATAACCAAAACTGACTGAATAGACCTCCTCTCTTTCCATAAATTCATTTATGATTGTTGGCTTTACTACCCCTTGGTCACTAAAAATGTTAGCCTTGTCTTGTCTCAAGACTTCAAGGCATCTCATCTGAAACAGTTGCCTTGCAAGGGGATGTTAATTCTTCTTAAGACCTACCTTCGCCACCTTGTATTGTTCCAGATTCATAATCTGAGACAAATCCCTACAGATTAAAGAAGATGGTCATAAAGCCTAACTCTGGAAGAAGTAGCATATCCACTGAAAGAAGACGTTTGCGTCTTTATATTGGCAGAACCTAGAGAATATATAGGGAGATGGATTTTAAGAATGTAAAACAAGATAAAAAAGGCAAAATGTATCAATATGGGTGTACTAGTACAGATTTTGCCTTCAGTGTGCTATTTCAATAAGCTAATATTTAATAATTTATTTAAAAGACAAATAGACTCAACACTATCTTACTTTCTGTGATGAGTAAATTGTTAGAACTTTCTTGGTAGAGGAAGGAATTCAAAGACTTAGGAAGATAAGAATGATAAAGTTGATTTATCGTATCAGTTTCTGCATAAAGCCTCACCCCCACTATGTGCTCAGGAGGGATAAGGGGCACATTTTTTCCTAAAGTATTGAGAAATGACAGAACAGTACTAGCACCTCTGAAAGCATTTGTAGTGGCTTTCCCCTGCAAGGCAGGAATGAGGGTAACAGATGCAGCCATTGAAGAAGATTCCTGGATTTCGCGGGAGCATGATGACACTCAGGAGTGGGAGGTGACCAAATGCCTACGATAAGATCAATGTTAGCAGTGGAATAGGTATCAGGTCTGCAACTAAATTCAGAAGTGGTCATGATGTCTTTATGACTGAAATAGTTGAACAGATTTATGAGGATGTACTTAATAATCCATATAAGTGAGGGAGGGGAACCACCTTTTCATCCTAGTGAATGGAGATCTAACTTCAGACACCAAAGAACAAAGTTACAACTCTTGATTCAACTCCCAAGGCATACAAACACAGAACTCCTTAAATGAAGGGTAAACGTGGGTTACTAGAAGATGGACCGTACAAGGATGCCACAAGTATAACCCACAGATTTTCCTTAAAACATTTCCCCAAAGTGGCTATATCAGAGTGACTATATCTTGGTAAATAGAAATACCCAGACTTTTCAGATATTTAAATTTTTTTTAATGTTTATTTATTTTGAGGAGAGATAGAGACATAGCACAAGTGAGGGAGGGGCAGAAGGAGAGGGAGACACAGAATCTGAAGCAGGCTCCAGCCTCTGAGCTGTCAGCTCAGAGCCCATTGCAGGACTTGAACTTGGGAACTATCATGACCTGACTGAAGTTGGACACTTAACCAACTGGCCATCCAGGTGCCCCCAGACTTTTCAGAGATTATAGCATAACGCAAACTCTAATATTTCTGCACCTGACATATCAGTCAGAGTAGGAATTAAGTTCTGTTGATAAATGAACTTTAAGCTTGAGTCCATTTATAATAAGACCATTGGATCTACAACCCTACTCTGTAGTTATTTCTCCAGTTCCTAGATGCATAGCAGGGCTGACATGTACATACTGAATACTTTGGTTACTCCTTCATCCATGCAGTGAGGGCTATTATGGTAGGAAGGGCCAAGTGAAACCACCTGGGACACATTTTCTATCAAAATAGTAAATTTAAAATATTAATGCTTTCATTGGGGGAAATGCAGGGATTAGTTCCACCATCAAAAATATGAAGAATGCAGGTGCTGATTTCTATTAATTCTATTTTATCTCTTTATTTAATTTGTGCAGAATATAGATCACTTATAGAGAATGAAAGTGTATCACCACAAACCTAATCAAGTGGTGAGTGAATTGCATTTACTCTTCCAGCTGGTCTTCTTACTGGGGCCACACTCAACATAAGTCTTGCAAACTGATATGCAGACATTAATTTAACATCTTCTTTATACCAGTCAGCAGGATCAATCAGAAGAAGTGTGCTTTCACTTGGGAAAAAACAGCATTATACCACCAGTGACTTCCTGCAGGGATATGTCAACTTTCTGGCTCTCCCAGAAAAACTGAACTCTTTCTACTTAAGGTATGATCGCCATCACCTGGGAGATTGTTAGACATGAAGAATCTCAGACTCCACTTCAGATTTACTAAACCAAAATCTGCATTTTAACAAGATCCTCAGGTGACTTGGAGCATATTAAGAGTTTGAAAAGACTCTTGTCTAAAGGGACCTTGATCATGTCATCATCACATAGGACATCATAGTGGTCCACCCTATTGACAACAGTGCTGGTTGGACCCTCAAGTAGAAAGTACCCCAGGTTCATCTATACACATGTAAGAGGGTGGGAATTAGCCATACAGAGACTCAGGAATCTGCTACCTCAATGAGATTCCTTGAAGTTCAGGGATTTGGGAAATGGATAGATACCCTGTTTAAAGTAGAAGACAAGTTGATGTATCTTGTACCTTCTACTACTATGACTAGTGAAGATGTTTGTATTTTGCAAGCCAGAGAGAAAACATGAATGTGTTATTTCACCCATTTACTGAGCATCTATCTAGGTTACCAGTGGTGATGGCTACACGTGGAGTCCAGAACAAGAAGAGATTTTACAACAGGTACAGGCTGCAGTGCAAGCGGATTTCCCGTTTTAGTCATATGACTCACCAGATACAGTTGTAATCTACTACCTGTAATTCATACAGTTTCGATAAAGTTCCTTTAACAATCCTAATAATAGACTCACAGAGTTTAACCCTAGAATTTGGATAGAGAGGCTTGCGGTGTTTTTCATTTTGAAAACACAGTGCTTGGCTTATGACAGGGCCCTACTAGAGACTGAGCAACTGGCCAAAGAACACCAGTGCCCATGCCACTTAGTCATTTCTCATGAAGGAGGTGTTGTGTGCTCCAACAAGACATAACTTTGGTGTGTACAAGAGCACTTCATCATCAAATGGAAGTGTTATATGTAAGACTGGGTTTTAGCAGGTTTTAAAGGATCAAGTAAATTCATATGCAGTTGACTCTAATGGTAACTGCTATTAATACACAGGCATTTCTCCCTGAACTCCATGGATAAGTTATGCCACTAATTATGAGAAAGAATGAATGAAGTCCTGTTTTTTTGTTGTTGTTTTGTGAGGGTTTTTTGGTTTTATTTGTATTTTTTTAGAGAGCATGCAAACAGGGGAGAGAGAGAGAGAGAGAGGGAGAGACAGAGAGAGAGAGAGAGAGAGAGAGAGAGAGAGAGAGAGAGAATCTTAGGCAGGTACCATGCCTGGTGTGGAGTCTGATGCAGGGCTCAATCTCACAACCCTGGGATCACAACAGAAGCCAAAAGCAAGAGGTGGATGCTTAACCAATTGACCCACCCAGGTGTCCCAATTTTAAGCCTGTTTTAAGGTGATACCACATGGAATTTTGTCACAATTCCAAATTGGACCAATGCAGCTTTATCAGGACACTCTGTAATGACTCTAAAGACATTTATTTACAAAGGGAATACTCCCAGTAGAACTAACAACTTTTAGTTGTGACCTGTACCTGGACAGATACATATGCAGAGATAAAGTTTATGTTAATTTATGAGCAACAGCTAATGGTTTGGCCAGATGATCAAAGGAAGTAAATTTGAGAAGCAAATGATATCAAAGATTGAGGAAGAAGTACATGGCTTCAACTATCTCAGAAGGGACACAGGGCATGAAAATACTTGTATCTCTGTGAATGTTCACAAAAAGTTCTCCTGTAATAAAGCCTCTTATTAAATAGGTAGATAAGATGATATACTTGGTGGATCGCCATCAGCTTCTTTCTCTAGTCACGGGTTTAAGAACAAAGGAGCTTTCATAGGAAAGATGTAAGTTAAAATTATGTATGGATTTAACAGCACAGATAACAGTCACTGTTGAATACCCAATGGACTAACAGTAGAGACAACATTGAGTCCTCAGTATGGTATCATTCCTTGGGAAGACTGACAACTCCTTGGTGGTAATAATCACATTGGAACGTTCTATCATGAAGTATGGAATTTTTACTCATTGGAATTGACACTTACTCTATATATTATTTGTTTGCCCTCCTTCCATCTGCAATGATTCTACCCATAGCATTATCTATGGATTTACTGAGTATCTTTCTCACCATTAAGGCATCACACTCAACATTGTTTCTGTTTTGACAAAGAAACTTTCTGTTTGACAAAGAAACTCACTTTACGACAAAAGAAGAAATGCACAATCACAAAATGCACTTAGCCTTACCTACCTTATAACCCCAAATTAACTGGCTTGACAGAATAGTGCATCAGATTACTGAAGACCCAATTATGGATTTGGGAAAAAGCAGTATGGCTCCATGTATTTTTTGAGCCAGAAAACAGTCACAGGGCTGGTTTTTCTATAGCTAGGATATACAATTTGGGGATCAAAGAGTAAAATTGGCTTCTTTCTCTATTATCCCTTAAAAACTTACTCTAAAATTTTGGGTTTCCTGATTTTCAACTTTGGAATCTCTGGCTTAAAGGTATTAATTTCCAAGGGAGGAGTGTTTCCTCTGGGGGCACAACAATGACTGCAATTAACTCAAAGTTGAGGCCGTCACCTGGCATTCTTTGGGCTTCTTTTGCCACTAGCCATAATACATAAGTCAAGTGGAGAAGGACAGATACCATATGTTTTCACTCATAGGTCTAACAGGAGAAACCTAACAGAGGACCATGGGGAGGGGAAGCAGGGAAAAGAGTTAGGGAGAGGGAGGGAGACAAAGCACGAGAGACTCTTGAATACTGAAAACAAACTGAGGGTGGAAGAGGGGGGTGATGGTCATGGTGGAGGACACTTGTGGGGAAGAGCACTGGGTGTTATAGTTATATGGAAACCAACCTGACAATAAACTATAAAGTTAAAAAAATACTGTAATGCCCAATGCTTCAGGCAAAGAAGCATTGTGGTATCAGATAGAGATACCAGTCTTGCATGATTATCGAGGAGAAATGGAGGGGGGCATTTTCATAATGTTATACAGTGGGGCATGAGGACTATGTCTGAAAGTAGGATATTCTTTCGTGAAATTCTTACAATTTACATGTACAGAGTAAAGGTTACTGGGAGACTATGGAAATGCAATACAAGAAGGACCACTAATGGCTCTAGAGATGAAGTTTTGGGTCAGAATAGCTGCATGCCTAGCTGAAGTAAATGGTATGTAGAATAAGCCATGGGAAAAGAAAAACAATCACGTGCAGTTTTAGAAATAAGAACTATAGCAAATATGCATATTTTGTTCCTAGTTTGGCTATATATTTTAAATAGATTAATCAACAGTTTCTTCCTTTATGAGTTACAGAATATAAAATGGGGCTCATCGAGAAAAAGAATGAGAATTACTCAGAAAAATATAGAGTAACTTACAAAATTTTTGTTTTCCACTTTGAGAGTTGAAGCAAGCATATCTTTGGCCATTTAAGGTATAGCTGTATATGTTAGCCATAAAGATTATGTTGTTAAATATGGATAGGGAGGTGTATGGATAGGGAGGTGTATAATTGCTAAGTTTGATAAAGTGATAGACTGTGTCAAACTGCACTGTCAACTAGGCATCACCCTCAAACCCTTCTACATTTTGTTTTGAACTGCAGGGAAGAAGTCTGGATCTGCATTTCATAGACTTCCTTTCATTACATGGTTCTGGGATGCTATCTGGGATAGACGCAGTTGCATAAGATTTCAAAGTGGGAGAGAAGAAATCATTAATCCAGCAGCAGCTATAGGTAAACAGCAGAGATGATCTGCAACACATTCCCTTGGTGTCTGGGCATTTTCCTAAAATCAGGTATTTGTGAGGCTTCCCATGCGTTCCAGTGAGTCTTCTTGAGGCACATCTCTGAAGGACTGCAGACAGCTGAAGTCACCAGAACTGGCTTCTGTGGGGCCCCCAACTCATGAGAATCACACCTCAGTGCTGCACATAGTGAGGATCACTGTTGGCAGCTTCTCTGCGATTCTTATACTTCCTGATTTCCACCAAAGAGGTCTTCCTGATTTATATTCTTCCAGCCATTCCTACCACAGTGCCTACCATTGGACAAGCCTCTAATTCCCTATAATAAATGTTTTTCTATTTGAAATCCTAAGAGTGATATAGTCACTTACCAGGATATATCAACCATTTAGGAATAAGGAAAGACTCCTAATCAACCTAAATAGATACAATAAAGTCCAAAGACATTTATTCACAGGAGAATTTCTCATGTTCTTATTTAGAATCTGTCTACATTTTGCCTATAATCCTAATAAGCTTGGCCGTCAATTCTCAAAGAACAAACAGAAGCAGCAAATTGGAAGTGAGATTGTCTGAATTTGGGATTCTGAAAGCATCAATAAGTAAACCATTAGCAGCATAGTTTTACTGACTCTTTTACGTAATAGTAAGTATCAGAACTTAAAAAGTTAGAAGTCTGGGATCATTTAGTATAGGATCCAGCATTACATATAACAAAATACCTAAAAGGTATAGTGATATCATAACCTAGTATAAAAATCAATAATGACAATGATAACTTGTGAAATCAAGAAAAATGGACACCATATTGAGAATGCTCTAAGAAATAAGAGAGATATGCCATCCATTCAAGAGAGATTTTCCCCATCAAACATGTTTAATATTGAATATATGATATTTTGTGGTTCCAAACACATTTTAGGATTGTTTGTTCTAGCTCTGTGAAAAAAAGCTGGTATTTTGCTAGGGTTTGCATCAAATGTATAGATTACTTTGGATAGTACAGACATTTTAACAATATTGGTTCTTCCAATCCATCAACATGTAATTTCTTTGTGCCATCTTTAATTTCTTTCATCAATATTTTATAGTTTTCTGAGTATAGGTTTTTCACCTCTTTGATCAGTTTTATTCCTAGGTATCTTAATTGTTTTTGGTGCAATTGTAAATGGGATTGATTCCTTAATTTCTCTTTTTGCTGCTTAATTATTGGTATATAGAAATGCAACAGGTTTCTGTATATTGATTTGTATCCTGCAACTTTATTGAATCTGTTTATCAGTTCTAGCAGTTTTTTGGTGGAGTCATTCAGGTTTTTCAGATATAGTATCTTGTCACCTTCAAATAGTGAAAGTTTTACTTCTTCCTTGCCAATTTGGATGTCTTTTATTCTCTTTTGTTGTCTGATTGCTGTGGCTAGGACTTCCAATGCCATGTTAAATAAAAGTGGTGAGAGAAGACTCAAATTTGTATGGAACAAGAAAAAACCCTGGGGCACCAGGGTGGCTCAGTCCATTAAACGCTGACTTCTGCTCAGGTCAGGATCTCATGGTTCATGGGTTTGAGCCCCACATAGGGCTCTGTATTGACAGTGTGGAGCCTGGAACCTGCTTTGGATTCTCTGTCTCCCTCTCCCTTTGCCCCTCCCCTGTTCACGCTCTGCGTGTCTCTCTCTGTTTCAAAAATAAATAAACATTTTAAAAAAAGACCCCAAATGGCCAAATCAACTTTGGAAAAGAAAAGCAAAGCTGGAGGTATCACAATTCCAGATTTAAAGTTATATTACAAAGCTTCAGTAATCAAAACAGTATGATACTGGCACAAAAATAGACACATAGATCAATGGAACAGAATAAAAAAATGAATTCACAACTGTATGGTCAACTAATCTTCAACAAAGCAGGAAAGAATATCCAATGGGGAAAAGACAAATGGTGTTGGGAAAACTGGACAGCAACATACAAAAGAATGAAACTGGGCTACTTTCTTACACCATACACAAAAATAAATTCAAAATGGATGAAAGACCTAAATATGAGACAGGAAACAATCAAAATCCTAGAAGAGAACAAAGTAAGTAACTTCCTTCACATCAACCATAGCAGCTTCTTACTAGATATGTCTCCAGAGGTAAGGCAAACGAAAGCAAAAATAACTGGAACTTTATCAAAATAAAAAGCATCTGCACAACAAAGGAAATAATCAAGACAACTAAAAGGCACCCTATGGAATGGGAAAAGATACTTGCAAATGACATATCTGATAAAGGGTTATTACCAAAATACATAAAGAATTTATAAAACTCAACACCCAAAAAATGAATAATCCAATTAAAAATGGGCAGAAGACATGAACAGACATTTTTCCAAAGAAGACATACAGATGTCCAACAGACACATGAAAAGATGCTCAACAACGATCATCAGGGTAATGTAAATCAAAACTACAAATATCACCTTACACTTGTCAGAATGCCTAAAACCAACAACACAGAAAACAACAGGTGTTGGCAAGGTTGTGGAGAAAGGGGAACCCTCTTTCACTGTTGAGAGGAATGCAAATTGGTGCAGCCACACTGGAAAACAGAATGGACATTCCTCAAAAAGTTAAAAATACAACTACCCTATGATCCAGTAATTGCCCTACTAGATATTTATCCAAAGAATAAAAAAACGTTAATTTAAAAGGACACATGCACCATGATATTTACAGAAACATTATCTATAATAGTCTAATTATGGAAAGAGCCCAAGTGACCACCAACTGATGAATGGATAAAGAATATGTGGGGGGCCCTGGAGTGGCTCAGTCGGTTGGGCCTCCAACTTCAGCTCAGGTCATGATCTAGCAGTTTGTGATTTCAAGCCCTGTGTCAGGCTCTGTGCTGACAGCTTGGAGCCTGGAGCCTGCTCCAGATTCTGCATCTCCTTCTCTCTCTGACTCTTCCCTGCTCGCACTCTGTCTCTGTCTCTCTCAAAAATAAACATTAAAAATTTTTTTAAAAAGAAGATGTGGTATATATACAAAATGGAATATTACTCAGCCATAAGAAAAAAATAAAATCTTGCAATATGGAACAACATGGATGGAGCTAGCAAGTATGCTAAGCAAAGTAAGTCACTCAGTGAAAGACAAATATCATATGATTTCACTCATGTGGAATTTAAGAAACAAAACATACAAGCAAAGAGACAACAACAACAACAAAAAAAGAGAGGCAAACCAAAAATCAGACTCTTAACTATAGAGAACAAACAGATGGTTACCAGAGGGAAGGTGGGCAGAGGGATGGGTGAAATAGGTAATGGGGATTAAGAAGTGCACTTGTTATGATGTGTTGTATGTAAGTGTTGAACCACTCACTATATTGTACACCTGAAACTAATATGATACTCTATGTTACTAGAATTTAAATAAAAACTTAAAAAAATAAAATCAAATAAATAATCTTTCTCTCTCTTAAATGTTGATATTACCCAGTGATCTGCCTGACCTCATCTTTCCTCCCACTACACCGTCCCAGTGTTTGTTTATCAATTCTCTTGAATGGACACTTGATCTATGCTGGCTAGGTTTATAAAAGTTCTCCTCAAAGAATTAAGAAATGGGGCCCCAATTACTAAATAATGACAGCCAACATTTACATAATACTCAATATGTATCAGGGATTTCTCTATGTGACTTGTATTTATTAAATGAACTAATTTTCAAAACAAACCTATGATATTTCATATTTATATTTCTTTCCATTTATTTTATTTTATATTAAATATAAATTATATTACTATCATTTCTATTTTACAGATGAGGGAACCAAGCCAAAACCACCCCTGTCAACCATCAACTAAACTCAGTTGAAGTCAGAGTGGCCTTTCCTTCAGGCAGCTGCTATATAATTGTTTTCCACACCTGGATGCAGTGACTCTCACACCTTGACAGCAATGCCTAGAAAAAAGCAACCACTGGACAATTGGGACGCATTCTTTACTAACTGTGCTATGCTTCAGCTCTACTTAATTTTTTACATTCTTGTCTCTTTGCAACTCTATAAAAACATTCACTAGACATTTCTGAGACCTTTCTGATGATTTCCTATCCATCATTATACTTCCCGGCTAATTCCCCAACCCTCTATGTGACCACCTAGATCCCTGATTCCTGATTCCTGATTTCTCTGCTATATCTGATTTATTTACTTCTCTGCTCTATCTGATTTATTCCTAATCCCCAAATACCAGCGCAGAGTTATCTATTCTTTTTCTCTACAGATGTTTGTTGAACAGAGTCTTAGAATCTGAGTCACAGTTATCTGTAGGCTTCTAATTCTAGTTTCTACTCTCTTCCCCCCAGACCTCTAAACTATGACAATACAAATTGCAGCTGCAGCCAAAAGTTAAACACATGGGCAGTTCACTTCACCAAGACTGGAGGATCAGAAGTATAGGAACCAATTGTTGAATCCCAAGCCAAAGGCAATACTGGACAGGAAAGCAGGTGTTTTCCTGTGAGTCAAGTTGGTGATAAGGAAGGACAAAAATGAGGAATAAATGATGAAAGTAAGGAGCTGGAAGAAAGAGAAATGGATTTCTGGTATGAATTCCTGAATCAAATTTGAATAGCAAATATTTGGCCCATTTGGTGTTTCTAAAGCTGTAGTATCCATTCTCCAAGATGGCTCATAATAATCCCCACCTGATGGTACTATACCTTTCTGTAGTAGTATCATTATTCCAGGGCTGATTTATATGTTCAATAGGATTAGGAAGAAGTGATAACTTAAGACTAGGTCATAAAACAGATTGTGGCTTCTGCCTTGCTCTTTATCTTAGATCGCTCACTCTGGTGGAAGCCAGATGCCATGTTGTGAGGGCACTAAGGTGGTCATTGGGGAGATCGTATGAAGAAGAGGGGCCTCCAGCCAATATTCAGATCAGTGAGCCTTGAGGTGACTGCAGCCCCAACCAACTGCTTGATTGTAAACTGTGAGAGACCCTGATTCAGAACCATCCAGCTAAGCTACCTCTGAATGTTGATCTTCAGAAACTGTGAGGGATAAATGTTTATTTGTTTATTGTTTTAAGCTGCTAAACCAGGAGGTTATTTGATTTACAGCAAAAGAAAACTAATACAAAAGCCTATATTGCAAATTGCAAATAGGTTGCAAATTGAGGGTTAGAGTACCATTTCTGGACTGCTGACATAGTTGTGTTTCATGGAGAAGGGACAGATGATGGTTTTAAAAATTCAATTGTCAACTAATTTTTAAAACTTCAGTTTGTTAGTTTCTTTAAAAAGCAAAAGATCTTGTAACACAGCCCTGTTTTCATGGCTCTGCTGCCTTCAACTTGATCTTTCCCATTCATTTAAATATCAGTAGGCATTTGACTTTGCTATCTTTGGCCCAGGTTCCAATCTGTCAGCAAATGATACCATTCATCTTATATTGCCCTTGTTTTAGCAACAACTGTCTATATATATACATATATGTATGTGTGTGTGTATATATATATATATATATATATATATTACTACACATATATATAGTATATCTTTTGTTGTTGTGAATGTTGTCTTTTAAAGGTTTCATTGGATGAGTTTTGCTGCTAAAATAAAAAAAAACAATAAAACTCCCATGATTCCTAAATTTTTCAGCTCATCAGAAATATCTGGAAGATTCTCAAATGTAAAGATTTCCAATAATAGATTATTGCAAACATGGTCATTTTATGACCATATGCTTATGTTTCAAAAGAGGGGTCAAAATGTTCTCTTCCCCTTTCGGAGATGGGGCATGATTGAGTGGGTATCAGTATGGAATGGAAGTTTATTCCAAGGGCAGATCAGTTTGTACCTCCCTATAAGGTGATTCACAGTGGGATGATAGAGCAGAGTGGATCTGAACCAGGTCCTTTGTTTGGGGTTGGGGGGAGGGTCGATAAAGCTTTAAGCTGGGAAGAGCAAACAGCAATGCCAAGTCAAGGCAGGCATCAGTGGGATCAAGAATAAGAAATGGAGCCAAGGGGACAAAGGATTGAAAGCAAGAGGTCAGGACAAAGCTGGAGGGGTCTAGGATGATTGCCACAAAAAGCTTTGGTGTTTCTGCAGTTCTTCTTTCTTAATCCATGGATGCATGAGACATGATAATGATGTGGCCATGGATCTTTGGGAGTTCTGCCAAATAAAGGACTGCTTTGAAAATTTATCATAAAGACTATCCACATGACATGGCTGGTTTCTGGCAATCCAGCCTTTCTAGGTACAGAAAATCCTATTGATTACTTCCAATTATTTTGTTCCCTCTTTTGAAATGCCCTAGTACTTCAATGCATAGGGCAGTGATGAGCTGGCTTACTTGGGAGAAATGGAAAAATATTGAGGCCAGGTAATGTGATGGTTTCTTCTAACATCAACCTGATATATTTAAGTGAAAGACGATACTTTAACATTTGTGTACATCTAGTTGAAAGGAATTATATTCACATGCAGACCATATATTTGGCTCATTTCACAAACACACGTTTTATGCCATGCATTTGAGAAATGTGAAATCAAGCCAAGTTTTACATAGCCCACATAATTTTACATATTTGGGAAGGTTAATAGTAAAAATTCTAGGCAACTGACTTAGGTGCTTTTTAAAATTTGGTGGTTCTATAGCTGATTAGAGATTTAGAGGAAATTAAAAAACTCAGCAAATTTCTTCCTTTCTCTAGTTTCCAGAGAAGGGTCCAGAAAAGAATTGCTAAGCAGGAAAAAACGGTTTTGCTAGTCTCCACAATTCCTTGTCACCACCATCTTCCTTCAGGCAAAAGTTAGCCTGTATTTTTAAGTGTCTGGGTATAAACATGCCTGTATTAAAACATTCTCCTTGTTTATAATTTTATGATTTATCTATATATCTTTATTTTTGGCTACCGTGGCTTTTACAGCTTTCTAATTTATATAGCCATTTGTTTGGGCTGTCAAAACATTTTTAATTTTAATTACTGTGTATCATGCCTGAGGGTGTAAAACTGTCAGATAAATCTGAGACTCTGCATAAACATGTGGAGAACTGCATGTGTTATCACTCAACAATTGCTAGTGGGCAGTTAGCAAATGCCTTTCTAGGGGGTGGGTTGGTCGATTTCTTTCTCCCTCTCATGGAGGCACAGGATGGTGTTGTCAGGCTGGTGCTGATTACATACCACATGTTGGTGACTTTGGCACAAAATGGACAAGAGTGCGTGATGGACCAGTCACAAGTTGGGCAGCCTGCAGATGGCTGTTGGGAGAGCACTTAATGTTTAAGTTTATAGGACTGAGCAACTAGATAATCAACTGGGCATTCATTTAAAAAAATAATTGGGGAAGAGGAGTCAGACTTCGTTAAAAGTGGGATAGTATATTTGGCAAAATGTCATCAGCAATTTGGCTCTTTTTTCTTTCTCACAGAGTCTCAGTAGTACGTATGGATGTATGCAAGCATCCATCCATCCATCAACAGATTATAAATCTAAAAGTCTTAGGTTTGGTATCAAGAGACTTGAACTTGAACTTGAGTGTTGCTGACATTTACCAGCTCTGGTAACCTTGAACACATTCTTTCGTTGAAGATTTATCTTACAGTGAGCTGAAAGGCTTTTAAAGATAATCTAGCACAGTATCCAGTACAACATCTAGATCTATGATGAGGTATGGATCCATATTATGTCTGTATTTTTCTTAGGACAATGTAATGTAGTTACAGTTCAGTTATGATTTTTATGTCAATCTTAGGGGAGACTCAATGCCCAGGGAAGGTGGCCTCCACTCTGTGCCCATTTCCCATAGACCCAGCCTTGAGTTCAAGAACCAGAAAGAAGATGGCACAGGGGAAATTATGGTAGATATTCCCTCTGCAAACTGCTTTTGCTGATCTTCTCTATCTTTTACCCTTGACATGCTGAAGGCACGTTAATAATGCAATATGCCTCCGAATGGATGTCAACTAATTGAGTTGTTAGACGTGTGGCACTGAGTTTCCCAAAAGCTTCTTGTTTTTGGTCTATAATCTCAATCAGGGAGAGGCATTTATAATATGGAGCTAAATTGATTATTGGTGTGAAATTCTTCAGACAAGAATCCCTAATAGAAAAATAAAGAATCCTGTATTTTAAATATTAAAGCTTGGTAATTTACAGACTATGAATTAACTGTATAAGTTACATGAATTAAAAAAAATATCCCTCATGTACATTTAGCTCTTTGATGGCAAGGTGCTCAACCCAAAGAAGTTTTTTCTGGTTTTTTTTTTTAAACATCTTATCATCTTTGATGTAGGAAAACGTTGCTCTGAACTAGACCCTCAGGGCTGCTCTTTTTCCTTGAAAAAATGCCTTTCCTCTCCTAATTTTCCAAATATAAAACATTTCTCTTTTCTACCCTATGATTTAATAGTTCTCTGTTGGAGTCATTTGCTTCCTTATGTAAATATCATTCACTGGGTTTATTACTGGTATTTGGTACATGCCTACTATGTGCTAGACACTGAATAAGGGGCAGGAGATTTAGGGAATGCAAAATCAGGTAATAAACAAGAAGTCAGGACTGGACTATACTTGCAGTCCATCCAACAGCAGGGTTGTTGACAGTTGTTCACCTCTGGTAACTATGTAGACTGGACTATAGATTGTATCTCGTTTAAAGAAAGTTTGATTTTTTTTCATCCCTCACTACCAAGCACAGAGAAGGAACTAAATATAACTCTGAGTCAATAAAGAATGAGTGTTTGTCTTTTTCTTTCTATCTTTTGACTTTGCTAATTTCACCTTGAAGTCTATACTGAGAAATAGAATTAAGAAAAAGAATAACACCCAGAATGCTATTGTTATTCAGTTATAATTCACCTTGTCTATGAAAAGGTAAAAATGAAAAGGAAGTATATATGCCTGTCACTTGATTATTTGCTTCAGCATAAGAGATAAAAGGAAGGTAAGTTCACACCTACATTCATATCTGCCCTATTCATAATAGACAAGAGGTAGAAGCCACCACAATGTCCACTGATAAATTATTAGATTAAAAAATGTGGTGTATATATATATATATATATATATATATATATATATACAATGGAATATCATTCAAGGAATCCTGTCACATGCTATAACATGTATGAACCTTGAGGACAATATGCTGAGTGAAATAGGTCAGTCACAAAAACACAAATACTGCACGGTTTCATTTATACGAGATATATACAATAATAAAGTTAATAAAGACAAAAAATTGGGGCCTCTGGGTGGCTCAGTCAGTTAAGTGTTGGACTCTTGATTTTAGCTCAGGTCATTTCTCAAGGTTTGTGAGTTTGAGCCCGCATTTCTCTCTCTCCTTTCTCTATGCCCCTCCCACTGCTCTTGTTCTCACTCTCAAAATAAACAAATATTAAAAAAATAGAGACAGAAAGTAGAATGGTGGTTGTTAGGGGGTGTGGGGAGGGGAAAAGGGGGTTGTTTAATAGGTGCAGAATTTCAGATATGCCAGAGAAAAAAGTTCTGAAAATCTGTTTCACAATGAGAATATATTTAACACTACTGATTGTACACTTAAAAATGGTGAAGATGGTAAATTTTATGTCAAATAGTTTTTAACACAGTTAAAAAAAAACTATTATTGAAAAGTGCAGTGTTCCAGGCACTTTACATGGATTATGTCACCTAATCTTCTCTATTCCGTCATTGGACAGGCAAAGAAACACACGTTAAGTTAAATAGTTTTCCAGGCTTTAGGATTCAGAAGCTGAGGATGTGAAATATGAATCCATGTATTTACCTATTTTCCTCTAAGTAACCTATTCAGCAAAGCATTGATAAAAATGTCACAGACACTGAGTAGAGTTTAATAATACTTAAAATAACAGCACAATAATAATACATGAACATTAACTGTGTGCTATGTTCCATGTATTTTTTTTCTGATGGCTTTACACACAACCTATTTAATCTTCAAACTTTAAGACATAAATCTTACTATGAAACCCAATTTACAGATGAGGAAAGTTAAGTAACCTGCTCAAGGTCAAGGAGTCAGTAAGAGGCAGATATTTGACTACAAGTAGTCTGACCCTAGTATCCTTATTTTCACATTACATGACCCAAGAATGAGTGTCTAGTTGGAGGGTGTTTCATACCATTTAAAGCCCCTCTTCCTATACATTATCAACGTGAAATACCAAGCGGAATTGTGAGGTTGGCAAACAGCCATCATTATCTCTATTTTAAGGACGACAATACAAAAGGTCTATCAGAGAAGTTAGGAATCTTATTCAGGAACACACAGTGAGAAAATGATAAAAGGAAGATTTGAATCCAGGTCTCCTGACCTCTGGCTCCATAGCCGAGGTGAGGTCCTAGATCATCTGGGGTATGGAGAGACTGGAGTGTGTCACAGACACTCCCTTACTTTTACACTCATTTCTCTGAGCTCTGTGCAATTGCCAGTGGCCACAGGTCGGGTGGGATTTGTGGATGAGGGCCTCTGGTGACTCAGCCTTGGGGGCAGGCCACAGGGACAACCTTGCCTGAGGGGCTCTCCTGGTCTGTTGAGGGAGGCTTGGGCAAGTCCGTGCCCTGCTCTTTTTTGACATGCCCTCAGAGATCAGGGTTTTTATCGGACACTTGGTGACAGGCACAGAATGTGAGGAAAAGGGACCTCGGTTTAATATCTCACAAGACGGACAGCACATATTATGCTGCTAGTAACTCACCACAGATTTACCGCCCTGTAAGACTAGTGCTTTCTGAAAGAGGGGGAGGAGGCAGGAACAGAAAATGCTTTTTTGTCCCAAGACTTCTTTTACTGCAGATGTTTGCAGCTGGCACTCGGTGCTTTTCTTCCTGTGTGAGTGTATATGAATAACCCACATAATCATGTTTCTATCTTAATTACCTTTCTATTACTTAATTAAAAGACCTGATTCTGATGCCAGGAAAAGCTGGCAGATCTGTGAAGATCTAAACAGAGGGAGAGTGGGCTGTACTTGAAGCAGTCAAGGCCTCCTTACCCTTGAAGTCTCTCAAATGAATGAAGCCATAAATCTTAGGCAACTTATTTTCCCCCTCTCTAAATAATTTTAATATGTTAGAAAATATCTGGCTCACAGTTCTGAAGGGGCATTTGGGTTTTCTCAGTTACCATTTATCTACTACTATGTAACAAAATCCCCCAAAGCTTAATCCCTGAAAACAGCAATCATTTATTATTTATCACAAATCTACAGACAGGTTGGGTGACCCTTTGGATCTGGGTGGGGATTGTCAAACAACTTGTTGGGTTGACTTGTTGGGTCACCTGGGGGCTAGTGGGTCCAGGGTGGGCTCAGCTCTGACCCATATGGTCTCTCATCCTTCAGGCTGCCTGGGCTTATTCTCACTGTGGTTATAGGGTTCTCAGAGAAGACACAAAAATGTGCTGTTGCTTTTTCCAGCCTCTGCTTATGTCCAGTAGGCTAGCATCCTATTGGCCAAGGCAAGTCACATGGCTGAACCAAATGTCAGCCAAAGGTGGGGACTCCGACTCCACAGAAATAACAGAGCCTAACAGTTTGGGGACAGGAAGGACTTCTGGGGGCTAACATTTCAATCAATCTTCTATACTCTCTAAAACACACAGATTCCCTAAAATTTAAGGGTAGTAGCTCTCCCCCAAGAAACAGAGACACTGTTCCCTTTCCTTCTGTCCTGATGCTAGCTTAGGATGGTGCCTTGGATACAGAAGACGCTAAATGTCTTTAAAAGGAATGACTGCAGGGTGTCCTTACCAAGGGCCCAAGTCTCTCAAGCAAATCTCTTTTGGTTCCAGTAACAAGCATCTCTTCAAACTGGCTTCAACAAAAGAGAACCTAACTTATTTCACTGCACTCAGGCCAGGAAATACAAACAAGTTTCTTGAGGGACCAGGACCAGGGACTGAAAGTTATAAGGGGCTTAGTCCACTTGATGGGCCAGAGGCCACCCTTACTCCAATAAACTGTAGTGATATAATGGTTCCAGTGTCCCATGGCACAAAACTTGGCTGTCTGCAGAGCTCTGGATGGAGCAGTGTCCATTACAGATGACTACAGGTAGGAGAGGTTTCTTAAAGAATTTGGAAATTCTTTAAGGTGTAGTAGAGAGCTTAAAGATTCCTGTCCCCTGGTCAAACACTATTCTAGATACTAGTATACTATTCTAGATACTGCTGAGAAGGGATTTTGTGGATGGAATTAAGGTTCTAAATCAGTTAACCTTAAGACAGGATGGAGACTATGTGGGTGGGCCTGACCTAAGCAGTATTTTCTCTGCCTGGTGGCAAAAAAGGAATTCAGAGATTCAAGGCATGAAGAGATTTGACATGCTGTCTCTAGCTTTCAGGATTAAGGGCCATGTGAAAAGGAATGTTTATGGTCTCTAAAAGCCAAGAGCAGCCTCTAGGTTTCAGCTAGAAAGGAAATGGAGACCCCAGTTCTACAACCAAAAGAGCTGGATTCTGCTAACCACCTGAATGGGTTTGGAGCATATTCTTTCCTAGAGCCTTCAGATGAGAGTCCAGCTGGCCAATACCTTGATTTTGGCCTTATGACACCCTCAGCAGAGAATCCAGCTGAGCCACACTCTATTACTGACTTACAGAAACTGAGATAATAAACAGGTGTTGTTCCAAGTTTCTGAGTTTGTGATAATTTGTTAAGATGCAATAGAAAATTAATCCACAGGATGATTACCATTTCCATTTACCTCTCTAAAAATGTTATACCATTTGATTAATGACATAACTGAAATTATCACTCATACTTTGCCCTAAATTTGTTGGCCTGAAGGACTTCATGATCTGTGGGAGTAAAAATGTTCCGAGGGAAAAGAAACATTATAATTCAAAGGGGTAAATTGTGAGAGGGAAAGATTAAATTTTCAACTGAGGGGAAGTAATATGGCTTTTGTGGATTGCAATCTTGCATGGTAGGCTTTCAAGTAGACAGCGTAAGTTCTAAGGCACTGGTAACCTGAGGGGTGTGTGCCTGTGTATGTGTGAGAAAGACAGATAGATAAAGACAGAGAGACATACATAGAAAACAAAGAGACAGAGAGGGAAGAGATTAGTGAAAAGGTAATGAAAAGAATTTTAAAAAGCCTTAAATTTACCTCTACTTCTGTATATTCCATCTCCTCAATTATATTTAATATCATCAGCAATCATACTTGCTCTAGTACATCTGAGCTCAATCCCTATCTATCTATCTATCTGTCTCTATCTATCTATCTATCTATCTATCTATCTATCTATCTGAATGAGAGAGACAGGGAGGGATGGAGGGATAGAGAAAGAAAAAAATATTAAAAAATATAAATTAAAATGAAAAGCAGGGAATTCACAGAAGCTGTATAGATTGGGATTTGATACCATTCCATGAATTCCTCAATTCTTCAGTAAAGTTACTAACTCAAGAAATGCTAAGAGTGATTGGATTTCTTATGGGAAGCATTGAAGGTGCAGGAGCTTTGATGAGAGTCAAAATCAAGATGTGATGCAGGACATCAGGGTACAACTTCTAAAGGGACGATGCAAGAGAGCAAGTGGGACGAGATATAACCTTCTTTTGACCTCTGTGAATTTCCAGTATATGTTTGGACTTACTTACACAGACTTAGAAAACATTTTTTAAATGTTTATTTATTTTTGAGAGGCATAGAGAGAGAGAGACAGAACACAAGCAGGGGAGGGGCAGAGAGAGAGACACAGAATAGGAAGCAGGCTCCAGGCTCTGAGTTGTCAGCACAGAGGCTGATGAGGGGCTCGAACCCATGAACCATGAGGTCATGACTTGAGCCGAAGTCTGCCACTTAACCAGCTTAGCCACCCAGGAGCCACTAGAAAACATTTCTGTTCATTCAATAAACATTCCTTGAGTATCTATTACTCACAGGTGCTCTGACAGGTGATACAGGGAATACAAGAGTACATGCTGATGATGGTAATGATGGTGACAATGGTGATAATGATGGTGACAATGGTAATAATGGTGGTGACAATGGTGATGGTGACAATGGTGATAATGATGGTAACAATGATGCTGGTGACTACTGGGATGATGATGGTGATGATGATGGTGGTCACCGTGGTGGTGGTGATGGCGATGATGGTAATGATGGTGACAGGTGGTGGCAAGGATGGTGGTTACCATGGTAGTGATCATGGTGATGCCAGTGGCAATGCTGCTCTAAGTTCACAAAGAACCAACTCTTTTTTCATCTGATCCTCACATCCAGCCAGAAAGATAAACAGGACAAGGACATTTTGACATTTTTTTACAAAACAGTGAACAGAGCTCTGGTGATCAGCCCAAAAGGTCATGAAAGAGCTAGCACTGGCCCCATCTCTAAATCTGTGTCTTCTGTTTTTTTCCAGTAACCTAGTATTTTCTGAAAGTGGTGCTGTTTCTTCTGAGAGTGGGCCCCCTATTTTAGTAAGCATATAACCAAGCCTAGAAAAATAGCACTCATTTGTTTTAACACATCCTAGAAAGATCAATAAAATTAGCATTGCAAAGACATAGTTTCAGTGATACTATCTATTAGGATGAAATCAAGGCAGGTACAAATTGAATTAAATATTAAAGTGAGAATAGTACAGATAGGGAAAGTGAAATATAAAAGATTAACATTTATAAACAATGCATTATACCATGTTGCAGACGTTTATAATCCAGAAAATGTTGAAGGTAAGTATGATACCTATAAAACCAGACACCAGTTAAGATATCATAGCTATGACTCCTGATGCACTCTTCGGGCAATATACCAGAGGAGAAGCCAGGAAATCTGGTTTTGTTAATTACACTTTTGCCTCTCACTGAAAGTATGACTTTGGGCAAATCTCTCTGGATGTGCTTTCC
Organism: Cryptoprocta ferox; assembly: GCA_028646485.1. Taxonomy (NCBI): domain Eukaryota; kingdom Metazoa; phylum Chordata; class Mammalia; order Carnivora; family Eupleridae; genus Cryptoprocta; species Cryptoprocta ferox. The sequence continues at coordinate 80,253,258 of CM053568.1, read as the reverse complement.
TTATGAAATGAAGGAACAGAAATTACCCTTCCCAGGGCAAATACCTCATGTTGAGTAAATCTGCTGAAGGACAGGTAAAATGTATAGCAAGGTGTATTCTAGGGCTGGGCTGCCTGGGCTGGAATTCTGGCTTTCCTAGTTGTCAGTGGTGTAACCTTAGACAAGATACTTAACCTCTCTGCTCAGTTTCCTCATTCACAAAATGGAGATAAGAAAAAGCATTCCCACAGAGTTGCTGTGAGGGTTCCATGAGTTGATTAGAGGAAGTGCCTAGCACAATAAACACTATGGACATGTTGCTATGTTTATTATCTTGGGGCTTCAGAAGAAGGGTCTATTACAGTCATTCGAAAGGATGAAAAGAAGCTTCATGGAAAAGTGGCATCGCAGATGGACCAAATATGTCACCAGTATATCTGCATGGAACTTTCCAACCATGCTAGAGAAGGAAAGAGAAGTGTGGCAGAAAGGTGAGGGCAAGGGGTACCTGGGTAGCTCAGTCGGTTAAGTGTCCAACTTCAGCTCAGGTCATGATCTCACAGTTTGTGAGTTCTAGCCCCGCGTCAGGCTCTGGGCCGACAGCTCAGGGCCGACAGCTCAGGGCCAGGAGCCTGCTTCAGATTCTGTGTCTCCCTCTCCCTCTGCCCCTCCCCAATTAGTGCTCTGTCTCTCAAAGATAAATAAAAACATTTAAAAAAATTTAAAAAAAGAAAGAAAGGTGAGGGCAAGTAGGCTGGGGGAATAGAGGAAAAAACCCACAAGAGGTGAGTCTGTCCAGTTCTGTAGAGACTAAGCAGAAACTGCCACAGTTCTAGGTTGCCCAGGTCTTCTTTCCTCTGGGTCCTACTCACAGTTTGGGACATCTACCATGTCTGAGGCTTCCAGCCAAGCGTGGCTGATTTGTAGGATGGTCATACACCCATGGGGCAGTGGGTGAAGAAGTGTCTGACTGCCTCCCTGTGACTCTCTCAGCAACAGCTCTGGGTAAGACTCCCAAAAGGAAGCTGCCAGTGTAACTGAGGCCTGGACCCCCATTTTGGCCTCCCTGTTCTTAACCTCTAAGAACAACCCATTCTTCTCTCTTTCAACATGGTGACTGTTCAACAGATCGTATGCTCCTCTGTTAAACAAAACCAAACAGTTACTCTCTCCACATGCTATTAAACACAGCTACATTAAAATAATGTGTAGGTTGAGACAAATACATACCACCACAAGATAATTGGGAGTTAAGTCACTGTGACAAGCTGAATAACTAAATTAACCCTATTAAAACCTGTTTTCATGGGGTCAAAGGCTTTTCAGTGGAAGAAATCAGGTGTAAAGGAAAGCACTTACTTTTTGAACACCTTGCAACACTTGCCAAAAAATAAACCAGTTGCTTGGAGAAGGAAGCAAACAATTTGACTTAGTTCAAGTAAAAGACAAAATGAGGTCATAGGTATTTGCTATTTTTAATTTAAATTCTATTAGCTTATGAAGGGGACACTATTTTTTCCTCTATCCCAGTAGAAGCATTTTATGATGAGTATTCCAATACACTAAATGTGGTTTAACGGTAACTCACTAGAACTTAAAAGAAATTTCAATTAAAGCAACAATGCGGTTTAGTAGTGAACCTATCAGATTTGGAGGACTTAACAAAATGATAAAAATTCCCTGCTGGTGAGGGTGTGAGGAAAGAGGCTCAAGCCTGGGGGCAGGGTGGTGGTAAAATTTCTGGGTGACTACTTCAGAGCCAAAGAATGATCCAATGTATCCTGTGCATTTCCCCTGTCCCAGCTCCTTACTTCTAGGCAAGTACAAGATCTACCACGTAAAGCAACAAAATGACTATATATTAAGCTACAGGGATATAAGCTCATTGAGAGCAGGAATGATGATGATGATTATGATGATTTATTTATTTATTTAAATTCAAGTCAGTTAACATACAGCACAGTACTGATTTCAGGAGTAGAACCCAGTGATTCATCACTTACATATGACACCCAGTGATCATCCCAAAAAGCTCCCTCCTTAATGTCCATCACTCATTTAGCCCATCCCCCCCACCCACCTCTCCTCCAGCACAGCAGGAATTATTTTGAAAATGTTTCATCTTCTTGTTACCCAGAACCTAGGACAGTGCTAACACAGAATGAGCAGTCAAAAGGTGTATATATATGGTAACAAATACAAATTATAGTGTTTTTATATCAAAAGACACCTAAATGCTTGTTCACAGGAATGGAGGGAATAAAATATGATCTAACAATACAAAAGGATATGAGGCAGCCATTAAAAATAATGCTGTAGATTAAATAATGCTTGGGTGGCTGAGTCAGGTGAGCTTCTGATTCTTGATTTCAGTTCAAGTTATTGTTTCAGGGCTGTGGGATTGAGCCCCTTGTTGGGCTCCATGCTGAGTGCCTGCTTAAGATTCTCTCTCTCTCTCTCTCTCTCTCTCTCTCTCATTCACTCTCTCTCCCTCTTTCCATGTTCACATATGCTCTCTCTCTCCCTCTCAAAAAAATTCTGTAAAAAAAAACTTATAAGACACAAAAATATGTTTTTGATCAATTGCTATCTGAAGGTAGCCAGTTTCAAATAATATGTACACTTTCATCTTAATTTTTCTATAAAGAGTATGTACATATAAAAATTGGGAGATACATACTAGAATGTTAACACACTGGCTATATCTGGTTGTAGTTTACTGATGGTATTTTTCTCTTAATTTTCTAAAATGAGCAAAAAAAATTGTAATGAGATTAACTGGAGGTTAGGACCAGGCTGAAATGATGAGTAAACTCCCTCAAAGTGAGAAAAAACAGATTTTTCTGAATATCTCCATAGAAAAGATCCAGAACCAATGGGAGGATGATGCTGAGGAGGAGACATCAATTGCGTAAGCAATCAGAGCTGTTCAATAACAGGATGTGCCACAATTTGAAGTAGTGAACTCCTCATTCCTATAGGTATGCAAGCAGAGGGTAGGTGACCATCCAAGAAGAGTTAGTTTTTCCTAAACTCTTGAACTAAATAAACTTTAAGTTCTATAAACCTGAGAGTTGAAGATTATCTGAGCTGACTGGCATACATCCCTCTACAAACTGTATTTGATATGAAATAGAATTCTTTTTTTTTTTTATCAACCAAGGATGTGTTTCTATTTATCCGTCTGTTTCCTGTGGTATCTTTCCCTGCTTTGTTGCTTCTTTTATTTGTCAGGCCTCTGTAAACTGTCCTTCTTCACTTGTTATACTACCTGTAGGATCAGAGTTTCATTCGTATCTATTTTGATGGTTTCTGGGTCTTCAAGAATACTGTATAGAGTGTCAAGTAACCTTTATAGTTATCATGAATCTTCTTAAAGTGAATTGGTTTTCAACCGTCTGAGGCTTCCCTTTAGTAATGTCATTGGATGGGGTCTAGAAAAGGGAGAGTCTAGGATGAGAGCCAAGGGCTGTTGAATAGAAAGGAGATGGGGTTCTATACATCCATTCACTGGTTTTGATAAGAGTTATTCCTAGCCAATTAAAGTACCCTTAGAAAAGTCATTGCCTTTCTTGAACTATCATACATTGGTCTATATCTATTTATAGCTTCAAATTTTTTACAGGAAATTACAGAATAATTTTGATATTGAATTTGTATCTAATCTTAAATAGTTCAAAGGACCACTGTTTAGAATCACAATATGAACAAACTCTGTATAAAACCAGTTATGTAGTGTTTCAGTTAGTGTACACAGATCATGCTTTTTGAAGTTGTTCAATCCTGAGGATAGTCCAAGGAATAAGGCTATACTTGACAGTAAATAATATTTGACTCAACTCTCTTCTGATTTTGGTTCACCATAGTAGGTTAGGGTAGCAAATTTATTTGGTACAGATCCAAGTGCTGCATAAAGATAGCTTAAAGCATATCCCAGAGCCTGCCAAAGAATTAATCTAGACCCAACTGCTCTTATAAAAACTTACTTGGTCAGGTTTGTAGAGCCGTGAAAGGGTCTAGAGCACATATTTATTTTGTGATAAAACTACAAAACTTCTCAAGACATACTTGTTGACTTTATAAAAGAACACAAAGTGCTAGCAAAGTGCCAAGTTCATTGTTTGCATGATCAATTTCTTGGAATCCTTTGGAATAACCATGTGGGCTCTCTGGCAAGGGGTGAAGAAGAAGATGATAAAACACTACAAAAACCATCTCAAATGGTGTCTTCTGAAGTAACTGAAGCAGTGCTTTCAGGGAAGACTGCTGAAGCATCCCTCTTCTCCCATTGCCAAGAACTCCTGGAAAATCACAAGGTAAGCAGATTAGGCAGAAGGCATTTGGGATGCTTCATCAAGCCTGCTGAAGTACCCTTGAGCAATACCCTATTTCATTAGCTATTCAATGGAATGGGAATAAGAGAACAGGGATGCAACGCTGACCATCAAAACAGAAGGTCACTGTAAGGAGATTTCCTAGCCTGCTGCCCATTGCCAAGGGCCACTATTCACATATGTTGAGTTGGAAGAGGCCCATCAGTAAGTTTCCAGGACAGGGAATTGGAATCTATTCTTTTCCATTGCTTCTGGTCTTGGAATAGTACAGAGGCTAATCGAGACATGTGGCACAGGGTCCACAGTCCTTCAAACTCCTCTTAGGCTCCCCAAATCAATCTGTGTGCTTCCTGCCATGTCTTGAGACTCAGATCTTGAGAGCAGTAAGGTGCATGAAGAGGGAGAGAGTATGCAGAATACAGTAAGACAATGTGACCTGCGCTTTGTTAAGAAATTAAGTGGGGCGCCTGGGTGGCTCAGTCGGTTGAGTGTCCGGCTTCGGCTCAGGTCATGATCTCAAGGTTTGTGGGATCGAGCCTTGCATCGGCCTCTGTGCTGACAGCTAGCTCAGAGCCTGGAGCCTGTCATCAGATTCTGTGTCTCCTTCTCTCTCTGACCCTCCCCTGCTCACGCTGTCTTTCTCTCTCTCTCAGAAATAAATAAAACATTTTAAAAAAAGAAATTAAGCAAGCTGTATGTTTTAGAGAAGCAGCAAGGCCTGAAAAGGTGGTCTTATGGCACCATCTCCACAGATACCCAGAGATAGGATGATGAGAACAGTAATGAACATGATAAAGGCTGAAAATCCACAGGGATATCCGACTGATCTATTCCTTGACACAGGTATCTATATAAAGACTTTAAGATAACAATATTTTAATGCCCAGTTCTTTGCAATACTTTGGCTGAGATGCAGGAGTGGACATTAACACATATTTGGCATGTGGGCCATCTCTGGTATACTAATTTCCGTTTGCTTAGTCATGTAGCCAGCAGTAGAGCTGATCTCAACTAAGGTGGCTGGTACTAATTGTTAGATTCCAATTACTAGTTGTTCAAGGTTTATCAAGTATTGTGACTTTAATTAGGGCCCTAAGATGTAAACTGCAATGTCTTTAACAGACACATTCCGATGGGGATAATTTGATGAGCCAGTTGCTGTTGTATAGTAATTGAAAACCAAAGAGAGATTCACATATGAATAGTAAATTAAGATGTGCAGTAGTAGCAGGGATTTATACCTGGACCGTTAGAGGCCTTAATGACCCCATAAAAGGGAATAAGGTCATTTGTTATTTAAAGGATCATAAGATATTGCATTTCATAAGGATATTGAGCATGCACAAGGTTAAAGCGCTCATGGGTGAGCCAGATTCCCCCTTTATTCCATTTATAAGCAGAACCAGGAGAGTTAGCACTTCTTTGTAATAAAGCTCTAAATTCTAGAATGACTTGCTACTCTACGTCCCAAATCCCAAAGGGCAGTTGCTGCTGGGCTGGGCTTTGTAAAATGTTAGTTTCATCCTCAAACTCAGCACAGGCACTGAATCCTCCATTTTAGAACCAATTAAAGTGAACGGTTTTCCAATTTTCTGGGACAGATTGTCACAAGTGGCTGAATGGGGAGACCCAGAGGTCTGGAAAGGGTGGCAGGGAAAAGCCTAATTCTTGGTATTCTTTGGGTACAGCAGGTCTCATTTTACGTTGAATAAAAAATTAAAAGGGCTCAGCTATATATAGATGAGGGGGTTAATAGTGGAAAGAGAACTCTCAATTACCCACAGAAACAAAGGGAAAACCCAAAATACCAGATTATCCAACATAGTATTTGTTGGCATTTGGAGTGTATGATTGGCATCGTGTTTGCATCCTTAATGCTGTTTCCCTTAGGCTGCTGTGGGAGTAAAGCGGTGTTCCCCTTACATACAACCTAACAGCAGGAAAGGAAAGCTGAGGAATACATTTGAGGGTTCTTCCCGGGATTAAAATTTGGTTGCAGATAAACCCCTCTGTAGATAAAGGAGAAGTGACAGCAATGTCTTTCCTGCCTATGACCCATTTTGTTTCCTTCCTTTTGTGGCAGGAGGCACGTCTGTGGACACACACACACCTTCGCAGAGAGCCATGCAATCATTTCTGCTATCATTATCGTGCAGCCCACAGGTGTTTTCCATAGCCAGGGTCTAACCAGGCACAGCAGAGGACTGTGGAAGGACAGGCTAGAAAATGAGGAAACAATTTCTTTAGGTAAGTAATTAGAACAACAGGAGCAAATCAGAAGACTAAATGTTGCTATTTAAATGGAAATTCAGCCAGGCCTCAACATGCTGAGAATTTTATCTATGCAACGTTAAAAGGCTCAGGTGATGAGAATCTTAGGTGTGTAACTATGGGCTGTTGCACTGATTTGATGGGATTCTAGGCAATATTTCTAATGTGGAAAGATGAGCATACAATCACAAGTTAATTGTTATTAGAGTGATCAATTATGAGCTATTTCAAACATCCAAGAAGGTAGAGAAATAACAGATACCCATATGTCTACCTCTCAGAATTATAAAATTTTGACAATTTCTTGTCTTCTGATTTAAAAAAAAAAGCTATAGATATGGCTGTGGTCAATTACAAAACACAAAGGGATATAATTTTCCACTTCTCCCTGTTGGCTTCCTCCAGTATGACTTTGTATTTCTTCCTGTCAAGGGTAAAGTCTTTTTCTCATTCCATGAAACTGGGCTAGCCTAGTGACTTGATCTAGCCAACAGAATGTGACTCTTTGACTTGATGTGGTCAGTGTGCACGAGTTCTGAGCCTCGGCTTCAGAGAAACCCTGTCAGCCGCCCTGTGAACAGGACTGGACTGCCCTGCTGGGTGATGAGAGACATGTGACCCAGTCACTCCCATTACACAGTGACAGCTAGCCACCCCCTCCTCCCCATCTGCTAGCTGATGGGCAAATGCATGAGTGAGCCCAGCTAAGATCAGAAGAAGAGCCTAGCTGGTTCCAGCTCAAATTGTTATCCACATGATGGTGAGCAATAAAAAGTGGTTGCTGTTTGCAAGCCACTAAGCTTTGAGGTGGTTTTTTGCACGACACTGGACCACTGATGCAATGGTTAAACCTACATTCTCCTCATATCCTACCTTCTCCACCTCCTCCTGTCCCTGGAAGTTTCCACTATTTTGAAACCGGGGTCTATCCTTCCAATACATGTAAAGATACCCTGGGTGTATACAAAATCAGCATTAAATTCTATTCATAAAATGATGTATAAGGTATTGCTTAAAGGAAACATAAATCATACCATATTTTACATATCCTTTGCTCCTTGCTTTTTTCTAGTCTACTTGTTTTTATAAATATCCATGGTGACACATGTGGATATCATTTATTTTAAGTACTATGTATTTTTTTCAGTGTATGAATATACCACAGTTTATCCATTCCTTTACTGCCAGAGTAATGAGGAGCTGGGCTGAAAGATCTTTCAGCCTTACCATGCTATGATTCAAATAAATGCAAACCAGCAAAAATACTCTGTAAAGAGTCAATCAGGATAAAAGATAGAAAGATTCCTTAAGCCTTCATGTACCAAACACCTCTTAATAATTGATGGTTTGATTGAGTCCTGAACAACACGGGTTTGAACTGCACGGGTCCACTTACATGTAGCTTGTTTTAGATAAATACAGTGCAGCACTGTAAATGTATTTTCTCTTTCTTATGATTTTCTTTTCTCTACCTTACTTTATTGTAAGAGTACAGCATATAATACACATAACGTATCAGAATATGTATTAATCAACTGTTTATGTTTTTGATAAGGCTTGTGGTCAATGGCAGGCTATTAGTAGTCAGGTTTTGGGGAGAGTCAAAAGTTATACATGGATAAAGAAGAGGTGGTACAAATATAAACAATGGTGTATTATTCAGCCATAAGAAGGCTGAATAATGAAATCTTGCCATTTGTAACAACCTGGATGGAGCCAGAGAGTATTATGCTAAGTGAGATAAGTCAGTCAGAGAAAGACAAACACCATGTAATTTCACTCATATGTGGAATTTAAGAAACAAAACAAACAACAATGAAAAATAAAGAGGCAAACCAATAAACTGAGTCATAAGTATAGAGCACCAACAGGTTACCAGAAGGGAGATGGCTGATATAGGTGGAAGACATTAAAGACTACACTCATCTTGACAATAATTGAGTAATATATAGAATTGTTGCATCACTACAGTATACACTTGAAACTAATATAATGCTATATGGTAACTATACTGGAATTAAACTTTTGAAAAAAAATTTAGAAGTTATGTGTGGAGTTTTAACTACATGGCAGGGGGGTTGGCTCCCCTACCCCCTGCATTGTTTAAGGGGCAACTGTAATAAAGCAAAGAACATTTATTTTCAGCTACAAAAACTCTACATTGTTAGGTCAGGATTCAAAGAAATAAGCCCAGGAATATTTAATTTAATGACACTTACTTACTTTTAAGGACTTTACAAAACAAACAAACAAAAAAACCACATGGTTTCACCTTGAGAAAACTGTTATTAAAATATTTCTTACAGTCGGTAAGCTCAGAGTTGCTTCATAGTATATCCTTAGTAATAGCCTTCCAAGACCTGATCTCTCCCTATATCTCGAAAGTAGAGGTTCAAAGTAGAACAGAGGGATGAATGCTTTCGCATCAGCACATCACTGTGTGCTGTGGTGATTGGTCAAGTGTCTGTTTGGGGATGCCATCAAAGACTGTGATAGCAAGATAACCACACATCCAAGTTTGACTGGGAAAGACAGTCCTGGCTTACACCTGTTGTTACAGCATCATAATTAGTAGTGATCCTTTCATTTACGACAGGGGTCCTGATTCAGATGATAAATTACATAGTTACCATGGTGCACATGGGACATTCTGTCCAGATCCTTCTCATGAAGGATTTGTTACTGCTTGTTGTGAGCAAATGGCCCATAGTTTTCTGCCCCTTCAGGATTGGCCTTACCTGCAGAGGCCTGCCTTACTCAAAGTCACACTCCTTTCCAGAAGTTGCCCATATCTGGTGACTTTCAGGGATTATAAACGCCTGGCTCTTAGTTCATCCAAAGGACTCTGGAGTTCTGGCTTAGCATTCTAGAGTTCTGGGTGAGTACTGCGCCTTGCTTTCTCCCTCATCCCACACAGATCCCTTCCCTTTCACAGATGTTGACTGCAGTACACTCCTGACAAACATGCAAATGCACTTTAGAATCTGTTTCTCAAGGAACCCAACCCACAACAATAGGTATGAGAAGAGGGCTTTTTGAGCTGGGCCAATATGATGATCAAGAAGCTGAGGGAAATGACTCCAATGAAAAGCCGTGATCAATTGCCCAGTTTCCAAAGCTAAGTCAGCTTTCTCATGGGGAAACCCCCTGACTGAAGAAGAGACGGGGTACCCTGGATAGGGGTGCTGCAGGAACTGGCAAATGTGAATGGCAACAAGTCCCCAAGGTGTTCGGCAAAGGGACCAAAGTCCATTTACCAGGGAAAAGGGAATATATCAACATCCCCAAAACTGTTGAACACAATCCAAATTGGCACTGATACCCAGAAATCCCAGACATTCTCATGACACCCTTGGTGCCCTGGAGGCAGATTGAAGCCAGGTTATAAATGCAGCCCTGATTAAGCTCTAGGTCACAGTAGGTCTATTAAGTCTACAAAATAACTTGGTAGTCATTTCTTTGGTTTGTGCTTATATAACCTAAAAACTCTGAAGAGGTATTTGGTACCATCTTCTCTTTGAGTCCTTCGACCATGGAATAAGAGCTATTATGGGGGGCAGGCAGGCCAAGTAGAGACCTCCACAGGAACAGGGAACATAGAAACAGGTGGACATTGATGCCAAGAGGGCCAGTACACCAAATCTAGCAAAACACTGCAACAATATGTCAAAAATATCTCCTCCCCCATTCTGTCTTTTGCTGTCAAACAGCAGAATGGAACTTGAAGAAAACACAGGGTACAGGTTGAGCAGGCCAACATGACTGAGGAGGTATGCTTTGGGAAATGACTGATGCACTCTCCCAGACACTGACTTATTGCTCGGAAACAACAATTATTTACTTTAGCAGAGCTACTTTTTATTAGAGTAAAACGTCCCAGTCAGCTTATTGGTCTCTTTCCTTTAATAGCTGTTCTCAAGGTAATCAATGACTTTTAACAGCCAGGCTCAGTTATCAATGTACAAGAGTAACTTTATTGATTTGACAGATACTTTTCTGCACTGGGCACCAATTATTGCTATCTGAATTGTGCCACATTAGGCTAGAAACACCATGTAATCTTGCTAGTTATTTAATGCAGTCTGGTGATTGGCTTCAAGAAGCTTTATAATCACAGAGTTGATTTGTGAGTTAACAATACTTTAAATTCCAGAGAGCTAAGAAGCAGAGTCTGCTTAAAAAAAAAGGTTAATAGAATAAGACATCCAATCTATCTCATTTTTGTGAGGGTAAATGAATGGAAATTTTACAAGGGTATATAAATCTTACAAACATTTGGTGTGCTACTAGAAACTAGGGTATTTCTAAAATAGAAATATCACCCAATATTGATACCATTAAAATTCTCCATTAAAATGCATACTATTTGATTTCATAAACATTCCTAAAATTAGAAATCATTAGAACTATTAAAAAGATATGTCTTCATTTCTGATTAAAAATGGAGAAAAATCAAGAGTCGGAATGTCATTAATATTATTAACCCAGACACTAACCTAGCTGCTTAATTAAAAAACAACAATGTAAAAAAAGATCAGTGAGGGCTCCAGCCACACAAAGCAGCCTCAGGCTGGACAGTGGTTGTAGTTCTGTGTAATGACATGTCCTTACAGCCCAGAATTTAGCCCCTGAAGACTTGTGGCATTCCCTTGTTTTGTTGTGTGTACAGTGGAATTCAATACGGTTGCTACCATTAAGACCCACACTCTTTTCCAGTCTGAATCTTTCTTGCTTCATTCATTGTTTCTTTCCATCACTGACTTAATAAATAATTACTGTGTTCTTACAATGTGCCTTACCACAAATCAGGCCCCAGTGATACAGTGGTGAGTAATGTAATGATGGAAATGAAAGTATTTCCTCCTCATATCCAGTTCTACCATTCACAGTTATTTTCAAATAAAAATAACTTGATTGCTGCTATAAGGAAATGATGATGCATTTCAAGTATACCTTGAATATCAATAATAATGGATATTTGGGGCCAAATTCTCAGCGAGGCCTACCTGGAGTCTGTAATTTTTAAATCTTATTTGTCCAAATTCCAAAGTATTAAAATTTCACATTTGAATGAATAATTAAACAGCACTGTAAAGTTCAGGATGCCCAGAAAGAAAAAGATTTAGTTAATATTATATTTATCATAAGAATATGCTTAGTTTTGCCCTCTTGGGGGACTAGGGTCTTTAGTAAAATGGTCAGGTAGTATTCTTTCAGTCCAGAAATCCATATACAATAATACCTGGATGAGTTAATGAAGTTGGGACTTTATGGGAATGACAAAAATATTCATTGCAAGTGTTTGGTGCCAAGGTAGGTAATGAGGACTACATACATGTTTCCATATGATTAATTTGGGTAAAAATCTGTATAACCACCCTAAATGTATAATGGGGTTCTGACCTACATTCCAGTTTCCTTTTATTAAGAAAGTCCTTAGTCTTTTCTTCTTCAAATGTCTAAATGCATTGTAAATATATCTTTCTTTGTGGATTTCTAAGGAGATTTGCAAGGGCTTGTCTAGCAAGCAGAATTCTACTTGCTAATTCTGGAAAGAGTTCTGCAGATCTACTGGCCCTTGAAACTGTTTCTCTGCTTTGAACACCTCGTCCTGAACCTATGTTCTTTGTTATAATCTCCATCTGTATTTTATGGCTCTGGCAATATACATGGAATTATATTTTGCAAGTTTTTCCTACTGATTAGGATTTCCTATTTCCTACTGAACACAGATGAATTACCAGGTTCCCACTTCTTTTCCTGAAAATATTCGTCCTAGAGGACAAAACTTGAGCCATAGACTAGTGTAAGAAGTAGTGTAAGAAAGTGTCTGGTTAGGGTAGGCTGAACTAGTTTAACAGTGTCAACGAAACAAATTTAAGAATATGAGATGGCTCAAGTACAATGGAAATTTATCACTTCTAATCTAAAAGGTCCAAAGCATGTATTCCTCGTTGACAGTGGTAATCTTGGGGTTGTTCCCCATGAACCTGAGGGAGAGGCAGAGCCACCATCCACAAAAGGAATGTAAAGGTGTGAGCGAGGAACACGAGGAGCAGCAGCCACAGGACTCAGGACCTCTGATTTGTCCTAATTACATGGGCAGTGTAGACGTCAAGCCTCCACTATGACCTCAAGGAAGTTGAAGGGACTCCTGAAAAGTGACTAATATTAGACGTTATGCTAACCTTGTGTATGAGGCTCAGAGCCTAATTTTGTTTGATTTAGAAAAACAAAGAGAACTGACTTTGACTTTCATGGAGTAATGTCTGCTACATTTACATAAACCACAGTTTATTCTATCATTGCAATATCAAGCAATGAAGGCCAATTTCTAAGTTTCAGTCAGCTCCCTTTTCGTCTCTAATAACAGGATGGTTTTTCTTCAAGGACAGCATGGTAATGTCTGTGCACTCTACGAGGTACTGAATGGTTCTCTCCATTCACCCCTTCCATCCCCCATGACAGCAGTGTTTATATCCTGTAGGACATGCCTTTTCCCTTTCCCCACTGCTCTCCTTTCTGATTCTGTTAAGGTTCTCTCTCCCTCATCTGAAGATACCTACTGCTCATCCTCTTCACCTACCATGGATCTTTCTACTCTCCTCTTAGAGCTTTGCTATCATCAGGCAAATTTTCCTTTGTGAGATGCTGCAGTGTGTCTTAAAAGCACCATCAGCTGACTGGCTTTTCCATTTATAGTTTACAAAGAGCTATAGTATGATGCACGTTCTACTTCCAGTAGTAGGAAGTCTCTTTCTGATTAGATTTGTGGTAAGAAAGAATCACCTTTGGACAGATACATATAAACTATGAAAAAATTAGTTACTATGCCATCACACATCACCTCTCGCCTATGAGTGACCCTCCTACTTAACCACTTATGGGCAGTAGTACACAGACTTCCACAAGATCATTGAATGTTAGAGAACTTCATGGGAAAGACTCATGATAAAGACATCAGGTCATAGAAACCAACAGCTTAAAAGTGTGTTTCCTGCATGTATGGTATGGTTTGAAGGTAAATATCTTCATGTAACAATCATTTGGAGACTCATTTCCTGATTTTTCTGTGAAGTACCTTCCAACAAGTCTTTGCTATATTCTCCAGAGATAATTTAGTTTTACTTTATTCAGGCCACGAGATACAACACAAGCAACAAGGCACATTTCATGATAGTTTTGGTTTATCTTTTAGCTTTGCAAATATTTCTGAAAAACTCTGATTTTCTTTTCTTAAAATGATGTAGTATATATCATGCAGAAAAAAGAACGAATTTCAGCATGGGCTGGGGGGAATGGTAATTAATGTTCATATATGCACCAGAACGATTATATGAGAAAATTCCTTCAAAATAATCACAGCTGATCTAAATGGTTGATAGCAAAATTAAAGTATGCATGCTTTAATAACAGTACTTACTATAAATTGAGCACTAATGTGTGAAGTCATGTAGTCTGGACTTTATATGCATTATGTATTTAATCCTCATAAAAATCCACATATTGGCCCTATTCCACAGATAAGAAAATTGATTCAGAGATGTGAAATGACTTTCCCACAGTCACATATCTAGGAAAACCCATGCTGGAATTCAACTCAAGGTGTTTAATTCCAAATGCCACATGTTTCATCACTTTACCACCTCCATGAACTGTGTGCATCTTCAGGTGATATTCTACATTTTTGGAGTTGTATTACTTTATTTTATTTTTTTAATCAGGTATAATTACATACAGTTTATATTAGTTTCAAGTGTACAACGATTCAGCAATTCTATATATTTCGCGGTGCTCATCAACACAAGAATACCCTTAATCCCCCTTTTATTTCACCCATCCCCTACACTTCCTCCCCTCTGGCAACCACCTGTTTGTTTTGAGAGTCTCAGGTTTTTTGTCTCTTTTTTTCCTTTGTTTGTTAGTTTCTTTTGTTTCTTAAATTCCACATATGAGTGGAATCATATGGTATTTATCTTTCTCTGATTAACTTATTTCACTTACCATTAAACATTCTAGGTCCATCCATGTTGTTGCAAATGACAAGATTTGATTCTTTTTTATGGCTGAGTAATATTCCATTAAAATATATACCATATCGTCTTTATCCATTCATCTATCAAAGGACACCGGGGTAGCTTCCATATGTTGGCTATTATAAATAATGTTGCAATAAACAAAGGGATGCATATATCTTTTCAAAGTAGTGTTTCCATTTTTTTTTTTTGAGTGAAAATCCAGTAGTGACATTACTGGATCACACGGTCATTTCATTTTTCCTATTTGCACTGTTTTCCACAGTGGCTGCACCAATTTGAATTCCCATCAACAGTGCAAGAGCGTTCTTGTTTCTCCACATTGGCAATACTCTTTTCACATATTTTTTATTTTAGTCATTCTGACAGGTGTGAGGTGTTACCTCATTGTGGTTTTAATTTGCATTTCCCTGGTGATTAGTGATGTTGAACATCTTTTCATGTGTCTGTTGGTTATCTGTAGGTCTTCCTTGGAGGAATGCCTATTCAGGTCCTCTGCCCTCTTTTAAATTGTATTTCTGGAGTTTTTTGGTATTGAGTTGCATCAATTCTTTTTATATTTTAGGTATTAACCCCTTATTGGATATATAACTTGCAAATATCTTCTCCCATTCACTAGGTTACCTTTTTGTCTTGTTGATGGTTTCCTTTGCTGTGTAAAAGTTTTTTGTTTGATTGTTCATTTTAGTTTGGTGTAGTCCCAATAGTTTAATTTTGGTTTTGTTTCCCTTGTCAGAAAGGACTTTCCTAAAAAATGTTCCTATGGCCAGTGTGTCCTAGAAATTACAGCTTATGTTTACTTCTAGGAATTTTATGATTTCAGATCTCACATATAGTCTTTAATCCATTTTTTTGGTTTACTTTTGTGTATGATGTAATAAAGTAGCATTTGACAAAGTATAACATCCATTCATAATAAAAAAAAAATCTCAACAAAGTAGGGTTAGAGGGATATACCTCAACATAATAAAAGTCATATATGAGAAACCCATAACTAACATCACCCTCAATGGTTAAAAACAGAGCTTTTCTTCTAAGATCAGGAACAAGACAAGGATGTCTACTCTCACCCCTTTTATTCAATGTAGTATTGAGAGTCCTAGGCACAGCAATAAGACAAGATATAAAAGGAATTAAAAATAAGGAATTGATAAAACTGTCACTCTTTGTAGAAAAAATACCATATATAGAAAACCCTAAAGAATCCACCAAAAAATTATTAGAGCTGATACATGAATATAATGCAGGATGCAAAATTAATATCAGCAGTCTGTTCCATTTCTATATGCTAATAATGAAGTAGCAGAAAGAAAAATTGAGAAAACAATCCCATTTACAACTGCACCAAAAATAATAAAAGAAGCTTAACCAAGGAGGTCAAACACCTGCACTCTGAAAACTAGAAAATATTGATGAAAAAATTGAAGATGACACAAACAAATGGACAGATATCCCATGCTCATAGATTACAAGAAACAACATTGTTAAAATGTCTACATTACCCAAAAGAATCTACAGTTTATGTAATCCCTATCAAAATACTAACAATATTTTTCATAGAGCTAGAACAAATAAGCCTAAAATGTGCATGGAACCACAGAAAACCTTGAATAACCAAAATAATCTTGAAAAAGAACAAAACTGGAGGTATCACAATTCTAGATTTCAAGATACACTACAAAGCTGTAGTAATCAAAACAGTATGGTACAGGTACAAAAATAAACACAAAGATCAATGGAACAGAATACAGCCTAAAAATAAACCCATGCATTTATGGTCAATTAATCTAAAACTAAGAAGGTAAGAATATGCAATGGGAAAAAGTCTCTTCAACAAATGCTGTCAGGAAAACTGGACAGTTACATGTGAAAGAATGAAACTGGACCACTTTCTCATGCTCTACACAAAGATAAACTCAAAATGAAGTTGCATTTTAGATATCCACTAATGAGTAGTTTAGTTTTTCTAATTGTGCCTACTGTCTTCTCCCTATTTTTTCCTAACTATTCATAGCCAGTGGTTGGGGGATGGTAGCATAACCTTTACAATTCTTTTCTTAAAAATCTTTAAAGATTTATTTTATTATTTTTTTTCAGAGAAAGAGAAAGTGAGTGGGGGAGAGGGGCAGAAGGAAGGAGAGGGAGGGAGGGAGGGAAGGGAGGGGAGAGAGAGAGAGAGAGAGAGAGAGAGAGAGAGAGAGAGAGAGAGAGAGAGGGAATCTTAGGCAGGTGCCACACTCGGTGCAGAGCACAACAGGGGGCTCAATTCCCTGATCCTGAGATCATGACCTGAATCAAAATCAAGAGTCAGAAGCTCAACAGACTGAGCCACCCAGGACTTCCTCATTTTTTTAAAATTGAGGGCACTTCATAAAACAACATAGAGCAAAATATTTGTTGGATTTTCAAAGAGAAACTCTTATTGTATACACAATTCTAGAAAGAAAGGTGAGTCCCTGGCAGAAGCTAATGGTCAATGATTAAGGGCACTTAGGGCATGCTGACTGAAAGCAATCAGGGTGGAGTTCAGTTGAGTTTTAACAGGGTTTTGGACGGTACATCAGCAGAGTGTGTTCTCTCATTTGCTCAGGATTAACCCAAATTGTGCCCATTGTCCCTGCTTCAGTACTAGTGATGGCTCTTAAACATATTTTGATTTGAATAAATTTGCCACCACCCGTTTCATGAACACCCCCTCCCTAGATAAACATAAAGATCACCATTCTTCAGAGTCTGGTACCCAAACATGGCACATGAACTTCACTTCTCATTGGAAATCTAAGTCTGGTGCAGGGAGTAGGAGGAGTCTACAGGGTTGTCAGCTGCATGTACCTCTGATTGAGTCTGGGAAAACAGATCAGTTCAAAATCACTAGCCTCTCAGTGAAAACTGCAGGATGATCAATTCCAAATACCACATATCTCGGTGAGCAGACGTTATCTACACATTTGTTTCTTCACATCCTCTTCTCCACATGTTCCCGTCTCCTCACTCAAATAGCTATTAACAATAACTCCAAGAAGCAGTGGGAACTAATGACAAGTTTCATCCCTCAGTTTAATAACGCAGTCCTAATTCTCATGTATTCATTATCCCCCGGCACCAAACCATTTCCATTTGCACACCAAAGCAATCCTCCGTATCTTTAGTGTTGATGTCAGCTTGATCTGCACTGATCACTTTCATTAAGAATACGCATTTACTGAGTAATGTGATCCAGAAACAGATGCTTTCCAAATAAACCACTGATTGTATTGATGAAAAGACACTGACACGAAGGTCAAAAGCCCTTGAGTTTTTCCATTTACCAATGGGAAAATAGATAAAGAATGACTCCCTCATAAATTTGGTAATCATTCAACAAACATACCGGCTTTGTTTTAGGCACTGCCATCATTGGTAGGACACAAAGATGAACAATAAAACATACAACAAATTCTTAAGGAGGCAGCTGCCCAGTGTGGGAGGGTGGAAGAATCCTATATCCAGAAAGGAGGGGATCTGGGACATTGTGCCCTGATTGGGGTCCGAGGATGCCTGGTTTCTACTATATAGAAGGGTCAGTGTTGACTCACTGGCTACAGAAGACAGGCAGATCTGAGAGACAAAGAAGGCAGAGTTAAGAGCTAGGTGGACAGCAGCATTGAAGAAATAATCACAAGGGGACTGTATTAGTTTGCTAGGGCTGGTATAACAAGATACCACACTGAGTGGCTTATCCAACAGAAATCTATTGTCTCGCAATCCTGGAGGGTGGAACTCTGAAATGAAGATGCTGGCAAGGCTTGGCTCCTTCTGAGAGTTTTGAGGTAGGATCTTTTCCAATCATATTAGATTAGGACCCACCCTAATGACCTCATCTAAATTTAACTAATTACATCTGCAGTGACCTCATTTTCAAATAAGGTCACACTCTGAGGTACTACAGACTGGGGGGGGGGTTGGTTATGACTTCAATATATCAGTTTTTGAGGGAAAGAATTCATCCCATAACAGAGTTAGGCAAAGAAGCAGAGATAAAGTAGATCATGCGGCAGAATGTGGAGATACCAAGAAGGAGCAGGAGACCTGGGCAGAGTCCTTGAGACACTGGCATGCAGAGGTTTTGGCTTTTAAATATTTTTTAACATTTATTCATTTTTGGAGACAGAGAGAGAAAGAATGTGAATGGGGGAGGGGCAGAGAGAGAGGGAGACACAGAATCCAAAGCAGGCTCCAGGCTCTGAGCTGTCAGCATGGAGCCCGATGTGGGGCTCGAACTCATGGACGGCATGATCATGACCTGAGCTGAAGTCAGATGCTTAACCAACTGACCCACCCAGGTGCCCCTAGAGTTTCTGGTTTTTAACTGGACTCCTTAAGCTCATGTGTGAAGGAAGAGGCTCTAAGGTGAGGAGCTCATTCTACGAGAGATACAGACACATCCCTGGGTAGTAGACCAGAAGAGGTGTCCTGGGTGAGCAAATGTCTGGTGTTCTGAGAATCCTGAAAGGAATCACACCCAAGGCCTGTTCCCCCTGTTCCCCCTGTTCACCTGCTACCCCAAGGGTCCGACAATACAAAAGTACAGCTACCTTCTCTTATTCAGTTTATTTTTTTAGACGTTTATTTATTTGAGAGAGAGAGAGAGAGAGAGAGAGAGAGAGAGGAGACAACATGAGAGGGAGAGGGGCAGAGAGAGAAGGAGAGACAGAGAATCCCAGGCAGGCTCCACGCTGTCAGCACAGAGCTCCATGTGGGGCTTGAACCCATGAACTGTGGGATCATGACCTGAGCCAAAATCAAGAGTCAGATGCTCAAGTGACTGAGCCACCCAGGTGCCCCTCTCTTATTCCATCTTAACCATTCACAAGACACGAAACTTTTAGGAAGTGCTTTTGGTCATGTAATTCACAAACACTTCAAACACTTCAAAAACCATTTACTTTAATTTGTTCATGTGAAGAGGTGGATAAATTATATCCATATGTGGACTGCCTATCATGTCCAGAAAACAAGAAAACAAAAAGGGCTTTCTTTTTGTTTGCTTGTTTTCTTTTAACCTCATTCAAGTTTCATGTGATCAGTCCCTTTTCCTAGAATTTCCTAGTTTTTTATCTCATTGAAGTTTTACAGGGATATGCTTTGCTCTAAACTTTTCTAGTATTGGTAAATCAGCATGTCTTTTTAATCCTATCTCCAGACTATATATCTTATCAGTCCACTGTGTTCCAAGGTCATTACCACAGCAGAGTTCAGGGGCTCTCAGAGTGTGGTCTCCCAATAGCAGCATTGGCACCGCTGGGAACTTGTTAGGAAAGCAAATTCTTCATTCAATCTCTACCTCCATTACCACCAGGCCTACACAATCAGAAATTATAGGGGAAGGCCTCAGAAATCTGTTTTAACAGCTCTCCAGGTGATTGTGGTTACTAGGCCAATGTTACTTCTTACCTGGTCTGATGCACTCGTCTCATGACTGGTATCCCTACTAAACATTCTTTATTCTCCATAGAAGAGCCAGTAAGATCTCCCCAAAATGCCCATCAGATTACTTCCTTTCCCTGCTTAAAACCTTTAAAGCAAAGGCTTCTCACTGACTTAAAATAAAAGTGAGGAACATGGGTGGCTCAGTCGGTTAAGCCTCCGACTTCAGCTCAGGTCATGATCTCATAGTTCATGAGTTCAAGTCCCACTTTGGGCTCTGTGCTGACAGCTCAGAGCCTGGAGCCTGCTTCAGATTCTGTGTCTTCTGCTCCTCCCCTGCTCACACTGTCTCTCTCTCTCTCTCTCAAAAATAAACATTAAAAAAATTTTAAATGAGATTCTCATCCTAACTTGTAAGACTTTGGGTGATTTGTCCCCTGCTATTCCACTCTTTCTTTTTATGTCTTTATTTTATTTTGAGAGACAGAGACAGAGAGTGAGTGGGGAAGGGGCAGAGAGAGAGACACACACAGAATCTGAAGCAGGCTCCAGGCTCTGAGCTGTCAGCACAGAGTCCGACGTGGGTCTCGAACCCACGACTGTGAGATCATGACCTGAGCCGAAGTTGGACGCTTAACTAACTGAACCACCCAGGCACCCCTCCACTCTTAAAATCCTATTTTTCCTCTTGATCACCAGATTCCAGGAATACTGGTATTCTGGTTCATGAAACATGCTAAGTCGGCCTCGTTTTCTCTTATATCCTTAGCACTAGTGCATAAGAGACATTTACTATTTGTTGAGTCAATCATTTAATTGGGAAAAGTATCTCTATCTTATCTACCTTGTATAGGATTTTACTGAATCCAAATTTCTTAAGTTTTACCTACTTATATTTTAAAGAGCTCTGTTCTTTTATTTGTCCTCTTCAGATATCTCCATCCTTTGGATCATTCTACCCAATCATTAGTAAACTGTACCAAATTTTAATCAATAAAGCACCTACTAGAACAATAAAATAAAACATAGGCTCTTTTCCAGAAGTTCATCTGCTAGTAGACACTAAGCAGACATGTAACACCTTCTTAAAAAACAAAAACAAAAAAACCCTTTATGGTAGGTAATATAATACATGGTAAAGAAGGTAATATTTGATCTGGATCCAAAAGGAAACGAAAGATTTCTCCAAGTAGAGAATTATATAAGGCTATTTCTGAGAGAGAACGTGCAAAGTCACTGAGCAAAAAAGAAAACAAAGAAAAAGTTTAGAGTGGTGTGATATTGGGGCAAGAGTTGAGCAAGAGGCTGAGTTAGAGTAGACCCTACATACAGTAGGGACCCAACAGCAAGGGAGTTTAGATTTCACTCTAGAAAATGGTAAGCTCCATATTGTTTTCCATGGTGGAGGCACCATTTTGCATTCCCACATTCCTACCAACACTTGTCTTTCCTTTTTTGAATAATAGCCATCCTGACAGATGTGACGTGGTATCTCATTGTGGTTTTGATTTATATTTCCCTGATGATTAATGATACTGAGCATCTTTTCATGGAGGAAATCAGAGATTTTCATCTGGACAGGGGGAGGACCATATTTGAGTTTAGGGTCCCTCTGGTGGTAATATGGGGGATGAACTAAAAAGAAAAGAGACCAGAGGCATAAAGCTCACTCAGCTATACTTTCTGAACTTCCTCTGCTTTTCTTCATGACTAATGTAGAAGACACCTGGACCTGTCCTCATCACTTTGGACATGGTGATGGACAACACACTCTTTCTCTTTCCTTCAGCTGCTCTGGATGTATTTTGAAGTGTTGTCAGTTTGGGAACTAGGTGAGCTCTGTGTGAGGCAACATTCCCTTGAGCCAGTTGTATGTTTCGTTATCTAGTCAATCTCCTTTGGAGCCTCTATCCCTAGGCTATCTCTAGGCTTCTGTATTTACAGCAGCCCCACTGACTACAGAGAGCATATTTACTACCCCTGCCTTGTAAGACTCTAGCCAGCCTGCCTATCCATGCCTTTCTCCTTGTACTTATGAAACCCCAACCCTTTATTCCAGAAGAGACATTGATGAGTATCTAATGCATTCTACAAACACAGAAATTAATATTGAAATAAATCATCTGTCCAAAGTTAAACACCTTGGTTAACAGAAGAGGTGGGACTTAACTCTTAACACCACAAATGAATTGTTCCCTAAATAGTATCCTTGTTGGACCCATGCGAGCATGGGGTGAATAATTATAGCCACAATAATAACCACGTAGCAGTAAGCATGGTGATTTACAACTTATTAAGTGATTATTATATCCATTATGTTATTTATTTTAAACCACGAGAGGTAAGTATCCTAGTCATCCCCATTTTATTGACCAATACATTGAAATTAGACACACTGAATGACTTGCTGAGATGCCCATAGCCTGTGCTAGCTGAGAAAACCCCCAAATCCAGGTACTTTGAATTCTAATCTATACCTTTTCTACCACATTCCATGGCCCTGAGTGCACACCAGGCTATAAATGAACATTTTTGTCTCCTCTCCCTGACATGACCTTTAGATATCCTGGGTTTGCATATCTTAACACTGTCTATGGGATAAGGATTTGAAACTGTCCAACCACTGGTTTGCACAGCACACTGACTGAGGTTTGGTAGATGAGCAACATCTTGATTAAGAAGAATTTGAAATCAGAGGCTTTGAATAAGTAAGATTCTGATAAATTATAACAAATCAGTGAAATAAGCAGAGAGAAATTAGAGGGGAATAAAAATGAGAATAAGATAATTAAGACGGAATTCCAAAATACTAGGTAAAGGAAGTTGCACAAATGCAGTGGAAATTCTAGGGAACATTTCTAGAGCCCCCAGTGCAACAGGAAAGCAGCCAACAAGGAAAACAAAGCGTGATGTCTCCGGGGTTTAAGCAGACCCAATGCAGAGACGCACACGTCACTGCCATCTCCCGAACCCGGGCAAGGTAAAGTGTCTCTTCGAATGTCAGTACTGCCTTGATATTACATTACGCCTCTGCAAAGTTTACTGACTCACTGAACAAAGGACTTCATTTTTTCTAATGACAAAATTTATTAACAATAATAGCTGCTATTTAATGAGTGTTTACTATCAATGTGCTGGAACCACAATAGGTACTTTATGTGCATTATCTCACTTGTGCCCACTGTCATATTAATGTTTACATGTTTTAGGTGAAGAAATTGAAGCTCGGAGATGCTAAGTAACTTTCTCGAGGTCGCACAGCTAATGGGTGATAGTCATGATTTGCATCCAGTATTGTCTGAGTCCACAGTCTAGGCTTTAACCACTAGAATTTGGGTGGCGGGGGGGAAGGGGAGAGTAAGTTTGCATGAGAACTGGTATGGATTTTATTTATAAATCAATCAATTCAGAATCAGTCTCTCTGAAATAGCAGCATCTAAAAGACAGTCTGGTTTTCTCTTCTATTCAACCACCAACAAACAGGTATGTGGAAAAGGAGGGACCAAATTCCTTAAAGTAAAGCTGCTACGTTCATACTGATTTTTAAAATAGTACTGGAGTGCCTTGGTGGCTCCGTCGGTTCAGTATATGACTCTTGATTTTGGCTCAGTCGTCATCTCATGGTTCGTGGGTTTGAGCCCTGCATCAGGCTCTGCACTGACAGTGTGGAGCCTGCTTGGGATTCTCTGTCTCTCCCTCTTTCTCTGCCCTCCCCCACTCATTCACACACACATGCACATACACATACTCTCTGTCTCTCAAAATAAGCAAACATTTAAAAAAATAAAATAGTACTGTTACTTGTATTTGCTTACATCAAACTACTGACTGTATTTGTGTGTGTGTGTGTGTTTGTTTGTGTAGCAAATTATCAAAGTGGTGTATTTTACAGTAAATATAAACAATATATTAAAAATATAAACAGGATTTTTAAAAGTTACAAGGAGATGTATTTATTTTTTGTGCACGTCTCACAATAGTACCAGAGTTTTGGGTGCATATTCAGGCTGACCCATACATGTGGTCTAGCATATATTTCATATTACCAAGAACTCTTGCTTTGTGAAATGAATGAATGTCACAGGAATAAATGAGAATGATGATATGGGTTATTGATTCCTAAAAGTATCTAAGATGATCTGCCATAAATCATGAATTATATTTTACTCTTCTATTTTAATATTTTATTCATACCTCTCTAGTCTTAAGGTGGTGTATCTTGCCCAAGAATTCCATAACCTCGGTTCATTACAGAGTGTCCTTGAAGACAGCAGTTAGATAAAATAGTAATTCCCCTCTTAGGAATTGGACCAACTAGAGCCCTTGTGACTTGCCTAAGGAAATAGAATTTCCAGAAGGCAGCTACATCTCATTAGCAAATCCCAGCACCAAAACTGGCACCAGCAGCCCCAGATCTAGTGTGGGAATCTGTCAACTGTGGCCCCTGCTATCTGATTTTCTAGGTCCTGTGGACCAAGGATGGTATTTAGATGTTTAAATGGTTGCAAAAAAATCATAAGAAGAAGAATATTGTTTGATAGGTGAAAATTACAGGAAACTGACACTTCAGTGTCTGTAAAGAAAGTTTTCTCAGAATACAGCCATGCGCATTGATTTATCTATGGTCTGTGGCTGCTTTGGGGCTACCAGGATAGTCTCCACAGAGACTGCATGGACCATGAGCTCTAGGGAAATCACTCTTTGTCCTTTAGAGACAAAGTTTGCTGTCCCCTGATGACGAGCATAACCCTCACTTCTTCAAAGGGTGCCAGACACAAAAATGTACATATACTGAGGCACACTCTCACTGTGGAACCGGAAAGCCAGAGTCATTTGTTCTCAAATGTTTACTAGGCATGTACTGAGGCAGTTTCTGCGGAAGGTATATGAAATGCAGAGTTCAGTAGGCCATTGCCCCTAATCATTTTTTTTTAATGTTTTATTTATTTTTGAGAGAGAAAGAGACAGCATGAGCAGGGGAGGGTCAGAGAGAGAGGGAAACACAGGATCCGAAGACAGGCTCCAGGCTCTGAGCTAGCTGTCAGCACAGAGCCCGATGTGGGGCTCGAACCCACAAACCGTGAGATCATGACCTGAGCCGAAGTCAGACGCTTAACCAACTGAGCCACCCAGGTGCCCCCATTGCCCCTAATCTTAAGGAGCTTGCTGTCTAAGAAGGATATAAAACATACTGAAAACACAAAAGCCCTGGACCATCGGAGGTATCAGGGAGCACTGGTAGTTATGATGCAAACTAGTTAAGGGCCTCAGTGAGATAAACTTTTGACATAATTCCTCAAAAGGAATAAAAGGTAGCAGTCATGTGAATGATCCCTGGGACTTGTTTAGTCACGAAGTAGCCATTTGAGTATTCTTGAGTTCGTGAATGACAAGCTATAGAATTTTGAGGCTCTGAACACAGAAATTTAAAAAAAAAAAGTTTCTTTAGAAAGAAAAAAGTTAGTTGTGCCTGAAGGTGTAGACATTTGTCTTGAGTTGAGAGCTGAGGGGCCTGGGAAAGATGAGGTCACAGTGGCCGGTTTACTGCATTTTTTGGAATCCTTCATAATGACCTCACTGTCATAAATTCTGTTAGTGGCTTACTGTAATGACATAAATCTTGATGAACTCATCTCATATGAATACAGCTGCCTTAAACCCTTTCTTTGGTGCTCCCTGCATTTTCCATCACTGCCACTTCATTTCCAGAACCAGCAACCCAAAGGTAAGCCCTTCTGAACAAAGGACTAAGAATGGCCTGTCAAAGCCAGTCAGTTGTCCTCTGCAGGCATGCCCCATTAACCTGCCTCCCTTGCATGTTTATCACTGGGTCTTTTATTTCCTATCATTTTCAAATTCCATTTGCTCTATGATCATTTGCTTAACAGCCTAGAGAGATATCAGATTACTGCTGCTGTCCCTTTTTTACAGATAACAAAAAGGAAGTAAACAGGCCCAGTCCACATGCCTCTGTGTTATGCAGAATCAGCTGTTAGGGAACCATGAGATGACATTTTAGGTATCAGCTGGGGTTGAGCAAGCCTTATCCAAGCTCTCAGGACTACACTTGACATGTACTAGGTCCTCACCAGTATTTGATAACTCCATGGAATCACTGCCTACCCTTTTACCTGAAAGTTATTGGTCCTTCTCTTACTATTTTTACCTAAGTGTCTTTTTCAAACTCAGTATTACCACGCCCAGCAGCAAAAATGTGGTAGGTAACGACCACTTGCTTTATATTACTAGTTATTATGAAGGATAGAATAGAAGTATCATGATGCCCCCATCCTTAGTGAATGTGTGATCTTTCGCAGAAGTCAAAAAAACCATCAAAGCAGTCATTTGAAAAAATATCTTAAGGATTCGGTGAAACAATTTTTAAATTCTCTCTAGGCGAATCCTCTGATAAGTGTACTAAAGATTGACATCGGATTCTAAGAAGGAAGTTCTTCCCTGTGGTTATGGATTGTTCTTCAGAAACCCTAAGTCCTGTTACACTTCTTCAAATAGCCCAGGAGACAAGAGAAAATAAAGGAAAGAAGAGGGAGTGATGAGATATGAGTTCCAGTCCTGGCTCTGCTATTGATTCCTTCCAAACAAATCAGATGACCTCAGAGCCTCACTCTCCTTCTACGGAAAATGGAGGGTGTAGCAGAGATAATGCTCTGGGTTCTTCCTGCACATACTAAGGACCACCAGAACCCCAGCCCCCTTGCATCTAGATGACACCATGGGACTGAGTTATGGCCAATGGAATGTGGGCTACTTCCAATGCTGGACATAAAATGGAGTCTTCCCACATGGGATCTTCCCCCTTTTCCAAAGGTCTCTTAAAATATCTGAAATGGTGGGGAGCTTCACACTAGGGGAAGCCTGGATGCCTAAGTTCATTGCATGGAGGAGACTGTCCAACTGTAAACCTCCAGATCACACTTTGTATGAAGGAGAACAAATCCTTTTTCTGCTAAGCCACTGAGATTTTGAAATTTGTTACAGTAATTAGTCTATCCTTACGAGAACAGATATGTTGGTCTATTCAAGGATCCTTCTAACACGAGAATTTATATTCTTTGGTAACTCTGCTACATCCTGCTGGTCTTTTGCAAAATATGACTGAACAAAATTTGGACCACGGTGTCCATTGTCTTAAGTGATATATGTGAAAAGCACTGACCTTCCTATGAGATGTAGGTATCAGACTCATCTCTGCTTCGTGGAACTCAATCACAAAAGTGTTTGGTATCTGTTGTGGACTGAACATTTTTGCACCCTCAAAATTCATATGGTGAAGCCCTAACCTCCAATGTAACAGTATCTGGAGGTGGAGCCTTGGGGAGGTGATCAGGTTTAGATGAGCCCTGGTTCATGAGGGTGGCCCCTTCCACGATGGAATTAGTGTCCTTAATAAGAAAATGAAGGGACACCAGAGCTGCCTTTCTCTGTCATGTGGAAAAAGAGCAAAAAGATAGCCATATGCTAGCCTGAAAGAAGGATCTCCTGAGAAAACAAATCTGCCAGCACCTTGATCTCAGACTTCCCAGTCTCCAGATTATGAGAAATAAATATCCGTTGTTTAAAGCACCTGCCCATGGCATTTTGTTACAGCAGCCCAAACTCACTGAGACAGTATCTAACTCAAGGACTCATTCTTTTTCAATGGTAATCTTTCTACAAAACAACTAAAAAGAATTACAGAATTGTTTTGTTTTTTCATTTCTAAAAGAATCTTTCAAAGACTACAAAAAGAATTAGATAATTGTTTCATTTTTTTCACTTCTGGAAGAATCTTTCAAAGACTACAAGGCTGTGGAAATTCTACTGGTCTGCACAATTTGCATCGGTGCCAATCTCAAACACAAACACTCTCCCCTAAGTTCTTCCCTTGCTCCCTTTAGCAGAAGACCCCTGGACTCAAGATGGGCCTGGGCTTTATCTATAGGCTGAGCCTGAGGAGCAGAGAGCCGGAGAGGACAGACATGCTGGCATAAATGCAGTGCAATTTTTAGGAGCTCCAAAGAAGAGGCCATATATTTGCAATGCTTCAGACCCATGGTGACTCCTCCCAGCCCCTATTTCTCCCCCTTCCTGCCTTTCTTTCAGGTCTTGATCCTCTGGACCAGTGCTTATATGTATGTGGTTGTTTTTTATAAACCCAAAATGAAAAACATAATAAAGGAAAGGAAAAGTGAGACTAGATAGGATGCAGCAATTGTCTGCCTTTCTGACAGATGATGTTTGCAGTTCAGGATCATTAACTGTACACAGAAATAGCGGTGTGTGTTTTGTTTTTTTTTAAATAAGTCATCCTCTATGTGTGAGTCTGTGGCTGTTTAATTTATCATGATACGATATTGCAGGGCACACCTGTGTGAGTACACACTTCTGGATATCACTGTGCATAAATACAGCTAGCTGGATCCCAGTCTGTGTAGACCTGGCAGCAGTCCAAAAAGGAAATTTTCATTGATCTTCCAGTTTAATTATATCTGTGGCGATATCTACTACCTTGTGAATCATCATGTGGGCTCGTTAGGCACCTGTTCTCTCTCCACTTGCAAGGAAAATGTTTCAATTAGAATAAAAAAATGATTAAAGATCTTTCCTCTTCATTTCTTGCCCTAGGTAACTGGGAGAAAATTGACATGAATATGCAGCTAGTCAGGCGGAGAGCAGGTCAAATCACAGACGGGAACTTATTAGCTCTGTTCCATTTCCCCCAACGCGCTCCCACCTTTCTAACCCACACACGCAAATCAAGCATTCATTATATGGGTGTCACATGCATTTTTTTTTTTTTTTTACTCAAATGAAGGCTCCACAAAGCATCATGAGTCAAGTTGCTGCTTTATTTCTTTTGTCCTGGAAAGTCTGATGCAGGGATTTGTGAGTAGCTCAAGTTGCAACTGCTGATAATCAAATACCTTGGAAATAGACAGGATAACCCATAGATATTCTGCATGCCAGGCTCTGCATTGTGTAGTGTACCTAGCAAAGCGTCACTCCAATGCTGAGAAGAGGTATTGTTCGTTTCACCTCTTTGACGAGAAAATTGGGGCCAACCAAGATTCAAACTTAGGTGGGTCTGGTACCAGGGTCTACCCCAGACAAATCAGCTTACATGCTGACTGCTGTGAGCCCCTGAGACTTTGTGGTTGTTATGCAGTGAATGAATATAGGCAGCAAAATCCCACTCTCTTACTATAGGCTTCTGAGGTGGGGGAAGTGGACAATAGCTAGTAAACAGACAGAAGGTATCAGCACACTTCATCTTCAGTATGAAGTCTCTTAGATCTTTCTGGTTTGGATAAGGAATACATATGACAACAAGCCAGTATGGTGCGCAGGCTACTATATATGAGCGGTGCTTCAGTCCTTTGAAGAATCATATCAGGACTGTGGTGGACAATAAATTAGGGAGAGTTCTGACTTCCAAGGTTTGCATGGTTAAGAACATATGAAATTAGGGATTTTACGAAAACTGGACAATCAGCAATCCAGACAGCAGCAAAGTCTGTGAGGGGGATAGGCTAGTCTGCTTATTCAATCTGTATCCTCTTAAGAGACCTACAGGGGAGCATGGAGGGTATCGACATACTTTGATTATCACCTTCTTCACTAAAATGAAGGATAACTACCCTGTAGTTGTGGCTAAATGTAGATGATCGAATGCAATAGCAAGCCCCTAGTACAATACAGTGGCTGATGCATACTGAGGGCTTAGGAAAGGTGAGTTTCACCTTCTCTACCTTTCATGGACACAATAAATACTCATTTTAGTTACTGGAATTGAACCATAAAGCAGGGTCAGAGTGGTCCAGTAGGTCAGAACCAGGTGGAGTCAGAACCCAGCAACTCCCTAGCAATCCCCTGTTGGGGCCAGTCCATGCTTAGAAATGAGGCAGTGGGTTCCCTTCTTCATCCCTTCCTCTGTGGTTGGAGTGCGCTTTTCTGCACCTTGACTTTGAGGTGGCCCAAATGGCTTGCTTTGGCCAAATGAATGATGGAGGGTGGGATGTGAATAAAGGGTTGGAAACTGTGTGCACAACAGGGCTTGATCTCTGGGCCTTTACAAAAAGAACATGCCCAGGCGAGCCTTTCGGTCCAGAATGAGGATGAGAGGCCTGTGACACAGAGTGACTTCATGTGAGCTATCCCAGCCAGGCCCAGGCAGAATCAACCAACGCTCACTGACTCCAGACATAACTGAAATAAATGCTGGGTGCTGTGGGCCTCTAAGATGTTCTGATTGCCTGTTAGGCAGCAAACACATACATACAGTAAAGGCATGCCAGTTCTCCCACTCTTTCCTACTGGTGGCTGAGAGCTGGAGAGAGAGCAGACAATAGACAGAAAACAGACAGAAGGCACCAGCACACTTCAGCCTGAGTAAGACGCCTCTCTCTGCTCCTTCCAGTTCAGTTAAGAGCCCATGAATAACTACAGTCAAAATCCTAACACTGTAGGTCTGGCAGAATAAGTGGCGACAATTTTACAAATGAGAAATTGAAAGCGTCATGGCCGGTCCGAAGAGCCACCAAGATGGCGAATTTGCTGTTCCCATTTGTAGTTGCTGGATTTTCCTAGTATGACCTTTCTAAACAGAACGAATAAGCTGGCAGAATGGGGGAATGTTCGATGAGAGACATCAGAGGAAGAAAGTGAAATTTTAGCTCAGGCTGAACTACTGACCGAGTGAGGCCTAGGTCTCTGCTTCCTAGAATATGGTCAGTGCCCCTGGGGGCCTTGTTACCCACTGTGGCGGTGAGGCGTTAAATTCTATACATTACCCAAAGCACATAAGCGGGATAGGTTTGCTCCCCATAAAGCTTATGTCATGTGTTTCCTTCTCCAGTGAGTTTCTTTTTATGTCTTTGGACTAGATCCTTCCTCCAGCCCAGAGAAAGAGATTTCTATGTTACTCTGTGACTGTTTAGTAAGTGGCTGTTTCTGCCGCATGGTCTCCTACCCTGTCCTGTTACTGGCCTTCCAGAAGCAGTGAACTCCAGAAACAAATCCAGTCGGTCCCATGTGCCGAGGGAGACGAAATGTTCAAAAATGAGCTTGTTGCATAGTCCTTCCTGGCATTTCCATTATCCTACGTTCTGGAGCTAAGCTGTATATGTGCAAACTAGGAAGTGGCCGTAAGTCACAGACAGCCTCCCTGGTCTAACATGCCATCTGCTCTTATTTTGTTGATTCTCTAATGCCATCGATTAGAGGGTGTGCCATAATTTAATAACATGTTTCCAGAAGTGGGGGGCAGCAACATCACATTTATGTACAACTGGAAGTAAAATGCATGCCTATTTCAGTGCCATTAAATTGTAATAATAATAATAATAATAATGTAACTCAGAAATGAGAAAACACACATTCCTTAATAAGGGATACAGATGCCTCACTCCTGGCATTTCATCCTTCTTGCATAGTGTTTTGATTCTTGTTGCATTATCTCAACTCTGGAGCCATGGCGCTTTACCCAGGTGTCTTCACTGGGTCTCTTTTGTCCTTCCTTTTTCTGATACGAAAGAGTCCTTTCCAAAAGAAGCCCTTTGTTCTCCCATTTTTATCTCAACACTGTGATTCTATCCACGTGTTCTTAGAAATGCATGTGCAATTCCATTCTTCTGGGCAAGGCAGCTGGCAGCAGGACACAGAAGGGAAATATCCCTTGTGCCACCGTGAACAAGAGCTAAAAGAAGATAGCTAACTTCAGAGACCTCTGCATCCTGGGGACCAGAAACTCAATGTTTACAGCAGTTAGGGTCCTCAGTTAGCCACTCAGGCCTCACATAAGAATAGGAATTTAGTAAAAGGATTTTAGGGTGCTCAAGAGAATTGCTAGAAAGCCAAGAGAACCAAGTTCATAACTCAGGAAGGGAAAAAGGAAGGCAGGCAGTAGCCAGAACCACACAGCCAACATCATGTCACAGAACCATTTGGTGAGACCACTACTGTTGAAGGTGCCACTGGACACGCCACACCACAGGTGTGGCTTGCTGCTGCTGGGCAAGGAGGTGGCCACTGGGCGCCAAAGCTGCTGGTGTCCCTGGATGCTGCTGCTGTAACCACCACCTAATTTTCCTCTGCTGTAAACATCTTTCCTCCACAAAGCCATGTGGCTTCTTCAGTGTCTGCTTTAAGTGTTTGCTCAAATCTATCACCTTTCAGTGAGGCCTTCAAAAATCATACTATTTAAAATTTTACCCTTTATGGGGTGCCTGGGTGGCTCAGTCAGTTAAGCATCTGACTTCAGCTCAGGTCACAATCTCACGGTTCATGGGTTTGAGCCCTGTGTTGGTCTCTGTGCTGACAGCTCAGAGCCTGGAACCTGCTTTGGATTCTGTGTCTCCCTCTCTCTCTCTGCCCCTGCTTGTGGTCTGTCTCACTCTGTCTCTCAAAAATAAATAAAAGTTAAAAAAATTTTTTTTTACATTTTACCCTTCACATCTGCCCCTTCTCCAGAATGCTGCTAATCCATTATGCTTGCTTTTATTTTGTCCCTATAAGTTATAAGCACATGACATAGCATATAGTTCACTCATAGACTTGTTTATTTTCTTCACCCTATAGAATATAAGCTCTAGGAGGCAACAATTTTTGCCTCTTTGTCTTCTGTTGTATGTCCAGTACCTTGAAGAGTACCTAGGGGCGCCTGGGTGGCTTAGGTGATTAAGTGTCTGACTTCAGCTCAGATCATGATCTCAAGGTTCATGGGTTTGAGCCCTACATCAGGCTATGTCCTGACAGTTTGGAGTCTGGATCTTGCTTTGGATTATGTGTCTCCCTCTCTTTCTCTGCTCCTCTTCTGATCACAGTCTGTCTGTCTGTCTCTCTCTCTCAAAAATAAACAAATATTAAAAAATAAAAAAAAGTACCTGACATAGGATAAGCATTCAATACATATTTGTTGTATGAATGAATGCACTGGTTCTCAACTGCCTCTACTTCTTTGGGTCACTAGTTCTCAATTCAAAGTCTGTGGTGAGGGAAGTTGACCGGTTGAATCTAGGTCATGTGCTCAGGCCCCAGCTACAAGGATGGTTGGGAAAAATATTATTTTCTGTAATGATATTTGTTCTTGCTTCATGTCTTAAATGGACTAATAACAGAATTTCTTGCCCATCCTATCTTTACCTACTATTTTATAATGCTCTCATTGAGGTGTCTCTACAGCACAAATTTACTTAAGACAAATCCATTACGTTATCTCCAGATCTGAAATCTCTCAGTACCCACTCCCCTCCTCATGTATAGGTCAAGGACCGAAGTACTTGCCATGGCATGAAAGACTTCGCATTGGATCACCTCCTACGTCTCCTCTGGTATCTGCAATACCCTCTCTCATGTATGCCTAGTGAGCACCTGCTTTTTCTCCAGCACCACCCAAGTCTGCCTTCCCCACAAACCCTTGTGCACTGTGATTCACAGTGTCTAACTTCCGCTCCCATCCTTCCCAGCCTCAGAAACTCTCCGTGACTACTGGCTTTCCCTGAATTTTATAAACCACTGGAACAGCCACTGTCACCAAGTGCTTCTTTTCTCAATTACTCATAGGCAGCATTCACCAAGAACCTCCTATGTGCGACGGGCTGAGCCAGGTATGGTGGTTCAATGCTGGGTGAGGCGGCCCAGGACACTGCCTTAATGGAGCTTACCATAAGTAAACAACTATGTGAGGGGCTCCTGGGTGGCTCAGTCAGTTAGACATCCGACTTCAGCTCAGGTCATGATGTCATGGTTCCTGGGTGCAAGCCCTCTGTGGGGCTCTGTGCTGACAGCTCAGAGCCTGGAGCCTGCTTCGGATTCCGTGTCTCCCTCTCTGTCTCTCTGCCCCTCTCTCACTTGTGTTCTCTCTCTCTCTCTCTCTCTCTCTCAAAAATAAATAAATGGTGTGTATGTGTGTGTGTGTGTGTGTGAATGATGCATTAACAAGTACCCCGAAACACAATACAGAGTGCTTTATATGTTTAACTTCTTTTAATTTTGAGAGACAAAGTACACTAGCATGAGTGGGGGGGGGTGGGCAGAGGGAGAGAAAAAATCCCAAGCAGGCTCCATGCACAGCGCAGAGCCTGAAGCAGGGTTCAATCTTATGACCATCAGCCAAAATCAAGAGTGGGAGGCTCAACCAACAGAGCCACCCAGGCATCCCCCAACACAGAGGGCTTTGATAGCATCCAATAGAGAACCCAAACTTCAGAGACTGGAAAAGTGACTGAGGCAGAGGGTTGGGGGAGGTGGTGGAAAGGGAGTGTGTGCACAGTGAGGGAAGGGTGGGAAAAAGTTTCAGGCAGGGTGTATAGATATCAGGTCTGAGGTCCCTGAGTAAAGATGTTTTACATATTCACAAAACCAAAGGAAGGCCACAGCGATGAAGTATGGGGACGGATGGGGAGCCTGGTGGGAGATGATGCTATTAAGACAGAAAAGAGCTGGGTCACCCTGGGCTTTACAGGCCATATGGAGAATTCTGGATACCATCCTAAGAACAACAGGAAGCCATCTAAGAGTTTTATCAAGAGAGGCCCAAGGTCTGATTTGCATGTTACATGGATCACTCTGGCTTCACTGCTAAATGTGGTTAAAAAGGGATAAACCTGAATATGGGGAAGCCAGTCCTGGAGACAGGGAGGCCACAGGAGCTGTGACAAGTGGCTATGACAGAGATCAGCTAGGCTGATGGTAGTGAGGATAGAATTGGAAGGTGAATTTAGGACAAATTTAGGAAGTGATTACTCTGGTTAATGACTGGGTGCAGGGTGTGAAGCAAAGGGAAATGCCCAAGAAGGATTCACAAATTGCTAATAGAAAAACTATGTCTAGGGGCACCTGGGAGGCTCAGTCGGTTAAGCGTCTGACTTCGGCTCAGGTCATGATCTCACGGTTCATAGGTTCGAGCCCTGAGTCGGTCTCCGAGCCTGCTTCAGATTCTGTGCCTCCCTCTCTCTCTGCCCCTCCCCTGCCCATGCACTGTCTCTCTCCCTCTCAAAAATTAGTAAACATTAAAAAAACAACAACGATGTCTAATTCCTTGACTCTTTGCTACTCACAGTGTGGTCCATAGACTGGAGACATGGAAATGCAGACAATGGCTGAGAATCTGCATTTAAGAAACCTGCTAAGGTGAAGATGCACAGAAACATTCAAGTTGGAAAAGCGCCATCCTTGTAGATTTTGCCCTTGTCATCTTAGCATAGTGCATGTACACAGGACACTGCAAAAGTGTGGCAAATGAATATATGTATTCATATGTGTGTGTGTGTGTGTGTGTGTGTGTGCATGGACACACACATGAAGTCTCATGCAAGTAAGGTCCTAAAGCAATATACAAACAGTCCTAAAGACTGGAGCTTCGTAAATTGCTGTAAGAGATGGTTTACAAAATGGTCAATTTTCCTGTTTTGAAAAAATACAGTCCCCAAGATCTTCAGGGGAGGCATGGCATTTTTCCAGATAATCATCAACACAGTAACACAGAAATAGCAAAAATAAAATATTACATAAGATGATTTTGTGGGTAGGAATATTTATCTGTGATAGATGTGAGTGTGTCTGGACCAATGGCCATGTGAAGCCTCTCTGTTGACCAATACAGAAAATTGGATTCACTTTGCTGATTTCCTTGGATTCTTCCTGCCTTACTCAATGAAGGACTGCTTGGGAGAAATGAAGACAAGTACAGAAACAGGATGGCCACATGTAGCTTATTAATAGCAGCACAGTCTGCTGGATGGCCTTTCCTGCCCTTTAGTTTTCACTGGAAAATGAGTTAACGAGTAAGTTAATTGAATGCTATGTGGAAAACATGCTTGCATACAAATGTGTGTGTGTGTGCGTGTATGTGTGTGTGTGTGTGTGTATGTGGTGTGTTTCAGCTGATCACACTCAGGAGCTCTTGTGTTCTGGGGAAGGCAA
Organism: Cryptoprocta ferox; assembly: GCA_028646485.1. Lineage (NCBI taxonomy): Eukaryota > Metazoa > Chordata > Mammalia > Carnivora > Eupleridae > Cryptoprocta > Cryptoprocta ferox. Next base: position 80,217,311 of record CM053568.1, on the reverse strand, counting down.
GAAAGGGGGGGTGTTGAAACCACCCTCCCACCGGCTTCTGGGTCTTCGCTGGCCACCCTGGAACTCTTCCCAGGCTAACTTGCCGAGCTGTGTCTGTCATTTTTGACTGGGTGTGATTCTATCAGCCCAGTGACTTGTCAGGTCCCAAAGAAATTAAAAAAGGAAAAGTCCAGATGGTGACATTTGTGGTGAAAAAGAAAAGTGTCTTTTTCAGTCAAGCTGCCTTCCAATTATTTAAATTTATACAGAGTTTATTTATTTATTTGCCATTTTCTACTCTAAAAAGAGAAAGTTCTAGGCCTGGAAAAGGGTTGCCTGTTGCCCATGGCATGGTTGCCCTTCATCTGCTCACAGCTAGAATGACTGGTTTAACATGAAGTAAAAGGAAGGCATGGACATTTGCCAGGAAGCAGCCCCTCGGTGCTGGATTGGCTATGTCCTGTTTGATTCAGGAGCATCTCCAAACCTTCCCCACAAAGTTTTCATTTTTTAATGGAATGGAATTCAACGTTCTGAACGCTTTGGGAATTTGAGGGGAAAATGTAAACCTCCATGCTTCTTTATTGAGTTTGGTACCACAAGAGGCCCCATAAATACTACAATTCTTATCAAGTAACATTCAATGAAAGCTTCAGTATTGTCAGCACTGTTTTAAATGTTTTACATGCATTATTTCATGTAATCTCCATAACAACTTGATGACATATGTATGTATTATCATTCCCACTTTTTTCCAGATAATAAAATGAGTAAAGGAAGCCTTTACTCCAGGTCACATACTAGCAGGTGGCAGATTCAGAATAAGAGCCAGGTCTATCTGATCTCACTGTAACCACCAAACTTTGCAGTACCACAAACTCTACTACAGCGTAGCAAGTGGGACTGAAGAGTGAAAGCCAGGTGCTCTGGGGATATGAGGAGAGAGGGGCTTAAATGAATGCACAGGCATTAACTAAACGAAGAAAGGACATTAGGGCCGGAGGTACACATAAACAAAGACTTAAGACATAAATATGGCATAATTTGGGAAGTACTTATGTTTGGATCATGGTGTGTCTGTGTATGTATATATATGTATGTGTGTGTTTTTATGTACATACCTGTATGTGTGTATATGTGTGTGTGTGTGTGTGTGTAAGGAAAATTAGTTTAGAGAGGCCAGAAGGCAATGCTATGTTGTTGTGAAAGGCATTTGTCTGCCCAACTATGGAGTTTATTTTTCCCTTAGATTTGGGGACATTTTATGTATTTATTTTTTATTTTTTAAATGTTTATTTATTACTGAGACAGAGGGAAACAGAACATGAGTGGAGGAGGGGCAGAGAGAGAGGGAGACACAGAATCTGAAGCAGGCTACAGGCTCTGAGCAGTCTGCACAGAGCCCGATGTGGGGCTCGAACCCACGAACCATGAAGTCATGACCTGAGCTGAAGTAGGACACTTAATCGACTGAGCCACCCAAGTGCCCCAAATTTGGTGATGTTTTAAAAGCAACAGTGTTATGCAGTCAGCTGTACAGGTTTTAAAAGTCACTCTTTAGACAAGTAGAGGGTACATTTGATGTTTCTTTTTTATATTCTTCTCCCCCTACATCTTTCCACCTGTAGCTCATACATGGAGGTGAAGACCACAAGGAATTGGGTGCTTGGGTATGCCTGTCTCCTAGCACTCTGTCCTTGGCCAGTCACGCTGGAACCTTGGCCTTGACCCCAGAAATATCGTGGCTCTATTTGATGGATCTCATTATACAAAGATAAAACAGCATAGGCATCCTCCTGCTTCCCTCCCAAGAGAGGGTCTAGGAATACAGACCAATTATGAATATTTTGGGAGGCTGTGGTCAAGAGAAGTGAGCAAGCCCTTCTCTCTTCTTCAAGACAGTCTTGTCCCATCTCCATCCTGCTGAAATCCTGTATCCATTCCATCTGTATAGAACCCCAACTTACCTCTATTCCAGTTTAAACTTTTTGAGTACAAATTTTGAGATCACATTCCTTCCCCTCAATGCAATGTCTTAACTCTTATATCCCTCCTTTAACTTCTAAGTCCTTTGTCCCTTTAACTCAGCCCTGAGCCAACACGACCTCTGAAATTTCTTTTTCTAGACCCTAGTGTTAGCTGCTCTTTGGTTGACGAAGCTCCTAGCCACCACTAGAAACAAAACAGAAGGTGGTAAAGTCTTCCTATTAACTTAGCTGTGAGTCTTATGTTGATAATTAGAATTTTTTAGATTGTATGTAAGAAAGACAGGTCCATCTTACTTTAGTGATGATAATTTAGCATTGAAATTTATGGAACATTCTTTCTTCAGCATCCTCGATAGTCCCCCAAAGAATTGAATTATCATTCATTGATATTCAAGGATATAGCACTGGGCAGTATAAATCCAGGTTTTCTACAAAGCAGAATGAAAACTTCTTAGCTAGATTATTGGTCCTGATAATCACCTCTGTGTATCTTCTCTAAACCCATTCTCTGCAGGTCCTACGTCTTGAAATTCTTCAAGTTCATGTCAAGTGGAGCTTTCTGATAGGGGACATGTTCCATGTGGGATCATTTTAAATAAGACAGGGGACCTAACTGGGTGAGAATTATGCTATCAGGATATCGCTGAATGAGAGTGACACAACAATGGGAGATAACGTACGTATTTGGTAGGGTTCACTCCCTCTGGTGAAGATAGTTTCAGGACAGTGATCTCTCCAAGCAAACTCACTAAGAATCAAGGCGTATTGCTCTGTCTCCAAGTACTGCATCCTTTAACTGTGTTGCCATCAGGATGCTAGAATGAACTTTAAAACATACCCTAAGGTCATAGTTTCTGGACTACCATAAAAAAATTTCAAAGTGTCAGGCATATGCTTTACAGTTTCCACACACTGACGGTATAAAAGAATGGTCTTTGGAATAATTTATGATGACAGGAAGGAAAGAGAAGATGTTTTTCCCCTGTCATTTTAAGTCAGTAGGACCATTCAGAGAGCTTGATATGTGTTTCCTTGACATTTGGCCTTGTGTTTGACATCACTCTGAGTAATTTGGAGGGCAAGAGAGGGGCTGGATACCTGCTTTGGCAATGGGGTGTAGAATTGGTGCTGCCTGAGGCTTGACCCACATTCCAGAGACTTAGTGGGCAGAATGCATGATGATTTTCCATAGAACACATGGGCATAATGTGGGGGAAATAAAACTGTCCTACAGCTGTTTGAAATCCTGCCCAAGTGGATCAGCTGAAGGAACAATGGGCCGCCCAAGAGAGGACGTTATGAAGTAGATGGTTAAAATAATCAGGGGTAAGAGACCAAAGAAAGGAAGACACATCACCTGGAAAGTGCAAGTGATGTTTCCAGGAGGACTTGTGAAGTGTCTCAAAAGTATCCCGAAGAGAAAGGATCAATTTTAAACATTGGTCAGAAGAGAGAGTGTAACGCTATATTAGCTGAGTAACCATCAAGCAATAACACTCTGCCCTCATTGCTTTCCTTCTCTTCCTCTGATTTTACTCTTTGTGGTCTGAGAATTAGGATAGTAGATGAGGGATAAGAAGTGGAATCAAAAAGTACAAAGAAAGAGAAGGAGGAAGGATCATATCCCACTTCCCTGTCTTGTGTCCTCCCAAACCCCTAGCCTGGAAAGAAAAATAATTGTGATTTAATGATATTCAATATTTTAATTAATATAAGGAATTCAGCACTTCCTAAGCTTAATACTAAATATCCTAGTGTCATAGATTGAGGAAAGATGAGCAAGAACAAAAATGGAACCAGTGAATCCAAACCACTGTATCCCTACAAATAAAAGTTACAGTTACAGTTAAGCAGAAGTCTTAGGCTTAAGGAAGCTTGTTGGTTTGTAAAGATGTGACAGACCTAAGCATTTTATTAACTTAGGGAAAACAATCCGTAGCGGGGGAGAGATCTCTGACTTCAGAGTAGAGATAATTGATGGTGCAAGGCCTTCAAGAGGCTGGAAAAGAGGGTATCTTGAGGTAAAGGAATTAGTTTTAAAAATGAGGAAAGATATACCCTCTGAATCTGGGGATAAGTAGCTGAGGACAGATGACAAAATAACATAGTTAAATCCAGACTTGAATTATAACAACTGAGGGAGTTATATGGCCAAGACACCATTCTCACCTAGTATTGTTGGAGAATCCTCAATGCCAATAGCTAAAAGTGGGTCTGGCACTGTGGTTTCTAAGAAAAGAATCAGGACAGTTCATGGAAATATCTTGGGAGGTCTCTCTTTCTCAGCATTCCTGACTCATCTTCCAAACCTTATGTACCTTCTCCCATGGTGGTATCTTTCTTTCCATGCCCCTTTTTATCATAGTTATGGGATACAGTGAACCAGAATCCAAGAAAGTTTACTAAGCAGACAGGATCCAGAAAAAGGCAACAGTAAGAACTGAGTCCTGTGGTGACCTGCTCATGTGCTGAGGAGTTTGAGGTCCATCTTTAATGGGTGCCATCAGGGAGATCCAAGATCACGAGTCACAAAAAAGTGGCCAAGCATATACTGAAGTCAAGTAATTATTCAGAGTTTGTATGAGATAGATTAATCTTTGCCCTTTCTACATCACCCGTAGTTTTCAAGAGGCCACCTATATAGGTATTGGCAGGAACAAGGAGACTATTTGTCTGACTGTATCTACTAAGTTAGCTAACCATTTTGCCATCCTGTACCTGTGGTCACGGATGTTAGGTCAATCATTCTTGCCAAATAACACAACTTCCCAATGCCAACTAACTTATGTGCTTCAACCTATTCCTTTAAGACCAACTGCGGTCAGAACTAATGGCCTCCACTGTAGCAAGATAGCAAAGTAAATTACTGGAATTAGGCCACTCACATTCAATATTTTTTTTTAGTCCTTCTTTCTCTGCCTCTTTGTCCATATTCAATTTTTATTCTTTTGAGCTAATTAGAGGTCTCACTCTGTAGACACATGGCTTTAAGTTGTAGCCTCTCTTTTTTCATAGTCATGAGGACCATTCATGAATAGCTTGACAGAACTTGACATTTTATATGCTAAGTCTTTTGCAGCTGACTTAAAAGAATCCAAGCTTTTTGGAGTTCTTGCTATGGAAAAACCCTGTGCTAAGCACTGAGAGACAGAAGAAGACAAACTGGTTGAAATGTCTGCTCTCAGGAGCTCACAATATCTCACTGGTGCTGAGGGCAGCAAAAATACAGCAAAAACACAGTTGACACAAAGTAGATAATATGTGTTAATTAAAGGTAGAATCCCTCCTATGGATTCAAGTTCATCTTTTTCATTTTTCAGATTTGTTTTCCTAAAGGCAGGGGACATGTTCCAATGTCTTAGACTTCCATTTTCATAGTCATAAACTTTGAAGATAACAGGAATAATTTTTTCAATAATCTGACTCACATCACCAGATTTTTTTTCAAAGAGCCATATATCCTTCATTACTTAAAAAGTACCTTCTTAGAGATGAAAATATGAATAAAGTAGAGATTTGTGAGAGATTCTTTTGATAGATCAATGTGAACATTCAGTAGATTCCCAATCCCTATGATACTTTGCTTAGTGTGTGGTTTAAAATCTGGTTTATAATCACCAAAGCAAATCTTTGCAAGAAAAGTTGCTGATATGTAAATCCCCCATCCAACTTTCTTTTCATTGAGCTCCCAGTAAAATTCCCTCTATGCTTTTGACTGTTGTTTTGTTACGGTCCAAGTTCAATGAACTATGGCAAGATGGGACATGTTTATTTAAATGGATTTTGTGGAAATGTAACACTAGCTTTCTAACACCTGTTTGCATTTCCATACAGACTCAATAGAGAGGAAGTGCTACTCTCATGCTGAACATGCAGAATAATATCTCAAATTTTCTACTTCTGATTGATGTAGGAAAGGCAAGTTGTCTTTACTTTCTTTGTCATTTATTCATTCAGTTAATCACTCATTTATCCATCATATATTGGATATTTATGCTGTATGAGACCCTGTAGGTAGACACTGGTTTTAACAGGGATGACTAATCATGCAGTGGGAGGCAAATGCATGTTAGTGGAAGGGTTTATATCTTCCCAAACTACCAACCATTAGGTTCACTGCAGGATTCCAGCTATTCATTTCCAAATGTTTTCTTTTATAGTGAACATTTATAGAGAAGTTATTGTATTCTTGTCATTAAGAGTGTATATTCTGGAGTAAAATGTCTATATTCACAGTGGATATAATGTCAATTATGACTTGTGCCACCTCAGTAAAGTAGCTAAGTTTTCTAATCTATAAAATGGGTATAATAATAATCATACCCACCTCAAAGGATTTTTGAGAAGACCATACTTGGCAGATAGTAAGCAGTCAGGTAGTGCGAGTTGGTTTTTATTTCTTCTTTGAAGGGCTAATACAGCATTTTTGTATATTTGACATATTTTATCTATTCCTTGGAGATTTCAGAATGAGGCAGTTTATCCATCCTCCTTACCACCCTGCACCTCATTTTGGACGCCTGTAGACTCATTCCCAGGAAACATCTCTCTCTCTCTCTCTCTCATTTTAGAGAGGCAGACAGCAAGAGCACAAGCATGAGAAGGGGAAAATGGTGGGGGGTGAGGGAGAGGGAGAGAAGTGGGGGAAGAGAGAGAGAGAGAATCTCAAGCAGGCTCCATGCTCAGCACAGAGTCCAACACAACTTTGGGATCATGACCTGAGCCAAAATGAACCAAGTGAGCCACCCAGGTGTCCCTACAGAAAACATCTTGAGTTGGATATGGAGAAAGGGGACCGAGGATAGAAGCAAGAAGTACTAGGAAGGAACATCAAGGCAACTGGAATCACAGCACATGTGTTACTAATCAAAATATCCCACAAGATCCTCTGACATAAAATCCTTTCTTTTGAGATGATGAAACATACCTGCAGAGGATGAGACTCATACATGATTCCTGAGATAATGAGTGATGGAGTTGGGATGCCTAGCTCATTTCAAAAACTGAGGATTCAGAGTTGCATAAAGGCGTGGTAGAGGTGGGACTAGAGACAAGGACCAAATACGCTGATCCTATGCCATTTTTAGGGCCAGTCTTCTTGCCTCATCCTGCTCCACTCTTCCTCTATCTGTGTAGGTCATATACCTCCCCCAAAGTTCTCATCTGGGTTCACATTTTGGTCTTCATGAAGTGAAGCTCTCCAGTGATGTGACTCTTGGTTTAACTTTCTGAGTAATTGAGAAATCCTGCTCAGGGCAGAGAAATCATTTTGTCTAAAATATGAACATTAGATAGAAAAGAAAACTAACAATTCCAGAAACTTTACTTATGAATTTTCATATCATCTTTACAACAATGCTGTGAAGTAGGTGTTACCACCATTGGGAAGCTGTGAGCAGTAAGGCACAGAGAAGTAGAGTGACCTATTCAATGTACCAAAGGTAATTAAATCAGAACTAAAATTTAAAACTAGGTCTGATCTGACCCTGAGAAAATGTTTATGCATTCTTGGTAAATGAAAAAAAAAAGTTATCAAACAGAATAATCTCAATTGTATTTAAATGAACTATCTTACATGTAACGGAAATGGAAAAAAGATCTACCTCATGTTCATCTGGAGGTGGAGGAATACAAGTGATTTTTATCTTTCTCTTATCTAAAAAATACTTTTCAAATTTTCTACAATGGAAATATTTGCTTTTATAATAAAATGACATGCAAAAATATGTTATATATGTTATCCTAAAACATAAATGAGACCTGTGTAAGTGGCACTGAACTAGGAGGTCAATGGCAGAAAGGCAGAGGTTATTTAGTCTTAAATCACCATGGGTTCAAAGTGAATTTGCAAGTAAAGAAAATTGAATCTAAGAGCCCTTTTCTTTCTGAAACTAAGTAAAAGAAAGAAGACAAAAAAGTTCCCATCTGAATTATAATTCAATGCATGTGTCCTTAAATTTTTATCTGCCCCACATTTTATACTATATCCAGTCACTAAACACCATTTAAGCTAAATGTAAACATTTAATCTCAGTACAAAGGAACTTGCTATCACCTTCATTTCTCCACTCACAGATGATGCTCCCTTGTTTATAATGAAACAAAATATAAAGGGAGGGGTGATGAAGATCTTTCAACAATTATAAGCTTATTACTTTAAAAAAGTCATTTATAAAAGTTTTGTTTCTGCTTCTTCCATATACCAGTCATGTGACCTTGACACAGCTATATAACCTCTCTAGGCCTCAATTACCTAATCTGTAAAATTTGCAATTTAGGATTAGGTTTTCTCTCTCCAAATCACTAACTAAAATTGAAACTAATTACAATTGTATACAATTAAAACTTGAGTTACTTAGTCACCCCAGCTACACTTCATGTGTCCAGTATCCATGAACAGGTAGTGGCTACCATATTCTATAGCACAATTATACATTTCCATCATCACAGGGCATATTATTGGACAGTATAGAAATGACAAATGCTTAATTTATGGAGTATTTTACAGCTGCCTATGTAAGTCTCAATTGATTTCCTTTTCCATAGCCCTATGAAGAAAAGCAGAGGATGGGTACTGAAGTCCAGGGGGACAAGAGTGACTTCCCAAGATCACATAGAACATAAACCGAGGTCTTCTTTTAATTCTTTTAAATCTTCCCTGTATTTTCCACTCCATCATTCTGCCTTCTAAAACTAAATATCCCCAGGTACCTTCATAGGTCACCAATGGTCACTAACATATATAAATTCTGAGAAAGCTCAGGAAAGGTTGCCCAATTTGACCAAATAAGAAACAATAATGATCTTTGTGCATGGCATAGAAGTATAGGCATGACAGGAGAGAAGACACTACCTCTCATCCTTGCATCCCAGATGCCTGCAATCTGGTTGAGAGTACAAATTTTGTGAATAAAGATACATAACACAAACAGTTTTTAAACCTGACTTAGAAAGGATATACTGTTAAAGATCAAAGAAATTAGGAAAATAAAAGTGAGTTCTTTGGACGGGCAGGAGTCAAAATATGGGCAGATTAGGCAGGAAACTGCTATTTATCAGGATAATTTGCCTTTTAACACTGTGGGCACAGGTGCCTGGGTGGCTCAGTCAGTTGAGCATCCAACTCTTGATTTCTGCTTGGGTCATGATCCCAGGATTGTGGGATCAAGCCTGGTATCAGGCTCCATGCTCAGGCTGGAGTCTGCTTAAGATTTTCTCTCTCTTTTCCTCCGTCCCTCTCCCCCATTTGTGTTCTCTCTCTAAAAAATAGAAAATTTAAAAAATAAAATAAAATTTAAAAAATGGAGCATATGTTACTTTGATTAAGAGAGACATTATATGAAAGAAGAAGATCATCAGGGGCCTTTATGACATTATTTGTTAGTATTCTCTTCTGTAAATAAAATAATTACAGTTCTAAAATCATTTTTTAATCAGTCTAATTTTATTCTTTGATGTGATTAATTCTTTCTGTATTACCCAAGAAAGTCTCAGTCTAGCTAAAATACTTCCCACCAAGACTTCCAAACATATATAATCTGATACATGCATTTGTTTCCTTTACTTAAAAAAAATTTTATCATATCTTTCTTGGTATTTACCACTAATGTCCAACTTAGACACATATATTCAGGGATGATACATAGCCCAAAGCAGGCATCTGAACATTATTTGTTAAATGAATATGTATTTATGGACTCAAACTAACAATGCACATAGGCATTGAAGAGGTATCTTGGTGAATAATGAAAAGAAGTAACGAAATCCAATAAAAAGATGAGAGGAAAAAGACTGATGGAACTATGTAGGAAAGCTTGTGATCTTGCTGATAAAACAAGTTTTGTAAATAAAAACTAGATAACCAAAACCAGTTCTTAATCTAGACTTAAACAGTCTACAGTATTAAGCTATGAATCCCTTTGCTTTGTAACATGCTGATTTCTCCCACCTGTACTTTTTTATTTTAAGCCCAACCCTCTGATTCTACAAGTAATGAAGTAGTTTATTCCAGACACTCTTTCCTTTAAGCAAAATATTTTCTTCCTGTATCAGAATAATTCATATTACAGTTTAAGGCCAGGTGTTTTTTTCACTGGGGGAAACAAAGAAGTAAATACCTAGTGACTGATTTTAATGGGTTTGCAATTTAATTGGAGTGATAGGACATGAAAACATTAGACAGTACAAATCCCAAACAAGAAGTACAGCTGCCACCTTCTCCAGTCTCATGATGTTGTACTTGACCAATGAGATCTAAGCTTTGGGTGTGACTGTGGGTGAGGGTGTGTCCTGTGATACTTCTGTCACCTCACTATCAAGAAGAGGTCTTCCCTTCTTCATTGGCTACATCCCCAAATTTCAACATTTATTACCTGATCAATCAAAACCTCTTCTTTCCTTATCTAAGAATGAAGAAAGTGGAAATAGGATCAAGTTGCCTTTTCTCAACAAGAAGAAATGTGTAAGTCACCCCAATTCTTGAATAAACATGATATAATCCTGTTCAAAGCTGAATCTTACCTGTCTTTTAATAGACTTGAGATATTCTTTTTCTCCAAGAATCTCCGCCACAAATTTCCCCCATCCTCACAGGACTGGGTAAAACATAAAACTATGTTGGTCAAAATGCTTTTTTCAAATAGAAAAGGAACAGACAGCTCAAAATATGGAAGGCAAGAACTGGGATAACAACATTTGTAGGAGTTGCTTTGCCATGGCAATCTTAAGACAAGAATTTATCTTAATAACTGGCATTCTCAAATACCTTTGGTTCCAAATTATTGTTCAGCCTCAGAAACTCCATTTGCCTGATGTCAAGTCTCTGTGATTTAAGCCTATAAACTCTCTGGAATCCAGAGCTTTTCAATCCTTCTACCTGTCTGTATGTCCTGGCACATGTGCATTACTAATAATGAACCAATGGTGTTTCTGCGCATCTCTGTAATCCTTCAGTGTAATGGGAAAACCAATCTGAGCCCCACACCCTAAATCACTTTCTGAATATTAACATTTACTTGGTCAAACTTGTTTCATCCACCTTTTCCTCTTGGAGAAAAAGTAAGCCACCCAACTCAGTTATAAATCATCGCATGGTATAAATATGTTGGAGGTGCCATGAACCAACTAATACTGACTGGGCCTAACAGAAGGGCAAGCAAGTTTTACAACAACAATAACAAAACAACAGAATCCATCAGAGGCCTGTTTAAGATATTTTTCAAGACCAAAGCTTTTACAGATTTTATGAAATGGGGAAACTCTCTTGATCTCACAACATTCCGCCCATCAAAAAAATATTTTTTTTGTTTTTGCATTTTTAGGGAGAGTGAGGTATCTGGACTAGAGAACTTGGTGAGAGCTGAGGAGCAGGATTCTCAGAGAATAGCTATATATTTTAATACTCAGAAACACCGCCAGCCCTTTTAAGAACACACATCATTCAATCAAGAACAATTCTGTTTTTGTTCTATATGATTCTGAAACATAGGAGGACAACAAAAGCCCAATCCACAGAAGCTAACAGCATTGATCTGGGTGAAGGTCTAAATGATTTTACTGACTTGTTACATGCTTAGGGACTTGCTCTAACATATAAAACCAAACAACTAGTAGTACTATAAAATCACAGAAATCATCAAATCTTATAGCTGGCAGGGCCATTTAGAGATCATCAGGTTTATTTTTTTTTTTCAGACAGTAGAAATAAGTCTTTTAAATTTAAGATGACATTAAACTAAAAAGGCAGTCAATAAATGTTAGTTGATTTACGCCAATGAAAGAGGTCCTTTTATTTTTCAGTAACAAAGCATTCCAATAATCAGTCAATCTCTAAGAAATTCTTTAATTCATTCATTCATTTAGGGAATATTTTAAAGGACCGCTATCTGCCTGGTAATGATTAAAAGGCACCTTTAAGAGAAGAAAATCTTGTCATTTTCTTTGAAATTTAGTTTCTTAATTAAAGTCTACTGTATTTAAGTGATTCACCAAGAAATACATTTATTATTATTATTATTATTATTATTATTATTATTATTTTATAGAGAGTGTATACAAGTGGGGAAGAACAGAAGAGGGAGAAAGAGAATCTTAAGCACGTTCCCCTTTCAACATGGAGCCGATGCAGGGCTCCATTCCACAATTCTGGGATCATGACCTGAGCCAAAATCAAGAGTTGGATGCTCAGCTGACTGAGGCACTTAGGTGCCCCTAATTAATCATTGTTAACTCTGGGGCTTTTTTTCATGTATGCAGGTAGGAATGCATACACTATCTCACTGAACAAAGAATATGAATCTTCCTCCAAAAAAAAAAAAATTGTATAAACTTTTTGACCTGAAAATCAGGATAAATGCAGGTATAACAAATTCAAGAACTGGAGGTAAAATGAAAAGCCTGTCATTTACAAATATGCCATTAAAAGCTCACAGTTGATTGTGAGCTTCCTGAAAGCCTAGGTGCAAAGTGAGGCATAGTAAGTTGTTTGTGTTGACAGAATGAAGAAACCATTGTTCTTTAAGAGAAGCAAAGGTTTCCTCAGCATATGAAAGCAAAATAACTTATGTAGAGGCTTATGTGCTGAGTATTTTCTTTAACAACCTTCTCACAGGAAATGGCAGAAATAGGTTTCTCAAGAATAGGCTATTTCTTATAATGTATCTTAATGTCTCCTTCAGACTGGTAAAACGTCTGTTATGTAGTAAGTGCTCAAAACATGAATGAACAATTATAAAGAGAAAACAATAAACACTATTCAGCATAGAAAATTCTATCCTTGAGGACAGACCAAGATAAGGTGATTTATGAAAGAGATTAGTGAAACTATGACAGATGAGCACATGCCTTACTTCTTCTATTTCTGAAAATGAACCTCAAGTAACACTAAAATAACATTTAAAAAGATCAAGGAGATCTTTTTAACTGGTTAACTGGTTAAGAAACATCAGCATAAAATTTGTACAAGCAAAAAAACAGATGGTTTTGTGTGGCTGAATTAGAAGACCAAAGATTAATGAAGACTATGCCTATAATAATGGATACCCAAAATTCAGGAATTTCACTGCAAAATCCAGAAATACTCAGGAACTGGAAACACTACTAAGCTAAGAGTTAAGGAGTACAGATAGGTTTGAAAATAGGAGGTTTAGGTGTGTCTGGGTGGCTCAGTCGGTTAAGCATCCAACTTTGCTCAGGTCATGATCTTGCAGTTCATGAGTTCCAGTCCCACATCGGGCTCTGTGCTGACAGCTCAGAGCCTGGAGTCTGCTTCAGATTCTATCTCCCCTCTCTCTGCCCCTCCCCTGCTCATGTTCTGTCTCTGTCTCAAAAATAAATACACACTAAAAATTTTTTTTAAAAGAAAATAAAATAGAAGGTTTAATTTAAAGTTTATATAAGAAGCAGTTCCAATTTAAGATCTCTCCAATTCACAAGGCTAGGGAACTCCCCTTCCCTAACCCTGGAAGATGACTCTAGGTTAACACTGGAAAGGCTGGAACCAAAGGGATTCTTACCCTGTTAATGACTGGCAGAGCAAAATATAGGTGTAAGGCAAAAGGTTAAAAAAAAGGAGTATTAAGTGAAGCTTGACACCATTAGCCCTCTTCCCTTCGTAACTCACATAACTTGGCTCCACAAAGCACTGGCAGACCAAAAGGAGAATGGAGGATACTTTTTGAAAGAAATGGAATGGAGCAAGAGATTCCTAAATTCAGTGATCACTCAGCAAAACAGTTAGGTTCCTTCATGATGACCCTAAAGTTAATTCACCAATCCATCTGCCCCTTTATGGATACACAGCTTCCAATCAAGTATTTAGTACCTTACTCTTCAGTATGAAGGGCCAATCAAGGCCCTTTCTATGCATTAGAAAAAGCATGTGATATACAAGACAAGAAACAAAACAGACAACCTTAACAGAAGGAACTTGAAGGAAACAGGCACTATGAGAAGAAAAGTCCAAAGATGTAGTTATTACTCTCAGATTTTTGTCAAAGGATAGAACAATGAAGGGACAAAAATAGCAACACAACAAACTATTTCTAAAAATAAATACACTTTGGAAGTTTGAGTTGAAATATGATAGCAAAAATGAAAGAAACCCAATAGAATGTTTCAAATATAACCTTGAGGAAATCTCTCAGAAATTAGAAGGGAAAAGTCAAAGAGATGGCAAATAGAGGAGAAAGTAAAAGTAAACCTGAGAATTAGTGTAACATGGATGGGAAGATTTCCAGAAAGGTAAAATACAGGAAATTATGAAATTTACTTTAGAAACAATTTAAGAAATTTTCCTAGAATTGAATATGGAATTGCATAAATAAAGAGTCCAAGGAATGAGCAGCACAATGGACATATGCCAAGATAGATAACTGAATTTTCACCACCTGGGGCAAGTGTAACTAAGAACAAAGGAAGAATCTTCAATGCCTTCAGAAATGTATTTTTTTAAGGTCAAAAGAGAAATGAACAATCAGAATGGCAGTGGACTTTCAACCACCCCAATGAAGAAAGGAAGGAAGAAAATAATGTTCCCAAAATTCTGGATTATAATAAAAAAATTCCATAGTCAACCAAATGATTGATCAAATATAGGAACTGAAAAAAAGACATATTCAGATATACCAGGTCTCAAAAATAACGTTTCATGTACCCCTTTCTCAGGAAACTGCTAAAGAAGTTGTTCTATCAAACAGTACATTGAAATAAAAAGCACAGGGCCCAGAAACCAGAGGATGTAACAAAAGACTCAAGACAAAGAAATCATAAGAATAATGGTAAAAAGATATCTTGAGAGTTGATGGAGATTAGGTCTAAAGAGAGGCTAGTCTATGCTGGAGCAGGAGAACGGTTGATTATATAAGGATATCCCAGAAGCAAACAAACAAAAAATGTGTTTGAGTATATTAAGAAAAAACTTATCTTTTTAAAAATTGTGGTAATGCAGTGTCTGGGTGACTCAGTTGGTTCAGCTTCCAACTCTTGATTTTGGCTCAGGAAATGATCTCAAGGTTTAGGAGATTGAGCTTCATGCTGAGCATAAAGTCTGCTTGGGATTCTCTCTCTCCCTCTCTCTCTGCCTCTCTTGCACTCTCTCACTCTCAAAATAAATAATAAACAAACAAACTTTTAAAAATTGTGGTAAAATATACACAAGATAAAATTTACCACTGTAACTTTTTTATGGGTTACAGTTCAACAACATTAGGTATATCCTCTGTTATGGAGCAAATCTCCAGAAATTCTTCATCTTGCAAAACTGAAAGTCTATACTCATTAAACAATTCCCCATTTGCCCCTCCCCCTTAGCCTCTGGAAACTACCATTCTACTTTCTGTTTTTATGAATTTGACTACTCTAGGTATCACATGTAAGTGAAACAATATAGTATTTATCTTTTATGACTGGCCTATTTTAATTAGCATAATGTCCTCAGAGTTCATTCACTCATAGTATGTGTCAGAATTTCTTCCTGTTTAAGACTGAAAAATAAACCATTGTATGTGTACAGAACATCTGTTCACCCATTCATTAGTTGATGCCCATTTGATTTCTTCCAGTTTCTTCTATTTTAAATAATGTTGCTATGAATATGGGTGTACAAATATCTCTTCAAGACCCTGTTTTCAATTTCTTGGTATTATATATTTGAAGTATAATTGATGGATCATACAGTAATTCGATTTTTAATTTTTTGAGGAACTACCATAGAGTTTTCAATAGTGGCCATACCACTTTACATTCCTACTAACAGTGCATAGGAATTCCAATTTCTCTACATCCTCACCAACATTCCTATTCTCTGGGTTTGGTAGTCATTCATAGAAGTGTGGGACACTACCTCACTGTGGTTTGGATTTGCATTACTCTAATCATCAGTGATACTGAGGACCGTTTCATATGCTTATAACCATTTGTGTATCTTTTTTGGGAAAAATGTCTATTGAAGTCCAGTTTTAATTAGCTTTTGTGGGGAGGATGTTGTCATGGAGTTGCTGAGTTGTAAAGTTCTGCACATATTTTGCATATTAATTAGATACAGGATTTGCAAATATTTTCTCCCATTCCTCAGATTGCCTTTTTACTCTGCTGACTGTGTCATGTGATGTACAGAGTTTTTAATTTTAATGTAGTCCAATTCATCTATTTTTTCTTTTGCTACCTAAATCTGATTTCATGAAGCTTTTACCCTATGTTTTACTCTAAGAGTTTTATATTTTTAGCTCTCATGTTTAGGTCTTTGATCCATTTTGAGTTAATTTTTGCATGTGGTATAAGGTAAGGAACAAATTTCATTCTTTTGCATGTGGATATCCAGTTTTCCTAGATTCATTTGTTGAAAAGACTGTCCTTTCCCTATCATGTTGTCTTGGCAACCCTGTCAAAATTATTAGTCCATATATGCAAGGTCCCCTCTACTCTGGGCTTCCTGTGTTATTTCACTAGTCTATATAGTTGTCTTTGTGCAGTAGAACACTGCTTTGATTACTGTAACTTTGTAGTAAGTTTTAAAATCTGGAAACGTGAGGCCTCTAATTTTGCTCTTATTTTTTAATATAGTTTTGGCTATTCAAAGTCCCTTGAGATTCCACATCAATAGTAAGATAGATTTTTTTATTTCTACAAAAATTACCATTAGCGTTTTGATAGAGACTGCATTAGATCTGTAGATCACTTTGGGTAGTATTGAGGCCATAATAATATTAAGTCTTCCAATCTATAAATATGAGATGTCTTTCCACTTATAACTGCCTTTAATTTTTCTCAGCAGTACCTTGTCTTTTTCAGTGTACAAGTCTTTCATCACTATGGTTAAGTTTATCTAAATGTACTTGATTCTTTTTGATGCTACTGTACAAGAAATTATATTCTTACTTCCTTTTTCAGATTGTTTATTATTGGTATATAGAAATGAAGTTGATTTTTTTGTGATTTTTTATCCTACAACTTCACTGAATTCTTTGGTCTAATGTTTTGTGTATGTGTGTGAAGTCTTTTGGGTTTTCTACTTAGAAGCTCATGTTATTTGTGAACAGAGATCATTTTACTTCTTCCTTTCCAATTTGGGAGATTTTTCTTGCCTAACTGCTCCAGCTAGGACAAGTATATATTAAGTGGAAAAAAAACTTCAGTCTTCCACCACTGAGTACAGGGGTAGTTGTGGGCTTTTCATATATGGCCTTTATTATGGTGAATTATTTTCCTTCTATCCCTAGTTTGTTGAATGTTTTTAATATGACAGAGTACTGAATTTTGTGAAAAGTTTTTTTTTCTACACTGATCATTTTATTAATGTTACAATGATTGATTTTCATATGTGAAATCATCCTTGTATTTGAGGAATAGATCCCACTTGCTAACGGTTTATAATCCTTTTAATGTGCTGAATTCAGTTTACTAATATTTTGTTGAGGATTTTTCCACTAATTTTCATCTGGAATATTGGTTTTTAGTTTTTCTTTTCCTGCAGTGTCTTTGTCTGACTTTTTTTTATCAGGGTAATGTTGACCTCATAGAATAACTTTGGAAGTATTTACTCCTCTTCAATACTTGGGAAGAGTTTGATAAGCACTGGCATTAATTTACCAGTTTGGTAAAATTTACCAGTAAAGCCATCTGGTCCCAGACTTTTCTTTGTTGAGAGGTTTTGATTAATAATTCATTCTCCTTACTAGCTATATATCTGTTAAGATGCTAGTTTCTTCATGATATCATCTTGATAGGTTATATGTTGCTAGCATTTTTCTCCATTGTGTCTATGTCATCTAGATTATCTAATTTGTTAGTGTACAACTGTCCATAATATTCTCTTATAATCCCTGTTACTTGTGTGGTATTAGTTGAAATGTTGCATCTTTCATTTCCAATTTTAGTTATCTGAGTTTTCTTTTTTCTTTATCAATCAAGCTAAAGATATTTCAATTTTGTTGATCTTTTTGAAGAAACAATTATTGGTTTTACTTCCTCTACTGCTTTTCTATTCTCTATTTTCCTTATCTCTGCCCTCATCATTAGTATTTCCTTCATCTGCTAGTTCTGTATTTATTTGTTCTTTCTCTAGTTCCTTAAGATATAAAGCTAGTTGATTTAAGACCTTTTTTCTTCTTTAATGTAAACATTTACGAGTATAAATTTCCCTCTTGGTACTGTATACTCTGCATCTCACAAGTTTTGGTATTTTGTGTTTTCATTTTCATTTGCCTTAAGATATTTTATAATTTCTTTTGTTACATTTCCTTTGATCCAACGGTTGAGGTATGTTGTCTAATTGCCACATATTTATGAACCTTCCACTTTTCTTCTGCTATTAATTTCTAGTTTCATTCTACTCTGGTCAGAAAAAAATTTTATGATTTCTATTTTTTTTAATTTTATTAAGAAATTTAGTTACCTAATATATGGCCTGTACTAGGAAATGTTAGGGGTGCCTGGGTGGCTCAGTCAGTTTAGCTGATTCTTGGTTTTGGCTCAGATCATGATCTCACAGCTCATGGTTCAAGGCCCATGTTGGGCTGTGTGCTGGCAGTGTGGAGCCTGCTTGGGATTCTCTCTCTCCCTCTTTCTGCATCTCCTCTGCTTGCTTACTCTCTAAATAAATAAATAAATAAATAAATAATTAAAAAAAAGAAAATGTTACATGTATACTTGAGAAAAATGTGTATTTTGGTGTCGTTGGGTAGACTCCTCTATATTTATCTGTTAGGTCTAATTGGTCTACAGTGTTGCTGATGGCCTCCATTTTCTTATTGATCTTCTATATAGTTGTTCTATACTTTCCTGAAATTAGAGAACTGCAGTCTCTTACTAGTATTGTAGAACTATTTCTCCCTTCAGGTTTATCAATGTTTGCTTCATATGTTTAGGAGCTCTGAAGCTTCATGCTATGTATTCATAATTATGAAATCTTCTTGGTGAGTTTACATTTGTATCATTATATAACGTCTTTTTTGTATCCTGTAACAATTTTGACTTAAAAGTATATTTTGTCTGGTATTGGCATAACCACTTCTGTTCTCTTTTGGTTGCTATTTGCATAAACTGTTTCTGTTCTTTCACTTTCAATCTATGTGTGTCCTTAGATAACGTGAGTCTCTTATACTGTAGACAACATATCACTGGATTTAAAAAAAAAATCAGTCAGCCAATCTATGTCTTTTAATTGGGGAATTTAATCCATTTATATTTAAAGTAATTACTGATAGGGAAGGATTTACTATCACTACTTCATTGTTTTCTATGTGTGTTTCAGCTTTTTTGTTCTTTATTTCCTCCCTTACTACCTTCCTTCTTGTTTAGCTTAATTTTTGCAGCAACTTGCTTTGATTCTCTTCTCATTTTGTGTATATTCTGTATATGTGGGTTTTTTTCTATGATTACCATGGGAATTATCTGTAACACCTTAAAGTTATAACAATTTATTTAAAAATTTTTTTAATGTTTATTTATTTTTGAGACAGAGAGAGACAGAGTGTGAACAAGAGAGGGGCAGAGAGAGGGAGACACAGAATCTGAAACAACCTCCATGCTCTGAGCCATCAGCACAGAACCCGATGTGGGGCTTGAAGCCACGAACCATGAGATCATGACCTGAGCTGAAGTCAGACACTTAACCGACTGAGTCACCCACGTGCCCCTATAACAATTTATTTTAAACTGATAACTTATTTTCAATCATACACCAAAACTGTATTCATTTATTTCTCTGCTCCCCACCCTTTTATGGTTTCTTTTTTGTCACAAATTATCTCTTTATATTTATTACAGGTTTATATGTAATATGTGCCTATTGACATAGGTCAGTATTTTCTATAATGTAACATGGGAAGGATATCCCATGATACTGCCATGAAGTTGACCTTCAGAGGACAATTTTTCAAACTGGATAGAATTATGAATAAAGCTTTTATTTAAAGTCACTGGCAAATGAACAATGGCAAGCAGAAACTAGAGAGGAGTAAACTCTTGACAGATTGCCAGAGCTCTGGGTAAGAACTGCGATTATGTAGGTTTGTTGCCCAAAGATATCCCCAAACTCCCATCCCAGTCTGGTGACGTAAAATTGCAGCTTTGTCAGCTCAAGGTGGCAGACAACAGAATTCAGATCATCAGAGCAGCTGGAAATTTAAGAGAGCAATTTTTGAAAGTGAGAGAGAATTAGAAAGGCTGATACCCAAAATCTGAAATAAACTACCCAAATTTCTGGATGACTGCTAAACTACACATTTATGTAAAAGACCCCAGGGAGCTCAGCAAAGAAGGAGGCAGAAATTAGAGGATGCTCTAAACTTGAAAAATACTACTGCTCCTGATGAGACTTTCAAATTTCCTATGTCATTGATTAAGTGCATTCCCAACTATACACAATTCAATGGTAAAAAAATGAAAGCCTTACTGGCATGAGATGTTAGAGGAAACAACTTGAGGCTGAAGAAGCAATTGGAAATTTATGGGGAACCACAGAGCACAAGAATCATAGAGAAGATGAGCCCAAATCTTAGTTTAACTTTACTCAAATTCTTGACTGTCAAAATATGAAGGCACAAGGGGGATATTCTAAATGCAAGTTTAAAAAGCAGCAGCTGGAAGATGAAAAAAAAAAGGAGCTATACAACCTGAGAAGTTGCAGTTTGAGTTCAGATAAGATAACTCAATGTTAGAACAACAATAACAACAACAACAACAACAAAAACCCAGTAATTTTCAGAAGAACAATACAGAATACAGAGGCACAGGAGCATAATGTTCAGCTTTCAACCAAAAATCACTAGGAATGCAAAGAAACAGGAAAAGGTGATCCATATCAAAGGGAAAAAGTAACCGGTATAAATAAACAAGTAGACCCAGGCACTGTATTTAGCAGAAAAGACTGCTAAATCATGGACAGAGTAAGTAGCTATTATACATATGTCAAAGAATGAAAAGCATATATATTCAAAGGATTCAAAGAAAATATGTTACTAATGTGGGGAAAAAATAGGAAATCTCAAGAGAGCAATAGAAACTATGCAGAGAACTAAGTAGAAATTCTGGAGCTGAAAAGTTTAAAATATTTAACTTTTAAACTGAAATATTAAAAAAATTCACTATAGTGCATGAAATTATCTTTTTTTTTTTTGAGGGGTGTGCAAGTGAGTGAAGGGCAGAGAGAGAGAGAGAGAGAGAGAGGGAGTGAGAGAGAAGCTGGGCTCACCTGAGGTGAGGCTCATGCTCACCCGATGCAGGGCTTGAACTCACAATGAGATCATGACCTAAGCCAAAATTGGATGCTTACCTGACTGAGCCACTCAGGTGCCCCTGAATGAAATTATTTTAACAGCAGATTTGTGATTGAAAAAGAAAGTAGCAGTAAACTTGAAGACAGAGCTAAAACATTATCGAATCTGGAGAGCAAAGAAAATAAAATAATTGAGGAAAAATGGAAAAATCTTCAGAGGCTTGTGGAGAACTAAAAAGCTATCCAGCATGCATGTAATTAGCACCCTCAGTAGAAATAAGTATTCCAAGAAAGGGACAGAAAAATATTTGAAGAAAATAATGCATGAAAATACAAAACACCTATACAATGTTCATAGAAGTTTTACTTACAATTGCCAAAAACTGGAAGCAACCAAGCTACCCTTCAATAAGGAAATGAATAAACAAACTAGTGTACTATACAATGGGATAGTATTTGCCAATTTAAAAAAATGGGATCTCAATCTGTAAAAAGAGATGAAATAGTCTCAATGCGCATTTCTAAGCAAAGAAGCCAGTCTGGAAAAGCTACGTGTTGTACGATTCCCACTATATTACATTCTGCAAAAGGCAAACTGTAGGGACAAAAAAAAAGCCCATGGTTGCCAGGGACTGGGGGGCAGTAGAGAGATGAATATATGAAGCACAAAAGATATTTGGGTTGGTAAAATGATTTTGCTTGATACTGTAATGGATATATGACACATTACATATTTCAAAACACAGAACTTTACGACACAAAGAATTAACCTTAATGCAAATTATGGACTTTAGTTAGTAATAAATCAGTAGTGATTTACTAAGTATAACAAATGGGCCGCATGAGCGCAAGATGCTAGTGAAAAGAAGTTGTATGAGGAAGAGTGGGTTATATGGAATTCTCTGTATTATCTGCTCAATTTTTCTGCGCGTCTACAACTGTTCTAAAAAAAAAAAGTCTGCTATTTTCTTTTCAAAAAGCTTCCCAAATTTGATGAAGAGTAAAACAAATCATTTAATAATGCAAAATGTTCCTTAGTTGCCAAGTACAATTGTTGGAAATAATGTGCTAATTTGTGATTACTTGTGAGTGAAACTATGAACTGAAAAGTAGAAAAATGGACATTAAAAATTTCTGAAAAATTAGGGGCCCCTGCGTGGCTCAGTCGGTTAAGCATCCAACTTCAGCTCAGGTCATGATCTCACGGTCCATGAGTTTGAGCCCCTCATTGGGCTTTGTGCTGACAGCTCAGAGCCTGGAGCCTGCTTTGGATTCTGTCTCTTCCTCTCTCTGTGCCTGTCCCCTGCTCATGCTCCATCTGTCTCTCAAAAATAAATAAACATTAAAAAAAAGAATTTCTGAAAAATTAACCTTCTTTATTTAAGAATCTGAGAGGAAGGACTTGGCAAGTTCATGAATTTGTCCTTTCTCTTTACGAAAAGCTTTTGCCACTCAAATCACTGCCGCACCATGAAGTGATGTCTGCATCAGTGGTATCACAACCCAGTGAACATCAGGCTTTTTGATTTGGGGGCTCAGGGAAAGAATTGTGGAGAAGGGCTTCCCTAGGGCTTGAGTAGCACAGGACATGACTGCCAATGATTAGAACAATAGTTTATGCTGTGTGACTTCTGAGTATCAGATCCTCAGTGATGGAGGGGTCTATTGTGTTATAATAGGTTGTTTTTGAGTCTTTGGGACATGTCGAGCCCTCTAAAGTATGAGGCTTATTCTACTAGAGTTTAAAGAGAAAAACAAAACAAAACAAAAACAAGAAATAGTAGTATAAACATGTTATTCAGAAATACCAAGACAAATACCAAAAGAAACAGGTAAAAAAAAAAAAACCAAAAAACAAAAATGAGTGCTTCTTGGTGATCAGGGGTCAAAATATGGGGGAGGATGGTCAAGGAATCACTGTTGATTAGTAATTATTATTTGACTTTAAAGCTAAGAGTATGTACTGTTTGGATCAGAAGAGGTATTACTGAATTATTGGGAATTATGATTTTGTGACATCACACTTTGGCTTTGCCCTCTATGGAGTATACAATCCTGGTTCTAAAACCATGCCTTTTAACTGGTCATTGTTCAATCTGTAATCTCCAATATGATTCTCCCTGTTTATTCCCCCAAGACAGTCTCAATTCAAATAAGATAATTCCCAACAAAATTCTCAAACACATGTGATCTGGTATATACATCTGTTTTTTTTTTTTTTAACTTTTACCTGTATCACATCTTTCTTGGTATTGACCACTAATTCAGATCTATGAAGTCAGGGATGATATACATAGCACAAAATAGTCCTTTGATAATTATTTGTTAAATGGGTATGTAAATGTGTAACTAAACTAAAAATGTACCTAGGCAGTGCAGAAGCATTTTGGTAAATCATTAAGACTTAATAAAGCCCAGAAAAAATGGGAGAACATGATGGAGCCAGAGGGAATTATATATTATTTTCAGAGATGGGGAACAGAATGGAGACTCAAAAGATGGTCTACAGCACACTGTTCCTGTGCCCTCCTATTCCCCATACCTGTCCACACAGCCCTGAAGAAAACACATACAGTAAACCCATCAGAGCTATGGGGGGTCTATGTCTGAGAACAGTTTCTCATGCTCGGCATTATTGGCAGGACCAGCCAGATATTTCTTTGTGGTTGGGGGCTGTCTTGTGCATGGCAGGATGTTTAGCAGAGTCCCTGGTCTCAACTCACTGGATGCCAGTAGCATCCTCCTTCCAGTTTTGATAACAAAATGTGTTCAAATATTGCCAAATGTCCTCTGGAGAGTAAAATCTCCCTTGGTTGAAAACCAAGACCCAGGGTAACACGCGTTACATTCACTTCACTGGTTTTAATGTATAACGTGGAAAATGATCATAGGTAGACTTTGTAGATGACTTATAATCTTTTAGATTTGGTTAACCCAATGAAAAACTATTTTGTATATAAATTATCACATAGATATAAATAAAAATACCTTCCTATTAATTCATCTCCACCCTATTTTATTAGGATAGGGATATACGGCCACAGTACCTTAGCATCTACAAAAGAGTCTGTGATGGTCCATGAACTACCATGTGGGTATCGATGTTCCCTTTCTCTAGTAGTTACATAGGTGGTCACTGTGGATTGGATGTGGTTTAAATGGTCCTTTCAGAGTGAAGTCCAGAATCTCTGGCTCGAGACTTAACATCAGCAAGTTAGGACAGCTTGTGCCTCTGTAGCAAGACCATGTGTCATACAGCTGTAAAAACTCAGGGTGTCTAAAGTTAGAAAAGCTATAGACACAGCTATAGCTATAGATATGCTGGTCCTATAGATCATTAGCACATGTACTAGGTACCCGGCCTCCACTCATCTGGTTGTAGGTAGTATCTGTATATAAATCAGACAGCCCTAATATTTTGATACCAATAAACTATGGTATCTTTTCCTGGGCAAAAGCAGGTATTATGATATGGCCTATGGCCAGAATTTGGATTTAAGAGTCATTATTAATCAAAACAAACATCCTACATAAAGAAACAGAAGACACTGTCAACAATTTTTAATCCTCAAAATTGGTAATTTCTTTACTTGTGGTGTGTTGGGGCAAAGTTGTGAAAGACAAGTAGATAACTTCAAACTTTTAAAATTTATTGTGATCTGTGTGCTGCTGAGAAATGCATAATTTGGGGATTTAACACCTGATTAGCTATTAAATGGCTGTCAGGAGAAAATTCTGCAGTAATCGGTTTAGCTTTTAGCCCCTAATTATCACTTCACAGTGGATTTGGGTTGAGATAATTGAGAACTGCAACACTTAAAGATTCCAATTGGGCATTTTTTTTAATACAACGAAGTGAATTATTTCTCTATGAGGACTGCATTTAACAGGTATTGGTAACAAGGAAGGAAATGTGATAGTGGATGGGATTTTGCAAAGTGATTTAAAGTAGTTGATTCATTCATTATGCAATTAAGTGGAGCTCAGCTGTGTATAACTTATCTGGTGTCTAGGTCAAAGAATGTCTTTCAAAACTCGGGAAAATTCATTGGGAGGAATTTTATTTTAATGGCGAGATAGTCAGCGTTGCTGTCTGGACTATGTAACAGATTCTATCTTTAGATACTGTGACCTTGGGCTGGCTCCTTTCTTATTCCTTGGTTTCCTTTTCTGCCCAGTGAAATACCTATCATTCCATACCCTATTTGTATGAAAGCTCTTAAAAGCTCAGTCCTGGCAGGTAGTTCTTCCTTTATTGCCAACATGGACTTTCTGTCAGAGCTACGTTGTTGCACACTGTCCCACTCCTAGTGCACGCACGCACACACACGCACACACACCCCTTCATGCTATTACTTTAACTGTTGCATTCTGCTCTAGAAAAACACAAGTCCTTTCCAATCTTTCAAGTTTTCTTCAAATCAACAAATGAGAGCTGAATTTATTCTGTATGACAATATGTTAACCACAAAGATGATGAGACACCATCTCCACCCTTACTATATCTAATAGGGCACACAAGACGACAATGTAACTCCATAAGGGAAATATAAGAATCAGCCTCACACACTTACCTTCAGCTCTCCACTCACACAATCCAAATCGAATATATTGTCATTAATTCATTACTTATTAATTTAAGAAGGACACTGACTACCTACTATATTCCTTTGTCTGTATTTCCATCTCTTTTAAACCACAGTGAAATGGGATGTGACTTTTCATCCAAAGGCCATTCCATACCACCCTTCTTCCCTCATAATAGAAAACTGATTTGCAATGGGATGGGAGAGTGGTCAGTCCCAGAAAACAAACCATAATTGGTATAAACCAACAATGGCAATTTCATTTCCCTCTGGAGAATACTCACTTTTCTAGGTGCCCTCAAAACCGGAAGTGAGAGGTACCTGGTTGGCTTAGGTCATGATCTCATAGTTCGTGAGTTTGAGACCCACATCAGGTTCCGTACTGACTACAGAGCCTGCTTTGGGTTCTCTCTCCCTCTATCTCTGCCTGTCCCCAACATGCTCGCTCACTCTCTCTCTCTCTCTCTCTCTCTCTCAAAATAAATAAATAAACTAAATAAAAGCAGAAGTGAACATGTGACCTATTATTATATTTGAGGTACAAAGAAAAGCATGCTCAAAGGCTTATGAGTATGATTTTTCTTACTGAAAACGGAGGATTCTTTTCTAACCATCTCATCCTTGAGCGCTAGGAGAGAAGCAGAAGTAGCATGTCAGCTTGCAACCAGGAGAGAAAACACAAGGGTGAAAAGTCCTCAGTGTGAGCCTGACAGAAGTATGTAAAGGGCCTGGAAGGACTTCCTCTCTTGAATAGTTGGGAAAGCTTGTGTCATTGCATGATTCTACTAGTGACAGCTAAACATTGCAGAGAAAATATGACAATCATCTGGCTAAAGGCCCCAGATAGCAGCCAGGGCTGTGAGAACTGTATTGGCTGAAACTCCATAAAGGAGAAGCCTTCAGAGAGGTCAGCTCAATTCTACTGCCATTTGTAGTCTGGGGACATTTCGTGATTTTGAACTTGGGCAAGAGGCTTAGATTCTGGGATCTGTACCAAACACTGGTGGCAAACAGAGAAACTTGCAGAGATCTGGGCTGAGACTGGAGGAGGGACTTGAGCATGCAGCCAGTTTTCTCTTAAGGACATGTGCTGAATTCTAGGGCTCATGGAGAGGCAGAGAGGAGACTAAGCAGACAGCCCTGGAGAGCAGCTTAGAGCAGTCGAGAGTTTCACAGACAAATATTGGAATAATTTGGTGTCCACCAAAAGAAACAGTCTTGAATAAAACAGCAGGTGCTCGGTTGAAAACCTTGAGGGACTAGGGTGAGCTAGAAAGAGACTGGGCCTTACTAGGGATACCTGCCTTGATTCAGTCATAATTAGATTAAAGCAGGAGATCAGTTACTACTCTCCCTGCCTGGTAGTGGGAAGAATCAGTCTCTTCTACAGGAAAATAAAATAATCTGGGACTTAGATATATATTGATACACAGTGTTTGGCATTCAATCTGGTACTACCTGGCCTGAGGAAAGATAGAACCACGGGGCTGAACATCAGGAGGTGTGCATGAACACACACTAAAAACAGAGCCATGCATAGTTGGGACACTGTTGTTCGCTGAAAAGAACTTGAACATAATTACAGTTACTTTAGTCAATATAGAAGGTGAAAAGATGCAGAAGACAGATAAAAGGCTTGCAATTTCACCGGAGAATAGAGTCTATTAAAGAAATAAACAAATGGAAATTACAAAACTTAAATATACAAAATCTGAAGTTAAGATACATTACATGGGTTTAATACCAGATGAGGCAGAACAAGACAAAGGCAAAGACAGGGTGAGTGCCCTGAAAGACAGGTCAACATAAATATAAACCTAAACCACACCTAGGTACAAGACAGAAAAAAATAAAAAAGAGAAAGATCATAAAAGCAGTCAGGAAACAAGACACATTACCTTCAATAAAGCAACAATAAAACTTAAAGATTACATCTCAACTAAAACAATGAAATCCAGGAAGCAAGAGAATGACATCTTTAAAATGCTCAAAGAAAGAACTGACAATCTAGAATTCTATCCTTCAAAACTAAAAGTGAAACAAGGACACTTTAAGATAAACATAAACTAAGATAACTCGCCACCAGTATATCTGCCCTAAAAAGAAACAGCAAAGCGAGTTATGTAGGGAGAAAGAAGATGAAGCCAGAAGGAAACAGGAATGGAGGAAAGAACAAAAAGCAACAGAAAGGGTAATATCAGGGTGAATATAAATAAATACTGACTATATGAAACAGAAGAGTAATATCTTGTGCAGTTTCAAAGGAATTCAAATACATGACAATAACATAAAAGGGGGTAAATCGTAGTGTTTAACAAAATAGCCAGCAGGGGTAATAACTTGTTTTAGATGATAATTGGTCAATGACAAATGCAATCTCCAGAAGACTATATAACTAACTAGTTAAAAGAAGGAAAATGAAATATTAAAAATATTTGATCATTCTAAGAGGAACCAAGAAAAGAGAGGAACAGAAGCACAAAACAGATGGGTCAGAAAGACGAAATAATAGTAAGATGGTAGCTAAAATCTTAAATATATCAGTTGTTACTTTTAAATTAACTGAATACTACATGTAAAAGATTAATGCTGCCAGGTGAATCAAACAGCAAAACCTAGTTATGTGCTGTAAAACCCAGCTGTATGCCTTAAACAGAAATATACAGAAAGATTCATAATAATAAGATAGTCCATGCAAACACTGGCACAAGGGGACAAAAGCCAGTGTAATTAACTCCTATCAGAGCACCTCATTCTAAGGCAAGAGTAGACATAAAATTAGATAAAGATATAAAACAAAAAACACATGATAATAATAATAATAATAATAATAATAATACAGGAGTCAGTCCACAAGCTAGACACCACCCAACATGTAGCTTCAAACATGAAGAAAGCGCTTTGGATGCCGAAGGTAACACTGATGTAAAAAACAAATCTTACCTTCCCAAACCACCTCACTCCAAGTTTCATCCTAATAAATGTCACCATGGCTTAAATCACTGCTAGGTTTCTGTCACATACAGCTAAAAGTGTTGCCACCATTCGCCTGGTCACCAGGCTAGAAATCAGGAATCGTCATCATTTAGGCAAATGTTTGCAGGTGAATCAACGATTTCTGCAAAGAGATGCTGATCAGAATTTGCTGAGGCAGAAAGGCATCTCGCAGACCACCTGCAATCTGTTTATCTTGCCAATGAAGAAATAGGGACTCAAGGGGGACAAATGACTTGGCTAACGCCCACACATTGGTTTGGTGGTAAGATGTGGAGTCCTCAGGCCCCTGACTTCCCATCCATGCTGCCCCGCCCCCGCCATGCCAGGTGCTGCTAAGCCTCTTTCTGAGCTGCTTTATTATTATTACTACAGATAACTCAGCTTTATTTTCCACAAGGCTATTCATCCCTGCACCATGCCAAACGCTTTACCAGAGAAAGAGTACAATTTCACAGTTAAATAACAGGAGAGATAAATTAAATACTGTAGGTGCAGACACAAAGACATTAAACAAAACTCGATTTGGAAGGAAGGCTTTAGACACATTACCCACCAACACACACACACACACACACACACACACACACACCAAAGCTCTGTGCACTATGCCACTTGCATTGTTTTCAGACAGGATCATTTTACCTCTCTTTTTTTTTTTAATTTTTGTTTTGTTTGTTTTTGGTTTATTTATTTTTGAGACTGACAGAGCACGAGTTGGGGAGGGGCAGAGAGAGAGGGAGACACAGAATCTGGAACAGGCTCCAGGCTCTGAGCTGTCAGCACAGAACCCAATGCAGGGCTTGAACCTATGGATCTGAGCCGAAGTCAGACACTTAGACGAGTGAGCCTCCCAAGGGCCCCATACCTCTATGTTAAGAGAGCCAGAATCAGGGATCATGTACAGTATGGCACAGTGCTTTGTCTGGGGCAAAAACCTCCCTTTTACTATACTCTCTGGGGCTCAATGAAATCACAGCAGCAGAACCTCACTTCCATGTGGCTCCCTTTTGTTGATCGCTGATAACTTGTGTTGAAAATGAGTTTCTTGTTCAGCTGCTTCCTATACATATGTTGGCAAGAGGAATTCAGGACACAGCACACCCGAGAACCCCAGGGCCTCCCGCGGAGGACATGTGGGTTTCAGGAGACACACTCGGTTTCAGGTTGTGTGATTGCAGGCGGCCGAATCCCCAGATGAGGGATTTTTAAACAAGTTGGTGATTTTCAGATGAAGGATACCAGCCACAGAAGTTTCAAGTGCTCCCATGCAAGTTGGGCTGCCAGTGAAATACCAATTTCTCCTTTTTTTAGAACAATTATTTCTTTTATTTTCCCCCAGACAGACCCTCAGACATTCTTCTCCTCCCTTCCGAGGCTTCTCTTTGAAAGAGCCTGTGTAGTAGATCATGCCGGTTACTCCCCAGATAGAGCTGCCGAACAGAGGTGCATTCTGGGGCTTCAGTGTCTGGCTTAGTCTCTGATTTGTTGCAGGAAAAATACTTGCTGTAGTCTCCCAATTCCCAAATGTGGATACTTTGAAGATGGATATGATGTATTAATTTTGTGTTTTTACAGATTTATGCTCTGCAGACGTAATGACATTTTTTCCAAGAAATGAAGCGAGAACTGACTTCAAAGTCTGTATGTCAGGAATGGCGTGACAGGATTTGTGGGTCCTGTTGTCTCTTAAAGGAGGCGACAGAGATTCCAAAAATTAAAATAGAGAGCCTGCTGTTTGACCTAAAGTTTAGGAGACCCCACTTGCAAAATTAATGAGGTTGATGTGGAAAAGATAACTGTCAAGCACCTTACACAGTATTTGGCGAATGGAAGTAACTCACTAGTAGCTGTCTTTTCCTTCACTCCACATTTGCCTCCTCATCTTCATCACCAACCATCAGTTACAGAGTGTTTGGTGTCCAAGGTAAATTATAAAGATGGTTTTCTTACATTCAAAATAGCTTTGATCAACATGATTTTAAGGAAGATAATCCCTAGGTTTAAAAACATAAAGTGTCAACCAAAGAAATTAGGTTGTTTTGTAATAGAAGAATAATGGAGAAACAGAGATCAGGCTTTTGTTTGTTGGTTTGTTTTTACCCCATATTTTTTGATGTTTAGTAATCTTGAACATTTGTAATGATAAGACCTCTAGAGTATTTGTAAAGTAGTTTACAAAGCCTTTTCATATCTGTTATTCCCTCTGAACCCTGTAATAATTATGGGAAAGAGGCAACAGATGGATTGTCACCCCCATTTAATAGGTGAGAAGCCAAGATGGCAAAGACATACTGCGGCAAGGGAGAATGAGTTGGCCATGAAAATGGGAGGTGAGATGAGGGACAGTGGGGGAAATAAGGGCAATAATATTATCTGTAGTGAAATCTGGGATGTGTTTCCCAGATATCCCCTCACTAAAGGTTTGTTGCCCTAGCTACAGAGAGTAGTTGTCAGCAGAAAGCCTCCAGCCAATAGCCCCTTCAGGGACTGCTTCAGATGCCAAGCTTTCTTGCCCCAAATCATGGCTCCGTTGGAGAGACAAACACATCCAATAACTGACTGATATGGTTGTAAGAGCCCTGCCTTTTTAGTTGAACTCTGTATAGCTCTAATGTGTCATTTTAGCTACAGAGTGTCCTGTGGGTTAGGCAACTTTGCAACTTGACTCCTCTATCTAATTGTGTTCCCTTCCCCCTCTCTTCCAGAGGTGTTATTCCAAGGTTGCCCCTAATAATATGTTGTACATTAAACTTTGTCCTGGAAACTCAACGTGGGATCCATCATATGGCAAGAATGATTGTAAAAAGAAGCTGGCAAGATGGGGTTTTGCAGATGAATCATACACTCATTTCCTGGCTGTCAGTGAAGGCCCAATCACTGTTAGTGAAGAACTGTGTTTCTAACACAAGGTGATTGTCCAGTTGTTCAAATGGATACCTGGACATGAACTGGGACGGTATATAGGTAGAACAGAGTGTACTAACTGTTGTAATATACCAGGCTTGTGAAAACTATGGGGTAGAGTAATCATAAAGACAGCAAATTCCAGTGACTAATTCTTAGCTTGAATGACATTCTAGAAAAGATAAAAGTCTGAGAAGAAACAATAGGAAAGCCAAATATGAATTTAAGAGGGCTATCTTGGTAATATATGAAGACCCTCTCATCTCCTGCATTGATGGGCAGAGAAAGCTTAGGACCAGGAACACAACTTCATCATAAGATAGCCAAATGTCTTAGTTATTTGGATTGCTTCAACAAAAATACCATAAACTGTGAGACTTAGAAACAAAAAATATTTATTTCTCACATTCTGGAGGCTGGAAAGTGCAAGATCAAGGCACAAACACATTATGTGTCTGGTGGGGTCCATCTCCTAATTCACAGACAGCCATAGTTTCCCCCGGGGCCTCACATGGCAGAAGGGGACTCTTTGGTGCCTCTCATAGAAGGGAACTAACTGCATTTATGAAGTCTTCATCCTTTTAATCCCCTCCCAAAGTCTCCACCTCCAAATACCATCACAATGGGGATTAGGTATCAATACATGAATTTTGAGAGGACATACACAATCTATACCATCAACTTCCAAAGAAGATGAAATTCTGAGACAACCAAGGTCTGCTATTTCAGGCTCAGGGAGCTGGGAAAATCTGGGACCCAGGCATATGGGATGGAAACATCTGGGTCAGAGCCCCTGAAAATCTTGAATCCTCAGGCTTCTTTCAATGTTCTGAATACTCCCTAGTGGCTTAACACTCACTAGTAACAGCTAATACTACCTCTTGTCTTGAAGACCATGAAGAGGCCTCTGTCCTGCAAGATGACATGTCCCTGCCCAGGATTTGCCTCTACCTCCTCTTCTGGACTAGGCTTAAGTCACTTTAAAACCTAGTTGGGATGTTCTGAGCCTGATAAGGGATGGAAGGATTATCTACACCCCAAAGATGCTGTGAGACCTAGCCACTAGGTATGGCAGGGGCTACAAGACCTGGCACTAGTTATGGTCTTTGATCAAGAGGACAACATCAAATTGGCTGAGGGAGAGTTTAACAAAAGGAAAGTACTCCTCCAGGAAGCAGGACTTAACACCCCAACAAAGACCCCAGGAGGTGAGGGGAACTTGCTGCAAGGATGGCTCCTAGAAACGTGAAAATAGTGATGACCCACACTGAGTGAAGTTAAATGTCAGAATTCTCATGGCACGAATGAAAGAAGAGAATAAAAGATTCAAGAAGTGGGTGTGCTTGGGGCGCCTGGATGGCTCAGTCGGTTAAGCGTCTGACTTCGGCTCAGGTCATGATCTCATGGTTCGTGGCTTCAAGCCCCACGTCGGTCTCTGTGCTGACAGCTCAGAGCCTGGAGCCTGTTTCAGATTCTGTGTCTCCCTCTCTCTCTGCCCCCCCTTGTTCGCAGTCTGTCTCTCTCTGTCTCAAAAATAAATAAACATTAAAAAATATTAAAAAAAAAAAAAAGAAGTGGGTGTGCTTGAGTGGATACACAAAATATGGCCAGAAAATCTACCATGTGATAATGCTGCACAGGAAACCCAGAGGACACAGCATTTGCCAAGGCCATAAGCAATGATCTTATAAGAGGGCACGAGCACCACTAAAATGTTCAGTGGTGCTCCGGTCTTACAGACTTAGGCTCACAGTGAGCCATGAATATGATAGGACTTCAAAATAATGGAAGCCAGGCGGTAGTACATGTAGTTGGAAGACAAATGGATGTGATTACTGTGATAAGCAGCAATGTAAGAATGGTAACCAGGGGGCCTGACTTGCAAGAGTTATTTTTTTAAGACTATTTATTTTTAGTAATCTCTACACCCATTGTGGGGCTTGAACTCATGACCTTGAGATCAAGAGTCATACACTCTTCCAAATGAGCCAGCCAGGGGTCCCAAAAGTTACTGAAATAGTTGAATAATACAGCATCCATAAGGTCAAAATAGCTGGGGAGCCAACAGGGACACTACCCAGTATGTATCATTAAAGAAAATCAAAGGTGAAAGATGTAAAGTCTGAATGAAGTTTCTCAATGAAACATCATAATTCATTGCCCAGTTTCTGGACCTGATCTAGTTTTTTGGTCTAGAAGCCACTGCCTGAATAGATGACTAAGTCAAGAGAAAGAAAGACTCTATTAACCTGATGTCAAAGATATACAGTAATGACTGTACCGGTCATTTTTTCCTCAAAGAAACCCTGAACCATTTACTCAGGAAACTCATCATACAGGCAGGAAGATATCCAAACATTTCAATTTATTTAATTTCAGTTTTGTTTCAGTTTTACTGAGACCCAATTGACAAAGTTGCAGGTATACTCCAAATGAACATGAGGGGAGAGAAGAGGAAGATGGCAACGTAGGCAGATCTTAAGCTCACTTTGTCCCATAGACCCAACTAAATAATTGTTGGGACACTGAAACTAATTCAGAAAATGACCTGAAAACTCGCAGAACAGACTTTACAATTAATCAAAGAGAGGAGGTCACATCGAACAGGGCAGGTGGGGCAGAGACATAGTCAGGAACCAAACACCTGGCAAGACTAACCACAATGAGGACTCACCAGCGTGGAGAAGGGAGAAGAGCAGACCCTATACCAGGTACCCCAGACATGAGGGACCTGCACTGGAAGGACAAGTTCCCATAATATGAGACTTTGAAAAACTGGTGTTTAACTTCCTGAAGGTTTTACAATCAGCAGGGATTAATTCCAGGGACTTTAAAAATGAGCAGGCTTAGCTCTGGGAGGCCTAGAGGATGACTGACAGGAAATGGAGTCCCCACCCTTAAAGAACATCAACAACCCCACCTAGAAAAGCAGTTTGAAAAGTGCCTGGGGTATACAGAAAGGATATTTATTTTCTAATTGCAGAAAGTGCTTTGGAAGGGCAAGGATCTTTAAGAGATTTCTCTAAGGATAAAAGAGCTGGGGGCACCATTCCCTGCCCCCCCTCCCTGCCTAGATAATGAGATACTTTTGGGATCCAGAGCAAATGCCCTCCATCCACCTTGCTAACATCATGGGCCCCACCCCCACCTTCTCCTACAGATTCCCCCTTCTACATCCAGCCTACCCCAGTCTTCAGGCATCTCTCCAATGGCAGCTCCTACCATGACACATCCTATAAGCAGCCCTGGCAGGGACCATCACCACTGCAAAGTGGCTGATGTCCTTTGGAAAGTGGGATGTAACTACACACAACTGGAATGACTAGAGCCCCAGCAGAGAGACTAGGGGCAGCCATCTGGTTTGACTACATGCCCAGCTCACCTACAAAAGCCTCTAAGGGAACAGCATAGGAAAAGCACCCTGAAGTTCAGTAAAATGCAGCCCTAGCATATCAGCTAAGGGCAGGCATGTGGTCGTATCATTGACACTACCCAATTATAAGCCCACTCCCCGATTGGCCTCTCAACAACACAGGGACGAAACTCTGCCCATAATAAGCAAAGTGGGGTACTGCAGTCAACTGAACTAAAGGCAAACGTGGGTCAGCCAACCCATGTAAAGCACAGACAACCCACACAGGAGATACCCCTGAAGTGCTGGTTCTGGTGAACAAGGGACACTGCACTACAGGGTACCACAGGACGTCTTCTTTATAACGCTACTACTTATAAGAGCAGAAGATATAGCTGCTTTCCTGATACATAGAAACTAACACAGAGAATTTGACAAAACAAGGAGACAGAGGAGTATGTCCTAAATGAAAGAACAGAACAAAACCACAGCAAAAGAGCTAAATGAAACAAAGATAAGCAATATGCCTAATGAATTCAAAGTGATGAGCATAAACATACTCACTGGACTTGAGAAAAGAGGGAAGGATCTCAGTGAGACATTCCACAAAGATACAGAAAATATTTTAAGGAAAGAACCAATTATAGAAGAAGAATCAATAAATGAAATTAAAAATACATTAGAGAGAATGAAGAGCAGATTAGAGGGGGCAGAAGAACAGATGAACAATATGGAAGACAGAGTAATAGAAAGTAAATAAGCTGAATATCAAAAAGAAGAAAAGAGAATAATGAAAAATAAGAATAATTTAAGGAAACTCAGTGACATCATCAAACATAATAACATTTGCATATAGGGGTCCCAGAAGGAGAAGAGAGAGAAAGGGGGTAGAAAATTTACTTAAAGAAACAGTAGCTGGAAACTTCCCTAATCTAGGGAAGTAAAGAGCTATCCAGATTCAGGAGGCACAGATGGCCCCCAACAAAATCAACACAAGGAGGTCCACACCAAGACACACAATAATTAAAATACAAAAAGGAGTGATAAAGAGAGGATTTTTAAAGCAGCAACAGAAAAGAAAATAGTTACATAAAAGGGAAACCTCATAAGGCTATCAGCTGATTTTTAAAAAAAGCTTATTTGTTTTTGAAAGAACACAAGTTGGGGAGGGAAAAAGGGACAGGGCAAAGAATCCAAAGTGGGCTCTGTACTCACAGCAACGAGCCCAAAGTGGGGCTCAAACTCATGAACTGTGAGATCATGACCTGAGCCAAAGTCGGATGCTAAACCAACTGAGCCACCTAGGCACCCTGGCTACCAGCTGATTTTTTAACAGAAACTTTGCCATCAGAAGGGTGTGGCATTGATATATTCAAAGTACTGAATGGAGAAAACATGAAACAAAGAATACTCTACTCATCAAGGCTATCATTCAGAATAGAGAAATAAAGAGTTTCCCAGATAAACAAAAGTTATAGGAATTTATCATCACTAAACCAGCCTCACAAGAAATGTTAAAGTTAATTGAGTAGAAAGAAAGAGCCATGATGAAGAGTAAGAAAATTATCAAAGGAAACAATTTCACAGGTAAATGCAAACATAGTAAAAGTAGATTAATCACCTGTAAAACCAGTACAGAGGTTAAAGCACAAAAGCAGTAAAATCAATTATATATATATATATATATATATATATATCAATTGATATATAAATATTAAATATAAATGTATCATATATCAATATATGTGATATATATCATATATGTGATCTATATGATATATATATCAGTTATATATATATATAATTTTAAAATTCAGTTAAGAGATTCACAAAATAAATGATGTTAAGTATGGTATCATATACGTAAAATTTGGGAGTGGGGTAAAAATTACAGCTTTTAGAATGGTCTCAAACTTAAGACACCATCAACTTAATGTACACTATTATATGCATCAAATGTTATATATGAACCTAATGGTAACCATCAATCAAAAACCTGTAGTAGATACACAGAAAAATAAAGGAAAAAGAATCCAAGTATATCACTAAAGAAAGACATTAAACCACAAAGTAAAAGAGCAAGAGAAAATGAAAGGACCACAGAAGGACTACAAAAGCAACTGTAAAACAAGCAAAATAATTATAAAAGATACATACCTATCAATAATTACTTTGACTATACAAGGACTAAATGCTCCAATCAAAAGACATAAGGTGACAGAAAGGGTAAAAACAACCAAACAAACAATAACAACAAAAACAAGACCCATCTATATGCTGCCTACAGGAGATTCACTTCAGACCTAAAGACACATGCAGTTTGAAAGTGAAGGGACAGAATAACATTTTCCATGCAAATGGAAGTGAAGAGAAAGATGGGATAGAAATACTTATAGTGAATAAAATAGAATTTAAAACACACATTGTGACAAGAGACAAAGAAGGACACTACATAATGATAAAGGGAGCAATTCAACAAGAGGATTTAACAATTATAATTATTTATGCATTCAACATGGTATCACCTGAATATATAAAGTAACTATTAACAGACAAAAAGAAAAAAAAATGAGTGTAATACAATAATAGCAGGGGACTTTAACACCTCACTTATGTCAATGGATAGATCATTCATACAGAAAATTAACAAAGAAACAAGGGCTTTGAAAACATTGGTCCAGATGGACCTAACAGATATATTCAGAACATTCTATCCCAAAATAGAAGAATCCACATTCATTTCAAGTGCACATGAAACATTCTCCAGAATAGATCACATGTTAGGCAACAAAACAAGTCTCAACAAATTTAAAAAGAATGAAATCATATCATGCATTTTTTCCTACCACAATGGTATAAAACTACAAATCAATAACAAGAAAAAATCTGAAAATAACACAAATACAAGGAGTCTAAATAACATGCCACAATGAATGGGTCATCCAAGAAACCAAAGAGAAAATCAAAACTTATATGGAAATAAATGACAATGAAAACACAATAGTCCAAAATCTTTGGGAGGCAGCAAAAGCTGTTCTAAGAGGGAAGATTATAGTAATACAGGTCTACTTCAAATAGCAAGAAAAATCTCAGACAACCTAATCTTACACCTAAAGAAGCTAGAAAAAGAAAAACAAAGCCCAAACCCAGTAGAAGGAAGGAAACAATAAAAAATTAGGTACAAATAAATTGGAGACTGAAAAAACAATACAAAATATCAATGAAACCAGGATCTGGTTCTCTGAAAAATTAAACAAAATTTACAAGCCATTAGCCAGACTCATCAAGGAAAAAAAGACTTAAATAAGTAAAATCATAAATTAAGGAGAGAAATAACTAACATCACAGAAAGGATAAGAGAATATTATAAAAAAATGATATGCCAACAAATTGGACAACCTAGAAATGGACAAATTCCTAGAAACATGTAACTTTCTAAAACTGAATCAGTAATAGAAAATTTGAACATAATGATGAATATCAAAGAAATTGAATCAGTAATCAAAAAACTCTCCCCTCAAAAAAGTCTATGACCAGACAGCTTCCCAGGTGAATTCTACTGAACATTTAAAGAAGAGTTAATACCTATTCTTCTCAAACTATTCCAAAGTACAGAAAATGAAAAACAAATCTTCCAAATTCATTTTATGAGGCATCATTACCCTGATAATAAAACAAGATAAAGGCACCACACAAAAAAAGAAAACCATAGGCCAATATCTCTGATGAACATACATACAAAAATCCTCAACAAAATATTAGCAAACTGAATTCAGAGATACATTAAAAAAAATCATCATGACCAAGTGGGATATATTCCAGTGATGCAAAGGTGGTTCAATGTTCACAACCCAATCAATGTGATGTATCGCATTAACAAGAGAAAGGATAAAGACCGTATTAGTATCTCAATAGATACAGAAAAAAATTTGACAAACTACAGCAGCCATTCATCATAAACTCTCAACAAAGTGGGGTTAGAGTGAAATACCTCAACATAATAAAGGCCACGTATGAAGAATCCACAGTTAACATTATACCCAAAGGTGAAAATTTTAGGCTTCTCCTCTAAAATCAGAACAAGACTGGGATGGCCACTCTGTCCACTTTTAGTCAGTATAGTACTAGAAGTCCTAGCCACAACAGTCAGACAATAAAAAAGAAATAAAATGCATCCAACTGGTAAGAACCAAGTAAAATTGTCACTATTTGTAGATGACATGATACTATATATAAAAAACCTTAAAACTCTACCA
Source organism: Cryptoprocta ferox (assembly GCA_028646485.1). Taxonomy (NCBI): domain Eukaryota; kingdom Metazoa; phylum Chordata; class Mammalia; order Carnivora; family Eupleridae; genus Cryptoprocta; species Cryptoprocta ferox. The sequence goes on along the minus strand of CM053568.1, from coordinate 80,178,036 downwards.
CAAAACTACTAGAACTGATACATGAATTTAGTAAAGTCACAGGGTACAAAATTAATATGCAGTAATCTGTTGCATTTTTACATTCTAATACTGAATTAGCAGAAAAAAAATTAAGAAAACAATTCCATTTATAATTGTACCAAAAGAATAAAATACATAGGAATAAACTTAACCAAAGAGGTAAAAATACCTGTACTCTCAAAAATATGAAACACCAATGAAAGAAATAAGATGACACAAACAAATGGAAAGATATTCCATGCTCATGGACTGGATGAATCAATACTGTTAAAAAGTTAATACTACCCAAAGCAACCTATGGATTTAATGCAATCCTATCAAAATACCAACAATATTTCTCACAGAACTGCAACAAATTTAAAATTTGTATGGAACCACAAAAGACCATGAATAGCCAAAACAATCTTGAAAAAGAAGAACAAAACTGGACGTATCACAATTCCAGATACCAAGATATACTACAAAAACTCTAGTGATCAAAACAGTAGGGTAAATACACAAAAATAGACACAGATCAACAGAACAAAGAGCGCAAAAGTAAACCTACACACTTATGGGAAATGAATCTATGATGAATTATGCAAGATATACAATGGGAAAAAGACAGTGTGTTGAATAAATGGTAGAGAGGAAATGAGCCAGCTACCAACAAAAGAATGAAATTGGGCCACTTTCTTATACCACACAACAAAAATAACTCAAAATGGATTACATACCTAAATGTGAGAACTGACATCAAAAAACTCTTAGAAGAAAACACAGGCAGTAATCTCTTTGAAATCAGCTGTAGAAACATTTTTCTTGATATGTCTCCTGAGGCAAGGGGAACAAAAGTAAATTTAAACTATTAGGGCTACACCAAAACAAAGTCCTTTGCACAAAAGAAGAAACCATCGACAAAACAAAATTTCAATCTAATGAATGGGAGAAGATATTTGCAAATGATATATCCAATAAGAGGTTAATATTCAAAATATGTAAAGAATTGATACAACTCAAAACCAAAAAAAATAAATAAAAATAAACATTTTTCCAAAGAAGGCATACAGATGGCCAACTGACTCACGAAAAGATGTTCAACATCATTAATCATCAGGTAAATGCAAATTAAAACCCCAATGAGACACCACTTACATGTGTCAGAATGGCTAAAATAAAAAACGTAAGAAATAGCAAGTGTTAACGATGATGTAGAGAAAAAGAAACCCTCATGTATTGTTGGTAGGAATGGAAATGGTGCCACCACTTTGGAAAACAGTATGGAGATTCCTCAAAAACTTAAAAATGGGTATACCATATGATGCAATAATGCCGCTACTGGATATTTAACCAAAGAAAATGAAAACACTAATTGGAAAAGATATATGTACCCCTATGTTTATTGCAGCATTATTTACAATAGCCAAACTTTGGAAGCAACCCAAGTGTCCACTGATAGATGAATGGGTGGAGAAGATGTGTTATACACATACATATACATATATCCACATATACACACAGTGGAATATTACTCAGCCATAAAAAAGAATGGACTCTTGCCATTTGTAACAACATGGATGGACCTAGGCAGTATAATGCCAAGTGAATAAATCAGTCAGAGAAAGACCGATACCATATGATTTCACTCATATGTGGAATTTAAAAAACAAAACAAGTGAACAAAGAAAATAAGAGGCGAACAAACAATAAAACCCCAGACTCTTAAATATAGAGAACCCAATGGTGGTTGCCAGAGGGGAGACAGAAGGGAAATGGGTGAAATAGATGCAGAGAATTAAGAATATACTTATTTTGATGAATACTGAAAAATGTTCATAACTTTTGACTCATATTGTACATTGAAACTGTATGTTAATTATACATGAATCAAAACAACATTTTTGGTAGAAGCTGTAAATAAATAAGTAAATGAATAAATAAGTAAATGTGCATAATGATTTGATATATGTATATATACACACACACACACACACACACACACATATATACACACACTGTGAAACAATTCTCACCATTGAGTTAAATAATATATCTATCACCTCATATACATATGGATATACATATTTTTGTGTGTGAGAGAACATATACGTTCTACTACCTTAGTAAATGTCAAGTACGCAATACAGTTTTTTCAACTTCAGTAACCATGTTATACATTAGGTCCTCAGATCTTATTCACCTCACAAGTGAAAGTTCGTACCTTTTTACCAGCCTTTCCCTACTACTTTCCCCACCCCCAAATCCCAGATAACCACTCTACTCTCTGCTTCTATGAGTTCAACTTTGTTTTGTTTGTTTTTAGATTCTACTTATAGGTAAAACCATACAATATTTGTCTTTGTCTGGCTTGTCTGGCTCACTTCACTTAGGTTCATCCATGGTTTTACAAATGACAGAATTTCCTTTTTTCACTGAATACAATAAAAATAATAATAATAATAAATATATATATTAATCCCTTATTGGATATCTATCGATCTATCTATATATGTATCATCAAGGTAGTAATTTCAATTTCTTTGACTATGTACTGAAAATGATATTCTTCCATTGTTTTTTCTTTTTTGCTTTTCTGATTGAATGAATTCTACTGCCCTGTCTTCGAGTTCTCTGATTCCTTATTTCACTTGATCTAGTCTTCTGCCGAATCTCCATTGAGTTTTTCAGTTTAGCTGTATTCTTCCACTCTATGACTTGTTTCTTATTTTTAAAAAATTTTCTATCTCTGTTGAAACTCTCACTTTCTTCATGCATTGCACTCCTGACTTCAGGGGACTTCTTCATGACTGATATTTTGAACTGTCTTTTACTTTCATTTCATTAAGATCAGTTTCTGGAGACTGACCTTGTTCTTTTGTCTGGAACATATTCTCCTGTTTCTTCATTTTCCTTAGGTTGTTATGTTGATTTTTGCACATCAGATAAAACAGCCACCTCTTCCAATCTTGACAGAGTGGTCTCATGTAGGAGATGGATCTCATCAGCCTGTCCCAGGCTCCTGCATGCCTCTCCAAACTTGGTGATTACCTAAGCTGCATCTCTGTTCTAGTGGCTCTCAGGAGTTGAGGGTGTGCCAAGATCCATCAGTGTTCCAAAAAGGAAGATTGCAATCATCACTCAGTTGCAAGCTGATTAGAACGGATCCTCAGGTAGCAGCTGGCAAAATATGTAGTTAAGCCCCTTTTGGAAAGAAACTACAGATGAGCATTTTTGCCTATTCCCTCTGTACTAAGTCTGGATAAACAGTTATAGGAGTGCTCCTGTGCCCATTTAAAAACTAGTTTTATGTATGTGATAGTCCTATGGGGCTTATGGATGCACACCCCATGATACCCCATGGTATCAGAGCTAGGTAATTTGGGGAACTGTTCCTTGGATGGCAGCCATACAAGTTGGAGAGCTAGATGTGTGGACAAGCTCCTTCCTGGGAGATACTGGTGACTTGGATTTATTGTTGGAGTGAGACAAAGGGAGAAGTCAGGGAAAGTGCCCACCTGCACTTGGGGCTCTAGGGAGGATTATAGTCAGCATCCAGATGTGTGCTAATTAGAAGCTAAACCCTCAAGCAGCAGTTTGTAAGATATGCAGACAAACCCCTTTCAGGGAAAGACTGGGAGAAGGTGTTTTTTGCCTCCTCCCTCTGCACAAGCCCTGGGAGAACAGTTCTGGCAAGTGTTTGTGCACCCATTAAGAATTTCTTTGTCTCCTATATTCCAGTGAAACCTGTGAATGCAAGCCCCTTTGTCTTTCAGAGCTAGGTGTTTTGGGGACCCATCCTCTGGATGAGAACCTTCAAATTTGGAGCCTTATATGTGTAGTCCAAACTTCTTACCTCTCATGAAAAAGATGGGGTTCCCTCCTGACTATGCTTCTGTGTCGGGGGGGTGGGGTTTATGGTGACAGTGTGTCTCAGTCTTTTCTGTTTCAATGTGGGTGTTTTCCAGGTTTCCCAATGTGTAGGCATCACTCAGCTATCTTCTAAATTTCCTTCAGAAGGAATCACCCTCTGTGTAAATGAACAGTGTGTCTATGGGAGGAAGAGAATTCAGGAGGCTCCTTTGATGCCATCCTAATCTGAAGTCTCCTATCCAAACATTTTTAGAATTTCTTGATAAATGGCTAGAGGCTAGAGAACAACAGTATCAACAAAGTCCTTCTGTTAGAAGGGCCAGTTTATAAATTAAATCTTGGCTGAGGTTCAGCTCACAGTGGGTCCTCAGGCCCACCCGTTTTGTCTTTTCACCGCTTTCCAAATATAAATAAGATACACATAGCTTATGTTCAGCGTGCTTCCCACAGTGGATCCCTTGGCTTGTGGGTCAAGGATAGTGTTAGTGCAAAGGCCTAACAGCAATCTCCAAAACCACTCCCCTTTCCTTTCTCTTGGAAAAAGATAATTCATTTTTACAAACTGTATACTCAGGATAGGAGAATTTAGCACTATCCATGAGCTCCAAAGGATGCATGAATGCTAGTACCCAAAAAGTCCTCATTTAATACACTAGCCTGGTTCCTGAAGAAACCAGAAGCATCCTGAAAGATGGCAGGAGACTTCTGTAAACACAACATAATAGTATCTCCAATTGCAGCTGCTGAGCCAGATGTGATATCTTTGCTAGGGCAGATTTATATGTCCCCAGGTACATGGTACACAGCCACTGATCTCACAAATGCATTCTTTTCTTTACCTATTAAATAAAGGACCACTAACAGTTTGAATTCATGTAGAATGAACACCAATATATATAGTTTTGTCTTGGGGCTATGTTAACTTTTCTGGTCCTCTGTCATAATACTGTTTGAAAGATCTTGACCATCTGGATAGCCTACAGAATACTGCATTAATCCACTACTTGAATAATACCATCTTTATTTGTCTAGATGAAAGAAGTGGTTATCATAGAGGAGGCCTTGGTAAGATGCATATGCTTCAGCATTTATGTGCCCCTTAGAAAGATCAAGAGGCCTGCCGCATTAGTAAAATTTTTAGAGGTCTAGTGGTTAAGGGCATGCTGAAATATTTCATTCAGGGTAAAAGTCAAACTATTTCATCATGTTTCTCCTACAAAGACTGAAGCACAGTATCTGTTAGTACCTCTTCATGTTTTGAAGGCAGCATATTACATACCTAGAAATGCTGCTTCAGCCCTTAGAAAGAAGGCTGCAGTTTTTAGACAGTCCAAAGTAGGAAAGGTCCTTACATAGCAGGTTAAGAATGCAGTGTAAATATCTTGAAAAAGTTATGATGTTAGAGATGGCAGCTGTGGGAAAAACTATCTTACGGAGTTTATGGCAATCACCAAAGGGAGAATAACAACACAGATGCCTGAGATCCTGGAGCAAAGCCACGGCACTTCATTGGAGAATCATACTTCTTGAAAAACTAAGTTTGTCATGCTATTAATCTCTGATAGATACAGAACATTTGACCATGGGATATCAAGTGACCATGCATCCAGAATGACCTATCAGGAACTGGATTCTGTTAGATTCACCAAGTCATAAAGTCAGGCAAGTCCAACAACAATACACTACAAGAGGGAAATGGTACACCTGGGATAAATCGCAAGAAGGGCCAAAGAGGAAGAGCAAGTGGGCTGCATGGAGCCCAGACTCTACTGTCATCTACCAGAGATGCACATGCACAGTTGTAAGGGGTAGGCAGGAGAGGTTCCTTATGAACAACTGACTGAGGAGGAAAAGGCCTATGCAATACAGATGAATGACCTGACTCATTCTGTGTCAGAGCAGAAAATGTGTGGATATACTATATCCTCATTCAGGATTGGACTTGAAAAACACTTAGGAGAGAAAATATTCCTAATGGGTAGAGCTTTTGAAAATGCACCTGAGCATTTATTTTTCTCTGGCCTGAGAAGGGCTCCAGAACAATATGTTCAAACTGCCCCTCCCCCCATGCCTAAGTGTCTGGATTACCATTCTAGGTAAGAAACCAAGACCAGCAGAGGAGCTCATAAGGTGAAATAAAATAGTGAAGAACGGAGAGGAAGAAAGTGAAGAGATAAATGGCCTGAGATCTGAATATATACAGACTCACAGACAGTGGTGAGTGATTCACATGGCTGGTCATGGACTTGGAAGAGGAAAAATGAGAAGATCAGGGACAAGGTGGTTTATGAGAATGGAAGGTGGTAGTAGCATGAAGGTAGATTCCAGGCATGAAAATCTTTGTATTACATTTTAATGCCTAAAAGAGTTTCTAAGGCAGTAGAGAGATCAAACAACCAATCAGACAAAATTACTTGGTCAGGTGATGTCAGCCAGACTCTGTTATTGGTTACCCTAGTTTTAGCATGATGGAAAGTTGAGCAAAGTGGCCATCGCCACAGGGACAAAGATTATTTGCCTTCTAAAAAAATGGACTCCCACTTATGAAAGGTGACTTAGAAACTATTGCCACTGAATGTCCAAACTACCAGAAACAGAAACCAGTGCTAAGTCCCTGATCTGGTATCACTCACTGAGGAAACAAAATGGACACCTGGCGGCAAGTTGATTACATTTGACCCCTTCAACCTAGAAAATAGCAGATATTCATTCTGACAAAATAGACACATTTCTCAGATATGAGTGTGCCTTTCTTGCCCACAAGCACCCAGGAAGAAGTAACATCTAAAGGTCTACAAAGTATTTGATCCACCACCATTGAGTCTGACATATCCTGAAATCAGACCATATGACTCTATAAAGCAAAGAGAGTTAGAGAAGGTAAACCAAGAGATCCACTGGTCACACAACATATCTCACCATCCACATACTGCTGTTATGATAGTGTGTTGAAATGGCCTACAGAAAGTGTGACTAAACTCTTGTCTGAGAAGCAACACTTTATTACAAGGATAGTGTACCAACTTCTAGGACATAGTAGAATCCTTGAACCAAAGATTTGTATAAGGGGTTCTGTCTCCAATAGTGAGAACACACAAAGCTGTGAATAAAGGGGTAGAAGTAGGAGTGCTCCAGTAACCATCACTCCCAATGGCATACTAAGGAAATTTATGCACTCCCTACTCCCAACATTGGGCTCTGGGGGTTAAGCAGTCCTGGTTATCCAAGGAGGAACATTTCAGACTAGAACACCTTGCACTTGAAAGTTATAGCTGCTATCTGCTAATTCTTGGGTTCTTGCATCTAAGAACCAGAAAGAAAGAAAGAAGAGGAGATGCCATCTTGGCAGGCCATCATCTGAGGACTTTTCTTTTTTCTTTTTCTTTTTTTTTTTTTTTTTTACAGAGTGGGGATAGGCATGCTCCAATAAACATCCTTCATGCTAAAATATAGATGGGTCTGATTTCTGGAGAACCTCACCTGGTCTTCAAAATGTTTCTATAAACATTATCTTATTTGCTCTTCCCAGGAACCCTGTGAGGTAGAGAAGGAAATTTTTATTTTATGGATAAAGAAGGGCCCCAGAGAGGTTAAGTGGTTTTCCAAAGTCTAACAGTTAGCTCATCAGTGACAGACCCACCAATGGCACCCTGGACAGTTGCCTGTCTGTTTTCTCATACAACCATATGCCTTTTCCCTGAGGAGGGGAGCCAAGCTGAGCTGTAATGTCATCCTTCTGCTGTGACAATGACATGCCTGGTTCTTAAGACTCTGTCAAAGATGCTCTGGGAGATGTAGTCACAGCACCATCAAGGCAATTTATAACCAGTAGAGGGGAATGTTTTAATGATGTTGTTATGATATATTGGCCCTGTAAAGGCTTATTAAAAAGTAGACTATGCTAATAAAATGCAAAGGTTGTCACTTACAATGAAAAACCTGGTGATTTAGAAGTAGCGCCCAACTTCTGGATCATCTTTTAGACAATGAATAAATCAAAAGAAGCAAGGTGCCGTGTGCTAGGAATTACACTATTGACTCTGATCTCAGCACTGGATATATCTTGTCATTGGGGATGACTGGCCTGTGAATATCTAGAATCCTTAAATGAATGACTTGATTTCATGAAATAGTGTAGTATGTCAGGATACCTCCAAGGGGCAACATTCAGACTTCCCTGTGAGGCTCAGAGGTAGGAAACTATGAAGTTATATAAGTGAAGAAACACTGTGGTGGTCATAGGGATATCCTGTGAAGCCTGGGCTTGGAAGGTCTTGAGCCTAAGCTGAGCTTAATATCTTAGGTGATCCTGTACATATCAAAGTCTCTCTCTGGGATCAGAGCCCCTGTCCCAAAGTAGGAAAACACCAAGATAATTATCAAGGCCAACACTGAACTGTGATTTTATGCTCTGATTCACAGCTTCTCCAGTGTTTCCTTCTGGACTCAGCTGAACTGTAGCTTGGGGATAGAATCAGCAATGATTTCCAGAGTATGAAGCAATAAATCTGTTACACAAGGTGACTTTGATACAACTTAAGAGCCTTCCAGTTTCTTCATGTTATATAGATAACAAAGAGAGTCTAAGACTGGGACTGTGTCAGAGGCAATGGTACAGGCAGGTGATCTGGGGCCTTGGTAAAGTTCAGTACAATGTATGGGACTTAACTGTATAATGACAATAATAAGATCAATATCAGGGGCACTTGGGCATCCAAATTCAGCTCAGGTCATGATTTCACAGTTCATGAGTTCGAGCCCCACATTGGGCTCACTGCTGTCAGCCTGTCAGGGCAGAGCCCACTTCACATCTTCTGTCCCCTCTCTCTCTGCCTGTCCCACCCCCCACTTACACTCTTCCTCTCTCAGAAAATAAACAAAACATTTTAAAAATATATCAACACCAGAGTACTCTTATGAGGGATTTAGTAAAGTGATTTATATAAAGGGTCAAGTATATAATTAGTGCTCAATGGACATTACCTCTGTCCCTCTATTTTTCCAGTTTTTTTCAAAACTTTCAAGAGAGTTGTCTGAAACAAAATGAAAACCTCTATTTCTAAGCTCCCCAAGGGGAATAAAACAAACAGGAACCAGAATGCAGGCATTTAATACCCATGTAAGGATCATTTAAGTAAGTGGCAATGATACCCCTGGTTAAGAGAAAAATTATTATTAAATAATTTTAGCCTCCAGGTAAGAATAGCCTCCAGGTAAAAGGACTAGTTGACTTCTTCCTAGTGTGATTTTAGGGCATGAGGAGAAAACACGGGCTACCAACTTTCACACCCACTTTAACAATATCCTGAAGCCTAATATCTGTCTTCTATTTTTTTCTTATTTTTGCTGAAAGTAGATATGTCCAACATTCTTGTAAGGGACAACTAGTCTATTATTATTATTATTATTATTATTATTATTAATCTCTGCAATTTTCTGTTGGCAGTACCTTGGGATAGAAGAAGTGACTGAGCATGGCTTGATTAAGAAAGGGAGCCCAGCCTTATAATGGTTTCTCTCCTTTTGGCTGGGAATCTCCACAAACCACAGACACAAAGTGTGACAATGGATCAAGAGATTGGTCTCACTTGGGTGGGCATAGAAGCACCTGCTTTTCCTCTTTCCATCTTTCTTTCGTCACAAGCAGTGGTTTTAATCCAATGTTCAGGCCCAAAAAGAGCATCCACATGTTAAGAATAGGAAGAGGAAAATCTGCTGCCAGAGCCAGAAAACTGCCTGGGGACACAACAGACTACATCACTCTTCCCTGGTGAGAATATGAATCTAAGAGCCTGTTTCCCAGCAGCAGGTGCAAATGGAGACACTGTGCCAATAGTGGGCTCTTAAAGAAGCCTGGCAGGAGAACTCTCCCAAATAAGATTCTAAGGCTTCCAGAGAGATGCCAATGACTGCTCAGGTATGCTAGTTCTATGCTTAGTTACCTGTTAAAATACAGATGTTCTTGAAAGAGTTGACACCAGGAAAGTTTCTTAGGGATCTTCTGCCCTGAGGTGAAGGCGGGACTTGCAAGTAGGTTTTGGAAAGGAGGGAGAAGAGAGCTTGAGAAGGCTCATGACTTGAAAAGAAAACATTTTAAGAGGGAAAAATAATATTTGAAGCAAAACCTGACCATGTCAGCATTTTTTTAGGCCAGCAAGGCATGTGGATTATTCCCTTAGTGATTCCCATGGAAGCCATTTATACTGCAATGGCTACTGCCTCATATGGATGGAAGAATGGGAAGTGTGAGAGAACTCCCAGGACCAGTGAGATTAAGTAATTTACAAAGATAACATAGCCAGTACATTGGGAACCAGAGTTAAGATGTAGGTCCGTTACCTGATTCCTCATCTGGAAAAAAAAAAAAAAAAAAAAAAAATATATATATATATATATATCTTTCAGTGAGATTTCACAATAATTAAATGAAGTAACATATACGAAATGGCACCTGGGCTAAAACACTACACGACTCCACACAGAATACAACATAAATGGAAGTGTCAATATACTTTCCCAGAAGGCTTCTCACAGTGTTTGGCATATAGTAGATGCTCAATAAATGTTTTTTTTTTCCTTTTTAGGAAGCCTTTAGCCAGAATTTGAAATAGAAGTTGATCTTCTAACCATGATAGAATCAAATTTATTAGAACTTCTCTTTTTCTGAAGTAATTTTTTTTTTTTAATAAGTTCAGTATGATCTTACTCTTCCCCTACTGGTTAAACCATGTGAAGTCCATTTTATTTTCTGCTGTCTGCATGCTGACAACATGTTTGACACTCTTTAATTAATTAGTTCCCTTCCAGCCCCTGCATGCTGGGACCTGCTGGCCAACTCTAGCACATCTCCCACGTCAGCGACCCTTGGGTGCTGCATGTCTGTTTTGTGACTGGTGTAACCTGTCAGCACTTCTATTTCAGGAGCCTTCTTTTCACCTTTTGTGTCTGTCTTCTTCTTCCATGACAGGATCTGGCAGAAACTTATTCTTTTACAACGGGATTCCAAAGAGCGTACTAACTATCCAGTTGCTTTTCTGATTACCTCAAGAATGAAAGAGGTTTAATCCCACATAAAAAGCCAAGGTATATAATGAATATTGACATTGGAACAGCAAACACTGGCAGAGCTATTAAGAGAATAGAAGACTGTGGGTAATATTTTCTCTTTGCCTAAGGGAGCCTTTAAGGGATATTAAGAGAGGGTACCTCTATGAGAATGTATCAGAAGATCCCAGATTTGAGGGGAAAATGCCATTTAGAGAAGCCATCCCGTCATGGATATGGCAACCTTTCCTCAATTCTTCTCATACTCAGCTGCCATTTTGGGGCAAAATGAACACAGGTGGTAAATCAAGAAAGAGCAACATCAGAAATTCTCTTATTTAGCTCCCAATTCATGAGCATCTTCTCATTTAAGACTAGCTCAAAACTGAACTTTGTGATGTTTTACTTCCCACAGGCAATAAGTGACTCTTTACAAATTCCACAGTTCTTTGTACATATCTCTGTTTTGATTTTTTTTAATGAAAACTCCTTTTATTTTAAAACTTGTTAACATGCCAGTGTTTCCCACTATACTGTGAATGCTCTGAATCACAGATGTCTAATTGATATCTATATCCCTGGTACTTAGGAGTTCCTGACACATGGCAAACACTTAATGAATGCTGGATAAGTTAATGGATGAATAAATGGTTAATTGAATCCTGGATTGATAGTTTGTTCCACTTGTGATATACCATGCACACAAAGGAAGTACCACATTCCAGCCAACTGACACTAGCACCATTCTGCTGTAGCTTAGCTGCCCACCATGAACCTGCAGGAGAAAAAGTGTGAAGGCTCTCCAGGACTGTGATGTGGTGAATCTTCTGTGGCATGGTCATTGACATGGACCCTCAACCAAACAGAACTGCATCTTCCAGTAGATGGCAAAATTTTGCTATAGCTAGAAGGAACCGTCAAGCCTTTACCTTGGATGTTTCATTATATTGATAAGAAAAGTGAGCTCTAGGAAAGTGGAATATCAAGTTCAATATTATAAAATAGCTATGTGATGGAAGATCCGAGAATGGAACTCATGTATTCTGAATAGTAGTTTCTTTTTATTGAGTAAAATATACATAACATAAAATTTACCATTTTGCCCATTTTAAGTGTCAATATCAATGCCATCAGGATATTAACACTGTTATGCAACCATCCTTACTCTTCATCACCAGGATATTTTTATCATTCCAAATTAAGATCTGTATCCATTAAACAATAACTTTCCATTCTCTTTCCCCCCAGCTCCTGGTAACCACTATGAATTTGACTACTTTAGTTACCTTACATAAATGTAATTATATAATATCTATCCTCTTGTGCCTGGCTTATTTTACTTAGCATGTTTTCAAGGTTCACCCATGTTGTAGCATATGTCAGAATCTCCTTCCTTTTTTAATGTTTATTTATTTTTTGAGAGAGAGAGAGAGAGAGACTGTGTGAGCAGGGGAGGGACAGAGAGAGAGGGAGAGACAGAATTTGAGGACAGGCTCCAGGCTCTGATCTAGCTATAAGCACAGAGCCCGACACGGGGTTCGAACCCACGAACTGTGAGATCATGACCTGAGCTGAAGTCGGAACGACTGAGCCACCCATGTGCCCCTCTCCTTCCTTTTTTAAGGCTGAATAATGTTCTATTATATGTAAATATTGCATTTTTATGTATCTGTTCCCTGCTGATAGACATTTGAGTCGTTTCCACCTTTTGGCTATTGTGGATAATACTGCTATGAACACTGATGTAAAATATGTTTGAATCCTTGATTTCAATCTCTCAGGTATATATCTAGAAATTAAATTTCTGAAGAGTCCCTTCAGGGCAGGCTAGAGCCCATACTGTGATGTAGTTACTTTTTTTCTTAAACATTTAATCGAAATCTGGAGTGGATTCCAGTTCAGATAAGCTCTTCAAATATATTCTGAATATCTGCTGTGTATCAGGCTCTTTTCTAGGTGCTAGGGATGCAGAGGTGTGAAACATAGTACGAAGCTAGTATGGCGGCCACGACTCATGAGATAGGGGCAATAATAGGATGCCCCAGGTGGAGGAGAGGAAGGAGCAATTGATCATACTGAGCTTTAGCGGGGGAATTTAGGAAAGCTTGTCAGTGAAATCTTTACAATCAAAGAGATGCCATGTGAGTAGGGTTTTTGAAGGATAAATAAAAATTCAACAGTAAAATTAAGGTTGAGAAACTGCATACACAAAAATAAGAGTGGGAAGAGCCATGATGTACAGTTGAATATGACTAAAATATAAAAGATGAGAAAAGAAGAAAAGCAGAAAATGAGTCTAGGGAGCTAGACAGAGTCATAAACGTCATGAAGAGCCTTGAAAACCACGGTAGGGAACTTAAATTTTACATTTTACTCTTTAAGCAAGGGGAGCTCCTGAAGAATTCTAAGGAAAGAACATGGCTTTATGAGAATGCTACCTTAGATAGATCACTCTGGCCTCCAAGGGGGCTGATCTAAGAGTAGGAGGGGGCCCAGCAGGAATAACAATCTGTAACAATCTGACAGACAAAGGTCTAAGTTGAGATAATAGAGATAGGATTTGGTGGCTGATTAACTGATTACAGGGGAAGAAAGTTGGAAGAAAAAATACTTAAGGGTAACCCCAAAGTTAGTGGCCTAGTAACCGGGCTGTTGGGTAGAATCATTGCTTGGGGTAACAGGATAAGTCTTAAATGAGGTTAACATCAATTCAGTTTGGGGCGTGTTGACTATGGGGTATGTCTCCAGCAGAGAAGATTCATAAGAAGTTGGAGGTTAAAGATAAAAACATCAAGCTCAAATTAGTCCATTTGTAACAAACAAATAACCCTCACTACCTTTTTCAGCAAGAAATTAATACAGGGAATTAAGTGTTCATGAAATCATTGGAAAAGCTGGAGGAGTCGGCTCTAAATTGAATTTCTAGGAATAATGCCCAGAAAATGGCTGCAGAAATAATGTGCAAGGAAAACTACAATCACTGTCATAATTACAAAGCTCAATCAAGTAATCAGGAAACCACTACAGCCACTGATATAACTGCCTCTTGACATAGAGGAAGTCAGTGACTAAATGCTACAATCCCAATGCTTCCATGAATGTGCCTGCCAGCAATAACAATCAAAAGCAGTAAACAGATGACTCTGGCCTCACTTGTGCGTTTCAAAAAGTACATCTTTTCTTGACTGTGCTAGTGGTTGCACATTCTGTAAATGTACTAAAAGCCATTGAATTATACACTTTTAAATGGGTGAATTGTATGCAATTGAATTATACCTCAATAAAGACATCGAAACACCTTGCATATTTTCTCGTTGGTGAAACTTATTCTGTACCCTGAGACCTAGCTGCAAGGGAGTTGGTAATTTTTAGCTTTCCAGCTTTTACTCTATGGGAAGATAAAATAGAGATTGAGGTAAATGCTGAGCACACTAATCTCTGGTTTCCATCAAATGGGGGTGGATGAGTTTTCCTAATGAAAGTTTACCAAAAAAAGGGAGAGAAGAGTAAGGGCAAATGAATATTTAGAATGTCAGTACTTCAAAGAAGAGAGGTAGAAATATCCAAGAAATGAAACTGACAAGAATGATCAACATGGTCAATTAAGAAGCAGAAATACACTGTTGTAGAAGCCAAACATAAGAATGAAGAGGAGGGAGGTGACAGAGGTAATGGATATAGCATGAGATAAAATAAAGAGGGAAATCAGAGAGGTAATGGACACAGCATCACTTCTTAGGTAGGTAGGCTGGGCGAGTCACTTAACCTCTTGAATCTCAGTGTCTTCATCTGTAAAGTGGAGCTGGTAACATTAACATTCGTTCCTCCCACTTAGCGTTTCTTGTAGATCAACTGGGACAATACAGGTAAAACTGAGTTGCAAACTATAAATCATTCAATTAATGTCAGTTGTGATTATTTTTACAAGAAATTGTGAAGCTTCTACTGCTAATATGCCCCTTTATATTAGATATAACTGAACACAAAAGTCCTCCCACGCGAATTTGACCATTTTGCCTCAAAAGAGATGAAGAGCAACTGCTCGCAGCTATCCATATGCCACCTATGTTTGTCCATGAAGACTGTCATAAAGCATTCTTCTCAGCCAACATATTACTGCAAAGATCTGAGAATTGATTTACAAATACAAACTAACTACTCCAGGCAACAGTCCTGTATGGTCACGGTTGGATGGAAGACAGGTTCACAGTGCCAGGAAATGCATGGAGCTTGGCTCTCTCATGCTCAACTCCCTCTGATCCCCATCGCACCCCTTCCTGCCATGTCATTTACCAACTCTCAAATATCGACAGCCTGTGTGCTTAGGAGTGGGATTCCAATCATCCCACTTCTTAAGGCACTCGGTTGCATTTGTAACACACCAGCTGTTTCTGAGAACACATTCTTAATATAGGAACAGCAAGAAATTCTGCTGTAGCTGTCCCAAGCCATGCTAGAGTGCTACCATGGCAGTGACATCTTGTGGAAGAATAAAAATCAAAGCTGTATCTTTGGGGAAGTTGGCAAGCGTCATTCTCTGAATGTCTCTTTCACCTTGAGTGTGCTCTGTCACAGGATGGCAGGCCTGAGTACTACTTGGAATACAGAGTCAGATAAGGTGGGATCTGGCCACAGTCGAACATGGTGCAGAAAAATCACATAAAGCCTAAGCAACACATCCATGGGGCATGAAAATCAATAGTGAGGATTCTGAACTGAGGAAAGAGCCTGCTTGTCAGAAGTCCTGGGACTGGTCATCATGTACTTGCCATTTCAAAGCCTTTGTTATGCAAAGCAAATTAAAGTGGATTTTTTTTTTTTTTTGGTCTGGAAATATGGATCTGTTTTTTCATTAAAGATGCTTAGAATGCACCATTCATCTTAAGGATAACTTGACATTTGTTGATCTTTCATTAGGGGAAGTATGGTATTTAAGAGCATGGACTTTGGAGCCAGGCTGTCTTACATTATTGGATTCCTGGATCTGCTGCTTCCTAGCTGTGTAAACGTAAGCAAATTACACGACTTCCTAGGCATCAATTTATTTTTTAAAGGAATAATTCATATAAGGTTTTTAGCACAATGATTGGCCCATATTAAGCCTACTATATACATGTAAGCTATTATTACTCTTACCTATAATTTTACTTTAAGAATGCTATAGTATCTTTCAAACCATTTTACTCAGTTATTTATAGTACATAAGGAAAAAGGAGATGCTCTCCTTAAGATTATTAAGGTTCTTAACTGGACTGAATGGAAGCAAGAGCGTGTTTAATATAACCTTACTTACTTCTTCTGAACACTTCTTTGCATTACTATTTGCAAAATGTCATGTACTTCTGGGAGTATTTATCCAAACTGGTGATCTTTCCTCTCTTCTTTGGTGAGGTGAGCTTACTCAACAAAAATAAAGCACCAGCGATGGAGAAAGAAAAAGTCCATTAGTAATAAAGGATGGGGAAAGTATGTTAACGTTTATCAAAAGATGAAGTTCCTGTACTGTTTTTAACCTAACAAAAAAATCACTGATTTTATCATATAAAACAAATAAGCCCTGACATCTCAGTGGTTTGACAAAATAAGAGTTATTTTTTTTCTTATTCACGTGAGAGTCCAACATGGCACAGAAGATGAGTATGTGATGGGGGAGGGGTAGAGGGAATAAGGGCGCAGTGAGGCCTCTGTTCTATGTTGTCACTCAGGGACCAGGCTCCTTAGTTATGTGACTCTACATGCTTTAGGGCCTCATTTTCCTCTGCACCCGAAGGGGAAAGGGAGTATATGCAAGATGACAGGGCACCAGACCTGAAAGTTGGTCAGAAGACAATCACAGCATTCTACTTTACTGCAAGGGAAGCTGAGAAATGTGTTTCTAGAGGGCAAAGGAAACAGAGTTTCTGAACCTGCTAGGGTGCTTGATCCTCTTTACCGCTTACCCAGATATTTAGTCTTCGGCCTCTCTTTAAGATAAAATTTCCCTTTGAGATCCACAAGCTTTTAGCCAGTCCTTCCAAATGGCTCCACATCTTAAAAATTAATAACCTTGACTGAAGTGTCAAAACTTCAAGAAAACCTGATTTTTTCCCTTTAGTGTTCCAGATCATGTCTAATAGGGAGTCTAGTACCAATTAAAAAAATGATGTACCAAAGTTATGGTTGCAGGCACCCCATAACCATTGGCATTGGGGGAGGGGGCAAGATGAACATTGATATTAATGCTCACCATGTTCTTTTAGGTTGTGAGATCACCAGTGGATTCTGGAGGAGTCTCCTAATAGTATACATGTTTTTTAAGTTAATAATCCACATTTAACTATAAAGTTGCAAGTATGTATTTCTGCTTGGTGATTTGAGCACATCTTCACTGATGTAGTCTTCATACACACCGACCTGATGGCTCATAGCCATGGCCCCTCTCACACACAAGACAGCAGAGAAGGAGGAGGAGGGGGAGCTACAGATGTAAAAGAGTGTCTCAGTATATCATCTACCCTAAGGAAAGCCAGAGCAAGGCAGACATGTCAGGAGTAGTGAACTGAATTCAGACAGCAACTCCAAGAACAAGGACAGGGCACCATGAGGAAGGAGAATGGAGCCTTTGGATCTCCATGGTTCAGAGCCTGTGCTAGAGGCAAGCTGGAGATTAAACCTGGCTTAACATTTCAAATGCACATCTCCTCTTCCCTTTTCAGAAAGTGACTTTGTTGTGGTTTTGCTCCCTAAGTGGGCACTGAGTGGCAGCATCCAGGCCCTAAAAAGAGCTGAATTCCTACCTGAGAATGAGCACTGAGTTGGCACCTTGCAGGGCAGAGCTTAGCTGCCTTACCCTCACCCTAGTATGTGTCCATCGGACAACACCCCTCAGGACTCATCTAAATGTGGATTCTATGTCTCTTAGCAAAGTTGCACTGGATTTTAAGTGAAAAGGAATCAACAAGAGACATAAGCCTTTGTAGGAAGTCTCTGTTTTTGCTAAAGGCGAGCCCTCTCGCCATCCCAGACAGATTGTCTTATGCTCCCCGTCATTCCCCCAAATCAAGGCTAATCTCTGGGCCTTCTGTTCGACTTCTCTCTGTTCTATCCACCATCTGGAAAGCGGCTGCCTAGACTGCAGCTATGAAGACACAGTGAAGTCACCACACTGATCTCTAAGAACCCACCTGTATTGTGTGCTTACATGCATGTAGATAATGAGGAGGCCACGGCTCATCCAGCCCAGCCTGCATTTTTCAGTGCTGCAATGCAGAGAGAGCCTGCAGTTATTGGGGTAGCCAACCTCCCCAGCCCCTGACATTCTTTGCTCCTCTAGGAGACAGTAATACATTACAGGTGTTATAACTTTTCCTCAGAATCAGACTGCCTGGGGAACTGTAAATCTAAATCATGGCTGCCCTCAGGAAACCCGTGGGCCTGTAAACACAGTGAAATGAGTGAGATGAAAGCATCTGAGGGAGAAAATGAATTTCTGGCATCCCACTGAAGTCTATTTCATTTTTACAGTCTGGTCACCCCCCTGTAGTAGAGGCAGTGCCTAGGAGGGACAGGCTGCCTCCTGACTGACAGCTGACAAGTGTGTCTCCTCCTGGAGGCCTCGGCTCTGGGGCCTAATCAAGAGACAGGAGCTGCAGCAGATTCCAAGCATCCCCGACTCAGCTCAGAGAGCCACCTCATACACTGCCAAGGCCACAGCGGGCTTTCTTTTTGGGAGGCTGGGCCCGTCTGAGCAGGCATTTGTAATCAAGGCCATCCTTCAATCCCAAGGCAGAGCACAGTGTTTGAGGAGGGATGTGTGAGAGGGAAGAGAAGGGAAGAGAAGCAGCTCCTCAGAGAGCCCACAGGCACCTGCAGAGGGCTGGCAGCTGGCTGGAAGAAGATGGCTCAGAGTCGTGGGCTCCTCACCGAGTCAGAACAAAGCAAAACACGAGGACCAGGAAGCAATCATAACAATCGTGGCAATAACACCTACAACAGTATTTTTAATGTGGCCACTGAACTTCCCAACGGCCAAACTGGATTCTCCAGCTATAAATGTATGGAGGAGAGGCCTTGAAAGAGATCACCCATGAAAATGATGGGTCACTGCAAATGCAGGACAACATTTGGACCCACCTTCCCCCTGATTTTCATGAATGTCAGTTTTTCACATAAATCTGAGCACGTTGCCTTGGTGGCATGGACTGACTGATGGATTAAATGGCTGACTGAGGTCAGGGTGAAAGACTTAGTTCACTGTCCTTCTGATTACAGATGGGTGAAATGCTATCATAATGCTTATGATATGAAAATGAAGTCACTTCTATTCCCGTGGAATTCCACAGAGGAATCTGAAAGCGATGTTTGAATTCTTAGTAAAATCCCCCAAACTCACATTTTACATGCTTTTGGCAATGACTGCAAAACTGCAAAAGCCTGTTTTTAGAAAATCACCTAGACTAGTTTGTAGTGTAAATAATATTTTAAAGCGTTGGAAATAACGTCTTGATATTTCAACTTGAAGATTGTTGCTGCAGAGGCAGTAGCATGTAGCAAATACCAGCCTGGAATCTGGAGCCAGATCGTCTTGGACCAAATCCCTGTTTTTTGACTTCCTAGATGTATAATCTTTGGAAAGTCTCTCAGCATCTCTGTGCTTCAGCTTTCTCATCTATCAAACAGGTATAATAATAGTAGCATCCTCAGGATTGTATGAGGTTTAAGTGAGTTAAAACATAAAGTATATAGGACAGGGTCTGGTAGATAGTAAGCAATAAGTATTATCATTAGTATTCAAAGTGAAATTCCTGAACATTTAGATTCTAGAGACAGGAACATAAGTCAAGGTTCTCAGAGCTACTTTCCCAGATTACTCTGTCATTTTATTCTTATCCTTCAGAATACAACGTGTTTATGTCACAACATATTACAGTAAATATTTTACAACCAGACTGAGTTTTCACATTTGCTGACATGGCATCTTACCTCCAACTTCAAGGGCAATGACTCCCATTTCACAGATGATGCTACTGTGGATGACACCCAGAGTAATGACTCCCATCACAAAGAATATGACGTGGTTTTAACATGGGTTTGACTGCAGATCCTAAATCCTTTCTACCAATACTCCTAAATTAATATTCATTTCTCTGAATATGAATTAGAAGTGAGATTAGAGCACATGCAAACTTCAACACCCAGTGTGGGTAAGACAAACATTTTTGTACCCTGGGGCCAAGGGATCATTTAGATTCCTTTTATTTTTTAAATTTTTATTGTTTTTATTTATTTATCTTGAAAGAGACAGAGCATGAGTGGGGGAGGGGCAGAGAGACAGACAGAGAGAGAGAGAGAGAGACAGAGAGACAGAGAGAGAGAGAATCTCAAGCAGGCTTTGCAGGGTCACTGTAGAACCTATGTGGGGCTCAGACTCACAAACAATGAGATCGTGATTTGAGCCGAAACCAAAAGTTGGATGCTTAACCAACTGAGTCATTCAGGTGCCCCAGATTCCCTTTATTCTTTTTAAATGTTTATTTATTTATTTGGAGAGAGAGAGATGGAGAGAGAGAGAGAGCAAGCACAGGCACATGAACAGGGGAGGGGCAGAGAGAGAGAGCAGGAGAGAGAATCCCAAGTAGGCTCAGCAGTATCAGCACAGAGCCCAATGCAGGGCTCAAACTCACAAAACGTGAGATCATGACCAGAGCTGAAGTGAAGAGTTAGATGCTTAACTGACTAAGCCACCCAGGCACCCCTTAGATTTCTTTTAATTTCAATTTGTCTTTCCAGCTTCTTCTAATACATATAAATATGCAGTTTCTAAAGCAAAATAACGTTTCTTCCAGGAAGAGAAAGCCTAGATAATAATAATGATAGCTGATATTATGGAACACCAGCTAGGTGCCTGGTTGTTCTAAGAGCTTCCCATGGATTAACCATTTAAATCTTCTAGGTATTCTTTAAGATACAGCAAACTTGCATCAAAGTAATTATAATTTGTCTTTATTTTCATGATCAAATTGTGTGTCACATATTTTCAAATGCTTCAACATACCAACAGAGTATTGGAAGTGTCCTTTAATTATCATCTCAAGGTTACGTGCTGAGAAGAGTGGTGTTTCCTACAGAGTGGTTAGGAGAAAGTTCAGATTTACAGACATCAAGAAATTGCCACCTCTGACACGGTGCTGGGTCTGAAAGTTATTTTCTATTTATTCTATAAGTCAAACTATGGGAAGGTGAAATAAATGCCTAAAACCTTCCAGGGATCATTCCTTTGTCTGCAGGGACTAATATTAATTCCAGGTACATGTTCAAATGAATGAGCAAATATGTCATTGAGGCAGAGACTGGATCATACAATATCTGCACAATGTTGTTCTTTCTCTCCTCTTCTCTCGTTTCCTCCACTTCTCTTGGCTTTCTCCCTTCCCTATTCTTGGTATCAAGAATCAAAATCACTCCTACATTTTAACTATAAAACTGATGGAGGAGAGTTTTCTGAGAAAGCTGTGCACAATCTTCTAATAAGGAAGGGAGGAGGGAGACAGAAAGAGAGAGAGGCCACATCATTTCAGGCAAATGTCTGTGACTTCCTGCCAGACCAGTTCCCAAAACTGGCAAAAGTATCATTCCAGAAAGGGTTTGCATCCTTCCAGACCCATTTTCCCATCTACAATTAGAATCAATTGCCATCAGTCTGGAACTTCTCCAAGAGCACGGAAAACTGGTAAAGCTGGTAAAAAAGAGTTTACAGTAAGTCTTCATAGGGTTAGTCCGGAACTGCTACTGACTTGCCCTGAAAATATGTGGGAAGGGAAGGACCAGGAGATAATGGAAGTCTATGGAAACTGCTGGAAATAAAATGCAAATGGAGTCACTCATGATTGTCTTCCTTATTTTGAGTCATTCTTTTTATAAATAGAAGTTTATTCTTTTTTTTTTAATGTTTATTTATTTTTGAGAGAGAGAGAGTGTGTGTGAGCGGGGGAGGGGCAGAGAGAGAGGGAGACACAGAATCCGAAGCAGGCTTCAGGCTCTGAGCTCTGTCAGCACGGAGTCCGACATGGGGTTTGAACTCACGAACCACGAGATCATGACCTGAGCCAAAGTCGGATGCCTAACCGACTGAGTCACCCAGGCGCCCCGAGAGAAGTTTACTCTTAAAGGCTGACAGATTTTTGTGATTTGTTTAAAAGCTTTGACTGGTTACTTAATTTAATATTTTATCCTTGTGTTATATCATCTACAGAGGTTTACAAAGGTGTACAGAAGATGCTTACAAAGATGCTTGATACATAATTCGAGGATGGGTAGAAGTAAGAAAGAAGAAAGAATCACTCTTTGCCTCCGATTCCAAGGATGTCAAAGGGAACTTGAAAGAAACATGTCAAAATCTGCAATAATCTAAAGTCAAACAATAAATTCTGTTCAAGGTTTGGCTTACCCCCAAATATAGAACCTATAGTGCTCAAGTCAACATCACAGATGTTTTTTCTTGAAATTTCTAATCAGAATAATGCTTTATGGCTGAACCCCTCAAGATGTGTTTGAGATCCTGATGAAAAGCTTTACAGGCAGATGTTATGGCTTGTCAGGTCAAAAGCAATATTTTTTGTTTCTTTTTGCTGAAAAAAGGATCTGCCTCTAACATTATTAAAGTCTGATAGGAAAAGTGTGTTTTTAAAGCGTCTCTCTACCTTTAGAGAATTCCAGACACTAATGGCTTTAAAGTAATTCTTACACACTTTAGAATAAATGACATCCTTAAAAAATGTCTGACTTGGTATTTACACGTATTCATATTCCCCGAGCTTCCTGTCTAGTTTGTCAATGCTCGCATATGTCCTCAAGAATAATGCTTTAAAAGGAGAAGAATTGCAGTGCCAGAAAATGCAAAAATCAAAAGAAGCCCCTATTTCACCCGTACATATGCATCCCTGCCAAAGTTAATGGAATTTATCTTTATGCCAGTGGCTTTTTCATGGTGAACTCCCTGAAATTTAAACTGGGATTCTTGGTCTGTTGATTTCTATCTCTGCCTCATAAATGCCAAAGGATGTCCTAATGAACAACATGCTGCAAAATCAGCGTGTGTTGGGACTGGTAGGAGGTGGACTTGCCCTCTGCTAGGCAGTCCTGGTTGCTGCCGGGCTCTCTTGCATGCATTTGGCAGTGTTTCCAGTGCTTGGTATCACTTGCAGTGCTCTGCCTCATCCGTCTGACCGGCAGATTCAGAGGCCAGGCAGCTGCAATCTGTACACTTTCCAGGTAGAGGAGCAGAGATTCAGGAATGTAGAGCATGTCCCTGATAGACTGTGAATACACAGAGGCAAGAGCAGAAAAATATGGGGCTGCCTCTGTTCCTGCTCAACCTGCAGAGGAAAAGCATCCCTGAGTCCTCATGTAAGTAGGTTGTCCTTGGCATGTTAGGAGTCCCCGGGAACCCAGCTTCTTCTCCTATCCTATTACATACCGCTGTTGTCCCTCTTGATTGCAACGCTTGTATTCCCCCCACCCCTCTCTTTCTCTCTCAGCTCCTTGCAGGCAAGGTGCTGTGTCCAACTTACTGACTGTTTAAGTCTCCGGGAGCCCTTGTAACCAGCCTTCTTGCTGTGTCCTCACATGATGCAAGGGGTCAGGGAGCTCCTTGGGATGTCTTTTATAAGGACAGGAATCCAATTCGTGAAGGCTCCAGCCTCATGACCTAAGCACCACCCAAAGGCTCCACCTTCTATTACCATCACCTTTGGGGGTTAGAATTGCAACATAAAAATTTGCGGAGGGGCATATTCAGACCATAGCATTCTACCCCTGGTCCCCTAATATTCACATTCTTTTCACATGCAGAGTACATTCATTCCATTCCAATAGACCTCAAAGTTTTTAACGTGTTCGAGCATTAACTCAAAAGTCTCAGTGCCAAGTGTCATCTGAATATCATTTAAGTCAGATATGGCTGAGACTGGAGGTAGGTTCATCCTGAGGCAAGCTTGCTCTCTAGCTGTGAATCTGTGAAGTCAAACAAGTGATGTGCTTCCAAAATACAAGGGTGGGTCAAGCACAGGGTAACTATGCCCACTCCAAAAGGGAGACATAGGAAAAAAGACAGGGTGTCTAGCAAGTCCAAAACCTTAAGTTGTACCGTGGGGGAGGGGTTCCCCTTTTATGGCTTTGTGTGGCCCACCCCCATGGCAATGTCGGGCACACCTCATTCTGCATCTCTGGTGGATTGGAGCCCTTTTTGAGCTGGAATCCTAGGCACTGTCCTACTAAAGACTCTCAGCAGGGGCCCTTCCTCCACAGCTCCTACAAGTCTGTGCACCTGCAGAGAAGGCATCAGTGATGCTGCCAAGGGTTACCACCTACGTCCTCCAGAAGGCCAGCCAGTGGGTCAGCATGGTACCTGGCCTGTCCCCCCAATTCCGCAAAGAGAATATGGAGCAGCTGCTGAGTATGGTACTGGAATGTGAGTAGCTGAGCCAGTAATGTGAGGCAGCTTTGAAATCATTCTGCCCAGGAAGCCCTTGTACTTTGAGCCTGTGATCAGAAGGTGAACTCTAGAATCTCTGAAATGCCTTCTGGGGTCATTCCTCTGGCTGGTCTGGCTTCTGTTTAGGTGACTGACTAATCTCAAAAAGTCATGTGGCCACACCTTTATCCTCTCCCAAACACACTTTCTTATTTCTTTCAATATGGATAAGCTGAGAATTTTCCAAAATTTTGACTCCTATTTCTCTTGTGATTAACAATTCCACTTTTAAATCATCTCTCCTTTCTTGCATTTTACTATAAGCATTCAAGAAAAGCCAGGCTGCTCCCTCAACACTTTGCTTAGACATTTCTTTAGCCAAATACCCTAATTCCATTGCTCACAAAATCTACCTTTCACAGAACACTAGGACATGAACACAATTCACCCAAGGTCTCAGCCACTCTATAACAAGGAGCACTTTTCCTCCAGTTTCCAATAACATGTTCCTCATTTTTGTCTGCGCCCTCATCACAATGACCTTGACCATCTGTATTTCTACCAACATTCTGTGCAGGATTACTTTGGTATCCCCTGCAAAGACTGAGGCTTTCTCTACAGCTCTCCTCTTTTCCTAAGCTCTCAGGAGAATCCCCCTTAACAGCACAGTCAAGCTAAGGTGGACTTTTTCTAGAAACATCTCCAAACTCTCCCAGTCTCTGCCCATTACCAGGTTCCAAAGCCACTTCCGCATTATTTAGGCATTTGTTATAGCACCACCCCTCTGCTGGTACTAATTTTCTTAGTCTCAGGCATTAGAACATGAACATGGTTTTGCAGGGAAGCCATCATTCAACCCACCACATTGACCATTTCATGTTCAGTGCCCAGCATGGTGTCTGGGCTACAGTTAGCAATCTTTAAACATTTATTAAAAGGAAAAACAAATCCTTCTGTCACCCCTTTCAGAGTTTTCTTCCTTTTTTGCTCCCTTCTGAGGGTTTTACCACTAGCCTGACACCATAGGCTAAATCTCTTCTCCACCATTTATTTCTCTACTTCCCCATCAGCAAAGATGCTCCATGTTCTCTGCTTCAAGCTAAGAGTGTTGGGAAGTGTTTTTAGAGATCATCATGGCTGTGATAGTTCCCAAAATTCTATATGTCACAGAGCAGTATACTTAAAATATATTTTAATATGTTTTAAGCAAACTCCACACCCAATGTGGAGCTCAAACTTATGGTTCCAAGATCAGGAGTTGCATGCTCTACTGACTGAGCCAGCCAGGTGTCCCTTAAAACATATTTTAAAACAGAAGGAGTATGGACATTTATAGGGTTTTCCAACACTGTATTTTGCCAAAACCCAATTTTTTAAAGGCTGCTATCATCACTGGTTCATGAAATAAATTAGTAACAGTAAAAATGTGGGAAGGACTTCATTTCAGACTACGGGATAATCAACAGTTTTATGGAGACAATTCCAACATGGCCCAGGAAAATATGGGCATGCATTAGCACAGATCTGCCTGTCCATGTTCAGGAGCTACTAATTTAGTCCAACTCTTCCATCTCACAGATACAGGAAACAAGGCTCAACATATGAAAATGAATCTTCTAAGGTAACAGAGCTGAACAGGGAAGAGAACCCAAATATCACAACTAATTAATGGCAATCACTATTTTTCTAATAATGATTTTTCTAATAACACCAGGTAAAAGACACCTGCTGTGTGCCCATTACACACAGACAATGTGCTGTGTTAATATAGAGTCTTTAGTCCATTGATCATAATAATGATCACAGTACAAGCTAATGTTTGAGTTCCAACTTAGCCACAGTACTAAGTGATTTACAGGCAATATTCTCTTTCATCTTCCCAACTGTCCTATGAGGTAGCAACAACTATTGCACCCATTCAGAAATAAATAAATAACAGCTTAGAGAGTGTAAAGGTGATGGCACTCTGTGAGTGGCAGAACTGGAGAGAGAATCTAGGCCAGTATGAATCCCTTTGTTTTAATCATGATGCTCAACCCTTCTTCTTCAACAATCTTCTCTCCATGGGTTGTTCCCTCTCAGCAATGAAACACATCTAAGCATTTTCCTTTGCCCCTACTGCTAGTGCAAGATTTTTTCCTACAGAAAAAATAATTGCCTACAGTGGCAATTTCATGTCAGAGAAGATACTTTTACTGAATGGCTAGAATCTGGGCTTCTAGTTGCTGAAGCTCCAGAACAGAGTAGCAAGAGGCATCTGACAGAATTCTTTATGTCTCTCCCTCTGAAACCCACAGTGGCCCCAAGTCCCTCACTGTCACCCCATGATGAACCCCTTGGTCTCTCTCTTCACCCAGCTATCTCTTACTTTGTCCTATGAAGAAATGAATCCAAAAGATGCTTTGCGTATATCAAGAAACTGGGCTATGCCCTGTAATTTCATATGTAATTCTTGTTTACCTTTATTATAGCTCTTCAAAGTGGTTTTTAATGCCCACATTTTAGAGACCCTGACTATAATAAGAAAAAAATTTTACTATGCATCACTACTACCTAAGATTCAGAGATTTCACTTGAAAGACAACACCTTCCAGTGGTCCGGTGGCTGAGGGTGTGAGCATTAGGACCAAATGCCTGAATCTTGCCTTTGTTATTAGCTGTTCCACTCTGAGCTAATTATTCAATCCAATCTGTGGCCTGGTATTCTCAACTTTAAATTGGGAATTATGATGATGATGATAATAGTACTTATTAAAAGATGGTGTTGTGACCAAATAATTTACCTAAAGGACTTAGAACAGTTCTAGGACTAGTAAATTTTCAATAAATATGAGCTGGTATCATTATATGAATTATCCTGCTTGATCCTAAACTCTATAACCATCATTAACCGTATTTTCCAGGGAGCCTGAGGGATTTATCTAAAACCACACAATTAGTAGGTCAGAGCACAGGGATCCCTATTTTTTCCACTAAGCCACCTGAATGATATTCCTCTTCCTCTTCCCTTATGTCACAGCTACCCTAATAACTGACTGGCACCTTCCCTTGAGTAGCAGTTAATATAAACAAGAGCCAGGGGTACATTTTTAAATAATAATAATTATATTATTAATAAATAATATATATTTCTTAAAGCAGAGCAAGGGTATTTTGAAAATACAAGTAGACAACAAATGTGGCTCAACACAACTACGAAAATAGAATTTCATTCGAAGACCCATAAAATGGCATAGATATTAAAAGTGAAAATCAAACAGAAATTAAAGCAATAACTAAATTCAATGCTTCTAAATTCAAACTTCTCATAGTGCCCCATGGAGGGTTCTAACTACCATTTCCCCACTCCTTATTGCAGTCAGGGAACAGTGCCGTGAGGACACATTTTACATTTTCCTATGAGGACCATTTCATACTTCTGCCTGTGATGCTCTGTGACCAATTGGACACCACAGATCCTCCAACCCCATTGCTAGTGCAAAGGAAGATGTTTTAACTTTGTGCACTGTTTAGAACCAAGGGAAGTTCTTCCACTTAGAGAAGCCAGCCACACAAGGCTCCAGCAAGATATAAAGTGCAGCTAAGGAAATCACTATGTGAATGGCACATGGGTTGGCCAATGAGGGAGCCGTAGGAGCATCTTGGTGTATGAAGAATGGTCTGTGCCAGATATCTTTTTGCAAAACCAACTGGTAGGAGAGAAGGGCACCTGCAGGACTTAAACTACTTAGGGACAGAACAATGTTCTGCTGATCTCTCTGCTTCCTGCACGTAGCAGAGTGCAGCAAGATGGACGAGGCACAAACAAGTGCTAGAGGCTAAAAGAACATCAGTGGCCCATGGTCAATGGTGCAGAGTCTTCAAACTCAACTCTTCCATTGGCTAAAAATCATGTCCTTAGTGATACCTGGTCTCAGTGAGTCTCAATTTCCTCATTTTAAAAATGGGTCATAATTGGGATACCCATCTCAGAGAAGGATTGTGATGGTTTAAGTAAATTGGTGATGTAGAAATTGCTTGGCACATTGAATTATAAGAAGTTTGATTATTTTAATTATCAGTTGGCAATGAGGCTCCAGTGTGGAAATTTGATTAACTCCATAATTATCTGTGGGTCAAGAGTGGGAATTTCTTAATGGTAGGACTCTTGCATTCCAAATAAATATCTGAATTACACATTTACCTTCAATACACTGACAAATGTGTTTTGTATTTAACAAAAATGTTAGGAAAAAATTACTAAATAATTGGAAAGTTATGTCTTACAGGAGGTTCCTTGGATTATACCTGTAATTCTTTATTTTATAAAAACATTCTTTTTTGTTTAAAGTTATAATAATAGAGGTTCCTGTATTGTTTACTAAGAAGTTAGACAACACAGATAGGCAAGAAAATAATGAGTCAATTGTAATTTCATTACCTAGAAATGACCTAATTAATATTATTAGCTATAACTTGCTAATTTTTTCTACATAAACATATAAGAACATTAAGTATATTGAACATTATATGTAATAAAAGTGGATCATACAATATACATTATTTCACTTACTAACATTATGTTGGGAACATCTTTCCATGTTAACACACGCAGCTGTGAAATATTTTTAAGAGAGTCATAGTTTTCTCTTATGAACATATGGGGTAATTTATTTACCAATGACTTCTTTTAGATATTTACTCTCGATGGGCTTACCATAAAGATGAGTACATTTTACATAAATATTTTCACACTTCTGTAATTTTTCCTAGGAGAAGTCTCTCATTATTAAATTGTTGGAAAATAAATTTTAATATAGATTTTATGTACAGACTTTAAAGGGTATATAGATTTTTAAGTATATTGACATAGTCCCAAATTAAACTACAAAGCAGATATTAATTTACAGTCACTAGCATTGCAGAGAATTGCTCATTTCTGTATTTTCTTGTCTACACTCAATGATATTAAAAATAACTTTGTTAATCTTATAGGTAAATTTTTTTTACCTAATTGTTGTTTTAAACAGTATTTCTTTCATTACTAGAGAGAGCATATAATTTTAGTATATTTATCAGACATTTAAATTTCTTCTTTGAGAATAATGCCCGTACATATGTTCTTAAACATTTTTTTCTACTTTGATGCTCATTTTTTTCAAAAATAAAATTATAAAAGCGAAGTAGGCAGCCTTTAAAATGGCTCCAAATAACCCTTGCCTTTTGGTATTCACACACTTGTACAATCACCTCCCCTTGAGAACATGCTGGAAATTATCACTTTCCTCTAAGGAAAACAAGAGGGCAAAAGTCGTGGGATGTTGCTTCTGAGATTAGGTTAC
This sequence comes from Cryptoprocta ferox, assembly GCA_028646485.1. Lineage (NCBI taxonomy): Eukaryota > Metazoa > Chordata > Mammalia > Carnivora > Eupleridae > Cryptoprocta > Cryptoprocta ferox. The sequence continues at coordinate 80,148,351 of CM053568.1, read as the reverse complement.
ATACAGATGTAACCTCCATGTTGCTCACCTTCTCTCACTGTCTGTATTTTCTCTGTCTCTCAGAGCCTTCACTCTAGAAGAAGCAAGTTCCTACGTTGCTAGTGGCCCTGTGGAAAGACCCAAGTGACAAGGAACTAATGTCTTTAACCAACAGCCAGCAAGGGCCTGAGCCTTGCCAACTGCTATGTGAGTGAGCCAGGACATAAATATTCTGTGACCTGCCGACAAGCACATGAGTGAGCTTAGCAGCAGATCCTTCCCTGGTTGAGCCGTGAAATGACTAAAGCTCTGGCCAACACCTTTATTGCAGCCTTATAACAGAAAAGCTGCAAATAGATTCCTAACCCATTGTACCTGGGAGAGAATAGCTGTTGCTTGAAGACATTAAGCACTAGGATAATTTGTTACGTAGAAATAACTAATGAATCCAAGGAACTTTATAAAAATATGGCATACTAGAGTTTTAGAGACCTCACACCGAAAGATGCTGCATAAAATATTGATGACATATTTCTTAATGTATACATGAGCTGCCAGGAAAATAAAGGAATCTGAGAGGCTAGAAATGACAAGAAGTGAAAACCCAGAAACTAATAAGCAAGTACTAGAGTCTGTTTTGCCCTCAAGATATCTGCCAGTCCCTGGTGACTTAGGTCCTGGGTTTTAATGGACTGATAGGACTGCAGCAAAGCCCTGGGCTCCAGCAGTGTGGGAGGTCTGATTGGAATCCCCTCACACATATGTCATCAAAAGTGTGACTTGATCAGTAGGTGACCTAGAAAAAAAAATCTTCCATGCAGAAGGAGACAGCAGTCATATGTCCCTGGCTTGACCTTGGACAGAGCAGAGAGAAGAGCAAAAAAGAAAAAAAAGACCTCCCATTAAAATCCCTAAACACAAATCCACAAAACACAGAGGTTTGAGGCTTGAATTTGTACTGTGTAATACAAAATTCTAAGCTAAAATTTAAAGTCTTCCCTGGTTGATAATTCTCCAAGGTGCTTAACAGAAGCAAATGCAAATTCTCTCTGGAGGAACACACCATACAAACATCTAAAAGAATTTCTGTAGATAAAAGATTCAAGACAGAGGAACTCACAAACTTACTAAACATAGGAAAGAATGAAAGCCATGAGCAAGAGTCAGGAGAAAAAACAAAGCACATTATTAGGTCTGTAAAAACTGTAGATCATGGAATGATTGAATCTAGAATATAAAACCAGGATGTTTGAAATGTTTACAGAAATAAAAGAGCATGTTGAATGTAGGATGAAAAAAACAGATTATTAAAACTGACCATATGTTTGAAAAACTAAAACAGAACTTTTAGAAATGTAAATATAGCCATTTCCATTAAAAAGTCAATGGGAGGAATAAACAGAAGATTGGATACAACTAAAGAGGGAATATGGAAAATACATGTGAGAAACAGAGGATACGGCCCATGCGATCAGAGCTGTGAAATATGACAGAGGTTAAGAGACAAAGGACAGAATGAAAAAGATCTGCAAATGTAAATGGAGTTCCAGGAGGAGAAAACAGAGAATGGAGGAGAGATCATAGAAGAAGCAATAAATGAGACTATTCCAGTAATGATCAGACACACCAGTTAGAAAATTCAAACAGGGTAAATAAAAGTATCCACACTTAGGCATCGAAATGAACTTGCAGAATATCAAAGAAAAGTTGAAAACTTTAGAAGTTGAGCAGCCAAAGAAAACAAACAAACAAAAAAAAGATCAACGACAGAACTATAATTAGTCTGACAGCAGATTCCTTAAAAGCAACTGCTTGAGTTTCCTACTACTTCTATAACAAATCACCACAAATGTAGGGTCTAAAATCCCCACACATTAAACTTTCTTACAGTTTGGAAGTTCAAAAGTTGAAAATGAGTTCTAGAGGACTAAAGATGTCAGCAAGGCAAGTTCCCTCTAGAGATTCCAGGAGATCTTGCCCCTTTCAGGGTTCTAGAACTGCCGGCCTGTGGCTGCATCAGTCCAATCTCTGCTTCTGTTACCACACATCCTACTACTGACTTTGACCCACCTGCCCATCTCTTACATGAACCTTGTGATTACATTGGGTGCATCTGAATAATCTAGGATAATCTCCCTATCTTAAGACCCCTAATTTAATCACATCTGTAAATGCTTTTTACAATGAAAAGTACCATAGTCACAGGTTCTGGGGATTTGGACATGGACATCTTAGAGCCACTATGATCCAGCCTACCACAGCAACAGTGGAGGAGAAAGGCATAGTATCTTTGAAATGCTGAGACCTGTACTTGTACATCTGGTGAAACCATTACTTGGGAGATAAGATGAAATAAAGATATTTTCAGAGCAACTAAATAGAAAGGGTTTGTTCTTTAATTCACTAAAGGAATTTCTAATGGATGAACTTGAGGACAAAGAAAATAATCTCAGAAGAAAGATGTGAAATCCTTAAGAATGATGAGCAAAGTAGTCAGTAAATACATGGGAGAATTTAAACACAGACTGAATGAATGAAACAATTAAAAATCACAAGGGAAATTAGAAAGTATGTTCAGACGAAGAAAAATGAAAACAAACACTCCAAAATCTGTAGAATTCAGTGAAAGCTAAGCTAGGAGGAAAAGTTTTAACTTTAATGTTTTTTTAAATGTAAAATTAAAAAAGGAAAGATCTCAAATCAACAACCTAACTTTCCATCTTAAGGATTTCAAAGAAAAAACCACTAAATCCAAAACTAGCAGGAGGAAGTAAACAATAAAGACTGGAGCTGAGATAAAATATAGAATAGAGAAACAACAGCAGCAATCAACAAAGCCAAGAGTTGTTCTTCAAAAAGATCAACAAAATTGACAACACTTAGCTGGAGTAAAGAAAAAAAAACACACATAAGAGAGAGAAGATCCAAATAACTAAAATTAAAAAAAAATAAAAGAGGACACATTATAACTAATTTTACAGAATTAAAAAGGATTATGAAAGAATACTATGAACAATTGTATGCCAAGAATAACCTAGATGAAATGGATAAATTCCTAGAAGCACACAACTAACCAATACTGAATCATGAAGAAATAAAAAATCTGACAGATCTATAAGTAGTAAGGAGACTGAATCAGAAACACAATTTCACTGGTTAATTCTACCAAACATTTAAAGAATTAACACTAATCTTCTTCAAACTCTTCCAAAAAACTGACGAGGAGGCACATCTTCCAAATTCATTCTATGAGGCCCATATTACACTGACACCAAAGCGAGATGAAAAACTACAAGAAAAGAAAACTACAGATCAATATTCCCTGATGAATAGTGATACAAATATCCTCAGCAAAATATGAGCAATCAGAATTCATAATAACACATTAAAAGGATTATATTCCATGAACAAGTAGGATTTATTCCTGGAATGAAAAGATGCTTCAATATATGAAAATCAGTTAGTGTAATATACCCCATTAACAGAATATTGGGGGAAAAACATGATCATGTCAACTGATACAGAAAAAATATTTCACAAAATTCTACACCATGTCATAATAAAAACACTTAAACTAAAAAGAGAAGAAAACAATCTCAATATAATAAAGGTCATATAGGAAAAACTAACAGCAACATACTCAATGATGAAAGCCTGAGAGATCTTTCCCTCTAAGATCTGGAACAAGACCAAAATACCTATTTCTGCCCCTTTTTTTCAACACAGTGCTAGAGGTCCTAGCCAGAATAATTAGTCAAGAAAAAAAATTAAAGACATCTAAATTTTTTATATAGTTTATTTATTTTTGAGACAGAGAGAGACAGAGCACAAGTAGGGAAAGGGCAGAGAGAAAGGGAGACACAGAATCTGAAACAGGCTCCAGACTCTGAGCTGTCAGCATAGAGCCCGATGCAGGGCTCGAACCCACGAACCATGAGATCATGACCTGAGCCGAAGCTGGACGCTTAACCAACTGAGTCACCCAGGTGCCCCAAAAGACATCTAAATTATAAAAATGAGAAGTATCTCATAAAAATCTTCTTCACAGCAAAGGAAACAACAAAACTAAAAGGCAACTGATAGAATGGGAGAATATATTTGCAAATGATATATTGGATAAAGAGTTATTGTCTAAAATCTATAAAGAACTTACCAAACTCAAGACTCATATAACACCCATATAACAAATAATCTAGTGAAGAAATGAGAAGACATGAATAGACATTTTTCCAAAGAAGACATCCAGATGGCAAACATACACACGAAAAGATGCTCAACATCACTTATCATCAGGGAAATACAAATCAAACCACAGTGAGATATCACCTCAAACCTATCAGAATGGCTAAAATTAACAACTCAGGAAACACCAGATCTTGGTGAGGATGTGGAGAAAGGGGAACCTTTTCCCGCTGTTGGTGGGATTGCAAACTGGTGCAGCCATTCTGGAAAACAGTATGGAGGTTCTTCAAAAAATTAAAAATAGAACTACCCTACTACCTAGCAATTGCACTACTAGGAATTAATCCACAGGATACAAAAATGCTGATTCAAAGGGCACATGCACCCCATTGTTTCCAGCAGTGCTGTCAACAATAGACAAATTATGGAAAGATCCCAAATGTCCATCAACTGAAGAATGGATAAAGAATGGATACACACACACACACACACACACACACACACACAATGGAATACTACTTGGCGATAAAAAAGAATGAAATCTTACCAGTTACAACAATGTGGATGGAAATGAAGGGTATTATACTGAGTGAAATAAGTCAGTCAGAGAAAGATATCATATGATTTCACCCATAGTGGGAATTTGAGAAACTCAACAAGTGAACATAGGAGAAAGAAAGGAAAAATAATATAAAACAGAGAGGGAGACAAACCATAAGAGACTCTTAAATACAGAGGATAAACTAAGGGTTGCTGGAGGGGAGGTCAGTGAGGGGGTGGGTTAAAGGTGTGTCAGGTATTAAGGAGGGCACATTTTGGGATGAGCACTGGGTGTTATATGTAAGAGATGAATAACTGGGTTCTACTCCTGAAGCCAAGACCACACTGTATGTTAACTAACTTGAATAAAAATAAAAATAAAATAAATAAAATAAAAATAAAATGTATACATTGACCCAGTTTTAAAAAAAAAGGGAAAGTATCTCTGTTTAGAAATGACATGATCTTATATAGAGAAAATCCTAATGATTAAACAAAAGGGAAATAAACTGTTAGAACTAGTCAATGAAAATTTCAAGATACAAAACCAACACATAAAAATCAGGTGCATTTCTATACACTAGCAATGAAAAATCTTAAAAAGAAATTTAAAAACCATTCTAAAAACATAAAAATATAAAACACTTGGGAATAAGCTTAACCATGGAGGTGAAGAAATGATACAATGAAAACTACAAAGTACTAGTGAAAGAATTTAAAGAAGATGCAGATAAATGGAAAGACATCTTTTGTATATGGATTGGACAACTAAGCATTGTTAAGATATCAGTAGCATCCAAAGCAATCTAAAATTCAAAGCAATCCACGCCAAAATTTCAATGATATTTTTGCAGAGATAGTAAAATTCATCTTACAATTCATAAAGTATCCCAAGGGACCCCACACAGCCAGAACACTTTTAAAAAGGACAAAAATAGAGGTTTCATATCTCTTGATTTTAAAGCATATTACAAACTTACAATAATCAAAACACTGTGGCACTGGCATAAAGAGAAACAGATCAATAAAATAAAATGGCGAGCCAAGAAATAAACTCTTAGGTAGATATGATCAAATGTTTTTCAATAAGGGTGCTAAGAGCAGTCAATGGCAAAATGATAGTCTTTTCAAACTGGATATCCATATGGAAAAGAATGCAGGTAGTCCCTCATCTTAACACCATATGCAAAAATTAATTCAAAATAATTCAAATATCTATATATAAGAGCTGAATGTATAAAACTCTTAGAATAAAACATAAGAGAAGAGCTTTATGACATTGAACCTAGCACTGATTTCTTATATATAACCTCAAAAGCACAAACAACAGTAACAAAATATACTGGACTATATCAAAATTAAAAACTTTGGTGCCTTAGAGTGAAAAGGAAATCTATGAAATGACAGAATATTTACAAGTCCTATTTCTAATAAAGAGTTAATATCCAGAATACACAAAGAACCCAACAATAACAATAAAAGGCCCAATTAAAAATAAACAGACATCAATTGACATTATCTCCAAAGAATATATGCAAATGCCAAGTAAGCACATGAAAAAATGCTCAATGTTAGTAATTACTAGAGAAATGCAAATCAACACAATGAAATACCACTTCATTCCCATTAAGATGGCTACTATCAAACAACAGTGCAACAGAAAATAAAAAGTGTTCGCAAGAATATGAAAAGGAGCACCTAGGTGGCTCAGTTGGTTAAGTGTCCAACTTCAGCTCAGGTCATGATCTCATGGTTCGTGAGTTCAAGCCCCATGTCAGGCTCTGTGCTGACAGCTCAGAGACTGGAGCCTGCCTCAGATTCTGTGACTCCCTTTTCTCTGTCCCTTCCCTACTTGGGCTCTGTCTCTCTCTCTTCCATTCTCTCTCAAAACAATAAAAGGAAGGAAAAGAAAAGAAAAGATTAAAACATAAAGAAAAAAAAGAATGTGGAGCAATTGGAGCCCTTGTGCAGTGCTGGCGGGAATGTAAAATGGTGCAGCCACTATTAAAAATTGTATGTTTTCTAAAAAAGTTAAAGACAGAATTACCATATGTTCCAGGAATCCCACTTCTGGGCATATTTTAAAAAACTGAAATGAGGTTCTCTAAGACATACCTTTACACCTATGTTTATAGCAACAGCCAAAAGATAGAAGCAACTCAAGTGTCCAATGACAGGTGGATAAAAAAAATGTGCTATGTACATACAAGAGAACATTTCAGTCTTAAAAAGAGAAGATTCTGACATACGCCATGGATCAGCTTTAAGGGTGCCATTGTTAAGTCAAATAATTCAGTCATAAAGAGAAAAAAAGTCTGATTCCAATTAAATGAAGTATCTAGAGTAGTCAAAATTATGAAGATAGAAAGTAGAATGGTGGTTGCCAGGGATGAAGGAAGTAAGGAATGGGGAGTTGTTTAATGAGTATTGAGTTTTAGTTTCAAGATGAAAAGAGTTTTGGAGATTGGTTGCACAACAATGTGAATATACTTAATACTGCTGAAATGTACACTTAAAAATTGGTTAAGAATGTAAATTTATTTTATGTACATTTTACCATAAATAAAAATTCAAATATTAAAATAAATGTATATACTTTAGTAATTACAATCAGTATAAATGTAATTACCTTGTCAGTTCAAAGACAGATTTTTAGATTGCAAAAATTAGAATCCAGTCAAAGCTCAATGAAATCAAGTTAAAAGCTCTTTATTTTATTTTATTCTATTTTTTTTAGTTTATTTATTATTGAGACAGAAAGAGAGCACCAGTGGGGGAAGGGCAGAGAGAGGGAGACACAAAATCTGAAGACTGGCTCCAGGCTCCAAGCTGTCAGCCCAGAACCTGATGCTGGGGTTCGATGCGGGGCTCGAACCCACGAACCATGAGATCATGACCTGAGCCAAAGTGGGACACTTAACTGACTGAGCCACCCAGGCACCCCAGTTGAAAGCTCTTTAAAAGAGATATAATTAAAACAGGAACACTTGTAAGGGTGACTATAAAAGAACAGGAGACGATATATGGAATCAGTTCCAATGAAAAGGGCTAGTTATTTTAACAATATGTAATAGTCTTCAAGGAAGATAGTGTTATCAGAGTTATAGGTCACTGTATGCTGATAAAATTAATTTTCAGTAAATTTTCAACATCCCAGGAAGTTAAAACATAAAATTTGTATGTACCTGATAACACTTCCAACAGAATTTTTGATATAAATTAACAAAAATAGCAAAGAAAAACACACATTTGGAAATATAAAACCACACTAAAGAATCTATGGTTTTAAAAAGAGAACAAAATGGGGGGGGACACTTATAACTAAAATTATAATATATCAAAACTTATGGGCCACAGCTAAATGTCATTTAGAGGAAATCTGCTGGCTTTAAATTCTTAAATTGAAAAGAAGAAAGTCTAAAAATGTAATGAGCAAGGCTTATTAACATGAAAAGTTGGGGGGGGGGAACCTGCAACAACCCAAAGTACAGAAAGACGAAAAAACAGATATAAGAGAAAAAAATAACAAAATACAAAATACAAAATAAAAATACAATGGAATCTAGAGAAATCAACAAAGTCAAGATTTGATTTTTCAAAAAGATCAATATGAGAAAGCTCTTTGGCAAGGTTGATCAATACAAATAAAGGAAAAGTAAAAATAAACAAGATTCAGAAAATAAAGTCTTATAAACACAAATGTAACAGATACTTAAAATAAGAATCTTTATTAGTCACTTTATGCCAATAAATTAGAAAACTTAGGTGAAATGCACAGATTCCTAGAAAAATATAAATTACCAAGATTCATCAGAAGAACACGGAGACCTGAATAGTTTCATAAACATTAAAGAAACTGACCTAAGAGTTAAAAATCTTCCACAAAGAAAATAGACTTAGATGGTTTTATAAGCAAATTTCACCTGCATTCAAAGAAAAGATAGTTAAAATCTTACACAAACTCTTTCAGAAAATAGAAAATACTTTCCAACTAATTTAGGGCAGCTAATAAAAATTCTAAAATCTGAGAAGACTAAAAAAGATAAGGATAGCTAACTTCACTCACCAAAATATAGAAAAACATCCTAATAAATATTAGCAAACTCCATCCCCAAATATTACTTTAGATTTTTCCACAAAAGCAAGACTGGTACCACATTAGAAAATCTAATAAGGCAATCTGTCAAGTTAACAGATTGAATGGGAGAAGTCACATGATTATCTCAAAAGATGTAGGAACATTGATAAATTTTCACAATCAGGAAAAGAAAATAATATGCATAACGTAAACCAAGATATCTATAAAACCTAAGTAGATATCATATCCAATGGTGATATAATAAATGTTTTATGTAAAACCAGGAACAAAATCAGAATTTTCACCATCAATGTTTCTATTCAAAACTAGATTGAACATCCTAGCCAGATAAAGACAGAGAAGTTTTAAGATTCAAAAATAAAGACAACTCTTGTTATTCATTCATGGCTATTATAGTTGTTTACAGAGAAACACGGAAATATCTTATTAATAATTAAAATTAATAAGAGAGGTTAGAAAGGTAATGAGACATCCAAAGACGCCATCAAAGACAAGCCACACATTGGTGGAAGATATTGGCAACACATTACCTGACAAAGAATCTGTGCCAAAATATACAAAGAACTTCTATAAATCAATAAAAAAAAAAAGACCCTAGTGAAACTGGTAAGTGATATGAACAAACATTTCAGAGAACAGGACATATGAAACGATGCTCAACTACATGATATAAGGAAAACACAAAACAAAACCATAATGCGATGGCATTTCATTCCCAACAGATTAGCAAATATTTTTATCTTTAGAATAACAAATGTGATGAGGACGAGAGCGACAGAACTTTCATTTACTCTTGGGGTATAATTATACACTGGTACAAGCACACTGGAAAATAACGCAGCACTATATTATAAAGTTGAATGTATGTTTGCCAAATGATTCAAGAATTCCATTCCTAGATTTATATACCCTAGAACAATTCTTGCACAGTGAGACCAAGAAATATGCACATAAATATTCACAGCAGCATTACATGTAATTGCAAAACAATTAGAAACAAACTATATGCCTATATACAGAAGATTAGAAAAATTAGGGTATATTCATATAGTGGGATACTAAAAATGTTCCAATGAATGTGTTACATAACACTACTAATCGACATAGTAGAATCTCAGAAGTATATTGCTGAGTGAGAAGAGGAAATCACAAAAGAATACATACAGTATAATGCTATTTATATAATGTTAAAAGAGGAAAATGAAGCACTATATTATTTAGGTATATGTACATCTATGGAGAAATATAAAGTGCAATGCTAAATAAAAGAAGTCATATTCTTGGTATTTTTCTGACTTTTCTGTGTCATTATGTGCTTCCTATTGTTCCAGATATGTAATTTTATGTACATAGTATTGGAGTTTCCTGAAGCATTGTTGTCATGATTAGTGTTGCTTTGTAATTAAGAATGAGTGTTGATTTTTATCAAAATACTTTTCTACATCTATCTAGATGATCATATATTTTCCTCCTTTACCTTATTAATGTGATAGATTATATTAATAAATTTATGTTGAACCATGTTTATATTCTCCAATTAAGGCATCACAATGACATGTATCTATTCTTTTAATAAAGAGATTCTATTTGCTAACATTTAATTTTGGAATTTTAGGTTTATAATAATAGATACCATTGGCATGTTGGGGGATTTTGTTGCCATTTTTTGGCCAGGATATGTTCATATTGTAAAGTCAATTGGAAAGTTTTCTCTTTTCCTGTATTGTGGAATAATTTATAGAGAGAAATATTTATGATTTAAAGCCCTGAAAACTCCCTATTGTGATACGCCCTGGATCTGAAGCCTTTCTGCAGCAGTTCTCTGACAACTTTAAATATTTGTTTTCATTATAATTGTTCTCTTCAGATTCTTTTTTACTACACTTCACATTTTCCCACCTATTCCAGTGGCTGGAAGTCAAGGAAAGGACAAGGTTTCTTCACCCCCTACATGATGGAGAGTAGAAGCAGGCTCAGAGGCAGAGGGAAGATAATTCATGGAAGCATCATATTCATGTGAGTCGGGGTGGGGGTGTGCTGCATATGGGCAGTCTAAAGATGGCCATTAGCTTAGAAGCAACCCAAAGACTCTACCTTCTTATTTTTTTAATGTCTTTATTTTATTTTGAAAGAGAGAGAGAGAGACAGAGAGTGAGCGGGGGAGGGTCAGAGAGAGGGAGACACAGAATCCAAAGCAGGCTCCAGGCTCTGAGCTGTCAGCCCAGAGCCTGACGCAGGGCTCGAACCCATGAACCTTGAGATCATGACCTGAGCCGAAGTCGGACGCTTAACCGACTGAGCCACCCAGGCGCCCCTTTTTAATTTTTTAAATTATTATTTTTTTATTTTTTTAAGGACTCTACCTTCTTAAAAGACAAAGATCCTCAATCAATCTCTAGAGCATGGAATCATTTTAGGAAGGAACCAATATTACGTCCATTTGTGCATTTCAAGCTCTTTTTTTTTGCTACAATCCCCCAAAAGCAATATAATCTACATTACCATGTAATTATACATACATATATACCAGTGAAATGAAAATTTCACAAGACAATATTTATCCTTTCTGCCTGTGAGTCACTCTGATCTATTCAATTTTTTTTTGAAAATACTGTATGAAGCTCCCTAAATTGTTTTCATGACTTATGAAAGAATTTAAACTGGCAATGTGAAAAATACCGCATTAGGGGCTAGACGAAGGATCTGTCCAATTGGTGATATGTGAGTGGTAGCACGGTTCAGGGAGGAGTGAACAGGATAGGAGTAGTTTATTTATCAAACAGAATAGGTCAGGTCAACCCAGCTTATCCCATGAACGTCTAAATATACAGGGGTCAAAGACTGTCTTTTCCTAAACTTGCCTGTCTCAGAGACTATTATTTGTTCCAGCCAAATTTCTTCTGAAACGGACTTTGTGGAAGATAAAATACAACTTAAAACCCAAAATAATGTTAATAATAGTATACATAAGTTTGATGTAAAATTATCTATTAATAGAACTTAGCCAATTCAAGGACATATCTTTGCATTCAGAGTTCCCAAATTTAGGAGCCTCTAACAGGAATCCCAAAGATGTAGTGAGCCAGCCCATATATGCATAAATAATATGATGCATGGCTCCAAATGTGAAATTGTAGGAACTGCACATTATCTGGGCCCACCTTAGAAATGCTGACACCTTTCTCTGACTGCCTTGAAGGGATGTGGGTGGGTGAGAACTGACACCAGCATAACGATCCACAGGCGTCTTGGAGTAAAATAAAAATAAGCAGTGAAATTGCCATTGTGGGGAAAATTTAATTACTAGGGAAGTCAGTTTTGCTTCAGAAATGACTGGGATAAAAAATATATATATATAATTTAAAATGCCAAACAATATGCACTAAAATAAACCAAAATATCCTCTCTGTAGGAAAACAAGTGAGGGCAGCTTGGTGGGTTCCTTTAGCTACCGCTGCATGAATGGCCTATCAATTTACATGTCAGGTGCAGCTTTTACTGAGTTTTATTTCCAACATAATTGTGGTTTGAAAAGCAGAGAGTATCTTTCAGGTAACCTACTTCATCGAAAATGAAAATATAGTTAGGGAGAAAGGCCAAAACTTGTAGGCCATTCCAAAATGGGGGTTTCAAGAGAAAGTGGGGAGTGGTGTTGGCCAAGCTAGGTGTGCTCCGTTTACAGCCTCCTTCTTCCACATCACATCTCATCGAGGAAAGTTGCTCTAGAGAACCATGCACCACTGACGAGGAAGAATGAAGGTCAGATGGCTCTTGAAAGGGTCAAGCAGCCCTCAAGAGATTCACTGGAATCTGCCTCCTTGGTCTGATTTCCTTTCATAGTGGCTAGTACAGTTCCAGAAGCCCCCACCCTCTGGGTGAGCTCTGGGAGCCAGAATGAGAAGAAGAAGAAAATACGAGGAAAGACAGAGAGGGAAAGCCAGGATCAGAAATAAAAGAGTATCACCATTTGTTCAGATCCTGGAGGGAAGTACGTAAATTCTTACAGGAGCTGAGGCAATGAGTCACAAGGCAAGGAGATCAGAATCAAATCTGGAAATCTGGGGATGGGGATGGGCAAAACATGATGGAATTCAAGGTACAGCTCACATACATGACAAGGGTTTCTGCATGTACAAAGTAACAGGACTGGACACGTGGCATGGATTTAAAGCTGTTTTGGACTCAGAGTTGGGCCCGACAATTCTACAGTGTGGTCTTAGTAACCGAGTTTTCAGACTGGGCTGAGGACGGCAAGAGCGGTGGAGACAAATGATATAGAAACCTCTGTAATCCAGCTTCATGGGTACTTTCAACTGTTGGCCATCTTTTCATCATCCCACAAGAGTACTTCTCACACTTGAATGTGCACATGAATCACCTGGGTGTCTTGTTAAAGTGCAGATTCTAATTTGTTAAGTCTGGGTTGGGGCCTGAAAGTATGTTTTTCTATCAAACTCCCAGAAGACATTGCTTCCAATCTAAGGAGCACACTTAGAATAACAAGGTCCTATAGAAAGTTTTAGACTCCTCTGAGGTGCCTGACATTGCCTACTGCTTAAACCCCAATGTTACAGGTTCTGTCCCCTCAATGTTTCTCTTCAAAAGTTAGAAGCAGAGTAATTTCTTAATGATATCTATAATGATACTCCTTCTCACACAAGTAAGCACAACATAATTTAATAAAGGACAGGATTCAAAAGAGAACAAACAGGGTGGATGGGGAGGCAGGGGAGCGGGGAAAATGGATGATGGTCATTGAGGAGGGCACCTGTGGGGATAAGTACTGGGTGTTGTATGGAATCGATGAATCACAGGAATCTAACCCCAAAACCAAGAGCACACTGTATACACTGTATGTTAGCCAACTTGACAATAAATTATAATAAATAAATAATGATAAATAAATAAATAAACAAACAAGCAAACAAATAAATAAATAAATAAATAGGACTTAGACCTCTTGATCTTCTTTAGAGGGGTTTTCTTACTACCTACCAATGGCCTGGCTTCTAAGGGGGGGATCAGGGAAGAATATAGCAATTGACAGAAGAGAAAGAGTGGAAAGGATGAGCATTTACTTAGGGTCTACCATGGGGCAGATACTTATTGTGCTAGGTGGTGAACACCATGGCTGAAGCTTCCTCAACTCATAGATTCCAAGCCCTAGACTGAGTACTTTTCATACATTCCCTTATTTATTTCTCACAACAAACCCAGAGGTTGATATGTACAAAACCCCCCATTTTACAAAAGAGAAACCTAAGTCTCAGAGGCATTAAGTAGTTGCCTACAGTGATGAGCATTCAAAATGGAGAAGATGTGGTAACAATTCAGGGAAGTATTAATTCTTAGCTGTGTTTTTTCAGAATATGAGAAAACAATTCATAGGTAGCAAAACATGCTTTCAAACAAGCCCTAACCAAGTGGTTTTAACCCTTGCTGCAAATAGGAAGCACCTTGGGACTTCTAAAAATAACCTCTACCTGTGCTTTACCCTCCACCAAATAAGCCCCAATCCCTAGAGGCAGGGCCTATGCACTGGCATTTTCTAAAAGGTCCCCCAGCTGATCTTAATGGGCAGTCATATATATTAAATATATATTTTTGAAATTTTTAAAATTTTAACATGAGTCCTCCATGACAGCAAACTAAAATGGGAAGATAAGACATCATTAAGGAAGTCAAGATAACACACCTGTATAATATAGTATTGCTATACTTCACGGCCAGGACTTAGGAAGACTGCTATGTTTCTACATGGGCTAACAATGACAGAGGAAGACTACTTACAGGAAGTGGCTACTGAGTTGAAGTCTGAAAGAATAAAAAAGAATACAGCATGAAAACGGCTGACAAGGCCAGAGTTTGATTACCTCTGTTCATTGATCCCACTATCTTTATTGCAGAAGAATCTAGTGAACTCATTCTTGTAAGTCAGGTCTTGTCAAATTCAATGGTATACAACTTTTCTCCACACTTCTTCTCCAAGACTAGGCAGGTTCTGCTAATACCAAAGTGTTAGAAGAAAAGTGTTTTCTTTTCCAAGACTTAAGATGTTAGATAGGGTACTGCTTCAAGATTCAGGACTGGGTTTTTTTGTGGGGTTTTTTTTTGTTTTTTTTTTTGGGGGGGGCTCCACCATCATGATACTGTTTTACAGGAAGATGGTGACTTCCATTAGCACTGGATGTGAACAAGTGTGAACAATACTTGTCCAAGCAACTGCTTGCGAATGGAAATTGGCTGGAGTAAGTGTGTGTTTCATGTGAAGGTCTGTGTGTGTATATCTGTATGAAGCTGGGGAGAGGCGGTTGTAAAAATCAGTCTGCCAGGGCAATGTTAATGACCAAAGAAGTTGATGCATACAAATCAACAGACTTATTTATGATTTATCAGAAACAACCAGTTGACTTGTCAAGGGGCATCCCCACTATTTTCTTTATGGAAAAATGTCCATAATATGAGGGGTGGACTGGAAGAGGTTAAAAAATTATTTTTAATTCAAAAAATAGTGCAGACACCCTATTAGCTTTATAAAATACTAGCCCTATAAATGAGGACAAAGTATCTATCTTATCTATTGGTATGTACATGTATATCTATATATAATTTTTTCCATAAATTGGTTCATCATGAGATTAAATGAACCATTGATGTAATGCCAGAAATAGAATGGGACGTAAATCAGATATATCTCCTCTTTGTCCTTAATATTCAACCCTCAGAAACCACAGTCCAGGGATGCAAAGACGAGAGGAGCAGGGTACTTGGTGTGAATGAGGGTAACAGGGAGGCTAGGCAAGCTGGAACAGTGAACCACGGAAGGGTTGCAGGAGAAGGAATTATGGGAAAATGGCCCAGGGCCTCATGGCCATGTTAAGGACTTAGGTTTTTCTTCACTATGTGTTAAGAAGTCACTCAAGGATTTTGTGCAAGGGAATGCCATGATCTGATTTATAGCTTACAGGGATTTCTCTGGCTACCCTGAGGAGTTTGTAGAGGGTCAGGAGTAGAAATAGAGGAAACAGGATGTTGTTGCAGGAAATTACAGAGACAAGGGTGCCAGCTATTCAGGTGGTGATAAATGGTGGGACAGGTTTTAAAACCTGAGCAGATTGAGGACTTGCTGAAGGATGCATTGTGGGGTATTCAATGGAGAAAAGTCAAGAATATGGGTCAGGATGGATGGCATGTCAGATTTGAGATATCTAGCACACATTCAAGTGGAAAGACTTTATACGCTGCCAAATAGGTAAGTTTGGAGTTCAGAGGCAATTTCAAGGCTCACAATACATGTTTTTGAGTTATCAGCATACGGATGGTGGTATTTAAAGTCAAACAACTGGATAAGGCACCAATGGAGTGAGCAAGAAAAAAAGAGGTCCAACCTTGGGGCAACCTAATGTTCAGAAATTTGAATTTTAAGAGGTGTCCAGCAAAGAGAACTGAGAAGATGTAGCAATTATATTGTGAAAGAAAGGAGGAATATCAGGAGCATGGTAGAGCTCTTTTCAAATTTTCTTTTTAGAGCAACATAACTCTTTCAAAAACTATTGCTAATTTGAATCTTATAAGAAGCCAGCAACAACAACAAAACATGTAAACCCTGCTGTTTATGAGAGGAGCGTTGGAGGTGGGGTGGGGCTGGACATGTACCTGTTCGTAGAGAACGCTGCCTGAACCCTGGGCTTTGCGAAGGTCAACAGTCCCATCAAGAGGAAAATTTAAGGTTCCTAACAAAAGCTTCATGTTTGTTGGTTTCTTACACTCCAGGACTTACCTGAGAGCAAGGGATTAAAGAATTATACTTTGGTCAACTTATTTGGGGTCAGAAGAGGAAAGGCAGGTACAATGGACTGAACGTTTGTGTCCCCCCCAAATTCATATGTTTAACCCCTAATCCCCAACATGATGGCACTGAGAGATCCAAATAAGATTGGCAGAGGTTGTATCACTGTCATATCCCGGTGGTGACACTGTACTGTAGTTTTGCAAGATGCTACCATTGAGTGAAACTGCGATAAAGGGCACATGGGACCTGCTGTATTTTTTACAAGTGCCTGGGAGTTGATGATTATCTCTAAATACAAAAGTTTAATTTAAAAAATATCAACTAGATCAAGTCTCCACCCTGCTTAAAAGCATTTAAGTTCCATCATCCTTCAAATAAAAACAGACTTCCTTTCTATATTTTACATGGTTTTATAAGATCTGTCCCCTGTCAGCCTTTCTTCCTCTCTCCTTCTCTCCCTCTCTCTCCCTCTCCCTCTCGCTCTTCTTCAGTAGGCTTCAGCCACTCTGGCTACCGTTATGTTCCTTGGATAGGTCAGGCTGCTCCTCCTTCGGAGACATTACACGTTCTGCCTTGGGCCCTTCTTCAAGTCACTTGTATAGCTGCCTCAGGCCCATCAATTCAAATGTCATTGCCTCAGAGTATGTTCCTGATCATTCTATGTAAAATGGCTGCACAGGTACTCTCTTCACATTACATTTATTACTTCATTTACGCTAATCATAATTAAAAATTTTCTCTAACTTTACTTGCTCTTTTCCCCCTTACATATCTACTTCTGCAGAGATATCTGTCTGTCTTGTTTCCTACCATACCCTAGTGCCCAGCTCAGTACCTGATTCCTAATAGGTGCTCAGTGAATATATTGGTAAATGTATGAATTAAAAAATAACAAAACAAAACAAGAATATCTCTAAGAAGATACCCATTAAAATAAGGGGAATTTAACAGAAGGAATAACTGTAGCTTAAGACCTTAACAATGCAGCAGTTTAAATTGCAATTTCACTGAGAACCAATAGTTTTAAAAGAGGAAAACATTTTACTTGGTGGGAAACAAAGCCAGTTTCCCAGTTTTAGTGAACTTGTATAGAAGTGAGTCTGAAAAGTAATTAACTACAGGTTCCTGACTGAGACTCAGACTCTGGGTCTGAGAGTGAAATCAATGAATTATCAGGGCAAATACCACCCTGTGGTCTCCTAAGATGAAGATCCAACGTCAAGAAGAATCACAAAGGATGTATTTTTGGCATAGGGCTGTAGGATGTTTTATTCTAGTTCACTGTTACACATATTATTTGCCCACTGTTAGGCTGATAGCTCCTTCCTCACCAGATATGATGCCTGGGATCTATGAAAGCATGGTGAAGTGTAAAAGAAAGAGAAAATGCCCAACTTCGGGACAAAATGTGTTTACTCCCCACAGCAGCATTTTGGCCTGACTCCATCATGTAAGAATTTTTCAAAAGCAAAGCTCAAAGAGCCATGCAAGTGTTTCCTACCCTCACCTCTTAAACTGCACACTCTGTGACGTGCAATGCCGTGGACAGGCCCCTGGCTGGTCTAGGGGTGTTTTTTCCATTCTCTTCTCAGTCAGCTCGGGCTGTTATAAAATGATACCATGGACTGGGTGGCTTACAAAACATAAATTTATTTCTTGCAGTTCTGCAGGCCGAGTAGTCTGAGGATTGAGTTCTGACTGATTCGGTTCCTGATGAGGAATCCCTTCTTGGTTATGTCCTCAAGGGGTAGAGAGAGAATGGAAGCATGTCCCTTCTCATAAGGGCTCCACCCACATGATCTAATTACCTCACAAAGGCCCATCTCCAGATACGGTAGTTGTGTGTGTATTTAGTTATATGACATTTTTAATAAACTTTATTTTTTAGACCAGTTTCAGGCAACCATAAAAAAAAAAAAAAAACCAGAACAGAATCTATGGAATGTTCCCACGTGTCCCCTGATGCAAACGCTCATACCTCTTCCACCATGAACTTCATGAACAAGAGTAGCATATTTGTTATGATCCATGAATCTACACGGAAACATCATAAAGCCCATAGTTTATATTAAGTTCCATTCTTCTTGGTATTTTATATTCTATATGTCTTGACAAGTGTATAATGATGCATTTCCACCATTATGGTACCATACAGAGTAGTTTTACTGCCCTGAGCATTCTCCACGCTCTGCCTATCATCTCTCTCCCTTTCCAACCCCTGGCAACCTCTGATCCTTTCACAGTCTTCTTTTTGCCTTTCCCAGAATGTCATATAGTTGAAACCATACAGCAAATATCCTTTTCAGATGGGCATTTTTCACTTGAAATATGCATTTAAGTTTCATCCATGTCTATTAATGGCTTGATAACTCATTTCTTTTTCAGTGCTGAGTAATACTCCATTGACTCTATGTAAAATGGTTTATTTATTCATTCACGTACTGAAAGACATCTTGGTGGTTTCCAGGCTTTGGCAAATGAATAAAGTGGATAAAAGTGAATAAGTCTGCCATAAAAATCTGAGGGCACGTTTTTGTGTGGACACAGTTTTCAACTCCTTTGGGTACATGTCAGAGAATGTCAATCATAAAAGTAAGTTTAGTTTTGTAGAGAACTGCCAGACTGTCTTCCAAAGTGGCTGTATTCAACCACCAGCAATGAGTGAAGAGTTCCTGTTTCTCCGTGTCCATGCAAGCATTTGGTGTTGTCAGTGTTCTGGATCTCGACCATTTCAGTAGGTGTTTAGTAGTAACTCCTTGTTTTAATTTGGATTTCCCTGATGACATAGGATGTGAAGCACCCTTTTCATATGCTTATCTGACATCTGTGTATCTTCTTAGCTGAGGTGTTTGTTAAAGTGTTTAGACCATTTTTAAATCAGGTTGTGTGTTTTCTTATTATTGAGTTTTAAGAATTCTTTGTACATTTTGGGCAACAGACCTTTATCAGACATGTCTTTTGCAAATATTTTCTCCCAGTTTGTGGCTTGTGTTCTCAAAAAGTCATCACCATAGCAAAGGTCATTTTCTCCAATATTATCTTCCAGGAGTTTTATGGTTTTGCATTTTTAATTTAGGTCTGTGATCCATGTTGAGTTAAGTTTCATGAAAGGTATGAGGTCTGTGTATAGAATCATTATTATTTTTTACATGCAGATGTCCAGTTGTTCCAGCACCATTTCTTGAAATAAATATCCATCTTTACTATATTGTCTTTATTCCTTTGTTAAAAATTAGGTCACTATATTTATGTGGATCTGTTTCTGGGCTTTATTCTATTCCACTGATTTTTTTGTCTATTCTTTCATCAGTACCATACTGTCTTGATTACTACAGCTTCATAATTAGTTGTGAAGTTGGGCAGGGTCAGTCTCCCAAATGTGTTGTTCTTCAATACTGTGTTGTCTATCCTGGATCTTTTGCCTCTCCATATAGACTTTAAAATCAGTTCATTAATATCCACAAATAACTTGCTGGAATTTTGATTGAGATTGCATGTAATCTATAGATCAAGTTGAAAAGAACTGACATCCTGATAGTATTCAGTCTTCCTATGCATGAATATCGGCTGTCTCTCCATTTATTGTCTTTGATTTCTTTCATCAGAGTTTTGTAGTTTTCCTCACACAGATCCTGTACATCTTTAATTAGAGTTACACCAAAGTATTTCATTTTTTTGGTCACTAACATAAATGGTACTGTGTTTTTAATTTCAAAGTCCATGTACTCATTGCTAGTATATAAGAAAGAAACTGCCTTTTGTATATTAATCTTGTACACTACAGCATTTATTACATCCAAGTTTTTTGGTCAGTTATTTCATATCTTTTATACAATTTTGTCATCTGTGAGCAAAGACAGTTTTATTTCTACATTCTCAATCTGTATACCTCTTATTTCCTTTTCCTGTTATATTATATTAGCAAGGATTTCCAGTATGATGTTGAAAAGGAGTGGTAAGAAGGGATATCTTTGTATTCCAACTGATTTTAGTGGGAATGCTTCAAATTTCTCACCATTCAAAGTACGATGCTGGCTGTAGAAGTTTTGTAGTTATTCTTTATTAAGTTGAAGACATTCTCTATTCCTAGTTTACTGACAGTTTTTATCATGAATGCATGTTGGATTTGTCAAATGCTTTTTCTGGAACTTCTGATAGGATTATGCAATTTTTTTTCTTTTAGCTTGTTGATGTGATAGATCACATTAAGTGATTTGCAAATGTTGAATCAGGCTTGCATATCTAAGAAAAATCCCATCTGGTTTCTCTGTATAATTCTTTTTATACACTGTTGGATTCAATTTGCAATTCTTGTATCTATATGTTTATGAGAGACATATAATTTCTTTGTCTGGTTGTGACATTAGAGTAATGCTGGTATCATAGAATGAGCTAGAAATTATTCCTTCTGCTTCTATTCTTTGAAAAAGGTGGTAGAGAATTGGTATAATTTCTTCCTTAAACATTTGAATCTACCAATGTAGAATTCACCAATGCACCTATCTGGGCCTGGTGCTTTCTGTTTTGGAATGTTATTGATGATTGATTCAATTTCTTTAATAGATATAGGTCTATTTTCATTCATTTTAACATCTTATTGTTGAGTTTCAAAAGGTTTTTTTATATTCTAGAAAATGGTCTTTTATTGATATGTCTTTTGAAAATATTTTCCCTCAGCCTGTGTTTTAAGTTCTATGAAATTTCATTGCATATGTAGGCTCGTGTATGACCAACACTGTCAAGATACAGGACAGTTCAATCACCACAGGGTCCTTCGTAGTTGCCTTTTATAACCACAAACACCTC
Source organism: Cryptoprocta ferox (assembly GCA_028646485.1). Taxonomy (NCBI): domain Eukaryota; kingdom Metazoa; phylum Chordata; class Mammalia; order Carnivora; family Eupleridae; genus Cryptoprocta; species Cryptoprocta ferox. Next base: position 80,126,953 of record CM053568.1, on the reverse strand, counting down.
CTCCCTCTTGTTCTCTCCCCTGTTACTCTCCCATGTCAATCAGTAATCTGTTCTCTATGTATTTGCAATTTAAACAATGCTTTATAAAATGAAATCCTAAAGCGTATAACCTTTGAGAATTGGCTTGTTTCACTCAGTATAATTCTCAGTATATTCATTCAAATGTTTTGGGGTCACCAGTTCATTCTTTTTCCTGCTGAATAGTATTACATAGTTTGGATGTATCACACTTTGTTGGACCATTTACTCACTGAAGGACATCTGAGTTGCTTCTAGTCTTTGACTATTACAAAGAAAGCTGCTATACATATTCACATGCAACTATTTGTGTGAATCTTGGTATTCTGGGATAAATGCAATTGCCAACCCACACAGTAATGCATTTTTAGATTTAAAAGAAACTAACAAACTCTTTGGTAAAAGGCTACCCCATTTTACATTCCTACCAGAAATGTATGAGTAATCCAGCTTCTCCAAACCCTATCAGGAATTTGGTGTCTTATTTTTGCAAGTTGTGGTGGTATCTCTTTGTGGTTTTACTTTGCACTCTCCTAACAGCTAAGGATGTTGAATGTGTTTTAATGTGTTTATTAGACATCCATATACCCTCTTCAATGAAATATTTGTTCATATATTTTGCTCATTTTCTAATTGGATTTTTCGGGAATTTTTTTTAACTGTTGGGTTTTGAACGGTTCTTTAAATATCCCACATACAAAATCTTTGTCAGATATACAATTTGTAAATATTTTCTCCACTTTTTACCTTGTCTTTTAACCTCCTTATTTGGGGTATCAATAGAACAAAAGGTTTCCTTTTTTTAAGTTCAAATTTATTCATATTTTCACATTCACACTGTATTTATTCATTTCATGTCATATTTTTGGTGTTAAATCTATGAAGAGTTCATCTACTTTGCCAATCTTTGCCTTTTAATTAATATATTTAGACCGTTTACATTTAAGGCAATTAATCATATGTTAGAGCTTAAGTCTACCATTTTTTTTAAGTTTTATCTGTTTGTTTACTCTGTTTCTTACCTGTGTTTCTATTTTCTTGTCTTCCTGTGGAATAACTTGAACAATTTTCAGAATTTTAACTTAGTTTTTAATAGTATTTTTGAGTGTAGCTCTTTGTATAACTTTCTAAATTGTGTTTCAGTTTAAATTTTCTAAAGGGTTACAGGTTGTGTCTAGGATGGGTTTGAAAGTAGGAAAATTAATAGAGAAACCAGTGGGAATGCTATTAAGGTTATTAAACCAGTTTGCAATGGTTACTTTAAGTGTTGCCCCAACTAGTGCAAATCTTTAGAAAAGCACATACTTTCCTGTCTGGGAGCAATCCTAATTCACACCTATTTCACCTAAACTTTTTCTCATCTTATATTTTGTCACTTTTGTCTAGAAGCCTATTTATTCTTAATATTAGATTACTGTATTGCTCCAATATTTTCCCATATAACCCCTAAAGCCCCCAATTATAGAGCTAATTACATGAATTTGTAATTGCTTATTTATTTGTCCATTCCTCCTATTACATTATAAATTACTTGAGAGCAGAAACATACCTTTTCCTTCCTGGGTACTAACACCTCAGAGTGTCTGGAACCTAGTAAGTCCTCAAAGAATATCTATTTACTGAATTAATATATGTTATGAGATATATTTGAAATCCTGGAAGGGAAATTGTCTTCCAAAACACAGTCACTGTTTGTTCCCATAGATGTTATCAAAGTATTTTAATAAATTATACGACAAATTAAATTTTAAATATTAATAATTTAAAACCATACTGTTTAAGATAGATTCCATTAGTATTGAGCTATAAACAATGGAAGAAATATTAATTAGTATGTTTACTACACATAAAAGTACTCAGTGTGCTCATACAAGATGTTTTTAAAATGCTGTTTCTGGTCACTTCTGAATGGAAGAGAGACAAAATATTGCTGTGGCAACTATTCCAGTGCATCAAGTCATTATTTCAACTTTGAGATCACTATGAATTAATCACTTCAGCATCCAAAATGAGTTCTGGTTTTGATTTCCCCGACGTGTCAAAGTTAACGAACGAAAACCTCCAATTTTTATGTTCCAAGGAAATATAGCTAAACCCACAACACTCACATAATGCCAAAAAGTGGCCCAAAAAGCTTCTGCTGCTGAAACCTTTATGTGCAGACTGTAACCCAGAGGAAACATTTTTGAACGAGTGTGGATAAGACCTTTCTGCACAGGATTCACTATTCAAAGTGCTGACACACAGGATGACAGTACGGCATGGGAATCAGTATTCCAGGCTACATTATTTTAAAAGTAATGCATGACTGCTTCCCAAGGAAAACAAACTGCGAGGCAGCCAGCCTTTATCTTTTGGTCAAATGCATTACTGTATTAAAATTCTTTACAGATAGGGTAGCAGGATTTTCCCACAGTAGAGTGACCTGCTGCTTTATCAATAATCTGGCTTCCTTTTTTGTTAGGTGAAATCTTAGGGGATGATGATTTCATCTGTAAAAATATGACAGGAAAGACTACTAGTGGAGAACAATAAACAATGACCTTCTTGGATTTTCCAAGGAAAGATTTTCACAAGAACCACAAGATGGCATTGTCTACTATGGGACTGTGTTCTGACACTAAGCAAGAATTGACAGCAGAAAATGGAGATGGAGTGGTTTCACGTTCCTCATTTTATTTGGAAGATTTTATACTTCCCTTCCACATCAGCTTTGTTCACTGTGTGCTGTGTGATTGTGGTGAGTACTGGGTTGTGTAGGAGGAGAAAGGGTGGGAAATGAGTCTTGGGCAGCCTCAGGAAGGTCACTGACAGGTTATAATGAAATAAAGAGCAAGGGGGGTTCAGGTAAGAACACAAGACCTCCTACCAGATTCAAAGAGTCAGCTTGTGTTTACAGGTGACCACAGAGCATATTTAGACCTGATCCAGTAATTGTAGTTTAAGCAATTCAGGTATTTGTTTGCATTAATCCTACCTAAAATCCTGTCTTCCCCTTTGATATCTATCCATACCTACCTACACTGGCAACTGTACAGCTAAACTTCTACAGAGAGTGTAGTATGGAATAGTCTCATCACTATCTCCAGTCCCTGAGCATGATGCCATTAATGTAAAGCAAAAGGAACAAATTCATGGCAGGTGCCTACAATGAACCTTAACCTTTATAAAGATTTCTAATTTTAAGCCCCACACAACCCCTTTTGCAGGTATTACAGATAAGGAAATAGAGGCTCAGAACAATGAAGAAACTAGTCCAAACTCATAAAGTGGTACCCTATAATTTTGTCTCAAATTAATCCAACCCTAATGCCCATGGGCTTTCCATTATACCATACTGTTTTCAAATAGAAAGACACGGTGCAACTGAGCAAAGCTTAAATAAGTGTCAAAGTTCTGTCATTAGCCTTAGTGTACCTATCTGTATCGGGAAGGTTAGTCACAGGTGATAAGTACCCATATGGCAGACATTATGCCTATCCCACACTGCTGCTCTTCAATGTTCTGGGTGATATGTCTTGATAATATATCACATAAAGGGATTGGATAGTTGTACTTGTTCCCTCAATGGACCAGAAATTCTACTCCATCTATCATATCAATTTTATATCATGTGCTACAAACCACTGTTTGTTAATGATCTGTGTGTCATGTGCACTCTTGGTGCAATACAAGAGATAGTTTGCAATTTGAGGACTTAGAACTTGGGGTAAAATGTGTATTTCTGTGCAAAAATCTATTGGTCAACATAAGGAATACCAGATTCTAGATACATGCCAGGATCTAATGGTTCAAAGATGCATAAGATGCAGTTCCTATGGAGCTTAGAGTCTATTGAGGGAGAAAGACACATAAAGAAATAGAATTTCATCATGTTTTGTTAAGTGTTGTAAAACAGGTAAAAATTGGAAGCTAAGTGAACACAGAGAAGGTCATTTACTCCATCTTGAGGGTTCACGGAAGGTGTCTTGGAGAATATGATTTAACTAGGGCTGAAAGGATGGTTTAGAGGCTACTGTTAAAACAGAGTAAGTCCTAACCTTACCTCCTAATCTTCACTAGAAACCCACATGGTAGAGAAACCTTTACAACCTTCACCAAGTCTCGGTTGAATAACAGATACAGTTTTGGGGTACATGCTGCCTATTCTTCATTCTATCCCCCAAATGATTTGCCCTATATCCATTGAGAGGCTAACCTCTAGAGGCTCCATCATTTGAGCTCCACTATACCTGGGCTTCAGTCAAGTGTGGCCAATGTGGAAGCACCAGCTGAAGGTCCCAAAGAAGGAGAAGACAGATTGGAATATTTATAACTCAAACCCCTTCCAGATTTGTTGCAATTGTGTGAGTCACAGTATCTTCCTATAACTATAGCTTCTGTTAGGGACCTTCTTCCTTAGCTGTAGCTTTCAACTTAGCTGTAGAAACACCATTTCCACGTATGCCCTGTTGCTAGTGCCCTGGTGCCTCAACATCCCTTGTTGTTTCCCTTAACATTTCCCACACCTCTCTAAACTATTCTTCCTTTTATAAAATTATTTACATATTCCCTCACAAAGATACCACCTGTTTTCTGTGGGACCCTGACTGAGAAAGAAGAGTTTTCTTGCAGCTATGCCATTTGTAACATGTGGCCTCTAAGGCTCTGTGGTAGAGAGAAAGGAATGGAAATAGCACATTGCTTTTGACAGTTTGAGCCTCTAAGTCACAAAGTCACTTTCGTTCAAAATCCCTTACTCAGAACTAAATTTTGACTAATGACACAGAGGTTCATGGGGAAATCAGTGGAAGAGGTGACAGGTGAGCTTGGTCTTAAAGAATAAGAGGAAATTACAGATGATAAAGAGATATGATGATAAAGGGAGGAAAAGGTATTCTAGACAAAGATAAGGACGTGTCTGAAGGGAAGGCAGAGAGGGCAAGTATGGAGCCTTCAGAGGAGTGCATATACTTAGACACAAGTTGAACTCCAGGAGGTCATCAGAGGGTGGTGAGAGGTGAGGCAGGAGAGGCAGAAGAGGAAGGCAATGGCAAGCTGAAAAAGGGCTTTGTTTGCCATAGTTAGGATTTGGGGTTTACCCTAAAGATTATGAGAAAACATTATAGGATTTCAAAGATGGGGGAAGTCACAGGAGAAACATTACATTTTCAAACAATTATTCCCTTAGCATGAGAAGAACACATAACAGAAGGGAGTGAACCAGAAAGCAAAAGGCCTCTGGCATCAATCTGGATACATATGGGAAAGGTCAGAAGCAGGTCTGCAGAGGTGAGGGCAAACAGAGTGTGATGGACTTGGTGCAAGTGCAACTAGGACTTTAATAGTTCTGCAAACTTGAGAGGAGGTAGGACAAGTGAACTCTGACCTTCAGAGCTTCTGACAAGTGTCCTAGATAAAGCATGGTCCATTACAGGAGACAGACAACATAGAAGAATAAGAGGCAGAAGACAGAGGGGACAGACAGACCTTCACTTTGAGACATGATGAAGTTGAGGGTTCTGCAAGATCCACAGGTGGAGATGTTCAGTAAATAATTGGAACAGGATTGAGACCTTGGCTGGAGATACAGAACTGGGAGTCAACATAGGTGGGAGCCATGGGGATAGGCAGAAGTATCTAGAAAGAATGGATAGGAAAGCTCAGGATTCAGCTTGATGATACCTAGCAGAGGGAGCACTGCTAAATAACAAGCTCCAGAGGAGACCCAGATAAATGGTGACCCATGGGTGCAGAGGAAAAGATTAGAAGTGACACACGGGTCAGTATGAGGGAGAGCATGAGGGTGTAGGAAAGAGAAACACCATCAAAGGACGAGTCTGTGAGTGTAAGAGAGAGATAAACAATGAACTACACATTGCATAAGAGGTCACCACAAGTCACAGAGATGGGGTGATGAAGTCAGCAGATCTGAGAATTTCTGAGTCAGCATTAGAGAAGGGCTGAGTGTGCAACTGTTGAACACCTTTGTTGATACACTTAAAAACAAGTTCATGTGTCAGTGTCCTGTCTCAATGACTACCATGTGGAATAGCAGTCCACACATTTTTCTATGGACCTGTGATCCCCTATATAAAACAAATTTGGAAGTTGCTAATTTGATAAATTTGGGAATTTCTTAGCCAGCAAATCTAAAAATATCTAAGGAATATATTTTAACTGATGACTTAAGAGCTACTAGGCACAGCCACATGGCTTTACAGTTGCTACCTCGCTCAATGCCATGAAAGGCTCAGGAAGATGATGTGGCACACCTAAAACTGAAAAGCTGGCAAAAGACAAAGCCAAAGTTGACACCCAGGTCTTCAAATTACCAGAGCTTCAGCCCCCAGACATCTCGTCTCCTGTAAGTCGTCAAATGGGAAGCACCCCTAGGCAATCAGCACTCCTAAAATTGACAGGTGAGCAAATTTGTAAAGCACTGAGTGTTGAAACCTTAAAACTGTTATCTAGGATTTTCTCACACTCTCTTTATTTGGCATTCATGCTTAGTGGTTCCTTCTATTATTCTCTTTAAAACAACATGAAAGTTAGTTATTAAGCAGCACCTCATTCCAACCCCAGGTCCCTAGTGGACATGACACTGGGTCACCATGGGTATAGAAACCAGAAAACTAGGCACCCACATAAGCACTGCCTATGAACATCCTTCTTCCTTGCTATGCAAGTTTCCCCTCCTCTCACTGGCTCCCCTGCTCACACATTCATGGGGACTAAGAGAATGGGGTGATTGTCCTGAAAGGGTTTGGAGGGCTCAGTAAAATCAAACAAACACAGTGACAACAAATCTTCCTTTTCTTTTGAAGGAAAACTAATCGTGTTTTAACATACCTTTATATAGTTCATTATATAATGGATATAATAATGACACAATTATTAAAAGGTGTCTGTCCGCTGATGACAGTGAGAGAGAGTTGAGAGCCCCAGGAAGGGCGGGGCCATGATGACATGCAAAGTTGCCCCTTGGGCAGGGACAGATGAAATATTATCTTGTCTTATCTTTGATGAAGAAATGCACATTTAATTATGTGCCTTATAAATGTGAAACCAATCTCTAATATGTTGAGAATCAGAATATTCTGTATCTTGATCACCACTGTAATGTATTAAACCACCTTACAAAATATAATCATACAGTGGAACAAAACAAACCAACAAAAAAATACACAAAAAATGAGAGCATGAAAATCAGAAGATGTATAATAAGGTCTAAAATGTAAATTAAACATTATTTGCTCAAATTACCTTATTAAAACACAAAAATAATAAATATAAAGTGGCTGTATTTCTTTATCAAAAGATAAATGGTCCCAAACCAAAAATGTATCACATATGGGAAACATATACAGTGAAATGATGCTAAAAATATATGAATAAAAGAAGGAGGAGCAATGACTCATCGGGAAAAATGCAAAGTAAAACAAAGGAAAATGGGTATTATTAATGTTGTGGAAGGTAATTTGAGGAAAATATTATTACATGGCATAAATGAGTCCATTTTGAATTGTTGAAATACACAATACAATCATGGTAGATACTTCCATAAAAAAAAGAACACAGCAGCATGGGAGAGTAAACAAAGCACCATACGTCCATGTGGTAAATAAAGATCATGGGTACTCATGAACACTATACCTACTGCTTAGATAGCACTACCTCTTTATCCTCTGTTCTGTCCCTGTATATAGTCTCCCAGTCATATATGATCTCATCATACCTACAGATATGGCATGAGCCCTGGCTCTTCCATATTCCTCTGTGGAAAACATGACAAACTTAAAGATTTATAAGGAACAAAGACATTCTATTAATGAGAGAAGCCACCATGTAGGGAAAGCATGGCTCATCCATCCAAAGGGCACAGACAACACCCAGCCCCAGACAGTTATCAACAAGGAAGAGCATAGGCTGTGTTGCAGGGAAGCCAGAACCTTGGATTTGTATGTGGTCTCTCAATTTTTATTTTTTTTAATGTTTATTTATTTTCATAGAGAGAAAAAGAGAGAGAGAGAGTTTGAGAGAGAGAGAATCCCAACAGCACAGAGCCAGAGGCAGGACTCAAACCTACCAACTGTGAGATCATAACCTGAGCTGAAACCAGGAGTCAGATGCTCAACTGACTGAGCCACCCAGGTTAGTCAGCTTAATTATAAACAAAACAATAAAGTCTCTACTCTGGGATGAATCTAGCCCATACATCTCCAGTCCCGTTGACAATGTCTAGCCTAGGTTAAATCTCTATTTTGGAACCATTTGATCCTCAAATTTCAATATATACATACAGCAAACTTCCTGAAATATGATTGGTAATTTTAAATGCTTGCTGAATGAATGACTGGATGAATGGATTGAACTGTATCTACTTTCAATTCATGTTAGTCTAGTTATGAAGAAAGATAATCAATGATGAAAACACAGTATGACAGATGCTATAGAAGGGTCAGACTTAGGGTATAATGGAAGCCAGAAGAAAGGTCCTTAAGTCAACCCTGGATTCTGCTTCCCAGAATATTTTTATAAAAATATCTCTCAATAGAGGAGTAAATAAATAAAAGAAGAGGTTTATTCATACAGTGTAATGCTATAATGAAGCCAGGCTGAGTGAATTAGACTTACAAGTAGCAACATGAACAAACAACAAAAATAGTATCAGATGAAAAAAACAAAGTCACAGATTCCTATAGAAAAATACCAGTTATGTACAATTTTAAGGCACACAATCACTACATATGTATTTTTTAAGAATATATAAATGTGTTCTGGAATTAAAAAAAAACTTACTGAAAGGATATATGCCAAGTTCAGGGCAGTGTTTGCTCCTGGGAGGGGAGGGAATGGAGGTTTGCAGGGGGAGAGGTAGGCTTTAATTTTATTTGTAATATTATCTTTTAAGAAATAAGATATGAAACAAATATATAGATACATGTTGATATTCATTAAATTAGTAGGATAGGTTTACTGGTGTCTGTATGTTGAATATTGTTCTCTATACAGTATGTTTAAAACATTTCATAATTTAAAATACTAAATGTGATGCTCTGTGGCATAATGGAAAAAGGAGATTATGAGTTAATTTTGAGAACCTGGCAACTATTTTTTCAGGGCTTAGGATGTGAACAGTGCAGGGAAATGCTAAGCTTCACTGTGTAGTTCTGACATACTTGATGCTTCCTACTCACATTGTTACACAGACATAGCAGTTGGTCTTGACCTTCTCTAAGCCCAGTTACTCTCTATCCCCAGCTTCCTCAGTCCATGGGCTTGACCACTGGTCACACTGGACCTCAGCGAAAGCCAGCTCCCAAGTCTAGACACGGCCACTGGACAACGCAGAAGGAAACACAGCAATAAAAATAAAGGAAGTTGGTCCCCTCACAAATAACACAGAGCACACCCAAGGAAAGAAAGAAGACAACCTTATAAAATTTGAGGTCCAAGAAAATCCATAGGAATTATGAAGTACAGCTCCCAATTTCACAGTGTGGAAATCCTTAGGGAAAAGAAGGACTTTCCTCAGTCACAAAAGCTAATTAATAGTATGCCCTGGATACAGGTAGGGACCCAGGCTCCTGCTCCAGGAATCTTCTTATTGCTGTACCCATGAAGCTAGCAGAATTCTGGAACTAGAAGGGACCTTGAAGGTCACACAATTCATGTCCCTTATATTGCAAACACAAGACCCAAGACTTCCACTAATCCTCTCATTTAAGAATTTAAAAGTTGTCAGGTCAACTTCATCCACACTAAAAAATACGGTGTTGGGTGCCTGGGTGGCTCAGTTGGTTAAGCATCTGACTTCGGCTCAGGTCATGATCTTGCGGTTCGGGACCTGAACCAAAATCAAGAGCTGGATCCTCAACCAACTGAGCCACCCAGGTGCCCCATACAGGACATTTTAATAACTAAACCAATCTAACATTGGAATAAGCTCCCCTATGTAGGAATGAATACCCTCTTCTCGGAAGAATTCCAGAAAAGAGGTCAGATGGCCAATGGTTTGGGATGCGGTTGGGTGGATTTTTCTCCTCAGAAGGTAGGGTTATGTTAAGGGTATGCACTCATTCTGGTTTTCTAAGGATACTTCTGATTTACTTCTGTTGTTTCAGTATAATTATTAGTTCTGCTCCATTTCACTTTCAAAAATGTCCCAGTTTGGAAGATAAATCCTATGGTCACCCTGCTTACATTAGAGGACTCTAAAATCCTTTTTAACTTTAATAATCTTACTCAGGGTTTTGCCTAGGGAATAGGAACTTTATAAAAGAAGGGGCATCTCAGCTGGTTTGGAGGAGGGACTTTTAGACTGAAGGCGATATTCCCCAAGTTCCCACTGAATTACCTCTTCCATCCCATGACTCCACCTATCATTATGTGAAAAACTCTCAAACCCATTGGTGACCTACTAAGACGTGAGTTTACACCAACCTTATGGAGGAGGGCACCTTGATATACTCTAGGCACCTCTAATACAGTATAGTTTGTATAGTTTTAGGCAAAATACCTTAAGAGGTCATTATAGGAGCATTTTCTGGTAATATATCTTCCATAATAAAAATTCATATAGTCATCAAATTAAATATTAAATACATGTATTAATATTATGTACTGATTTACCACAATTCATGTAAAACTCCCAGATTTTATCACAGAATGTGAATAGTTGTGTAAAGTGAGGAGAGTCTATGCTAAGTCTCACACTGTAAAGAAAGATTATAGTTCCTAGGCTGGTGCTGTATACTTTTTGTCTTCTTAATAAATATGTAAATGATAATAGGGTCTTCAAGTGGGAAAGAGAGCTGGTGTTTGAAATTTATATTTTCCTGTCTCTAAGTAATATTTTTGAATATCAGAGCTGAAAAAGGGTCACAGACTTTAACACATATGCAAAGATTTGTCATAGCTCTCTCCAGGGTGCCTTGGGTAAATGCGAAAATGTCTACAGTAAAAATGAGAACAATGTTTGTGGCCACAGCCCAACAAAGTTTTTGGAGAAATCACAGTAAATTATGAGGTAAAGGAGTCAGAAACTAGACCAACTTGCCTCAGCATGGATGCCTTCAGCATCACCGGGTGCCATGTGATATAACTCATTTCTTGTCTTTGAGTTCAAATTTCACTACAGTTCAGAGCTGTAAAGTCTCGAAATTGTTGAAATGCCTGAGGTGTGTAACCTAGCTGGGAGTATGGTCCAGGGAGCTGTGGCATCTGATATCACCTGGATGCTCCTTTGAAATGCTGAATCTTGAGCTCCACCCTAGACCTGTCGGATCAGCACCTCCACTGTGGCAAGGTCCTAGGCAAATTTATATCCACTTTTAAAGTATGAGAATTAAGAGCACCTGGGTGGCTCAGTTGGTTAAGTGTCTGACTTCAGCTCAGGTTATGATTTCACGTTTTGTGGGTTTTAGCCCCACATCAGGCTATGCCCTGGTGGGGCAGAGCCTGTTTGGGATTCTCTCTCTCCCCCTCTCTCTCTCTGCCTCTTCCTCACTTGTGCTCTATCTCTCAAAATAAATAAATAAACTTTGAAAAAACAGTGTGAGAATTAAAATGTTCTTATCGCAAGAAAAAATAACTATAGGAGGTGATGGATGTTAACTTACTGTGTTAATCATTTCACAATATATACATTTGTCAAATCATTATGTTGCATACCTTAAGTAATTTTATATGTCAATTATATCTCAATAAAATGGGTGAGGGAAAGCATGAGAAATGCATGCTAGACTCTTACCCAAAGCCTACAGGTGTGGATTCAACTCTGGACTCTTTCATTCACTGTGATACTTAAATTGCAGAACTAAACCCAACATGGTGACTGACAAAGAGGAGGGAACCTCTCTATGCTATAAAATCTGTCCCAGTCCTGGTCAGGCCCCTTTGCAAATTTGAATGGGTGTCCTCCATTCTTAGAGAATATCCACAGACCTTGGCCCAGAAAGACGCACTTGGTCTATGACTCAGGATCATCGTCCCACCCTGCACCTTCCTTCTTAAGCTTTGGAAAAGGCTTTCACCTCAGGATAAAAATAATCAGAAAAGCAGAACCTAGTTCTTTATTTTTCACACCGCCTGCTTGGGGTTTTCGAAGAGCATGAAATGCAATTAACACCAATGTGAAATCCGCATTTGTTCATTATGAGGTTATTCAACGCTATTGTTACTGGACCTATAAGCAGCTGTTGCCAACTAATGTAAATTGTCACCGGGATCTGGAATTATTATATACAAGTGAAATAAATCTGCCTTTCAGATTGGCACGTTACAGAATCCTTCCCTCCTCTGCTCTTGATTCTTACCATAGTCGGGTCATGTATAGCTATGGTCACACGTCTCACTTTTCTTTATGCAATTTCTCTCTTTTTACTTTTTTCCCCCAAAGTTCTGCTCTATTAAACACTTTTATTCTTGCAACCCAGGATTTTTGGCCATTGAAGACATAGTAAAGAGGTTAATCTGAGCTGAAATAGATCAGATCTGTTACACTCATTCTGATTTATCTGACTCCTTTGCTGGCTCACCAGCTTGAAATCTTTGGCACTGGTTCAGGCCATGTCTCTGGGAGAGAGGTTTTCCTCTTTTTTTTTTTAGACTTATTTTAAAGGTTTCTCTGTTTTCGTTACAGATGATATGGTTGGATCTCAAAGTGCCACAACGTAAAATGCGTTTACTAAATTTGATAGATATTTTCCCCCTGGGGCCATAAAAATGCTTAAACAAAAGCAATTTAAGGAGCTCTTTTCAAACTTGTGGGACACCCAGTGGAAAATATATTAGGTTGGTTGAACTTATTTTTGTTCTTGGGTGCTGGAGACCCTAAGGCACCAGCTGTTTTTTGCATATGCTGATATTATTCCTACCATGATAAATACAGATGTGCTGCCTGCTGGACAGAGAGATGCATTGGTATTCTGCCTGGGCTCTCTGGCTCCTCATCAGTGAAGAATGTTGGAGCTGGCTGGCAGAGGAAGAGCTCAGGGATCAAAAATACAAAGAAATGGTAGAAATCCTGCCTTGAAAGCAAAGAAGGGAGAAGGCAAAAAGGGACTCAAGCTGGAAAATCCCTTGCTCTTGGCAAGACAGGTTGCCATGCTTCTCTGATCCCCATGCTTCTTTAGGATTTTGGAGGTCATTTTGGACTGCATGATTATCACAAACACCTGAGCAGAAGATGATTCAAACTAGAGATGGATGAGAATTAAGTATACGAGCGTAATGAGTCCAGTAGATTATAAAAGAATTTTTCTGATAAGAGAATGCAGTCTTTGTCACTGATGAGTTTGGCTTTGAATTTCAAGTAAGCTTAATGCAGGGTAATTTCAGTTTGAATTGTAGTGAATACAATATCGTTGTCATCCTCCGTGGGGCTCAGTGCAGTAGGCCCCATAGGAGACAAGAGCTGAATTACCTTACAATAGCCTATGGAGAGAACACTCTGCCCAGAGCTATCTGGGGCAGCCCAGCCCCAGATTCTTGAGTCTCAGTCAGTCACAAAGTCTTAAATCCAAAGAGTTTCTCTCCCAGAGCCAAACAACCCAACATCTTTGGAGTCCTTTACTTTAAACCCAGATAGGAAATATTTGGAAGGTAACAGAGTACTGACTCCCATATTTCCCTTCAAAGTCTTATGTCTTTGGGATAAAGGGTATCTGCAATACCTTTACTTTGTTGAGTACTTATTTTCCATAAACCAATACCTTATCATGCCTTGGGCTGTAGAAGCTGGATCTTGGAGCTGAATGCAGAGCAGATGCATGACTCCATCTTTCCTCAAGAAGAAGCCTGGAAACAGACATGGGAAACCCTGACATTTCAGCTTGCCACATGGTTTTCCTTATTTCCCTGAGGTCCAGAGATCTGGCTGGTCATAAAGGTCCTACTAAATAAATGTGCCACACTTGTGGCTCCACTGTGTCAAAAGTCCTGGCTGTTTCTAGGAAAAAAGCATGCCCAGTTTTACTAACACATGTAACTGTTTTGAATCCACTTGTCTGCCTAACTTCAAAGAAAGCCTCTGTTTACAAGTTTGTCCCCAGTATTTTTTCACTTGGCCTATAAAGTCCCAGTGGCTGTGGAGACACTGACAAAGGTGGGGTCAGGCGTCTGCCATGTGTCTTTCATCTCCACCCAGAGCTCTCACTGAAGGGGACACGCAAGCTTCTCATTTAGCGTCTGGGAGACACCACTGCTAGGGGAAATGACTGATGGATTGTCATGCTGGCTCTAAGGCAATTGCACATGCATCAATGTCTCGCGGACGTATTTTCGTTTTGTTTTCTGAAAAGACGGAGGAACAGCTGTTTGTTTGGTTTTCTTTTAAAAATGCTCCAAAGGTAAAATAAAAGTGTAAGGTCTTTAAAAATACTACGGTGACCACTCTGAAGCTTTTGGTGTGACTCAGAGTCACAATCCATTTGGTTTTGTCAAAAAGTTTTAAGATCCACAGAGATGCCTAACACTTGTATTTTTTTTTATTACAGAGTTCTCTGTGGTTTCTATAGGTGCACGAAACTGAAATGTCAAAGTCTTGTATGAACACTGTTGGCCTTAAACTTATAAATAGGCAATTTCCAAAGGTTCATTTATAAGTTGATTTCTCTGGAAGCCAGAACCATTTTACAGAAAAATAAGATTAGAAATTATGCTTATCGTTCTCAAAACCTCCTTAACTCATAGTATGTATACTATTCTAAGTCTTAAGCAAAATATAGTTAACAACACCAAATATCTAAAAGAACTTTTTCAACTCTGAATATTAATTTTTATGAAAGAACATTGTTTTTCATTAGAGGAAGATGTGGGAGACAGTGGAAACTTTACTGTAGATATAAATAATTGGACACGTTCTAAGGCTTCTGTATATAATGGCAATTAGTAAATTTCAAAACTTACGGTGTTATTTACTTAATCAAATGTGTTAACTAGCCATGCTTATCAGATCATGTCGGGCTTCTCTTTTTCCTTTTTTAAGTCTTAATTACCACCAAACAGGAAAAATGAGAGGAAAAGAAAGGCAGGAACATTTTCTTTCCCCTAAGATATCTTAGGTGAAAGGTGGATGAAACGTCACAAAAAGGCACTTACGTAAGGAAATGTGTATTCATATGAAAAAGCAACTGACCTCAAGTGTTAAATTAACTGATCTCTGGTCAGCTAAATAGTTGAAAAGCATAGGGTAGAGCCTGTGCAAAGCCTCCTTAAAAGAAAGAACATAATGGTAAAGCAGCGGTTCTCAAAGTGTGGGTCTTGATAAAAATAAAAACGAGCAGGCTCAACCCTAGACCTACTGAATCAGGAACTCTGGGAACAGGGCACAGCAATCTTTGAACAAACCCTCCAGGATATCCTGCATGTTACAGCTTGAGAAGCAGAATAGTAAAGAAACTCTGGATTGGAGATTTTGCAGGTTATAGTTTGGGAAGCACTATGGGAAAGAAACTCTGGAAGGGAGAGTTTTCTACAATGACCGCTAGGTGGCTCTGTTGGTCAGGACAGAGTGGTGAATGAAGGAAGTTTGGTGGTCAGAGCACAGAAATTTTTTTTTTTGTATTTTTTTAAAATCCTATTTATTTTATTTTTTTAATAGTTTATTGCCAAGTTGGTTTCCATATAACACCCAGTGCTCTTCCCCACAAGTG